>JASHHO010000087.1:0-600000 GCA_039763685.1 Aspergillus micronesiensis | reverse complement strand
TAGAAAACCCATGACGACGGGGTGGATAACGCGCACGCAGAACCAATGTCCTCCTTGGGAGTTAGCCTATGGAGGAGAGCAGCCAGTCCCTCCAGAACCAAACAAACCCAACGACCTGGACCGTTCGAATGACCCCATCGCATCCATCTTCCTAATGACCCTCAAATCGAGCTCTCTAAGGAGTCCTTTTCCTCGCGCGCCCGGGACTGCGTCATTCAGGTAGGCCCACGGGCGCCCTTCCCAGTTCTGACCCTGTTGCGCTGGTGGGAGCGAGGCTGGCCACCACGAAGAATAGTCCCTCCGAAGTACTACTAGTCCTACAACTAGTCGAAAGTGGAGCAACCACACTGGGGACCAACCTTCCCCTCTCTGGGCAGTTTCTTTCTTGCCGAGTGAACGGTACTTGGGCACTGTTGCACCATCGTAGCCACTTTGTTCTGTTCCTCCGCTCGGACGCGCCGGCGGAGGCGGCGGTAGCGGTGGTAGCACAACCTCACCTGGATCGATGAGGTGAGGGTAACGAAAGCCAAGACCAACCTGCCACAGGGTTTTTTTTTTTCTTGCCTCCCCGTTCAGTGGGTGACCCGACAACCAGCCTCAGGATAACCACGGATGGGCCGCCAGGGTCCAAAGGGGGAGAGTTTTCCTATTTTAAATTCCCCGATTAGACTTTGGCAGCGTCCACCATATGGTGCGTGGGTGGTGAGGATTGTCAACTTCCTAATTGGTAAGGGTTCGTCATGGGAAGCCGACCGGACAGAAGAAGATCCTTGGCTCGAGGGGAGTCCAGTCCTGTCCCTTCAGGAACCGACACTGACCGAAAACCACCTGCCCAGAGGAGTAAAGTTGGACGGGATTGCTATTAATATCACGAGCGCCGTTCTTTTCTGTTCGGTTGCTGGCTGCCTCCTCTCCCCTGAGAGGTTAGACTCCGCCCCGTGCCGACGGCCAGGGCGGGCGGTGATTGGGTCAGCGCCGACCGGGGCCCGCTTTCACTCGGAGGCTGATTGGCGGGCGGGGGCATGACAGCGCCAGTGGGAGTGGCCCGGTGGAGGTTGGCCGGTGGGGGGTCGGCACTCGTGTCCCTTTGTTCCTGGCTAACGCTGCTAGTGCGGGAGCGCCCTTAGTCAGACGCCCTCCTGGTTCGTCGCTGGTGATGGGGTACCTTTTCCATTCTAGAACCCCCTCTCGCCCAGGAAAGCAAGGACCGCGATCCTGCCTCAACATCCACCAGCGGCCTCGTTGATGCATGCTGGCATGCAGGTCCAACAGTTTCCCGTTTCCCGTATCCAGATTCCAGTCCCCAGTCCCCAGCAAGGTACCACGCACCATCGATGATTCTCTGCGAGGAACGCAGTAGTCCCTAATACATTACCCTCACGTGTACACCTGCTCCATGAGTAAGTCCGGAGTCCCCCGTCCGAAGAGCGATGAGATCCGGAAGCTGGAGGAAAGCAGGGAAGAGGATAGACAGATCTCCAACCCAGTCCGGTTCCGACTGCAGGACAAGCGCCTCAGATCCCTCCGCCGTTGCCAATCCTAGCCACTCCCGGCCAATCTTTCGGCCGGATATCTTTTCCAGTAGCCCTTGAGCCCATGAGGAAGAATGGCATTCAAGTCCACAGGCAAGCCACGAAGGGAGAACAGGAACGAGGAAACCCACCTGCTGGGACTGAACCTGAACCTGAACTCAGTGAAAACCGCGCTTCCCCACCAGGGAGGGATCCATGCACGCCTCGTGCCGAGTGGTGATTGGTCGAGGGCCTCCACTTTCAGCCACTTACTCTGTTGTACTTTGTGGGCTTCCACTCAAGGTTTCCTCCTCTCCACTCTGACCAGGCACACGCATGGTACCTGATTGACCGAACTTCACTTAGGTACCGTCGTAGAAGGGGTCATGGTAGAGCTACCTGTCCAAACCACTCGCAAAGACCGAGTCTAGCGATGATATACGTAAAGAGGCAACTCATGACCTTAGAGATCCACGCAGAGCCACAGAACCCCCTCCCAAGTAAGGTAGCAACATACTACGACTACCTTGCCTATGCTACTCCGTACGTCCGTTCCTACCGTAAGAGTGTGGAAAAGAGATCCAGAACGGCTAGCCCGATACGAGCTCATCACCGGGATCTCATCTCACCTCGATCCAACGCCCCATTTAGCATCCAATAGTCTATGTACCTAACCGCCTCACCTCACATTTGAATCGTCTGCATCCTGCATGCCGACTCATGTACATGGTTTCTACAGCACTGTGCGTCGGTAGTGCCACCTACGTACATCCATCCACATATACTATTACTCGGGCCTACACCCTATGTACAGCAACAGACTCAACGCTACACGACCCAGAACCGGACTTCGAATCCGTTAGCAAAGACCTACCAGTCCTGCTGGGTCCAGTCCAGTCCAATGGATCTATCCATCTGGTTCTGTTTCTGGTTCTGGTTTCCTATCCGGCCCTAGTGACAGTTCTTGTTCCAGTCTTCTTACCTTATCCTGACTAAGTGACTACGCTCTCCGAATGAAGAAACTATCGACACGTTAAGTGGAGGGGGGATTTAAATGTTTCTTTTCTCTCTGGATCTGCCTGCAGCTAGTACTCCCCTAATCCCCAGTTACATCCTACTCGGAGTACATCCCCAGTAACTAGAGTCATAATTACCTTTTGAATGTAGAAGCATGGCCAGTAGTATATAATAAAGAAGTGCTTATTACCCATCCCATCCATCCAACACAGAGTAATTAAGGAAGGATTATGTACTTATAACTAGTTAGGTCTGAAGACCCTAGTCATAGGACCTACCTAATCTGATACACAATGATTTCAGCCTTGGGCTGCATAGACTGGGCGGGGCGCCTGTGCTCGTAGGCCATTGATCAGATGCACAGGGTTTTCCGCTCGAGGGCTAACACCTTAACGGGCAGAACTGTGGCTGTCTCAAGACAGACCTCACAAGACGAAATTGGGCTTATGAAGAACATTCTATGCCTCTGTTTCCGAGTATCGGGCCGCACATGCTCACGCTCATGTCTTTCTTTGACTTGTGCTTCGCTTATTGTAGAAATATCGGTCTTATGAAGGCAGGACGACATTATCGGATGCTGACTTAATACTGGCGTCCATTGTAAGGGAGGTGGAGGAAGGCCGGGCGCATCAGGAGGCC
The DNA here is from genome assembly GCA_039763685.1 of Aspergillus micronesiensis. Classification (NCBI taxonomy): domain Eukaryota; kingdom Fungi; phylum Ascomycota; class Eurotiomycetes; order Eurotiales; family Aspergillaceae; genus Aspergillus; species Aspergillus micronesiensis. The sequence goes on along the minus strand of JASHHO010000087.1, from coordinate 596,833 downwards.
AAGCAGCTGAACTGAGACCTATAGAAGCCGGGATGGGAAACATATTCGTAGGGGATTACTGTCGTGGGCTCGGTAACCCACGCGGATCGCAAGCTCATATGCCTGTCAGTCAGTGTGACGAAGGCTGAAGAGGTTTGAGCGCCACGGATTGAGAACTACCAGGCTGGCCGCAAGGCTCCTTGCCGTGGTCCAAAGATCGTGATCGTTAGATCAATGTCTCATGCTTCCTGTCCGTGGCCTTTGGATCTCGGCCGAATCCTGATTGGCTGAACACCACATTCACGCGTCTTATTGAATATTTGGGCCGTTGACGTCGATCTCTTCAGGTCCGGAAGATGTACAGGCCGTAAATCTACAGCTTCGAACCAGTTTTGGCCCTCAAGCTCCTGGACCATTTAATCGGTCCCTAATTTCTATTCGTTCCTACTCTATGGTGGATACCTACTCTCCAGACGGTTCCTGTGGTGGATAAATCGATGCAATCCCGTCTCTCGCCAGCTTGCTATCACAATGTGAACACAACCGTCATCCATAGGTGCTGAGAACCTTGTCGAGGGAGCAGGAAAAACAGCCACTGAAGCTAAGGACAGCGATCACGCCCTAAGTGCAAAGACTAAGCAAGTAGATTTGGCCAAGTATATTTTTGAGATGTTTGTTCATACCGCATCAAATCAAGGGCTGATATCAGTCGTACATCTACGCTTTTCTCGTTCAATCATGTAGACGTATGCTGCTTTTCCGCCCATATTAGCTAACGGGGAGGTTTGGGTGTACATATGCATTTAATATCTTCCTATGTTCTGCGCGAGCAAAGTTGGGAGGGACGGTGGCGGTGACTTTCGGGCGCCAATAAGGTGGTATTGGAGAAAACTGCACCCTTACGAATGCTCCAATCACATTCACCGCCATGTATATCTTATCACTGACATCCAAGGAATTGGTAGCCACTTTTGTCGAAAACTCCATTGCCACTTTGTGTTGACTAAGCAATACCGTGACCTGGCCCAGCCTCCAGGGTCTCATAATTTGGCAGTTGGATATTGTCACTTGACCCACCCAGTCACTTTGCGATTACGGCCATGCCTCCCAACGCTAGTACTATCCAAAGCTGATTCAGAGCGGATTTACCTGAGTATTCCAATTTTGGTCGACAGCTTCACAGAAAATGGTACAACGACACCGTTCTTTGACGGGCTGTGGTGCCTGTCGCAGCCGTCACCTCAAGTGTGATGAAGGCCGGCCACAATGTCAGATATGTCAGGTAACAGGTATCACATGCCCAGGATATAATGCTCAAGTCAAATGGCCTGTCGACGTTATCAAATCTCGAGGCTCTGACAGCGAGCAGTGTGAAAATCGTGTTTTCCGTCGGCCGCTGTATCAAGGTTAGAAATCACCGTATTCTTGCGTTAGGACCGCCGTCGTTGACACAAAAATAGTCGTGGAACAAGAGTCTATGACAAAACGTACCGTGAACAGCCTTGGGCAGCTCACTGCCAATGCTGCACTGGACAACATAGAACGTTGGCAAGAGGCCCGCTCCGGTCTCTATTTCTTTCAGGGACCCTTTGGTGTTTTGGATTTCCTGCAACTTCGCACGTCCCATGATAACAACACTGGCGATAATCTACCTCGAAGCGAAACCGTGAGACAGCAAAATTCTGGTGATCGAGAAAGCGTAGAGGAGAGCCTTGCTGCCGATCTGGATACCATCACTCACGAGTCAGCGCTTCCACAAATGACCGCCCATTATCCAATGTTTGAACCTACACAATCATTTGATGTGGCCTCCGCCTGTGATAACAGTCTCCAACACACTGTTATTCCTTGTCGCTCTCCGCGAGAGCCTGAGCCATCTTCTACCGACGTTCCGTCACAAGCTCTCGAGCTTCTCCGTCTCTTCAAGGACAAGATGCTTTCTTTTTCGTTTCCGTTCAGAGGTAACCCAGAATGTCCATGGCAGACACTTCATCTCCCAGCTGCTATGTCAACGTACGCCGAGTTGCTGGTGAGCCACAATAGCAGTCACCACAGACTGTCTCTATTTCACTCGCTTGTTTCCGCGAGCTGTCTTTACCGTGAGACGCGCTCGCGAGACACAGTATATTATGAAAAGCTGCGAAAATCGAGTCAACTTCTTGCTAAGCAACACCTCGAGCTTGCCTTAGAGCAGGAGTTTACGAGCAGAAAACCAGTAAAATATAAAGAGCTTCTGATGGCCATACTTTCAATGGTCTATCTCGAGGTTTGCCCACCTGATCGCGTTCGATAACAGCCATGCTTATCCTATTCACAGATTTTCGTGGGAGATTACAATAATGCCCAAAAATTCTTGGTCGAAGCGGAGTCTTTGATACGACGGCGGGGATATTCGAAAGCTCAAAAATCCCCGAGAGTTCGAACTTTACATCATATCTATACCTGGTTGCGCATCTTCTCGGAAAGCACCTGCGGTTGTGCTCTTGTCACAGTCTGCCCGGCACGCCCGAATTCCAGTCTCGTGTCCAATGGGGAACAGAGGCAGGCACTACGAAGTTTTCGGCTGCCAAACGCCTCCATGTTGACCGACCTTGACATGGGAGTCGAAAAGACCGACTCCGTCGGATATCAGGATATCCATCTCGAAGTGATGGGCAGTTGGCCTCAAAGTCTTTTCCCAGTCATGTATGTGTGCCAGAGTCCCTGATGGGGCTCTTATCGCAAGCCATTCGCCTAGCCAACGAGCAGGAACTTCTGGCACGCGATACATCTGTTGACGTGGAGATTGTGACGAACCTAAATAAACGGACGAAGATATTGGAGCATCACATTCTGTCCTGGGACAAGGCACAATCACCCCTCCCTCCCTCGCCCCATTCTGCGAGCGCATTTGCTATGCACCAAAGTTTAATCCTGTTCTACTATCGCCGCGTCCACAACCTCAATGCCCTTATCCTACAGGAAACCGTGTTAAAGGCAGTACAGTTCATCGAGCAGGCATCCGCTCTAACGAAGGAGAAGGGCATGTTTCCACCCTCTTATGGCCTTCCTTTATTGCTGCCTGCGAAGCTGTCGACAAATCACTACAAGTGCGGCTGCTGGATTGGTTGCGCAGTATGTTCGACCGGACGGCTGTTAGTACTTTTGCTACTGCAGCAGATGTCGTGCAAAGAGTTTGGAAGGCAAGAGAGAATACGATTATACACTCAGCTGGTTCGATGTAATGGGCCATGACCGGTGCCCCATCATTGTGGTATATAAGGGGCTGTCTCCGTCAGATGATTTAGTATATATCTGTTGTCCTTCGATATGAAAGCGCTAACGATGAAACCACCATGGGACATCAACACTCTTGCCCTGGAAAGGTCAGGGGCGAGCAAGCGATATCGTGTAGCCAGCAAGAATTGGTTTGATGGCTGGAACCGCCTGCTCGCTGGGTACCGCGAGAGTGCCTAGCTCAGCACAAGGAGACAACGAGATATAGTTCATGCACAAGGACTACTTTCTGGGTATATACAACACGAATATTCAATTCTGCATCTATTTTATGCCTCGGAAACTTAGATCTATGATCAAAGAGCCAGAGACAATCAAGCGAGTTTCTCCGCTGGTCGTGGGACTGCGGAACGCCTCGGACAGGACGACGCGCTCTATCTCCTCCTCAACTGAAGGACCTTTGGGCAGCCACCCTAGAGACTGTCGTGCCCGAATCGCCTGGTACTGAGCATTCGTGCCCCAAATGACCGACCCGTGAGGGGTCAGTCTGTCAGCGGTGGCCGCATCAATCTCAACCGCCTCAGGTGTCCTAATGAAACCCTGAGAGTGGGCAAAGGTAGCGATCCTTCTGCTGATATCTCCAAAAGACTATCATGCCATCCATCAGTCAGATACCACATACAATTTTTCAGGAGCTTAACTCACCATCTTCCCAGACTCAGCGAAGAAAACGCCATTTTCATTCCACAACTCCGGGTTCGAAGTCCGCGAGGATTCCACAACCAATCTCACAAAAAGCGCCGTCAGATCTGAGATATGAATAGTATTCCAAGTGTTAAGGCCGTGGCCTATATAAAGACCACATCCGTGTTGCAAAGTTGCCTTGGCAAGATCGGGAATTTGGATACTCCGCTGATTCACTGGCCCTCGGCCCTTGCCGTAGATGAGGGGTCCGTAGACCATGGCCGTCCTGACATGAGGGTTGGCAGAAGGCATGTCGCGGACAAGGTGGTCAATGACACGCTGGGGCGAAGCAGCAAGGATATCATGGATTTCTTGGACTCCGTGCATATCGTTATAGATCTTGGTACCGGGCTGGCCGAAGTTCTTGGCTTTTACCTCTGCACTTGCCAGGAAACTCGCGCCAGAGATCTGGACCCATGCTAGGAATTTGTTAGCTCGAACCCCCTTTCCGATCAATGGAGGAGGAGGAGTTACATACTTGGGTTCTCACGCTTGCTCTTCGCCAATCCTTCCGCAATGGCCTTGGCACTGGGCAGGTGACTCGAGCTTGCCAGATCTGGTACTCATACTCCTTGTTACCACGATTCTTGAGGGCTATAACATTGTTCGGTTTGGAGGATATACATACGAAGCACCACATCAGCTGTGGAAGCCGCCTGTTCGATCACAGCGCTAGAATCCAAGTCTCCAATCAGCGGAGTCACCGTTGGAAACCTTTGAGCAACGACCGCTGCCTGGCTCTTGTTTCGTACAAGAGCAACGATGCTGGATGCTGCCAGTTCTTGGGTCAGGCCGTACAGGACGTCTCCGCCTATAAAGCCGGTAACACCGGTACTGTAGACGAGTGAGTTCCGATTCGTCCCACGGCTGACTGCTCTGAAGGGCTTACATGAAGATCTTCTGGCTCATTTTGAATGAAACTTGACGACTTGGTGTGGAGGATTGTATTTGAGCACTTTAGTTAAGCTCATTCATTCCACGAGGTGAGATTTGTGATTTCAAACGTTGTCTTCGTGGAGTTTGCGGGCATTCATATACATTTGGACCATCAGTACGTAATCGGGATAACCTGCCTGGAGACAATCTGAGATGAATCAGCGGAGTGGGTCCGGCAGCAGATCATAATCGGTGCCGGTCGGCTTCGCTTCCGCCTTCCTGTACGTGACTTTGTCTCACATGATATCCGCCAATTGGGGTAGAAAGCGGGTACCTGAAGAATTCTGCTGACAAAAGCTGGCGGAGTTAGGTAAGTATACTATACCATACCTCCAATTCATGAATAATCTGGTTCTAATGGCGTTTCTAACTAGATCAGGCCGCATGTGGCAAGGCACTCCGGCATGCAGCCGGTAGCTGTCATCTGGTGGTGACTGTCGCGCATTATTGGAATCCTATCGCGAGTACACCACCGTCCTGCAGCATCCAAAGGTGGTAGCCACCATGTAGGTCCAAAGAACCACCCGGCCAGCATGAGTATTTAAGAAGCCTACATGTCCTATACTTCGCCAGTCAGTCCAGCCACAGATCTTTCCTCAACTTCCTTCTTCCGGGAATCTTCCTGACGAACATCATGACTACCAATCAATATCCTACCTCGCCGTCTAGACAACAATATGACGTGGTGATTGTCGGAGGTGCCACGAGCGGCTCGTCAATTGCCTGGCACCTCGTCCACAACCCTGACTTCGTGGGCTCAGTCCTGGTGGTCGAACGTGACCGTCGCTGCAGTACTCGGCACCGCGCCCAGCAACAACTGTATGCGTCAGCAATTCGCAACCAAGATCAACGTGGAAATCGCCCAGTATGCAGCCAACTTTGTTCGCGAGCACGGTGACAAGTTCGGCCCCGATGCCTGTGTTCCCAACCTCCAATCCGCGACTTCGGCTACCTGTACCTGTCCGACTCGCCCGAGTTCACCGAGGTTCTGCAGAAGGATCAGCATTTGCAAGCCAGCTGCAATGCAGGTACTACGATAATCCCCGCTGCTGCCATCAAGGAGAAGTACCCTGGTTCTACGTCGATGATCTCCATTCTGGCAGCTTGAACACCAAGATGAGGGCTGCTTCAACGCCTTCGGCATGGTACAATGGATGCGAAAGACCGCCTGTGAGAATGGGCGTTGAATACGTGAGCAATGAAATCGTCGACATGGCCGTCGAGCATGGACCACATCAGCACCGTTACCCTGCGCAGTGGTGAGAAAATCGCAGTCAAGAATGTGGTCAATGCTGCGGGTACCCGCGCCGCACAGGTTGCTCAACTCGCTGGTATTCAAGCACCAATTGAAGCTCGTCGGCGATACACATACATCTTCGAGGTGGACGAGCCACTTGCAAAGGATCTGCCCTTGACGATCGATCCCACGGGGTACATTTCCGCTCCTACACCGCAAAGGATTACCTCGTCGGCTGCCCACCCATCGGCCCTGACCACCGTGGACGTGGATGATTTCGATTTCGCTGAAGATGCCTGGAGCGACAAGATCCTTCCCATCATTTCTCATCGCGTCCCGCAGTTCAAGTCCGCTCGTGTCACCGATAAGTGGATGGGACATTATGAGTTCAACAGCTTTGACCACAATGCCATTGTTGGCCCTCACGGCAAGATTGGCAACTTCTTCTTCTGTGCTGGGTTCTCGGGCCACGGGAGCCAGCAAGCACCCGCTTGTGGACGGGCGGTTGCCGAGCTGATTGTGTACGGGCAGTTTAAGACCTTGGACCTGGGCGTTTTGTCTTATGCTCGCATTTCTGATGGTCGGCCGCTGACCGAGCGAGCGGTTATTTAGTTCTGTTCTGAGGGGAGAACAAATGGGTCATAACTCTAATACAAAGTCCGATTTGAACAGGTATACAGAGACAGTAGTATCCGCCAAATCATCGTAGAATCCAATACAAGTAGGTAGTCAGACACCCGCTCTTGGATTGACAGCTTCGTGTGGATTTTCTGTCTCAGGGCAAGACCATGTTAATGCCCAAGTCGAGTTGGTCAGGTCTATCTAGTCTCGCACATGTAAGCCTTTCCGGTGCTTCGCCTGGAGATTCTAATACCCAAACACATAGTCTTCGAGCTTATGTATTACACAATTTACGTGCTATTGGAATATGGCGGGCGGGTGCATCATCGCATAACACATGACGAGGGAGGATTAGGAACCTATGTACAACGACCACACCCAACAAACATGGAAAATAGAAGATATATAGAAAAATAAGGATAAGAAAATAAGTGAGTGACTCAATAATGTTCCGGGGTATCCACTGCCAACCCATGACGCTCCCAAAATCAAAGGCCAGGGAGACAACCCAATAAAAACAAGCAAGCAAGCAGGAACCAAAACAGAATAAAGTAAAGTAAAGTACACTGTACATAAATAGACAGCCAACCTCACTACCGTAAACAACCTGCAGCAAGGACCACGACAACAAAGCAAGGAGCAGGGTCAGGACAGAGATCACTTCAGGTGCCCCTTCCGGATAGCCCCGAAGCCCTTGGAGAACAGTTCGTGGATCTCGACCGATCGTCGACGGCCGTTCGTGTCCTCCTCGGGTGCTGTTGCCGCAGCAGGTGCAGGCGGAGGTGGCGGCGTACCGACCGAAGAAGCGCTCGTGCTCGCAGCAGACGAAGCGTGCACATCGACCTTTTCCACCTCGACGTGGCCCTCGCCAGTCTTGCTCATGACTCTCGGCCGGGAAAGCAGCTCCTTGACCTGCTGTTCGCGGGCCTCCTCTTCGGCGGCCTCGCGCGACAGCTCAAAGCTCGATTTCTTCGTGCCATGGTCCCAACCCCTGCAGCTCCGACGCAGCCGCCTCCTCGAACCGCTTCCGGATGTCCAAGTCCTGCTCGTACTCCTGGAAGACGTCGACGTCGGTCGGGAAGAGGTTGGAGCGGAGGGCGCTGATCACGATCTCAAACACCACCACCGCCATCACGATGATGAGCAGGACCGCCCAGAAGGCGAGATCGTGGCCGGATTGGAAGATAAAGTTCCCCGGCACATGGTAGATTCCGTCGCCCGATTTAATGTCGTACTGCTTGGACAGGATCAGGTTCCACATGAACCAGCCGCCCACGGAGATGATGAACACTGCAAGGGATAGGTACGTTTTGTTGTGGACCTCCAGCGCCTGCAGCTTGAGATTGATGATGATGACGCAGGCGCTGTAGGTCATCAGTCCCCGCCGAGAAAATCGTCGCTCCCCGTGAAGGTGAATTGCACGTTTGCCCAGAGACAGTACATGAGGAAGTAGACCAACATCGCCTCACAGGTGGCGACAGTCGTCCAGCCCAGATACAGTTTGATGTTGAACCCAGCATGCCGTTGCCCTTTAGTGTACAATTCCGGCACGGCAAGCAGCGTAGAGGCCGACAGATCCTTGGTGAAGATGCCGAGGAAGATCACACACAGCGAGGTAAACAGCGTGTTGAACATACTCAATCCCCATGGCTCGTACAAACTGGTGCCGGTGTAACCGTTCCAGCGTTGGTAGAGCGCCTGGGTGAGATAGAAGAGCATTTCCTTCCAGAAAGTTCCCAGCGTGTACTTGCACGCGCGGATGTAGTTCCACCGACCATGGACCAGAAGCAGCTTGAGTAGGAAACGGAACTGCGCGATCGAGTAGTCGGAGATGCGTGCAGCTTGAAGACCTTCCTTACCGGCGATACCGATACCAACATGGGCCTCCTGGATCATAGCAATGTCGTTCGCACCATCGCCGATCGCAAGCGTGACGGAATCCTTAACTTGTGTGCGGATCGACTTGACCAGGAATGCCTTCTGCTTGGGACTCGCACGGCAGCAGATCACCGAGTCAACCAAGACCGTAAGCTTGAAGAACTGCACGCTCAAGACCTCATCCGACTCAATCATAGATAGGGTCTGACCGTCCACCACGACCACAGAGTGAGCCACCGTGCCCTTGTTAATGTCCGATGTAAGTTTGACGATGGACTGCTCCACCTCGCCGGTCTCATGGTCGAGAACGACAAGAGTCGAATAGTCCTTGACAAGGCGACAAGAATGACCCACATTGATCGCAGTCTCACGCTTGTCACCAGTCAACATCCAAAGTTTGATGTTGGCCCGTCTCAACTTTTCGATCGCCTCGGGGACTCCCTTCTGCAGCTTATCCTCAATCGCCGTAGCTCCAGTCAACTCCAGCTGCTCCTCAACCTGCTGACCGACCTTCTCGATCTTCTCCTGTCGATCAACCAGACTGGTAGATGCCTCACGGTATGCAGCCTTCCAGCTGGAGTACGTAGCCTCGTCCAGGAACCGGTGTCCATACAACAGCGTCCGCAATCCTTCCGTAGCAAAGTCATTCAAATGTTGGAAGCACCGCTCGAAGACAGCATCCTCATTGACAACCAGGCCCTCCTCCACACAATCCTCATCATCATCCTCGTTAATCGAGCTGCCCGAGTCCGAATAGGTTGTAGACTGCCGCCCACCAATCTGAGTCGAAGGTCGCGGGCTGCCAATCTGGGCCGAAGGTCGTGGGCTGTAATACTCCGGATCCTTCTGCTTAGTAGTGATACCACCGTCGGTCTCGCGATCCCGCAGCCAGACATCAATACTTTCTCTCAAGGCGGACACACGATGTCCCGAAACACTGGAGCGTCTGTGCGAAAGGCTCGGTCGAGCGAAGCTGGTGCGTACACCGCTATCTCTCCGACTTTGGTACTCACTGTTCCGCCGCATGACTTGGGTTGCCTCGGCTGCCTTGCGTTACTGACGCGTCGCTCGATCTCCAGCGCCTTCTCCTGCGCAAGATCCGCCTTCTTGAGCAGCTTCATGATGACACTATCGGCGCCCTTGCAGAAGACACAGATGCGCTGATCCGGCATGCGGACGACGACAGACATGCGCTTCCGTGTGCTGGAGAATTCAATCACATCCAGGACCTGGTACACCTCATCGGAGGTTTCCCCATCCGGTCCGTTGGGATAGGTTCGAATAGTGACCGTATCGGGCTGGCGGTCTCTCACGAGGTATCCGAGTTCCTGGGCGGCCATATAACCAATGCGAGCTCATCAGGCGACGCAGCCTGGAACGAAATGTTGCCCGATTCATCGGTCTCAGGGATACAAGTATGACACAAGGCGATGGACAGGATGAACATTTTGGCCTTCCGGGCAAACACAGTGTAAGGCTTGCGCTGGATATACCTCAGCATATCGGTCGTGTTGTTGTTCAACACCCTGCCATCCTTCCGCGAGGTATCCATAACAGATGTGGAGTTTCTGGCAAAAAAGGAGCGTGCCTCAGAGGCATTGGACTTCCGACCAACAGCCTTCTTTCCCTTGTTGTTTCGTTTCTTGTGGATCAGTTTCTCACCACTGTCCTTGGCCGCTTCTTCCCGGAGGTCGGAGTCGTGGTACCAAGCCGTACCGGCAACACTGATCTTGCGGAAGCGCATGGAGTTGTTCGTCAAAGTACCGGTCTTGTCGGAGAAGATGTAGCTAATTTGGCCAAGTTCCTCGTTGATAGTAGACGTCCGCGCTTCGAGAGGCGTGTCCGATTCAGGGTCATACATATCGACATCGGCGTTCAACATGAGCATCTGCGCGACCTTGACGATTTCCATACTCACGTAGAGTGAGATGGGAATCATGGTGTTGAACATGATCAGGAACGAGGTGAAGATAGGACCGTAGCTCACGTTGGCCTTTTCGAGATACCAGGCCTGACTCTCCACATCAGCAGACCAATACTTGTAGGCAATGGTACAGGCGCCAGCCAGGAGAACCACGAGAAGCACAATGAGCATGACCACGCGGTTGACCTTGGCTTGCAGCGACGGCATCTTGATCCGAGGGTTTTTGTTGGCGTTCATGCGAATCTTGCACTCTTCACCGGTGTAGATGACCATGCCATATGCTTGCTCAGTATTGCGCAGGATGCTTCCGCGGTAGATAATCTCATTGTTGGTCAGAGGTAGTTTCTCGCCCTCTGCTACCATAACATTGCCGTCGAATTTGTACAGATCGGTGTTAGGATCTTCCACAGCAAAGTGGATGGAGTTGCTGCAGATGCTCTCGACGGTATCACAGACCTTCGACACAGCCTGACATGGCTGCTTGTTCTTGAGGTTCGTCTCACCGTCCAGAGCCATGGTTTCTATATAGGCGACCCCATTGGGGTCGTCAGCGTGTAGAAGGACCACGTCTGCTGGCACGGGTTGGTCACGTTCAAGTCGGAGAACATCGCCGACCTTGATATCCTGCCATTTGATGGACGTCCAATTTCGATCCCCGCTCGATTCGGAGGCATTATCGCTGGAAGGCTCGGCGGGCATCATAGAGATCCCTGGGCGCAAGACAGGTGCGTAACGGTTGTTTTCCTCCTTGTCTAAACGGTAACGACGCCAATCATCAAATCCTTCCTTACCCATTGAGATAACAAAGATCAACAGGGGAATGATCGTAGTGAACTGTCCCGTTGTACTCAACCAGGAATCATCTGCAGGATGGCAACGATAAGGAAGTAGAAGTTGGCGAGTTTGGTGAACTGCGCAAAGAATTGGCGGGGGAAGAAACTCCAGAAACTGTACCGACTTGATCGGATCCAGTTTTCACAGTAAGGCTTTCCACTCCTTTCATCAACCAGAAGCTCCGTCCGCGTGGGGTCCAGATCGATATGTCGGCCATCTTTCGTAGGAGGAAGTTCCTGGATGCGAAGGACGAACTTGCGGACGGTTTCGATCGTCGCCTGCACACGAAGGACGATCGTCGCCACGGCTGCACGTCTCTTCAACCATCTCTCATACGAGACGGACATTGAAAGAGTCCTGCCTTCCTTGAGATTGTCCGACGGGTCGGAGAAGTAAGTCGTCGTTTCGTCCGCGGGATTCAGATCCGGCACTGATGTCTGGGTAACGAAGTGACCGTGCTTTTCGTCCTCACTGGAGCTCTCATTGGCTTCGGGGAGAGAACTGGACTGCTCATTCTGGAAATTATGCTTTTCCATTTCAATTGCATTTGGTGACGTTGGCTCCGACGGCGTCTGGATGTTCTTCGTGAAGATCGTCCGCCGGAGCGAATACCCACGATTACGGGATCGAGAACGACCCGCAGAGTCCGGACTCTGCGGGGACGTAGGTGACAGGGCATTGCTCGGGGATAGAGGCGAGGTCGGACCACGGGTAGGAGAAAGTCCACCCTGGCGAGGAGGTTGGTATCGATGGTCAATCCCCGCGAGCCGGGGCGCCGGTCCCAAGTCGAGGTGCGGGATTCTTCCACCGAGGTACGTTCGAGATCATTGGAAAAGCGAACGCGGTTCATCTGCGACGACCTCCGACCCGAGTCCGACATTGTTCGCGCGGACTGAAGCGACGGTCGTGGCGGGACGATGTTGCCCGGGGGTGTGGTGACCTCGATAGACGGGTTCCTAGGAGCCGCGAGTCGGGGGCAGACTCCGAACCCTGCGTCGGAGAATCTTCACTCATTGTTGTACGATCCTCTGTCGATGATGTCCGCCGTGGGTCCTGGTTTGCGCCTGGAGTCGCATCTTGTTCGGGCATCGCGAGGCGGTCACCGGAAAAATTTCCGACAGCCTTGCGGCTTGGGAGTGTTGGAGAGTTGCGATAACGAGCGGAGTTGGTTTATCCTTCCTTTTCCTTTCCTTCCTGAATTTATATATGTGCTAATCCCTCGTTCAATAATCGGCACAGTCGAATGCGAAAACAAAAAAGCGATCGGTGAAGGTATGTACGGTGGTCGTGGGGGCCAGACGAATACAGCCACGGGTCATGCTTCGAAGCGAAATCGTTTCCTATGCTCAAGTCCACATGCGGTGTTCTGCCACGGACAAACGATCAGGACACCTGTGCAAAGCGTAGCTGGATCGAGGCGACAGCGAGAGGCGTGTTGCGACAGCGGAAACGACTGTGGGGGTGGAAGAAATCGGCGATCAACAAGAGCCCAAATGCGAACGACAACAATAACAGACCACCGGAAAGACCGAACAGGGGGGTGGATGAAGCAGAAAAAAGCAGCAAAGCAGAAAGCAAGCTCTAAAGAGAGACCAAGACCCCAGAGCGCTGGAGCTAGGGAGTAAAAGGAGAGCGAAGAGAAGCGAGGATTGGAGACACTCCACACTGGAGTCGAGAATCGACTGGGCGAGAGAGCCTGAGGTTGTCTTCCGCAGGCGGCGGCGAAGAAGCGGGAGAAAGTCGAGGCCTGCCCGCTTTCGGTAAGATGGCCGAAAATAGAGTCGCCGCCACTGAGCGCGATTCGATTAGTTTTCCCTCGCGCCGGTCGCAAGAGATCAGCTCTCAATATTCCTCAACAACACGATCGGGAAGAATTCGACGAGACAAAACGCTATCCAAGCGCCCAAGATGACCGGCAGATGCGCCCGGACGGTGGTGAGTCGGGTCCTTTATTGTCCCTTGACGGCCATGTCCTGTCGCAATGCGGAGGCACCTTAATGAGCGCTGAGCCAGTCAGCGGCCGGTGGCTTGGAGGGGCCACGCAAGTGAACGCAACCGCCGCCAGGAAAAACTGGGTCAGACCAATTCCATTGATGGAGGCCCATGTGGTCGACATCGCCTATGGATTGTACCATGGGTCGCCTCGCAGCCTTTGCCTTTACCCCATCGGACGGGGGATACCTTCAGTCAGTAGACTTCATGTAGAAGGTTATGTACATACATACATCAACCTACAGTATGACAGCTGACGTATCAGATCGTCAGGATGCCACCACGTTTGCAAAATAGTGAAACCTAACTTCAGGTCTCGGGGTATATACAGCTCCTACCTACGTACCTCATTCTCAGGCATCCACCATCCATCCACCCAACAATGTGTAACCAGAGGAAACCCTCTCGCAGGTACCCTACCTACAAAGACAGAGAGACAACCAGAACACCCCAACCACAGGACACCCCATGATTGCGTCTCAAACCCAACACGAATGCACAGCCCCCGCTAAGACAGGGTCTCACCACCCTTCCTCCTTCCCCAGTCCCGGTCAGCGCGTGGTGGCGGGCATTCTACCTTACCCACTACAACCACATCCCCTGTCCAACCCAACTACACACCGTTATCCTTCACCCACGGATAAAACCACACCACCTCGCCTCACTCACCCGACAAGAAAGCCAACCCATCGCAAGAACCCAATTTTTTCTTAGAAGCGAAAAGTGGGGAGCCCACCGGTGGCAAGCAGGGCAGGGCAGGGTAGGCAGGTGGGGAGCCGAAGGCTTGGCAGGTCCCAGTCCATTTGAAGCGGCGCTACCGTTTGGGTTTGGTTTGACTTGGGCTCTCCACACACTCTCTCTCTCCCTCGCTCCCCTCGTTCGTCGTTCCTCTTGAGATAATTATGGCAATGGTCATGTCCTGTGGGTTAGCTGTCGCCATCTGAGTCTCAAGGGATACCTGAGGCAGACCCACTTCACACCTGATGTACCGTGTACCTCATCTCGACAGAAAAACACCTGACTCGTGAGCTGGTTAAAAGATTGGCTGTCAACGGGGCCTCACGTGACTCCACCAGCGGAGTGACCCGCCGCCGATCGGTCTGGCCTGTTTGTCGTGAGTCGTAGGGCTCTTTTCGACGTCATCGCGATGATCAATCAGGGAATGCTCAGTTTTCTGTCCACTTGCAGCGGAGTCGAAGCACATACTTACGCAGTATTCTCCGGCCTTCCACAGGAACGTACTAGAACTATCTTCTCCTGTCGCTCTCTTCTCCGAGGATGAGCACGGATCGCTATCACCGCCCTATCACTGGCGTATGACTCGTCTGATGACAGGCTTGGTGACATCTGAGAGTATCTACGATGTACCAGTACGATCCTGCGCATGCACGAGGCTCAAGAGAAAGGGCTAATCTACCTACAACTCAATGTAGAAAGAATCGTCAAATCATGGAACCGTCGCATTCAACGAAAACTGACCGGTAAGTCCATAGGAATACAGGGTAATCAAATCATCACCGGCATGCGTGCGTCTATTCATGCCCGTCGAACCGCGCGTCCGTGCCCGCCATTTCTCCACCATTCGAACGTGCCATTAAAACAAACATACAGGCAGATAACTCGTAGAAGAGAGAAAGAAAGAGACATCCTCATTCGCTGCACGATTCACTGCCCTCTCAGAGGAACTCCGTATGTCATAGTCATAAAGTCATGCTTTCGTCTCTGTGCTCTAGTAACGGGGCGGAGGAGGGGGTCCCTGGCCGTACTGTCCCTGAGGCGGGTACCCGCTGGGAGGAGCACCGCCAGGAGGACCGTATCCGCCATACTGCTGCGGCGGCGGCTGCTGTCCGTAACCTTGATGAGGCGGGGCATACGGAGGCGCACCGCTAGGGTTGTAAGGGCCAGGAGGCTGACCGTAGGGGCTGGGTTGACCGTAGCCGGGTCCAGCGTTGTATCCACCGTACTGTCCAGGGGACCGGGGGGAGGGGGGCCAGGAGGAGGAGCATGGCCGGCAGGACCACCGCCTGCGCCAGCAGCCTTCTCATCCTTGGTGTCGTAGGAGATGTCGATGGCACCGAGCATCAATTTAGCACACTAGTATCGTCAGCCAATCGATCTTTGCATCAGGAAGTTTATGTGGTCGACCTACCCAAAGCTCGCGAGTCAGGTGGACCGGGGGGACGGCACGCATCATCTCGTCTTGTTCAACCTCAAAGTCTATCTTGCGCTTAGTAGCTATCATTGTAGGGTTAATGTGCGGTAGAGTGACTTACTCGACGTGCAATCAATCAGGTTTCCAATACTGGGATCCTCGTCCAGGGTGCGGAGGAACTCGCGGGCCTTGTTGTCATTACCAACCTGGGAGAACTGGAAGGAAACGGCACCACGTCCACAGGGAGTGCGGGAGACCTCGTCAACCGCGTAGCGGATGGAGTTCGCAACAGTCTCGAGCGGCTCACCAGGGGCTGGCCGTCAGTGATGGTGATCACCAAGACAGGCTTCTGCAGACGACCAGCCCGAGCAGGGTTGACGACCATCGGGTCAAGGACCTTGTTCCGCAAGCCAGTTCCCAGAGGGGTCAGGCTCTGGAAGCGAACGCGGCCCACCAAGCGCTCAACATCCGCGACGTTGCGGATGCCGTCGCCCTGTTCCGAAGAGTTCATGAAGCGCACCGAAATTCCATCCTCATCGAAAGTGGAGGCAGCGGTCGCAACAATGCGAGAATCTGCTTGAGCTGTTCCTTTCTCACGCCGCGCTCCTCGAACTCGATCGAACCGCTGTCGTCGACGTAGATGACGACATCAAAGAGGCTCAGCTTGATAATGTCCATACCAACTTCCTGAGGGACGTTCCACTCATGGCACAGCCGGTTGATCTTGCTGGGCCCTTCGTTGGCCAGGCCCTGAATGACGCGGTCGAGTCTCTCGGGAGGGTAGAAGCTCTGGAGCTGGTTCTCCTGGATGGTCGCGATGAGGAGCGGCGGTACGCGTTCAGCTGCTGGTCAGTGGCACGAGCGGGAGGGGCTGCCCCGTACGGTCCCGGAGGGCCACCGGGGGCGCCTTGGGGAGCGTACGGTCCAGGAGGGGAGGCCCCGAGTAAGGCGCATGCTGCTTGAGGGGTGCTTGGTGGGGGTACTATCAAATCGCCACGTTAGTTGTGATCACCACCATGAACGAGTAATCCAGAAAAAGCAAAACCCGACAACAGGCGCGAGAGGGCATAAGACAGTACAGGAGAGGATTGTGGAGGATATTGTCCCGGTGCACCATAGGGCTGCGGGGAGGAGCTCCTCGGGGCGGTTGTCCATATGGAGAGGCCGGAGGATAACCCTGCGGGGTCGGGGGCGCGGGACTGTACGACGCAGGGGGATATCCTTGCGGCGCGGGAGACGGGGTGTGCGGAGGGGGACCAGAGTAGCCAGGCTGCATCGGGGATGGCGAGGGGACCGGTTTTTGGGGGGACAGAAGGAGGCGGATAGGCCTGGTATTGTCCCGCCGGCGGCGGGGAATTGGGATAGGGAGATTGAGCGGAACCGGGACGGAGCTGTGGAGGAGGATATCCTTGGGGTTATAATACGGTCGCGACATGGTGGTAGGGTGACGGGTCCAAGTCAAGGGGGAAGGGAAGAAGAGGAGAGAGACGAATGTAGGACGCGGGAGGGAGCCGATATAAGGCGAGCAGATGGTGGGCGAGGTGGAGTGACGGCAGATCCAGCGCGGCGTTCATTCGGTGGAGGGGGAGGGGAACGTAAGGCAGACACGGGAGTTTGGATTGTACAAGAGCAGAAAGAGCACCACAAACACGAAGGCAACAAATCCACCGCTGGGGATCTTACCGGAGAAGGCGATGAGCCGGGGTACGCTTGATATTGCGGCTGCTGCTGCTGCTGCGCGAGTAGCGATTAGCTGCGAACCCCGCCACATATGAATCATCGCTGCAGGAGGATTTTCTTTTCTTGTTCTTAGCATGGGACCAGCGCTTACAGGAGCATTACTAGCCGGATTGTATCCACCAGGAGCACCTCCAGGCTGCAGCGAGGACGGGGACCACCTGGATATCCTGCGGGGGGAGCGCCCGAGTAGACACCAGAGCCGCCACCCATGGCGTTCTGGCTGTTGGCGATCTTCGATGCAAGCTATCGTGCAGAATGTGGCGATTAGTTCTTGTTCATGAGGCAGAGACCGAGTGACAGGAGGGAGCTTGGCTGCAGCGGGGCAGAGCAGGCGGTGCACAACAGGCAGATTTGGAGACGACTTACCCCATGGTTGAGTGATCAGAAGGTGAGGGGTGGGAATGTGAGAGATGTATGAGAGAAGTCAGGAGAGAGGATGACGAGGTGAACGCGGTCGCGAAAGGAAGCGCCAGAGATAATAAATAATATTACGGAGAGCCCCGCTTTGGGTGGGAATCAATGGGACACGCGGGTAGGACGGAGTCAGTGACGGTCAGTCGTGGACTTTTAATATCGCGACACTGGGGGAGAGAGAAGAGAGAGGGAGATGGTCCAGACGCAGCCACAGTGAGGGGATTGCTGACGGCTATATACACCGTGGTCAAAGGCGATCTTCACTGCCACACTGAGATTGATGTTGACGATTGACGACATCACTGACTAGCTGCTTCGAGTTAGCACCACACAGTATTCTTAGTATGATTATGCATAACCAGGCGATAAGGAGCAGGGCTGAATCCACTCGCCACTGGAGCACTCATCCATCGATACTAGGATAGTAAGGGTAAGTAGATGAAGTATATACTCCAAGTCTGTGTTTGGAGTACCCGTTTGGGAAGCCAACTGTCAGGCCAGGGCCCACCCAACACCATGCACATGGACTGACCGATACATAGTACATTCAATCACTACAGTACAAGGTAATATGTACCATGTACCATGTACCTAGAGAGTATCGCGACCAGTCAGCCCTCATCTGACTTCATACCCACATCAGACGCTCCGCATGCAGGAGTCATGCCCAAAACAGTAGCTTGCCGCTGATGTCACATTTCCCCCTGGAATCAGGTGCACACAATCAAGTCGGTGTGGGATTCTTCAACCTCCCATCGTGCAAGCTCTTGCTCCTTCAATCCCTTGCTTCGTCGTCCGCAGCAAAGAACCGCCCACCGCATACCAGCCCCCCCTTTAAGTATTCCCGCGCTCGAAGAATGATCGTTGCAGCTTCCATCCCCAGGTCTTGGTCGAGCTCTGTGCCTTGTGCTGCCCTGACAACTCCAACTTAAACTTTCACCAAACAGCTCCAGCTCTGAACTCGGTTCTAATCTCATCAATTCCAACACATACACCGAACACACCATCGGAATGACGCAGACCCTCCTCCGCGTCGGCATCCTCTCCGCAGGAACCCAATCCATCAGGAGCCTCTACCTCCCCGTGCTCCAGTCCCTCGACCAATCCTACCAGGTCGTATCCCTCTACGATTTCGCAGCCGCCTGCTCCCAACCGAACAGCCACCAGAATGGCTCTGACACCGGGAAGGGCGGTCCCAAACCGGCCCCAACACCAGAAGCCGTCATCGAGGACACGACCATCGACCTCGTGCTGAACTTCATGCCCAACGAGTTCCACGAGAAATACACCATCGCGGCCCTCCAAGCCGGCAAACACGTCATGGTCGAGATCCCCGTCAGTCTCAGCATCCAAAGCGCAAAGCGCATCATCGAAGCCGAGAAACAAGCCCCCAACAACGCCAAGGTCTTCGTCGCCTGCGCACGCCGTCACGCCCCGTGTTTCGAGCACGTCTTCAAGAAAGAAGTCGCCAGTCTCGACCGCATCTACTACGCGCGATGTCGCAACATCGCCGGTCCCCATGCCGCCCACACAGCCACCGCCCCGAAGAAGGAATGGCTCGCTACCAACGGCAACACCCCAAACACACCCACACCAGCCGATCCCGCCACCGAGGCCATCTCTACCAAAGGCCGCGAGCTCCTCACCAGTCTCCTCCTCCAGGAGGCCTTCCGCGGACAAACCTGAGCAAGTCCCGTCTGGCACTATCGCACTTCCTCGCCTCCCGGATGCCACGACCTCGGCCTCATGCGCGACTCCTTCGGCTACCCCGACGCCATCTCCAACATCAACGTGAACGAACCGTTCTATTCCATCCTCCTCCACTACACCGGCAGCATCAGCCGCAGCGAACACCCCTTCACACTGATGTACGAGACGGGCACGGACTCGGTCCCGCGCTGCGACGCGCACCTGGCCGTCTACGGGAGCACCAAGACGGTCAGCATGTCCTACGGTCTGCCGTATGCATCTGACCAGCCGATGCGGGTGGTCGTCGAGACGACCGACGAGAATGGCGAGCTCAGCCGTACCGAGATCGTCAGTACCTGGGAGGAAACCTTTAGTGCGGAACTGCAGGCCTTGCATGCGTTCCTTTTAGAGGGGAAGTCTACCCAGACTACCGCTGCAGATGCCCTTGAGGACCTGAAACTGTTCCAGACGATATATGAGCAGTATGACCGGCAGTGTGGGACGATTCGGACCCCGCTGGGCTAGATACTTACCCGTGGGTCTATATTTATGAGAACTGTGAAGAGTTTACGTCAAATTGCTCTGGTGATTGGGGCATTCATTGTAGCACGTGTCAACGGGTTGGTTGTGTGGTATGGTAATTGGTAAGCTTAGTTAGACTTTATATATTGGGTTCTATATTTTGGCGGCCCACATGGCTGGGCAAGCGTGGTTTAGATGATTTGGGACGAACTTTGATTCTTACTCGCGATTCCCCTCTAATGCCGTTTACAAAAAGGGACTCAGACGTGATAGATGGCATATTGTTTAGCACAAGAATGATGCCTTAGACCATGCATGCATGCTTTATACGGCTCCAATACCTTACTCCATATCGTAGGAGACTTCTCACGTAGACCCATATCTTGGCAAGATATCCATCCACACAAGCATACTCCATACCTAAATTTGCTACAGCATATATAAGTCACGGACAAGATAAGAAACAGGTCATATGCAACTATATACGTCCAGGTACGATCTAAAGCAAACAGCATCATGACGATCGATCATCCATCAATCCATCCATACAACTCTCTAGGTGAGTACCTAAACTACCATTTGCCTACCTCTCAAACATATGTGGGGTGAGGCAAGGTAAGGCAACTCACCGCTTCCCTTCTTCTTCTTCTGCTTATTGGAGCTCCCCCCACTCTGCACCTTCTGCGCCGGCGCGGGGACTCCTCCGACCACCTCATTCACAACTCCACCCTGCGTCCGCTCCGAAGCGCGCTGCTTCCCCTTGCGACCCTTCGGACGATACGAAGAGCGATCCCGCAGTGGCAGCCAGCGCTCCGGGTCGGCGGTCTTGCTCCATCGTAGGTCTTGGGCAGACGGGACTTGCGGATGCGTTTCGTCGCGCGCCCTTCCTTCTGCGCGGCGGAGCGTTTGCGTGCGCCAGCCATGGCGGCGACGGTGGCTACCGAGGCGGACGAGGACGGGGGCGATACCTGCGGATTCGAGGGCGGAGACGTCGATGTCGCCGAGGAGGTCCTCGACGGAAGGGAGGGTGTCGACCTGCGAGGCGATCTTGGGGTAGTCGAGCGGGGCCTGGGAGGCGACGTAGCCGGCAATGGCGTAGTGGTCGTCCGCGTCTTTCTGGTAGAGGGCCTTGAAGAGGTCGCCGGCGGTGGAGAGGTCGGAGCGATCGGAGGAGTGGAGGAGCGAGGCGGCGGCGGCGCGGAGGAGGGAGGCCGGGGCGTCGGCGCGGGATTGCCAGAAGGTGGCGGCTTTGGAGAGCTCGGTGCGGATCTGGAGCTTGCGGCCTTCGAGCTTGTAGAGGGAGACGAGGATGCTGAGGAGGCCGGGGTTGAAGCGGACTTCCTTGTCTTGCTCGGAGATGGAGTCCTCGAGAAGCTGGAGGGTGCGTTCCAGCGTGATGATGGCGGAGGTGGTGTTGCCTGTGCTCACGTAGAGCTGCACCGCGGTCAGGACCAGGCCGATCTCCTTGGCCGGCGTTCGAGCACGGGGAGGATGGTCTTCAGGGCCTTGGCGCCAGTTTGGCCCTGGGCTTGGGCGGCGGCGTTGTAGACGGAGAGGAGGTTGGTGCTGGGGTTGGCGGAGGGGCAGGGCGCTTGCGAGAGGGCTTTGGAGGTCGACCGGATGATGCCGTCGTACTTCTGGACGAGGAGATCGGCCGAGTGGATGTTGCCCGACATGAGGTTGTTCTGGAAATCGAAGAGCCGGTCATTGTGATGATGGAGTCGGGGGTGGCGTTCAGGTCCTTGTAGAGTAGGTACGGGTTTGAGGCGGTGTTGCGAGCCAGGGCGATGTTGCTCTGCGCGATCTTTTTCGTGGAGAGTTCCGAGATGCTGAGAAACGTGAGCTGGGTTGATAAGAAGAGGAGGAGGGTGCATACTCATTGGTGGAGATCTCTTCCAGAATCGACTCGGCTTCCTCCGACTTGCCTTGTCGGAGCAAGACGTAGAGTTGTTGCACGGCAATGGGGAGAAGCTCAGCAGCTCGGTCCTCCGGGCTCAGGTCCTCCGACGTCCGACACAGCTCTATGCACCGTTAGGGATATCACGCTAGTGAATTGGTATACCAACTAACCCTTGGCCCGCTTCAACAGCATTTCTCCTTGACCAAACTCTCCCTTCGCGATGCTCAGACAAGCAGCATTGTAGACAGTCTCGAAAGCTTCGAGGTCGTCTCTCGTGGGCCGCTGATGGCGAACGAACTCGGAGTATCCCTGCCACTGCAGCTGCGCATCGGCGGCCCAGGTGTTGATGCGGACATCGTTCTCTTCGTTGATGAGGGCGGATTGATCCTTGGATAGCTCGTCATATAGCTCAGCGGTGCGGCGGAATTGCTCAGCGCGGTAGGTCTAGAATGAAGGCGGGGAAGTCAGTCAGGTCCGCAGCTTGAGATGGACAGCAACATACGGCTTGAGCCTCGAGGTGGCGCGCGCCTCTATCGTTCGCAACGCGCGATACCACAGCAATGGCCTCGTCCATGCGACTGCACTTGTACAAAGCATATGCGTATTCCAGCGCCGCCCGCTTCTTCAAGCCATCTCCGGCTTCTTCAAACACGCGCAGACAGTCTTCATAGCGGTCGAGCTTCAACAGAGCGACGACTTTGACATGTTGAGCCTGGGAGTCATTTCCGGACTTGGCGAGGGCAGCGTTGGACGATTGCAAGGCCTCTTCGTGATCATCAATGGAGGCCCGCTGGAGCAACGCGGCCAGTGACTGGGGGGCCATTGCGGAGGGGCTCGAACGAGTCGAATCGGGGGATGGGAGAGGGAGATTTCAGAGGATACAGATCGGATGGGATAAAGAATGTGATTGGCGAGATAATTTCAGCCAGTGGACTTATCTTGGGGGTGCAACCAGATAGCGTCTGGGTGCGATCTTCTGGTGGCCTCCGAAGTGACCATCTGTGCGGAAATGTGATATTTCCCCATTGGGGAATTCTGCACAAGTGCGCGCGTGGCGGACCGTAGCTGGTCGAGGGCGGTGCCAAGCATCCAACATTCTGCCCGACAGTCACACCGCCATCGCCAGATGGGAACACAACCACAATCCGACTACAGTTCGACTCCCCTCCTCAATTCCCTCGGAGTGCTGGAAAAAGAAAAGCGAAAAGTATCCAGCACAATGATGTCATCTTATCTCGAGTATCGAGAGCGGGGTGTGCGCATATCCAGTTTCTCAGGTACGAGTCAGTCGACTGCGGTTACATCCAGCTGTCCATCGGCGGACATCCCGCGAAATACACAGTAGACCACCCTTGGCCTCTGTTCCGATGACATCGTCGAATGCCCATGAGCAAATGAAACGTGCCAAGCGCGAAGCTAGCGAGGGTAGCTCGCCAGCCCTACAAGGAAGCCGACTAGCAAGGAAGCCGATACGAGTGGCAGGCGCCCTACGGAGGAATACTAGGACTATTTTCAGCGTGCATGCAGTGCGGGGAACCAGACATGACGATTAGACTGGCTGGGGCCAATGTGATGCCTGGATGTCCATGCAACGTTGGTTCTGCTGGCCGTAGATGAGGTACGGAGTAGGTGTGGAGGCAGTGGTGGTGGTAACAGGTACCGGAGGGGCAGAACCATCCCAGGCGAGCCCACGGATATACGGGAGGCAGATGGAGTCGTCGTCCAGACTACATTTGCCCGCTTCTTCAAATTAATTATGATCAGATTAACCACCGTCCTTCCTGGCAGGCGACGGCGAATGGCAGGCCGGAAGGACGCTTAGTCAGACTCGCCAAGAGTGTCATGGAAAAGACTCGATCAGGCAAAGCCCCACCCGCGCGTGGGCCAATCACATTACAATGACGATAAGGGGCAAACAACTCCACGCCCAATAACGCGCTCGGCAGAGGGCGAAGATAGAGTCAAGATCAACTCCAAGAGCATGCATTGGATCTGGGGAGACGGTGTCCATCGTCCAGTGCATCGACATGCCAGCCGTCCCGACCGAGAGGAGCGTCTCGTCCACGAGATCCGGTTGAGATAAATCCCTAGTGCCAAGCCAGCCGTCGTCATCATCCCGTGGCCCCCGCCGCACATCCCAACGACCGATCGGCCCCCCCAAGGAATGCCTGTCCGCGCGTCATGCATCATCGGTGGCTTCCGGGGAGAAGGACCCCTTTTTTGCTATTCGGGTGACTGGTGCATTCGCTCCGTGGACTGATCCAGGACCAGGGCCGGCGACAGGGGATGTGTTCTATCGCGCCCTGGATCGGGAGGCTATAATTATCACGTCCATGGCCGGGCCGACAAGGGATGCGCAACGATAGGGCTGGGATCCTGGTCTGGGAAAATGCAATATCCTCGGGGGTCACCACCGCAGAACAGGGAAATGAGGGCAGCGTTTCCACGAAGACCCGAAAGGAGGACCCTTTTCATTCCACTAAAATTCTCCTAGTCGGGATCCACGGCCGATCAGCACCTCTTGGGTGCAGTTAGCACTGACGACACCGGTGGCATTCCCCCATCAGGGCCCAGGCGATCCAGGCGACTTGCTGGAGGGAAACGAGCTTTTGCGCACCATCCGTGGTTCAGGGCCCCGTTGATCGGCTGTCGTCTGGCCTCCCGTTCGCCGCCTGGGGTGGCTGTTGTGCTTGCCGCTCGCCTTGTGCTGCTCCCCTTTGCCTCCATCCCGATTCCGTACTTGCCTCTGGCTTTCAAGGGATCTCCTCTCGTTAATTTCTTTTTCGGCAGCCCCCCCTGGAGCTCCATTTTTCTTTTCCTTCCCTTTTCCAGCATCCTGTGTTGCCCATACCCTTTTTCTTCCGTGCGTCTCGTCACTCGCTTCTTGTTCCGTCCTTTCTTCACCTGCTGCCACTCTCTCTCCTCCCTCCTCCTCCCACCTCGCCCCTCTCCCTCGATACCTGCCGCCTGGTCGACATGCCAATGCTCTCGTAGTGCGGTATACAGGCAGGCTCGTTCACATCAACCCTTTTCGCATCACACAACACTCCCCCCCACCGTCACCCCATGTACGCCAAGGTTGGGGAGAAGCCCCGGATGATGGGTGCTTCGTGGGTATGGAGGAAAAAGCTGCTGCGCTTTCTGATCGCTATCTGTCTGGTGGGCGGTTTCACAGTCCTGCTGTGGCCGCATATTGAGTACCACCATGTCACCACCGAGACCATCTCCAACATCACCATCACCTCCGATGTCCAATGCGAACAGGACATCGACCTCCTCACTCGTCTCGATATCACCAAACTGTCGAAGTACACCCGCCGGGAGATGATTGCCGTCCCGTCGACGGATGACAACGTCCCCATGAGGCAACAACTGAACATCCCTCTCTTTGAACAAAAGATTCCCTCGCAGTCGCAGGACGATTGCCTGATCCCGCAGCCGGTTGCTGTGCAGGTGCCCAGACCGTCGAAGAATGTCGATGCGTCGAACATCGACTTCGGTGTCGCAACCACGCTCGGGCGCTTGAACGATTCGCTGGACGCCTTCTCGCACTGGGCTGGCTACACCCGCACCCGTATCTTTGCCCTCATTGAGCCCGATAGCCGGGTCGCCGAAGTCCAGGCCAAGGCCGACTCGATGGGTATCAACCTCTACGTCACCGAGTCCAGCGAAGAGTACCAACGCCGCTACTTCTCGCTGATCGCGCATCTGGCGAAGAACGCACGGCCCCAGACTCAGTGGTCCTGCGTCATTGACGATGATACCTTCTTCCTTTCCATGTCGGCCCTGGTGAAGGCTCTGGCCAAGTACGACACACACAACCCATGTATATCGGTGGACTGTCCGAGAGCATTCCGCAGATCGGGGCGTTTGGGTTGATGGGCTTCGGAGGCGCGGGCGTCTTCCTGTCCCAGCCCCTTCTGGAACAAATCACCCAGCCAGCGATCTATGAAGACTGTGCGAGCACGGATTTCACCGGTGATCGGAGGATCTCTCTGTGCATCTATCAGAACACCGCCACCCGCTTGACCATCGACCACCGTCTGCACAGCTCGACATCATGGGCGATGTATCCGGCTTCTTCGAGTCCGGACGGCCCCCACCATTGTCCGTCCACCACTGGAAGTCGTGGTTCCACATGGACATGGCCAAAGTCAGCGTCATCAGCGACCTCTGCGGCGATGACTGCCTCCTGCGCCAGTGGCAGTTCGCCGACGGATACGTCCTGACGAACGGTTTCTCGATCCTCAAGTACAGCCGTCCGATCGAGTTGGACGACACCTCGATGGAGCTGACGTGGGAGGGCCAGAACGGCGCCGTCCACGAGTCATATCTGCATGAAATGGGCCCTCTGCGCCCCAAGGACTGGGATAAAGTCAGTTATCTGCTGGCCGATTCCGTGCTTGAGGGCAACCGTGTGCGGCAATGGTTCGTCCACCGCAATCCCGAAAAGGGCGATGAGATCTTTGAATTAATCTGGCGAGCTGGATAGATGGGTCTCTTTTTTGGCTTTCAATCATTGTCTGGCTTGGCGTTTCCGGGTTTTTGCATCTTTCTTCTTCCTACCCTTTACCTCCATTACGACCGGCACATATTCCTCAACCCTGCCTTCTGGTTGAGTCAGCGCGCGGGGTGTCTTCGGTGCCGTCATCCCGATTGTCGACACCCTGGGACCGGCGCAAATACTTACCACATACATACTCGCTTTTATTGTTTATAGATACACGGGTTCGCCTTGGCCCAATTTTCTCACCCCGCACCGACCTCTACGGGTTTAATCATCACGGCGTATAGATTATGAGTTTGGTTTCTATCAAGTTTGGATGATATCATTATGGGCTACAAGGCATGCATGGGTTGGACTTGCAGAGTCTTGCTTCGTTTCACTATCTATGTCTTTTCTTCTTTCCTTTTCGTTTTAGCCCCGGTCCAAACCGTGCTCGAGTACATATTTTATGCAATGACAAGCTAAGCTTCACTTCAAACAAGCCTATCCATCCACAGATTTCCAGAATGGTTCGTCTCGTATCCCCTGCAGTTGGTCAGGGGCGTCACGTCCTGACCGAATCCTCCAAAAATAGAAACGGACCATATGCTTCCATCCCATGTTTCTTCAGAATCCGCCATGGATCAAATATATTGAGAGCTAGTCGGTTGTGGCGGCCCGCGGCGCGGTCGGCACCTCCCGTCATCCTATCCGGGTTAGCCAAGTTCTCATACTTCTCATACTTCTCATCCTTCTGGAAATGACTCACCCATGGACAGGGAATTGATAGACCAGGAGTATCTCGGGCTTGGAGAAATGATAACGCAAGGCGTGGATGGTTTGAAACACTATATTGGATTTTTGTGTATTTATAGAATTCTTCGGGCTTGCATATGTTTCACTGATGTGTGCTGCATGTCTGGGGCGTATGTATGTATATCTCGACTTCCTTGTTTCCCTTGTCGGGAATTTCCTTTTCCCTGCGTGGATGGATCATCCGGCATTCTATATTGAGGGGTTCCGTCCGACAACGGATAATAGCAACAAAAGGATCTTGTTGGTGGAAATTCGAGATGTACTGACTGTCACATGGAAATCGTCAATTGCCTTTCGAGATCTCTACGTGGTGTCGCTGTATACCAGATCTAGCATTATGACAGACTAGGAGGTTGGTCTAGAAGCCAGACTTACACCTTGTATCGCTGTTCAAGGAGATATGGAGATAGATATATATTGATAGCGATATCAGATATGTATAATGTAAAGTATAGTTATATACAACAAAAGCCCTTGAATAACGATCATCTTGACAACTGTAAGGAAAAGGGTATATATAATTGGTCATATCGTCGAGGAAGTCAGATATCTCGTGGTGAAACATGAGCAAGTCTAATAAACAGAAAAGAAAAGGGAGAGGGGGAGGTAGAAAGATGATAGGCCGTCAACCAGAGGGCAGTTAAATGCATATCTCGAGGTTATGGCCTTCGAGGCCGGTGTTGTCTTTGGAAGACTCCCAGTCGGTTTCGTCCCCGGTCCACTCGACGACTGAGGAGGCTTGCGAGGAGTCTAAGGGGGGCAGGAAATTGCCAGCGGAGAGGAAGCATTCGAGACCGAGGATCCCTTGCAGCGTTCTAAGAGGGAAGGAAGGAGGTATGACTGGACCCACGGATTTGGGACAGCGTGGAAAGGATCCCCAGAGGAGTTCGCGGGGATCGACGGCAGCCTCGGCTAGACGATGGAGGCTTTTGTTCCTAGAGATCGAGAGACGTCTGCTACGGAGGCCCCGAGATCGAAGAGCTTTTGCTCCTATAAGACGAGTTAACTCGATATCAAGTCATAATCAGGATGGGGAATCGAACATACCATTCCAATGCCATGAGCATCAACGGCTCCCTGGGATGCAGCTCCGATGACGCCCATGACCGCCTTTCCGACCAACACGGGAAGATGGAAGGGAAGCACGGTGTCGTCACGAGATCCCGGTTGTGAGGCCCGGGTCATGGACAGCTTCCACATCATAGCTTGCAACCATTGCTGCGTGATGAGGATAATCGACCTTCTGAATCTCCGAAACACCCTCTAGGGAAATGGCTTTGGCAAGGCTTGTTGGATCGACGATGTTGGCGGCATCTCGCCATCGCCACCACCCGCAGAGACCCAATCGTACAGGTTGACCGTAAGTTTCTCGAAAATGTTGATGAGGTTGATGAACCCATAGGCGAGGATGGGATCGTCGGCGCAGAGGACCTGCGGCTTGTGAATTGAGTTGCGCAGCATGACTGGCCTCGCTTGTTGTAATGCATAGCCTCTAAGGACAGGTTAGAGACCTCTCATTGACGAGTGACAGGGAATCAAACCATACCGTTCAGTGATGAAGAGCAGCCAGAATATTCTCCTTCTCTCTTCTGCCTCCTCACTGTCCAATTCTGCGTAAGTTGATTCGCGATTGAGACGTAACGTAAAGACCATGGACGTGGCTTGAGACAGGTAAAACCACGCGTGGTCTTGTTGATCTAGATTTCCGTACGCGGCAAAGAGAAAGAAGGAAGTCAAGAGACTTTCGACGTTCATGTCGACCACAGGATCGCATTCTCTTCGTGCACGGACAGCCTCGGCAAGTAGTTCCTCTCCGGCCATGACAGTTTGACCGTCGATGCCAATTATGTAGATGTGAGGGGACAGAAGATGTAGTTCCATCCAGCTTGAGTTGTATATGGGTAAGTGCACACAGTGCTGCGAGAAAAGCGTACCGCTGGGGTGTTCTGCTCCGGTTGGTGACAGTCTTGCTGGAGCTCCTCCCGCCGCACGACCGCATGATAGGGAAGAGGTATTTGAGGAACACATTGACATGGGCTAGAAGAACGGGTGGAGAGAGTCGGGGAGCGGCGGGAAGGGGATTCAAGAGAGCATCGGGAGTGGGTTCGTCAAGTCGGGGAGGAGACCAGCTCCAGGGTGGGCGGAGGCGCGCATGATTCCGAGAGCTCCGGAGGTAAGTATTGGGCGTCTGCGACCGTGAATGGGGGCGAAATAGGAGAGTCGAGTGGATAGGAGCAGCTCGAATCGGTGAACCATTCTTTCTCCAACGGACTTTGCTGTTGGTCATAGTGTTCGGGCTGTCTCTGTCGCGACACCAGCGGGTGAATGGGAGCGAGCGGATAGAGGGTGCGGAACTTGGGGCCTTTGCGGCGGAGGACGTCACTGTAGGAACAGGAGAGGAGAAGGCGTTGGCACTTGTCGCAGGGAAGCTCCCTCGAGCACTTGATCTTGGTCGGCGACAGTTGTCACAGGCCTGTTTGGAGTGCTTCTGTTTGGGCTGCGTGGTGCGAGAGTCCATTTCCATCGGTTGTTGGTGCATCGGTTTATGGTTCTATGGGAGTTGGCGTGTGAAAGCGAGCGTGTGGGGAGCGTGCTAGACAGGAGGCACCCTCAGAACGAGCCAGAGATGGATGACTCCAAGAAAGCCATCACCGGTCGAGGCAGCAGTGGGGAGTCTCCAGAGGCGATGGCGCGATTAAAGAAGGAAGGGGAATGGGGAAGATGGGGGGGGAGGGAGCAGCAGCGACATCTGGGGAAGATTGGCGGGGTGGGTGCCTGCAAACGCAGGCTGCCAGGCCCCGCGCCAGGTGCTTCGCGCAAGGCTTGGAAACGCCCCCTGCCAATTTGATTAACGAGAGCCCTAATTTAGGCCTGAAGTTAGCCACTGGCCAGCTCGGCTCCGGGTGGATCCTCGCCAGAACACGCATGGAAGCTCTCGAGCGCATGCACACGAGCGCGCCAGGATCGCACCCTCGTCTTCGCCTATATAGTCTCTGTTCTGCCGTGGCTGCCCCCTCGTGCGATTGGGTAAATATCGCCGTGGCGTAGTCGGAATCCGGGGGGGAGCAAGGGACTGTGGCCGGTGGAGCGAGGACTATCATCATCGCTGCACTAGCACTTAGCATACCCGCAGGTCCCCAGCGGCTCAGGGATCGTGGATGCGCGATTTTCTGGAAGCGACCCCCTGCAGCGTGCTTGGGCAATCAGGATGGGAGGGTTGCATGTGTGCTCCGTATCCTGTGGTCTAAGGTTTACCTTCGATACGATCGACCGGGATGGTTGGTGTGAAGGTGGCAGCATAGCCGATTGGGAGAGGTACCTGAAGAAGCGGACTTGGCCCTGGATTTGGCAAGGTCGGTTCTCGGACTGCGCCCTTGGCGGCTCACTAATGTATATGGACTGGCTGGGTGGAGAGGGACAAGTCCTGATATCTACTTCGTGGGTAGGCCTCACACCTGGATGGGATGGGGCCATCTCGCCACCAGTGACCAGTCTGGGGAGTGTCCCTGTCCCCATATAGTATGAACATGTATACCTCACACTTCCCGTGGGGAATCAGAGACTCGTAACGGGATCATGGCGCCTCTCTTTCTCCCGCAATACAATATACTAAGGTACTTAGGTGCCAGCTGCGCCGATTGATCCGCCCTAAACCGGTAGCCTTCTAGAGACGTTCCATACCCGAGTGCTCAGACACCGCAACTGATCCTTTGTGAAGATCCTTAACCAGGACTCAGACCAACAGGAGCCGAGGCTGGGTGATACGAGAGAATCAAGAGGATGCTAGCACGATCCTGTCTGGGGACTACCCAGAGCAGGCAGGATCACCCCGCTAAGGCACGTCAAGTCGACTCCAGAGCACCAAGGTCGGTGGCTTGACGTGATGAGGCCACAGGAGGCGATGACGACGTCTTCCCAGAAGAGCGAGTTCAAACCGATGGCATGCCTGGTGAACCTTGTTGACGCCCGTCGTCGCTCACCGAGGCCTGTATTGGGCGGATCTGCCAGGCTAATTAAGAGAAGACTTGCTGGTCTGTCGCACGATCGAGTATAGTCTGGGTCTCCCCAAAGCGGTTAGCGGGACGGACAATTATCGGGCGGACGGGCCAATCAGCGAGGGGGATCCGGGTGGCCAGGCCTCATCCATCAACATCCATCTGACTTGACCTGACTTGACCCTCCTCTCTCTCTCCCCACTCGGTCCGACTTCGTGCGGGGATGGCAGGGAACGATCGGGCCATGCATGCGCTGGCCAGACAGGCTCGGAGGCGGCATAGACCTGGTACCCCGGGAATTCAGCGGACAAATGTTTCCCTGTTGGGAGGGCGATTGGCCGGGGTACCAGCCAGTGGGCAAGGGGGTGCCCCCCCTTGACAGCAGTCTGACGATTTAAAGTGCGGCAAGCCAGTCGTGGCCGTCATATCCTCCGAGTCAGCTCCGAAGTGCTAGCCGGTGTCCACCATGGTTGACATCACGGGCCTCCTCGCCAGTGTCTGGCTGCTCCCGCTGGTCTATGGAGCCAGCCACACGTTGGCGCCCAGCCTCGGCGACCTCCTCATATACGCAGTTCACCATTCCTGCCTCTGCGGATGTTGGCGCCCAGCTGCTCGCTAATATTGATGACCCTCAAGCCATCAACGCCCAGACTGTCTGCCCGGGCTACAAGGCTTCGCATGTCCATGAAACCAACCATGGCTTTATGGCCAGCCTGGCGCTGGCAGGAGAACCCTGCAATGTCTATGGAACTGACGTCGGTTCCCTGACATTGACGGTGGGAGTACCAGGCAAAGGATCGTCTGAGCATCCAGATCACCCCGACACATGTCGATGAGTCCAATGCCTCTTGGTACATTCTCCCGGAGGAGATGGTCCCCCGACCTAAGATCTCCCCCGGCGCTTCCTCCCACAAGAGCGACCTGTCATTCTCCTGGTCGAATGAGCCTTCCTTCAACTTCAAGGTCACCCGCAAGGCGAGGGGATGTCCTCTTCAACACCGAAGGCTCGGTTCTCGTCTACGAGAATCAATTCATCGAGTTCGTTAGCTCGTTGCCCCAAGGATTACAATCTGTACGGGCTCGGAGAGCGGATGGCACAGTTGCGACTGCTACGGAATGCCTCCTTGACCATGTACGCGGCGGACATTGCAGACCCGATTAACGAGTGAGTGACAGGCATTTGATCCCCCTTCACAACCAGTCTAACGTTCCGAAGCAACATCTATGGTCAACATCCATTTTATCTTGACACGAGATATTTCAAGGTGGATAAAAAGGATGGGTCTCACGTTCTGGCAACCCGCGACAAATTTGATCCTTCAGAGGAATACACCTCCTACTCACATGGCGTGTTCATGAGAAACGCACACGGACAGGAGGTTGTTCTCAATCCCGAGGGGCTGACATGGCGAACGATCGGTGGAAGCATCGATCTGACCTTCTATGCTGGCCCAACTCAGGTTGAGGTTACGAGAGAATACCAGAAGTCTACCATCGGTTTACCAGCGATGCAGCAGTACAACACGTTTGGTTTCCACCAGTGTCGTTGGGGATACGACAGCTGGGACGAGTGATGGTCTTGTACGCAGACTTTGAGAAGTTTGAGATTCCTCTGGAGTATCTTTGGTAAGTTTCCTTGTGCGAGTAATGTATGAATATCTAACCGACCTAGGGCCGACATTGATTATATGCATGGATACCGGGATTTCGACAATGATGAAAACCGCTTCTCATATGCCGAGGGAGAGAAATTCCTCAACAAGCTCCATGAGGGCGGACGCCGCTGGGTCCCTATCGTTGACGCAGCTCTTTACATCCCCAATCCCGAAAATGCTTCAGATGCGTAAGTTCTCCTACCGAACTACATGAACTTCCATGACGAGAATGAAATTAGATATGCACGTACACTCGTGGAGAGAAAGACGATGTCTATCAAAAACCCCGACGGTAGCCTCTACATTGGAGCCGTTTGGCCAGGTTACACCGTCTACCCCGATTGGCACCACCCCAAGGGTTGTTGACTTTTGGGCCAATGAACTTCTCACCTGGTGGAAGAAACTGGCATATGATGGTGTTTGGTACGACATGGGTGAAGTGTCTTCCTTCTGCGTTGGAAGTTGCGGCACAGGGAACTTGACTTTGAATCCAGTACCACCCTCCCATCCAGTTGCCTGGAGAGCCTGGAAATGTAGTCTAACGACTATCCAGATGGCTTTTGAGGTGACAAATGCCACGGAGGCTGCTTCTGCTTCGGCCGGTTCTTCCAGCCAGGCTGCTGCCAACGGAGGATCTAACCCCATCGACCACGACTTCATATCTGCGGACAACCCCTACCCCTGGTGCTCGCAACGTGGAGCACCCTCCTTACGTGATCAACCATGTGCAGACGGGTCATGATCTCAGTGTACACGCGATCTCACCAAACGCAACTCATGTGATGCACACAAGATTATGACGTCCAGTCTTTACGGTCATCTGGGCATCAATGCTACCTACGAAGGACTGCTGAGAATTTGGCCCGAGAAGCGTCCGTTCATCATTGGCCGTTCTACCTTTGCTGGCTCTGGAAAATGGCCGGCCACTGGGGCGTGAAACTTCTCCAAGTGGGGATCTATGTACTTTTCCATCTCACAGGCACTTTCCTTCTCCCTCTTCGTATCCCGATGTTCGGCGTTGATACCTGCGGCTTCAACGGAACACCGATGAGGAGCTTTGCAACCGATGGATGCAGCTGTCTGCCTTCTTCCCCTTCTACCGAAACCACAACGTCCTGTCGGCAATCCCTCAGGACCTTTCCGCTGGGCTTCCGTCATTGATGCCAGCAAGGCTGCAATGAAGATTCGATATGCTATTCTGCCGTACTTCTACACGCTGTTTCATCTTGCACACACCACGGGATCGACCGTTATGCGTGCCTTGGCTTGGGAATTCCCCAACGATCCCTCTTTGGCTGACATTGACAACCAATTCCTGGTCGGTCCGTCGATCATGGTGATCCCAGTGCTCGAGCCTCAGGTCGACACTCAAGGGCGTTTTCCCCGTGTGTGGAAACGGTGAAGTGTGGGTACGACTGGTACACCCACACCGCCGTGGACACTCAACCTGGCGTCAACACTACTATCCCTGCCCCTCTGGGACACATCCCTGTGTTTGTCCGGGGTGGAAGCGTTCTTCCCATGCAGGAGCCTGCATTGACTACTCGCGATGCCCGTCAGACCCCCTGGTCTCTGTTGACCTCGCTGAGCGAGAATGGAACCGCATCGGGCCAACTGTACATTGATGACGGCGAGAGCATCAATCCTAAGGACACGCTGGAGGTTGACTTCAAGGCATCTCATTCAAAACTGCACGCCAAGTCGAAGGGAACTTGGGATGAGGCTAATCCTTTGGCCAATGTGACTGTCTTGGGTGTGACCAAGAAGCCGTCTTCTGTGACCTTCAACGGTAAGAAGGTTTCCCCTGAGTCGGTTGCGTACGACTCTACGTCGAAGGTTCTTTCCATCAGTGGTCTCAAGAGTTGACTAAGAAGGGTGCTTGGACGAAGGATTGGGTATTAGAGTGGTAATGGTGTAGATATGCTAGATATTATTCATGGCAGTACGAAAACCCACTCAAACAAATAAAAATGTTTCGTACAAAGAATATTGCATTCATTCACGATCTCAACACCATTCCTCTCACTACTCCCACTCTAAACTCCGATCCAATCAACATACTCTGACTCTGCCTCCTACCCAGAAATCTACTGCATCTAAAACACAACAACATTCTTCCCCTCACTCTTCCCAGCCAAATACTCCTGCCGCATCTCCTCCGCCTCATCAATCCCCCACCTCTTAACCATCACCTCAATGTCAAACTCCGCAACCAACCTCACCAACTCCTCCGCATCAGGCGTATTCGCAACCAACGACCCCACCAACCTCAAATCCGATGAATCACATTCTGATACGACATGGTAATCCCATGTTCCGGCTGACCTAGCAGCAAACCGTCCCATGCTTTCGGGTAATCGAGGCTGCGAACTCAAACGCCGCGGGGTGATCGGTCGCCAGGACCGTCGCGTCTAACCCGGGGTATGGGCCGGGAATCCGCTCACAGATTTGCTTCATAGCTTTTCGGAGGACTGGCTTGCAAGGATGGATACGTATGGTTTGAGGGGGTAGGAGTTTACCAGGTCGAGGGAGGTTTGTTTAACGTCTACTGCTGCGACTTTGTATCCCTGTGACAATGTCAGACAACATCGATGTACTTCCTTCCACGCAAAGAACTCTAAGATCTGATTCCTCAGAGTTAAGGGAGGGACATACCATCGCCTTGGCCAACTGCGTCCCAATATGTCCTAACCCGCCAATCCCAATGATCCCGACCGAGCCACCGGCCGGGATATCTGCCTTTTTGATGCCGCCGTAGATGCTGATTCCGGCGCACATCAGGGGAGCTGCGACCGCGAAATCGATTTTCTCGGGAAGCTTCACGATGAATCGAGCGTCGCTACAACACTATCATAAGTAAACATCGTTTTACATGAGGTGGGATATACCCACGCGACCATGTACTCGGCCCATGCCCCGTCGGTGGTTATCCCCTTCATGAGGGGATTATCACAGTAAATCGGACGGTCATGTTTGCAGTCTGGGCATTTGCCTACCCTCCTTCCTATCAGCATAAACCTTCCAGATTTTAGATCCTCCAAGGAACAACGGTACGGTACTAACCACACACGCTCTCAAATTGATACAACCAACCCATCCCTATCACCGCAAACCCAGTGACTTCCGAACCAAGCCCCTCGATAACCCCCGCCGGCTCATGCGATCCAATAAACGGCAACGGAGTCAGGAACTCATTGTTCAGCGCCATCAGATCCGTATGACAGAACCCGGCTGCTTTGATTCGAATTAAGACTTGGTGGGGTTTCGGCTTGGGGACCGGCACTTCGGAGACGGTGTAGGGGGCGTTGTATTCGGGGATTTGGATTGCTTTCATTGTTGTTGGGGTCCATGTTGATTGAGTTGGGGAGGTAGTAGTAGTAGGTTTATTTTGTAGGGTAACTTAATCGACCAGGGTGATATGAGAAGTATGGAAAGGGTTGTGGGGTCTATAAAGACGTTAATGTCGGAGAGATAATTATTAATTCGTTTGGAGATGCTCCGATGCAGGTTTAACCTAATCGGTTGACAGGGTGGGGCAGGGAACCTGCGCATTGCATATTTCTTGTGTCTGATTCCTGTGGGGTCACTTTATATCAATTAACGTGAGATGCTGTATGTATATGGAGTGTCTAAATGGTTGACGAGTGTTAGCTAGTCAATGACTTACACCGGCTGTGGGCTGAACCCGGATTGCACGGACGGCTGGATACACACTTCTGCCGATTAGAGTACCATAGAATAAATAAAAAACTCGAAATCTCGATACACAGTAGAATGCAGCTGGAGGGTTCAGACTGCCATTGGTATAGAATCCCGCATAATTCGAACCATTATATCACGAAGACCAACCACCGCGCGACCCCACCAACATCAACAATCATACAATCTGCAAAGTCTCAGCAAACAATCCCGAAATACCCCAAACCCAACAGGAAACACAAAAAACACATACCCATACCTAAGGTGTAAGTACCGAAGAACCCTAATCGAAATCCTTCTTACACCAAAGCCGTTTATACCCCACACTCACACTCCGTCCCGCCGTATCGCGACAATTCCCCAACCACCCCTTTTCCTCCTTCTGGCGGAATTCATCCAGCGTCTTGTCCTTCGTCCAGTCGACCAGGGTCCATCCGCCGACCATGTCGACGAGGTTGTCGTACGGTTTCGCCGCAGTAGGGGCCATCGCCGTGCCAGACGCAGTTTTTGTAGCCGTTGTGGTGGCATGCTTGGGTGGTGTTTATGAGGAGGAGCATGGTGGTTATGATTGTTAGGGTGAGGTTCATTGTCGTTGTTATCGGTTTGTCGTCGTCAGGAGGGGGTTTCTGAGGAGTTTGGGATTGTGTACCTCGGCATTGGGCGTTGAAACGAAGGGATAGTGGAGGAGATAACGTGGCGGAGGTTATTATTATATTAAGTAAAGAGAGTTACGATAGATTTTTTTTTGGATATGATAAACGAATAACCCTGTCTATTGAGGTTTATTGATATACATTCGGAGTAGAGACAAAGGTCTTTATAGCTATGTTTCGGGTGTAGGTTGCACAAAGGCGACTTATTATAGGTACCTGCATTGATGTTGAAAGGGTGGACATAGAAAGGCGTCACGTTAGGTTGCGATAGTCATTGCCGAGGATTTCCGTGTACCCATGGGTTCGGCTACATGGACATTGTATTAGCGATCTGGGAGTACGCAGATATATGATGATTTTGGGGAAGTAATCGAGGAGATGAGAACAACAAGGATGAAGGTGCAATATTTTAGAAAGGTTCATAGTACGACAAGGGATATGGCATATGTTCGTCTGATACTGTTTCGCAGCCCCTGGACATCTTTTCGTTCACGAAGGTCAACTCTGAAACCCCAGTATCCTGATCACAGCATCTGAACGACCCTCACGTTGGCGACATCTTCTCTCATGAACGTACCCCTGTTCAATCAGCTGATCGCCTACCTGACTATACATACGTTAGACCATACCGGTCATCGGCATCGAGTATGAGCAACATTGCCGGGAAAAAGCCCGAAATGCTGAGCGTCATACACCGGGATTCACCAGGATGCACGTACCCCGAAAGATTTACCTGCATAGGCGAGTCCCCGCCGGAAACAACCTGGAATCTGGAGATGCAGATCGATCGGAAACCGTCCGGGCATGAAGAATCTCCGTGGGGGACCAGGATGACCAGGAGACGGGGAAACACTGCTCAGCCCTAGAACGGCTTTTCCTCCGGTTTCCCAAAGTTTGCCCGTTGCAAGAGAGCCCAAAGCCGAGCCATCTGATATTGGCACTGAGGCGTGTCGATCACTGCCAGTATCCAACCGATCTTCGTCACCGCGACCGGGGACGGAGAATCGCAGGAGATTAATCGCCAATCCCAGGGCCCCACGACGAATCACAGTCGCCGGCCCGGAAAAGCAGTGATTCGGGTGAAACAATTATCCTGGTCAGGTTGCATACTCCGAGAAGCCTGTTCGCTTGTGATGGAAGTCGAGGTACAAAACGGTTCTCGTGGACGGATTCAGGTGAATAGACTTTCGACACAGACACACAGCATAACAACTCGTAACAATGCGGTCTTGGCCTCTGATTCTTGCTTCTCTCGCGTCGACTTCCCTCGCTGCGACACCCGCAGAATGGAGGTCGCAGTCCATCTACTTCCTCCTGACAGATCGGTTTGCTCGGACGGATGGTTCGACTACCGCTGCTTGTAATGTGGAAGATCGGGCGAGTTACACTTCCTGGAACCTTTGCTCACTTGTCTAACGTGTCTTAGAAATACTGTGGTGGTACCTGGCAGGGAATCATCGATCAGGTGGGTTCGTTCAAACTCCAAGTGGGCGACACCTACTAAACCAGTCCTCAGCTGGACTACATCCAAGGCATGGGATTCACAGCTATCTGGATCACTCCAGTGACCGAGAATATTCCCGACGACACAGCATATGGAGAAGCATACCATGGATACTGGCAGCAGAACATGTAAGACACCACCCAGCTGTCAAACACACGAGTTAACCATCCCAGCTACGCACTCAACTCGAACTACGGAACTGCCGACGATCTCAACGCGCTTGCAACTGCGCTCCACGACCGAGGCATGTACCTCATGGTCATGTTGTTGCCAACCATATGGTGGGATTATCTTCATTCACAAACCAGCTCTCTCTAACACTCACAGGGATACAATGGGGCCGGCGACTCCGTCGACTACAGCATCTTCAACCCGTTCAACTCGCAAGACTACTTCCACCCCTTCTGTCTGATCCAGAATTACGAAGATCAGACTCAATCCGAAGACTGCTGGCTGGGAGACAACTCCGTTTCCCTCCCCGACCTCGACACCACAAAGACCGACGTCAAGAACCTCTGGTACGACTGGGTGGAGGAACTGGTTGCAAACTACTCCAGTAAGATTCTACCGACTTCTCGATCCACGTACACATCTAACGGGCGATAGTTGACGGTCTTCGCATCGACACGGTCAAGCACGTCCAGAAGGATTTCTGGCCCGGATACAACGAGGCTGCAGGCGTTTACTGCGTCGGAGAAGTCCTTGACGGCGACACTGCGTACACCTGCGACTACCAGAACTACCTGGATGGAGTGCTCAACTATCCCATGTCAGTGGCCGACCTACCCTTTCTATTCCATATCATCTAACAGACCCCGCGTCCAGCTACTATCCCCTCCTCAACGCGTTCAAGTCCACCTCAGGCAGCATGAGCGCTCTCTCCAACATGATCGAGACCGTCAAATCCGGCTGTCCCGACTCCACCCTTCTGGGCAACTTCATCGAGAACCACGACAACCCTCGTTTCGCATCGTGAGTCCCATTCTACCACCACCAAAACCACCCCCAACGCTGACAATACCCCCACAGCTACACGGACGACCTCTCCCTCGCCAAAAACGTCGCCGCATTCCTCATCCTCTCCGACGGCATCCCCATCATCTACGCCGGACAAGAACAACACTTTGCCGGCGGAAACGACCCCGCAAACCGCGAGGCCGTCTGGCTATCCGGCTACTCGACCGACAGCGAGCTCTACCAGACCATCGCGTCTGCGAATAAGATCCGCAACTTTGCAATTACCCAAGACACGGATACGTGACGTACCAGGTATGTGCTCAGTCCACCTACATGAATCATCCGAGTCCGTCTCGGTTCAGGATCCCCATCGGGGTTCCGACATCTCCGTCCACAGACAAAACAACAAAGATCAGAAACTAACAAGCTACGTACCGATGCACAGGTCTGGCCATTCTATCAGGATGACTCCACCATCGCTCTACGCAAGGGCACCAACGGCTCGCAGATCATCACCGTCCTCTCCAACCAGGGCAGCGGCGGCTCGACATCTACCCTCTCCCTCGACGGAACGGGATACGCGGCCGGCGTGGAATTGACAGAGATCTACACCTGTACTACTGTGACCGTCGACGCGGATGGAAAGGTCCCCGTGCCGATGGCGAGTGGATTGCCCAGGGTATTGTATCCGAGTGCCAAGCTGGCTGATAGTGAGATTTGCAGCGGAGGGGGAAGTTCTTGATTCGGTGCCGTCCATGTGTAGAGTATCAAGGATAGGATGGTACTACCTACCTTAGTCTAGTCCATGTCTACCGCAGAGCAATACATCCATGCTTGTCTACGTTACGATCCATGGAAACGAGAACGACGTTCTTTCAATTGATCAAGAACAGAAATTAAAAATTACATTATCACTGTAGAAACAAGCCTCAACCGCCCCTAAAGGGCCACACCTCCCTCCTCGCTCTCCGAGGTCTCCGCCCGCTCCTGCTGTTGCTGTTGCTGTTGCTGAGGGTGCCGGTGCTCTCCCCCCTCCTCTTCCTCCCTCTCCTCCGCCTCCGCCGGCTGCAGCTGCAGTTGCAGTTGCTGTTGTTGCTGTTGGAGATGCTGCTGCTGCTGCTGACGCAGCGCACGGAAAAGCCGGCGGCGGAGGCGGGGAGGACGGCGGACGCTGCCCGACCCGGCACCCAGGACATTGATCAGAGCCTGGGTGACGAAGGCAGGCAGGTCAGGGGAGGAGGAAAGGGGAGGGAGGGCCAGGGGTTGGCGTTGTTGTTGTTGCTGCTGTTGGGTCACCTGGCGCCGACCCTGGCGCTGGCGGGTCTATATAAGACTCTCATCAGTCCAGTTCCACTTCAACTTCAATCATCATCCAAAGAGCAGACAAAATGACTTACCACGCCCCTAGCGCGAGACAAACCACGCCCCAGCTGGCGAGCAACGGCACCCACACAATCATCAGCTCTGTGCCCGAAGGCACCGCACAGAAAGCATTCCTCTTGGCGGACGGACTATCATTCTCCTTGTTATATCTCTGATATCTGCTGATATCTTGTATGCTGAGCTTACCGGTCGATCGGTGGGTCCATTGCCACCATCACGTCGACCACCGCGACCACCACCACGCTTCCCCCCGCGGCGTCCACCGGCGGCCGCGGAGGGTTTGTAGTGGCGCCGGGCGCCGAGTGGTTGGCCATGGAGGCAGACATGAGGGAGGGAGAGAGGGAGGGAGAGAAAGAGAGCGAGAGATCGAGAGTGAGAGGGAGACGAGAGCGAGAGCAAGAGTGAGACATGGAGAGGGTGGAAAGCTCGCGTTGGAGAAGAAAATAGAGAAAACAAGACAAAGTCAGAAGGCTCGGGAAGTAATAACAGAAGACTCGATGCTCAGCCCTATACCCTACGTAGACCTCGCTTCACCATTCACTACCTTTCCACAACTCAGGTCATTCACTCACCATTCCGACAGGCTTGACTTGTTCACTAGATACATTGCTGAACCAGAATGTCGAAACATGTACATTCTGATGCTTGAAGTTGCTTTTGTTTTCCTACGCCTGGTTGTATACTTCACTGCTACGATGATTGGTTTCCCGCATTTCTCCAAACAATCAAGCTCGCCCCACCGTTTGACAGCCCGCAGAGCCTCACCCCCAGTAGTTATCCTATCTACAACTCTAATCTGCCCTCTGATCGACGACGTGGGATGGAACCAGAAACATAATCTTGACATTACAGGTTGTTTATCTATGAACAGAATTTAAGGAGCTCGTCTTGGCTTCACCATATGGCTACTAGACTCCAACACCACGGTGAGGTGCGAGCTCGTCGCTGGAGGTGCCCGTTTCTCACTGGGACTTCACCTGCTTCTCGCAAGGATTTATGGTGCCCGTTTTTCACCAGGACTTCGACCCGCTTCTCGCTGGGATTTCAACCTAGGAAAGAGAGCCCTAGGATTTGGGGAGGCTCACAAAGAGACTCCGAAACGGCCCGTCTCGCTGGCCACCCCCGTTGTTAGCCCCATTGGCAGTGGGGGCTCGGACTCGGAAACCGTTACCTCCGTTGCCGAAGGAAAAGCAACGGGGACCTCACGACCATTAAACGGCCGGGAGGTGGTGGTGCAGTTGCTGCACCTCCTCGCTGGGCTGCTGCTGCTGTAGATCATTATGGTGATATGGGGGTTCGTGGGGAGCCCGTTTTGTTTCGCAGATTCTAGGATTGTCTGCGCCGACCAGCTGCGACCATCATTGGAACTAAATTCGCTGTACAGTAGAAATGGGTCGGGGTACCTAGAAAAATTTCTGTGAGTAACTTATTTTGAATCAACGTCTGTCCTCGAACTTGAGGTATTACTCACGAGATACGTGCCAGACCTTGATGTCTGACAAGGCTGATCGGAAGATTCGCCCTTATAAGACCAAGGCCAAGTTTCTCCACATAATTGAAGACCATGCGTGCGGCGTGATAATCAACCATGTACTCCTGAGGTCGAGAGACATCAGGCAGATCGTACCACACCGTTGAGGTGCTCATATCACTGGTCGCTGGGTAGATGACGAGACAGCTCGCCGACAAGGGCAAAAAGCGGACAGGAGGAGTTTGTGACATGTTATCCTCGGGATCATCGAGGCACTCGATGTCAAAGGAACGAAGAGTAATTTTCATGGACTCCAGCATGTCACTGGTCAAGCTAGAACCTTCGGCAAT
Source organism: Aspergillus micronesiensis (assembly GCA_039763685.1). Classification (NCBI taxonomy): domain Eukaryota; kingdom Fungi; phylum Ascomycota; class Eurotiomycetes; order Eurotiales; family Aspergillaceae; genus Aspergillus; species Aspergillus micronesiensis. The sequence continues at coordinate 554,086 of JASHHO010000087.1, read as the reverse complement.
GGTAGAGTCGTTGAGCGTAGTCCAAAGGGAATTCAATGCCTCACGAGCTCTGTTTCGGGGCATGCTGGCCAAGTTTGATGACCATGAAAACACAGAGCGAGAGAAGTATCAGAGGGGTTGTGAGAGAATCGAGAGGCTGGTGTGGGCGCCAGGTAGTGGTGAGAAGTAAGAAATAGGAAGAGGGCGGCATATGATCTGAGAGAAACACAATTAATTCCATGTTGGCCTCTTGACCAACTGACGTCAGCATATCGACAGAGTCCCAGCACCTAGGTATTCACCTCGGCTTCTAAGTTTACATCGATTTGATACGCCACACTCCCGTACCTAACATATCACTCATTGTGGTGAATTTGAACTTACAGGTTGAACTTACTTGGCGGTTGCTATGTATTCTATCAGTGGTACTACTGGAAATATAGTGAGCGTCTTTAACAATGGATGTGGTTGTTCTTATTTCGCCTCCCAGTCCATTTCTACCTAGGAATCAGAGGATCATGTAGAGTAGGCAGGATTCACTGAGACTCATACCTCTGCGTTGTGAATTGTTTTGTCTGAGACAGAGGTCTTCCTAAAACAGTAATGCTCTCGGCGAATCGAACGATCGGATTGACTTTGAATCAAAATTTCCTCTCTACAAAAAGGCTCCTTCAGCCTGTTACAGTGTATTCACTAATAAGCCTACTTAACAAGATATTGCTGGCCGGGGCGTTTTTCACTACTACAGCCCATGGGTTTTGTTGTGCACCAAATAAGTGTCCTAATTCATTTAAAGCAGTCTCACATCTTGATAATATGTTTTTCAAGGTGATGCGTGCAGGTCATACTCATCTATCTATCAATTCGGCAACGTCTGAGAATAGAGAAGGAAAAAAAGCCAAGGCCCGGTCAACCCATACAGACAAAACCTCTCATATGGTCACCGAATGGAAGATGGTCGGACTTCCATCTGGCACAGCAATCGTGCCCAGCGCCGCAGGGAAGGGTTGGGATATGACGTCTGAGGTCATGTGATCCCACGAGCCATAGCTTTCGCCCATACCATCAGCGAAAGGCTGCGCTGACTGCATGTGCTCTGCGGTTATCTTCCGCGTATCTCCAAACGACATCTGAGACTCTGTGCATCGCTGTTTGAAATCGGCAATCATGCAGGAGTAGCGGTAGGTGATATGATTCTCATTCGGTGATAGACGAAGGAGATAGAGTTGAATGTTCTCAATGAGTGGATCCAGGGCGTTGAAATCGCAGAGGTTGAGCGCTGCGTAGCCAAGAATGATGTACATGTGGTCGATGAAACCCAATGCAATGGGGAGAGGAACCTGCAGGAACCTCGAGACGATTAGACGAGAGAGTTGAGTGACTTCTAATCCCAGTCTCTCCGTCTCCGACTGATACTTCATGGCAGTTCGATGAAGGAGTATTTGACAAAACCAGAGGTTAAGCTCTATTGTCGAGCTATCCTCACCACCATCTATCAAGAATCAGTATCAGGCCAGATCTGCCTTTATTGGAAAGGACCTACTGAATAGATGGGCCCAATCTATCTTCCAACGCTCGAGCTCCTCATAGCCATTCTCAGCGAGCTTCATCCGATGGTAGTTATTTTGCAGTCTCAATGTGATCAGATATAACTGGATCTCTGCGACAACCTTTCCATCATCAAATGTAGCTGCCGGGTGCTCGAGAATCCTGGGACAGTGATCAAGATATCTTTGTGGCACGTGAAGTGGACGTGCACTTGCGACGGCAGCTCTTTACCAGTTGTCAGTTAAGCTGATCAGGGTTGGGATGGAGACATGACATACTGAATTTGGGCCAGACAGAGAGCATTCCATAGCCTCAGCCGTGGAACCATGTCGTTGTCGACTATTCTTTCATAAGGCGCATAATTGAGAAAATCAAACGACATTAATGCATGATCAATGGAGATGCCGCTGAGAACCCAGCTATCCATCGAAGGCCCGCTTTGGACAGATACTGTGGGCCATAAACAAAGAAGAGCAAGTGCTTGCAATGTCTCGTATTTCAAAGCCAGTCTGCCCCACAATAGATTGGTCACTTCCTGTCGTGCCTGCAGATACATGGGATAAACCATCGGCATGGCAGTCATTGGTAAGTATCGAGAGGCCAAAATGCATGCAGTATTATATAGCAGGGATTCGGGTTGCTTCGCGTCATTATAGACATCGGACTGGACGTATAGAGACACCCAAGGACCAAAATGATTAACAAACCTAGAAAGCAGCAACTATTAGATTATTTAAGATATAGCCAGGGAGTCAATGAGGGTATCATACAGGTGCATTAGTTTCATCGACAATTTAGGATCCATGCCACTGCCCATGCAGGAAGTATCCATGGCGAGGCAGTCTGCATCCCGGAAAAGCTCTGACTGAAGTTCATGGATTATATGAGCAGGTTTCGGTCGGAAGCTCCAGAAAGAACTTGTATTTCCCTCCACAGATGATGTCTCATCCGTGCTAATACTCCTAGCCAATCGTGGAGTAGATGCGTTGGAAAGTCGAGGTGACTGTTCGAGGAGCTGCTGTAGCATTCCAGTCATTTCTTTCATGCTAGTCTCCAGAGACGATAACCGCTCCTCTATAGACGGTATGGCAGTGTTCGCGTCCGACCATAATGGAGTGCCATCCTGAGGACGTTCTGTCGTCTCTGGTAACTGGCAGTCGATTCTACCACATAGTCAGACAAGGCTTGTCAAGGATTGATTGTACGTAATTCCAAGGCCTCGACAAACCTTAATGAAAGACACCTGCGGCATGCATGACCCCGTGGGTCCAAATCACACCGGGTCTTCAGCTTGCGACAGGTATGGCAGGCTGTCATAGACCGCCGAATTCGATGCTTTGGGCGGGACCCATCATCAACGCCATCGGGCTTCTCAATCGCATGGATACTCTTGTGATCCCAGGAGGGAATCTCATACTTGGTCTCTTCGACAGAGGATATAGTCATTGTTTGCGTGGGTTATGCAACATGTGGTCTTAAACAAGGAATAGTTGATGACAAGACAATTGTGAGATTTCTGAGCAAGCCATTGAGCCCCCACACGGGTGTCAATTGCCCTTTTAACAGTCCAAAGGGGGGCCACAAAGCGGAGATTGTGCTAGCTTGCAGGAAGTTGACGAAATAGGCTTTGCTATATTAATGGTGCCGGCTTGACCTGGGGTAAGGACCGAGCTAATGAATGCGATGCAACCAAGCCGTCTCTACCAAGGGACTTCTAGAAAGATAGAAGGGCGGTTGTGATACCTTGCTGCAGCAAAGGAGGGGTTGATTGGCATATGGCAATGGATGACCCTGACTCTCCGACGTAAACCGGTTCAGGGAGTCCCGCTTTTGATGAGGGGGTTAGGTTTGTTAGAAAAAAGTACGCTCCGCCCAGCCCATTTTGTTGACCCAGCCTCGTGGCTTATCGTGAGGTCGAGGGCTCAACGATTTCCTCGGGCAAACAACCAAAAGCAGCAAGTGTCCTGCATAGGTACCGCCTGCTACCCAGGCACTGCCATGACTCTCGTGTCGATTTTCTTTTTATGGATTGCCTTGGCTCTCTGGACGCCGGACGCGGCACAATACTGGCCAGTCCTGACTCGAGGTAAGCGATCCTCGATGGGCGACGATAGAACAGTCAAGCCGATCGTGCAGATCCTTGAGATATCAGATCCTTCGGACTATGGTAATCGTTTTCCTTATAAGTTCATAGGGATCAATATTCGTCAAAGTTTTCTCTACCTCAAACAGCGGGTCCTGCAATGCAACCTCGTACCCTGGTGGGCCGGTTACAGGCGGAATTTTCGCTTGTTGACGCATAGTTCTATTAGCGCGATGCTATCCAGGCCGCCAATCGCCGACTAGACCCTTGCCGTTACACGCTTGCAGGCTGGACTCATCCCAGCCAGGCACCGCTGCGGGGAAGGCGTCATTATTGAACCATGATGTGAAGTATGATGTTTTTGGCGTAATTCACACTGTGTGAGTGCTCGCCCCGTTCTCAAAGACATTGGGGGAGTGAAAACTGATCGACTGACGGATCATCCAAGGAAGCTCACTCTGCCTCTCGTCTGTGAATTTAAGGGATTATAGATCAGATGTTCCGGGGCCTTTGGACTCGTTGAGCACGTTTGACGCTCGTCGTCGTGGAATAATCTATTTTGCGCAATGGTGTATTTGCCTCGGCGGCAAAAGTCAACCAACCATAGGGGTCAAAGCTAGTAGCTCGGGGGTATGCGTGGTCGCCGACCTGCTGGGCAAGAATCGCCGTCTCTTTCAGCTACTTTCACTGTTTTAAGCAATTATTAGTGACATATACCAAACCAAGGCGTCGGACGATTACAACGTATGGTGTGTCCTTCCTGCGGCGTTGAGTCGAGAAAGAACCGCACCTGCCGCAAATCGCCCTGGGTGGCTTTCACATGCCTAAGAACTGCTCGGCATAAAGATCCCTGTCGTCTTGATTAATAGCATCAGAAAGGACAAGCATGGTTATTGCCAAGACCTTTAAATGAAGCAGGGGTGTGCAAGAGCCACTGGGGAGGTCCCAGGTCAGCCTGTGTTGGGGATGGGAGGTTTTTGGCCAATCCCTAGCGAGAGGACGGTGCCAAGTCTGTCATGCTTCACCTTTTGAGTTAGTTTCTTCTTTTTAACCTCCCGCTCATTGTGAACATCATTGGACCACAGGCTCATGTATGCTGGTTCCGCTAACGTGATGAGCTGATAGGATGGTTGCATCGCCGTTAGCGTATCACATGCACGTGTGGGGGGTCGAAGTGTTGGACGAGATGCGTTTGCCGGTCACTTGCTGGCGAATGTGAGCGAGGGTGTCCCTAGCTGCATCATAGGATATCTTGTTATCATGAAGGGTATCAACGTTATCCAGCAATCTTCGGGGGGCTCCGATCTCCAGCCCTTGGTATCGCAGTATCTCCACCAGTCTTATCAACACCAAGACCTGTACCTGCATCGATGCGAATCAGTACACACACTTTGATAAGAAGAACATTCCATCCGCTTAAACAGTCCTATCAAAGGGAAGGATCACCTCAGCCTTGAGCGTCGTGGTGCTGTTCTAGAAGGCCCTATTCAGCCTAATCATTCCTTCCGGATCATCGAAGGATGCTAGCCTCACCTGGGGCGGTAGGCCAACTCGAACCGAGTCTGAGGGTCTTAACCGCCGGGAGGAAGCTCTCCGCTCCTTCTGGTATGATGTGTCCCATGATTTCTCTCGCATGATGCCTGACTGAGTCATGGATGAAGGAAGGGTGAGGACTGGGTTTCTGGTCGCTCAATCAAGAGTCAAGACCAAGCTAGCCTGAAATAGGCAGCCTTGCGTGCACCCTTGGAGCCACATCGAACCCGTCCCCTTCGTGGGTTTTCCTCTCCCGTTGTTTTATTTCAAGTTGAAATCGGGGCTTCTTTGCTGAAAATTCACGCCAGCTATAGAAACAGTGGGTTTAGAAGCCACTGCGATGGTGAGACAGGACTAGGAGACCGTCCGTGGACGCGACAAACAGGCTCCGCGACCTAGCAAGGGTATGTTGCTGCCTCAGGCAGACAGAAGATCAGCTATCGACATCAAATCTCAATATCAGATCAGAGAGATCCAACCCTTATTCCAGGAGGGCATGAACGTTACAGAAGGTTTCTGCTTATGTATGTGGCACAGTGACATGTTATGTAGTCATTGACGATGTTCAATTTGAATAAATGAGAAGCTCTTTGACATTCAAACATTCCATGTGAGCTAGCCCCTCACCTAATAAGTAACCCCAGCCTTGCTAGTTCTATAAACCTTTTGACATGAAAATAAGATATTCTTCACCATCTATCCAAACTCTACAGTCTGGATTTGTTCTCCTCACGACCTTGGAGGTTAGGGTGGGAGTACGGACCGGGCGAGTCACGGCGTAGAAGGCAAACCCGTGGGACTTCGTGGAGAACTGGAGGGGGCGACTATGTCAGCTAGCGTTCACTGCATATAAGAAAATGCAAGTCCTAGTAGAAGGCAACTAGCAATGAAAGGATAGTATATCATACCTTGACCTTGGATCCGACGTGGAAGAACGCAAAGTCTCCCGGAACCAGGTGGTGGGTGATACCAGTAGCCTCATCCTATAAACAAAAGCATGGACATTAGCATTGTCCAGAATTATAGTCGTGGAGCACTCCGTGACAGATTAACCATAATTGTAGGAGAAGATACATACCAAAACGTCAATCTGGCCGTTCAGGACATACTTGGTCTCCTCGAAGGTGTAGTGCGCAGGTCGTTGAGGGCCAGCCTCAATCTTGTAGAATCCCGAGGTGAAGTGAGCAGGGGACTCAGTCTTGGTACGGATAGAGTGGAAGTCGGCCGTAGTAGCGTTCTCGCCCTGGGGAAGGGGAATGAACTCGTGGCCGGCACCCTTAATGACGGTGAGAGGAACAAGCTGGCCAGACACTATACAACCAAGAGTTAGTGACTTTGAACAATTTTCTGCTTGAGAATATAGGGTCAAAGGCAACAAGAAGATCAGGGTAAGCTCACTTTTGCTTTATTTTGTGTTAACTATAAGCAGAATTCAAATTGTCACACTAGAAAGACCTACATGTTTGCTGGTATAAGTACTCGAACATTCGGGGTCATTCCCGGCCGTGCGGAGATGCCGCGTTCCTTATCCCTATGAGGTAAAAACCCCCCGGCTGGGTCCTCCGGCTGCGGGGAAAAAATCGGATGCACGCCCGATATCCACTATAAAAGAGTTCTCCTCACTCCACAGTCCATTGCGTGCGATGGGGTACATGTCAAGTCTTGGAGAAAGAAAATTGTTTCCCGAGGGAAAACGCATGGAAGGGGTTTTTACCTCCTTGCCTCCGTCTGAACACAACAACATCAAATATGTTTTCCAGGTCCTACGTCTTGACCATGTGTTGCAGATGATTTATCACATACGCTGGCTGCATTTTGATTGGATTATATTAATGTGAATGCTCATATATTCCCATTACTTGCTAGCATCTCCAAATAATTTGTTTAGAGGGGAGATATCTCCACAATCTTGTTCCCCATACAAAGACATACCTCTTGTCTAATCTAACTGCCAACTGGCAATCTATGAACAGGAATGTGTAACCATCTAATGTGTATCCAAGGTCCAATGCTCACACCTTCACCCGCTGGGCCATCTCCTTAGCAAACGTCAAGCCCTTCTGAAGGAGAGGCCCAACATTGGAGGCTACCAAAGATGGGGCGTTCGGAAACGCGCGAAGGATCACCAGGTAGGCTGCACTGCTAACACCCATTGCGGTGGTGAGGGCAGCAACAAGACCCATATAAGACAAAATCTCGATACCAGGTCGTTTGAAGAAGTAAACCTTCCGCTGGCCTTCGCGCGTCTTGCCCTTCAACGAGGGATATACTTGAAGTCAAAGATGGTTTCCTTTCCGAGACCATCCTTCGCATCCATCAAGTGCTTCCACATCATCTTGCGACGGGACTGTAACGGTGTTTCTCATTAGCCTCACATCCTATGGCACGAGACAAGTTGAGGGACGTCATGAGCTTACCGCAATAATGAACCTGTCGATGAAGGGTACTTTTGCTGTCGTGTTCGCCTCCATCCTCACCCAGAAACAGTATCCCCACATAAGGATTCGATAGTATAGGTTTGTTTTCGGAATATGGAGCTCATCGGAAAGCAGGTCACCGTTCAACAAACGAGTCAACGCATCCATATACTCCTTCGACGCATACATGGGCGGCGTATTTTCCAACCCGATCGCGATATTCTTCGCAAGGATTCTCCCCGTATCCGTCGGAGCGAACTCGTTGATTAGAAGGGACTCGCCCGCCACCTTGGCCTTGTAGGCACTCTCGAAGGGCTCGGTGGGTGCGCCCATGTAGTAGGCAACTAGGCGCCAGAGCGCAATGTAGTCCTCTTGCTCCTGGTCACTGAGATAGATGCCTTGACGGGGAAGTCCCAGAAAGATGACCGTCCCGCTGAATGTGTTGATGGTAGCAAACGAGTCGAGATCGTTAACGGGAGGCCGTATCTTTCAACATCGTAGTATGTCGGATCCTGCTCAACAAGAGCCATGATCTTCCGGCGCACCATCGAATGGAGAAGGCGGACTCGGACGGATGCGAGATGTCCTTCGCCTCCAGGTTTCATGCCTTCGGCCGAGCTGTTGACCTGAACTGTATGTTGGACTGTCTCGAGCAACCGACGCACTACCTTGGCTCCGAATCCGCCAGTGCGTGACAACGTTTCGCCAACACGGATGGCGCCCCTAAAGTGAATAATTGTTAGTCTTTCCACTTATAACTACCATGTCTGATATCCGAGTACTGGAAGAACGTACATTCCACCAAGCAGACTTTCGAACGAAAGCTAATCAGAACAACTCATTAGTTTTTACCACGAATATTCACCCGGAAAGCTCACATACCACATTCATGATAGGAGCCATATACCGCCAAAAGATATCCTGTCCGCGCTGGATCTGCTCCCAGTCCACCCACTCGGGCACCGTGTTGATCTGGTCCCAGAGCTCTTGGGTCTTCGGGTCATTCGCATAATTATCTCTCAGCAATGCATATCGGTCTCTCTTCTGATCGGCAGGCACAGGGACCTCGTCCAATATCGCGTTGCACTCATCGGCAAGGAAATCTGCGGCGGATCCACGGCTCGAGTTCGCTCGCAGGACGATGGTCATCCGTCCAGTCGAAGCTGTAGTCCCAGTAATGGCTCGGTCCTGTTGCCTTTCTTATTCTTAGCCACGACCATGATTGCAGGGTGCCTGTAGCAAGTATAGCGGAAATATGCAAGTTACAAACTGTACCTGAGGAGCAGAAGAAGTTATATGGTTTCCAGTGCCTATCTTGGTATACAAGTACACGAACCCCGCGGTCCGAGGTCTCCGTGACGTGTTCTCTATGTCCCTCTGCGTAGCTACAAGGTGGTGCCTGCTTTGAAATGGATAAAAGCCTTAGCCGAAAACCTCATCATGCGGAGTCCATCAGGTGCTTCGATGCGGCTTAGGCAATCATGAAGAGTCCAATCAAGCTCTCCCATCCTTGCCCATCACGTTCGCATTCGTTCCTACTGGCCTAGCAAGGATCCTCTGCCCGCAGAAAGAACACAGCGTGGGAGGTCGTTCAGATTGAATCAGGAGGATCTGCAGGATCTGGGGCCGCCCTCGGCCCGTCCATCACCACTGTTCACATGTCTTTGCTCTCCAGTCATATTATTGGACTTCAAAAGTCGGGAAAGCAATACACGCAATGAGGGCATAAGTCAGAAGACCGGTAATGACATCAAATATGATATGCGCTTTAGCTCCTGAATCTACTACTAGGACTAGATAATGTTCGCCTCTGCGCTGCGCAGCTGAGTCATTTGGGCACGTGACAAGCAGACGGCGCGGAGCATCTATATATATACATACCTCGCCCCTACCGCCCGAGAAGTATCTCATTGATAGGGCGGAGGAGATAGAAGGAGAAAAAGAAGTTGCGGGTAAGGGGAGGGGGCTGCCTTGTTGTAGAAGAAGCGAGGGATGGGATGTGAGCGAAAGGGCATGGAAAGTCTAGGCGTGAAAGCATCTAGATTATCGTGAATATGCCATCACATTCACTCCCTGCCAACATCGTAGCCTGTTAATAGATAGGCAGTGAATCCATAAGCAAACCTCAACGAGGACATCAGTCAGGGAGGTGCTAGCGGGTATGAGTGAATTTTTTTCATAGTCAATGTTTGCGGTTCCAATGTTTAGATAGGATCTAATTCGCCTATTAACATGCTCTGCCTACCACCAGGCGAAGGAGGAGAAGAAAGAAGATCTGATTTACTAGCCAGCATCACAGATAGGTGATAGCGTTCCTTTCAAAGCATCATTGGCGCCCAGGAAAGGCGAGATAATAAATAGAACCCAACGCCTCTCACAAACAGAGGGCACAATCAGGGCCAGTACACTTCGCATGAAACCTTTGCATAGCGGTAGAAATAAACCTCTTAGAGTATTTGAAAAAGCCGAGTGAAGGGTATGATGTGAATCGTTTCCCCTTCTTTGGAACTTAGCGGACTGTGTACAGAGATGCCGTAAGCCAATACCAGAGGCATCAATCAGAGGGGCGGGAGCTTGGAGCAGTGCTCAGAGCAAATTCTATGCTCTTTTCGTCGGATCTCACACTAGGGGATGTGCAGCTCAGTCCCATGTTCCCTCAGAAGCTGCGCGTACCCATACAGCACTTGGGCCTGGTACCTAGTTAAGTAGTGAATTCAAGAAAGCCGATGTTCTAAGGTCCCACCTAAACCTGCCCTGTTGTTTTGTGTCCCTTGACCCTCTCTATTGACCCAATTTATCTGTTTCTTCCTTCTTTGTTCCCCTTTGCCTGCCCTCTTGTTTTCGCGCCTCTTTCCTCGTCTCTCTCCCACTCGACGCCTCCACCCACCTGACTCACCCCTCGTGCATCATCCATACATCAACGCAACGAACGTCAAGCTTTTATGATAATGACTCAGTCCAAGAAGAGCAAGAAGAACGATGGGGAGCGGCTTCCCACAATCCAAACACTGTCGCCGCGGTCGAACACGTTGAGAGCAACGCTACTGCAGATCAGATGGTAAGTCCATGGCGTACGGTCAAGTCTACAGAGATAGAAGCACATATATTGACACCATGACTCATTTTAGCCAGCTCACGACAGTCCAGTCCAAGAGACCGTGTGTCATAAATGTGGCCATAATAGCAGACATTGCCAGGATTTCAACGCCTTCCGGCCCGTAAGACTCCCCATTACGATCATCCACTTTCAACTAAATCAACTGGAATGATTGATGATGGGATGTCAGAATGACCGCCCTGATGCTCAAGCCGTGTCACGCCCGTCTCAGTCGGGCCCAATCCTTCTGTCATCCACCGGTCTTCCCCTTGGAAGTGCTCTGGGCCCTCGGCCCCCTGGAGTCCACCGGCCACCCAGAGAGCGTAGGCGCCAGGCCCGCGAATTAAGACGTATGTTGGCGGTACTACAGGATGAGCATGGGAAAGAGCAAGCCCAACAGGGAGACTCCCAGCAGAAGCATGCCCAGCCTGATGATAAATAAGGGAGGGGTCTGTCGTTCATGGTACACCAAATCTGAGGAGGTTATGGAACATAAAGAGCAGGTTTCAAATAATTCCCAGCAGTTCCTAATGTAGAAGGCGTTGCGCAACGAGATATTGGGGGTTTCAATAGCACAATTTGGGCGTTTTTAAATGACAAGTAGACTCTGTCTGAGGACGGTAATTAGTCGATGGGCCTGGAACTTTAGGTAAGATAGCAACATATCGATCCCCAAGATTCTTACAGATCATGAAATTCGCAGTAGCAAATGTGTGGCCCGCATGATTTAGAGAAATTCCATGGGAGTAGCGACTAGACTTGGCGGGCAACTGTCGACGGGCAGGCGTTGGAGACTGGCAAGGCGACATGTCAGGAAAGAATCTGTCCTATCCATTTCTCACTCTCCTTACTACCTAACCTTTCCGTCTTCTCATTCTGTCCCGCGTTACCATTGACCAGCCAGACGGTAGTAGTAATAGAGTATACCTCGAATAGTCGGCTTTACTGACTCCCTGCTATACAGGTGTTTACTCTGCATTCTAATAGAGTGATTGAAATATATATAAACATACCATCCTAGTAATGAGATATGACCATCACCTACCTGGTGGTGCGTAGGCGATGTCACTCGTACGTGTTCATATCCCCAGGGTCCTGATCCAGCGGTGGGTACTCTTCATCCAAAAGCGCCGTTGCGGCGGCGGCTTCCAGTGGAAGGGCACATATCCATCGTACCTGGTAGTCATCGTATGTAGATGGTTTACTGGAGGGATTTCCCTAAGCGAATGGCTGTTGATGATAGCGCATTCAAGAGGCTTTCACAGGAGGAGGATACTGATGGCGATCTGGGATGTCTACCTAGGTAGTCAATGGTAAAGCCTAGACTGACTGAGGAGACGGGGAGGCGGTGACCAGGGCGAAGGTCAAATACAAGTTCTTCCAGCTTACCTCGTCACCAGTGTTCAGCACCTGTTGCACAACAGCAACCCACCGAGTTTGGACAGTACCCCCATTGATCTTTTCCAGATTCTCGCGCCCATATCCAATTCTGAGAATGTTGGAGTCTACGTGGATCCTTTACCTGATCCGACAATGTATGCTGCAAGCAGACTTACAGACTTGATTGACTGATTACCATCATCGCAGAGTGTCACTACTTGTCATCTTAGAACAACCATCCCGTTGCTGCGATTGAGTACCCTGTCGTTTTCATCCAGGAATACTTGTCAGCCAGCCAGCACATGTATATGTGGCCGATTCCGATCGTCCGGTCAGCCTTCTTCGTCTTCGTCAGCACTACCAAATATTCGAGATAGTGAGCGATCAGAGACAGCGATTCAATACAGCGTAAACAGGGACTGAGCTGACTGGCCCATGATATCCCAGGTGGGATTTACACGAATGTTATACAAGAAATGACGATAAAGAGGAGGAACCTATGAAATGGCTACGAACAGAGTCTCAACAGAAGTTGGAAGAACGCGAACATTGATGTCGCAAGAATGGTCCGATATCTGGCGAAGTCGAATGCAGTGCATGCTCAAAGCTACACAAGAGGGCCATACAATCATTGAGGTTAGTCCTTTCCAGTGATCGGCTTAAGGTGATCCAGGAGAACTTGATCATAACGAGTGATTGATAGTGAGTTCGACCGAGTGTTTCAACGCAACTATCGTGGACACCATTCAGGACATTCGAAAGTAAAGAAAGACAACATTACCTTGGCTTCTACGCGGTCCTGGTCGAAAGAGGATAAAACAACGAGGTGTTGAAACGCGTTAACCACGCGAATGGAAGATATCCGGTAAAAACAACCGACCAATATGGATATAGACGAAACGTTGGAAGATCCCCCAAAGCTCAGGAGTTCAAACCGGTTCCCCTCCTTTATAAACATTAGTGAAGCCTCCAAAGACCAGCCTCATTTTTGAGATGTCTCAGATGCAGCGCGTGGTAGAATTCTGATGCGTTGTCCCCATCCTCACTCGCAACCTTAACCTCAAGCGACGACGGAATGCAGTGCGGAAATCCCGCGGTGGCAGGTATACTATGACGCTGGTTCACGAGAAGTGCCCACCAGGCGAGATTGATCGGCTCTACCGAGGCATGGCGTAAAAGGGGCTCTGGTCCATTCTCCTGATGTAGACAGCAGATGTCGCACTATTGTTCTGGAGAAACCATCATGCTTCTCCACCATGAAGTATCGAGCGAGATCGCCAAGCAGCAAGGACCGTGACAATCCTTTGTTCCCTCCGCATGGAAGAAGGGTTTTCATTATTTCATTTATTTATTTCATCGGTGCTGTATTTCCGCCCCTTCATGTCTGTGAAGAAGATGCCCACCGGACGATACCTGTTCGGGGGAGCCCGATCGTCGATCGGTGTCAATAGTCGCAGGTGGAAGGGGCGAGGAAGGGCCATTCTAGCGCGAACCAGCGAATCGTGGCCACGACAACGGCCGTGAGAAGTGCCCGCCTTGCGTGGAGAGGGAGTCGGCGGACAGCGTCAGGGCCAGCGAGGGAGAAGATCGGAAGCGCAACGACCTGCAGGGAAACCGCACTTGTCGATCATCCGCGCATGAGGCCCGGCAGTAGGCCGACGAACTCCTGTTCGCCCTGATCGGAGGGGACACCTGCCCAAGCAGGAGAATGTCGGGCCCCCTTTGTGTTCTAGAAGGCATTGTGAAGCGGGGAAATCCGCTGGTCGCACGCATCTAAGGTTTGGAACTATACGATGGGGAACCGCAGACTATTGAACTGATCGGTTTGGACCGGTACGGGCGACCAGGCAAAAAGCAACTACTGGGGGAACCTCGGAAATTTGTACTCGTGCTGAGACATTCTGGAAGTGGGCATGATGTCAGGGTTTGCGTGACAAGGTTTGGTCGAACAGATGGAGGGCGATTTGGCTGCGCGAGGAACCATGGAACTGGCGATGGACTATCTGGCCCCGCGCATTAATGGACTCGACAGGAGATCGGAACAGAGGCTAATTTGGGGCCAACTCTGTTTCTGTTTTCGGATTGTCCCGAGTCGACGCTGAAGGGCACCAGAGATCAGGAAATCCAAAAGCCAGAAAAAAAAATACCACTGCGGGGAGACTGCGCCGCAGGGCCCTCACGTCCTCGGGGGAGATGCCGACATGACAAGGGACAAACCCAAGAACCAGGAAAGCCTCAAGGTTGGCAAGTGACACGACAGATGCGCAATGACAAATTCGACCGGTCGCCACCCAACCCCTGCTTTGGCGTCAACCACCCTGACTCAGTTCTACGCCGCCCACCCCCAAGCCACCCTGTCAGCCTCATCAGGGCGCGGCGAGTGTGGAGGACGAGGATCGCGATGGGACGGCCGTAGCTCCACCCTGCGCGCTCCGGACCCGATGAGACAGACCTCTGCGGGCTCCTTGGGTTCTTGTGGTGACGCGGGATGTCCGTGGATCTTCACAGCTGCGAGTCGACTCGATCCATGCACGATGTTTGGCTTCAGATCTGGCGATAGTACACCGGTACTATGGGTGTTGGGAGCCGCCGCCGCAAGCAAACCCTCGGACTCCGTCTTCCCTGTTGGGGGATGAACCCCCTCGGTGGTGGCGTCGACCTGTCATGAACCCAAAACTGCTTCTTGTCCTTGCCCCCTTGTCAAAGGAGGACCACCTATCGCCGTGTGCTTGCAGAGGCTGACCGGCTGGTCGTCCGAGCGTCCTGAATGTAGGGCTTCGGCTCCCGTCGTAGCAGGTTGATCCCGCAGTCATCGTCACTTCACCTACAGATATACATACAGCCCTCGCAGAGTGCAGCGACGCTTCCGCTTCAGGAAGGAGTCTCAGGAAGAGGAAATCTACGGTGATCCTATTTTTACCCCCCCCGAAGTGGCTCCCTCAATCTCCCTGTGTCAAAATTTGAGACTGGAGGACCATGACAAATTATCCCACAACGGGGGGGAGGGAACGCCTGACAGGCCCAAAGCCACGAGGGGGACCCAGATCAACCCTGGGACGTGACGGGGCTGCTCGGCTTAGATTCGAATGGTCGACCGATGGGTCAGCCTGGGAATCTGGGATCGTCTCATCCCTCTCTTTGGCTGTACCAAACTCTCCCGCCCAGCTCCTCCGCGGCCTTACTGCCGCTCCGAGAAAAAGCACCCTTCTGTTTCGAGCCCGCAGTCCGGAAATGATTGCCAGTGTTCGTGTCAGTTGGAGAGTTTCGTCGCGGTCTCCCAGACGCTGGATCGACGGAGAGAGACCGAAAAGCTTGAGCCTGGGAGATCCGACTCGCCCGAAAGGCGGAGACAGAGAGGACCTGTCCATCTTCCGATTTGACATGACACCTGCAGTGTCCAAGGATCTGTTGCCGCAGACCCTGTCAAGTGCATCCATCACACTCGGGTGAAAGGGGGACGCGGTGGAGGACTTTTCCTTATAGATGCCATCCCTGCGCTCGACACCTGAGGCCGCCACGAGCCGATCGGGATTATCCAAGGAAATGCAGATCCGCGTGGGAGATTCACGGTTCACACCTGATCACTTGCTTGCTGACTTGCCCAGATCTGGTTAACTAATCTCGCCGGCGACTGGTCAGCTCCGTCGGTCTGTTCTTGGCCCCGGCCATGACGGTTCGTCCACAGGCGGACGTGACAGCTGGTCTTCTGTCCGAAAGACAGGGCGAACCAATGAGTCGGGACCCCTTGATGGGCGCTTTCCGATCGTCTCAGAGGTGGAGCGACGGTGAGGCTTCTCAGTGGGCGCATCGAGTCAATCCGCACGCTAAGGATTCGCTCCCCTTCTCCATCACACTCCAGTTTTCAGCTTCGTCCCGCCGGCGGTGGCCTGGCCGGACTCCAATCACTCGACCAGATCGCTTGGAGACGCGGATCCACCACATGAGGATCTTCTCGTGGACATCAATAATCTAGGGATTTTCTGTGCCCGCCGTCCCAGCCGTCAAGTGTCCGACCATGGGCCTAGTCCCGTCCCCTGTCACCGCATGGCTCTCATGTGGTTGTCCTTTAAAAAATGGAGCCCAGACTTTTCCCAGCTCCGTTCGACTGATCCATCGATCAGTAAGTTGACGGACCATTGATCCAGCCCTCCTCGTGGCATCGCCACCTGGGATCCATGGGACGAGGACGAACTCAAAATGCGCAACCTGGGTGGCTGCCATCCCCTTTCGATGCTGGTTCTGCTCGTGATTCGCAGCGGACAGAGTTCGGCAGCTGAGCCTGCCGACCCTTATCCGAACCGCGCCCAGCTGTCAGGGAAGGGTGACGGGATGGCGGGCAGGGGAAAAAGCAGGAAAACCGTCACAATAATCAGTCACACCTGTCGGGGCGCGGGTGCCTATGTATAATGCAACGAACGCCTCCACGCCATTGGCGGGAAGAAGGGCCATTTTGCTTTTCTTGATTCTTGATTCTTTCTTTCTCCCACGGAAGGACAGGCCTCTTAGCCGCCGACGTGAGATGTCATATGCACGGGGGGATTGAATCTTGCATTGGCCAGGGGCGGTCACACCAATCATTTCCAGCCACTGTTCATTTGCATCATTAGTCAAATTATTAGTCCAGGTAAAGCCCTACTCCGCCCCCCTCCTTCATCATGGATGGAGGTCTCCTGAGGGGAGGCGGTTTCGGTACGGAGTACGGTATGGTAAAACGCTACGCCGGCCAGGTACGTTTTCCACCGAACCCTAAGCCGGGTGGTGAGGGGCCCAGCGGTCCCAGGAAGCCGAGGGTCGGGGTCCCAGGACGATCACGAGATGGTCCTTGCCTCCTGGCACGAGGATATCGTCAACCACCACCAGCGTGCGATCAAGCTAGCGGCTGCTATCCAATAGTACCGAGGTAAGGTGGTGAACGGCCAGAACCAGGCGGTCGACCGACTGGCCTGTCGAACCCAATGCGACGGCCAGCGCCTTGCGGACGGGGAGGTAAGGTATCCGTGATGTATGTGACATACGAACACCAACAAGTGGGGTCCGTCAGGTTGCTGGAGAAGAACACCTCAGCGATCGGGCCTTTTCCTGTCCTGGAAGTGGGAAACCTCTTGTCAGTCAGCCAAGGCCCTACGGCGGAGTTAGTGTTCTGTCACTCCCTTCACAGCCTCAGCCCGTCCTCCACCAGCACCACTGGGTTGGTCAGTCGATACCTCAGGTACCGTCCGACCCCTTTTATCTCTGTTCATTGATTCGGTCGTGTCAGTCAGACCACCCACCACCCATCTGGCAGGCAGGTTGTCAGTTCGTACGTCAAACCCGGTGATCGATCGAGATCGGAGATGCCAAATTAAATCACCTTGCAGCGGGAAAGACGCGGATGCAGCAGCCATAGCCGTCGTCGGGGTTCAACCACCCACATACATCACCGTAACAGGACACACGGACAATAGGGAGGTACTTGCGATGGGGATGGATAGGCGGATGGAATGGCCGCTGGCGTGGCGACAGGCCTGGTTTCTCCTTTTCCTTGATGGTCTGCACCAGCTGCTCCAGACAACTTGATTTTGACTCCCCTCCGCGTCCTTCTGACAGGACCATCACCAGCCCATGTGGATCCCATCCCAGTGAGGGATGTTCGGCGATCACCTGCCACTTTTCTCGTTCTTTTCTCGGACGGACTCGGTCAGCATCCCGCCAGATTCAATTGCCAACAATCCAGGCGTACTGGTGGCTATGCTAGGAGCAACGGTGAGGACAAGTTCCCCATAATAATGCTCGACTATTGCCCATCAGGAGCCAAAAATAAGTCCGAAACCTGGAAACACCGCCCATTCCCGTCCTTGCTGGACGCAAGTCGCCCTACTCACTAACCGGCACTGCTCCGGATGTGGAGGGCGAGGGAAGAGGGGGGCACCTCGTACAGGAACGGTCCGGAGCAGGAAGGAAGGCAAACCAACCGATTGACATCCTTGCTGCTGGCGTGCAGCTTGGTTTAGGCCCTGGGGGCTAGTCCCGTTCGGGCAATCTGGGCTGCCATATCCCTGCCACTGCAATCCTGCTGCCCTCCCATTGGACCCCGCCGCCATACTGCCCCAGAGGAAGTCTTTTCCGCGACTCAGGCGTGGGCAATGGCCATTATTATGACTCCTATTATTATCCTCGCTTTACCCTTCATTGCCATTGTTCTTTCTTTTGTGGTCGCGATCTCGTGTTTCAATCGCTCCCAGTCCAACCCCACCGGCTACCCTTACTCCGTGCTGACACTTAATTAAGGGCAGTCGTGATACTCGCGACCCCGTATAACGACAGAATTAGCCGTAGTAGGGACTAGATTCTGCTTCGGCCGCAGTGGTTCCCGCCACCGTCCCTTCAGAGCCACGAGACATGAGGTTATTAGATTACTTTTAATAAACGTAGCGTCCGACGCTAGCCCAGAGCAGTTAACCCACTCGAACGACATGTTTTGGAAAGACAGCACTAGGCGGATTAGCTTGTTTCTGGAATATCTTCTGAACGCCCGCCTCCCCTCGAGGGGCGGATGGGGTCGTGGAAGGGGGGGCAAGTGACAGAGAGAGTTTCAGCTACGGTTTTGGCTCTGCGATGGTGCGAACATGACCCAAACCGGACATAACAATCTTTCATACCCAAGTCCTCCACTTTACCTAACCTTACAGTTACCTCACTCAGCCTCGCTGGCCCCATACCCATACCTGCCACCTAGGTACTGTGTAGGTCCCTCCCCAGACACCGGTCGACTGCCGGAAGATCCTGTCATCATCCCCAAGCCCTACTCCATCCATCCCCTTTCGGGAAGGAGACTCTCTCACGAACCCCCAAGTCAGAAAGATGGGATTCTCCCAAGCGGGTTAGGTCAGGTCAGGTACGGTGGAACTCACGGGTGCCTGACAATCCTTTTCTCCGTAAATCCAACTCCCAGGTTAGGTTTGCATCGCACGCATACGAGATGGTGCAGTGCGGTGCGCTAGGTACGGTAGGCTCCTCAGCCGGCTGTTCGGCGATTGATTCGAGTCATGAGTTTGGGGGATCTATCCATTCTTTTTGATCGGCCTGTCCTTTCATGCAGAATGGTGTTCCGGGAATGCACTGCGAGAAACATTCATCAGTACATCAGTAAGCTTGCTTACTTGATTACATCGATCTCTCCATACGCAGTACTCTGTAGAAAGAGACGAAATAAATTATCTTTAATGAATTGAGTAGACATCAGTTAGGGAAAACAGGTAAAACCCCACCAAGGTCCTCCCCATCATCCCCCTACAGGGCACTATGTGCGATAACAATGTGGCAGCCATGGTTCTCCAGATCAGATCATCCCTTTTCGACCCCGACAATTCTCGGGAATTAGAACGGCAAGAGAAGAAGAAGAAAAAGCAAAACCACAAACAGGAATCCCGAACCTAGATAGGCACAATATACACAGACAGATAAGATGGACATCGACAGATCCGTCCATCCATCCATCGCGAATCTATCCACCTAACACATGCCTGCTGCGCTGCAGCTGCGCATGAATCCATCCATCCATCCATACATAGGTGCATGGATACATACAGCCATTCTCATACGGACGGATTACACCCCTCTTGTCCCCCGAACGCAACACGATAACCAGTGGACGCAGACACCGAAACGCAGGTAGTTAGGTACCTAGGTATGAAAGAAGGGCGATCGCACCAGGACATAACCTACGGGGGAAAGAATTCCGTAAGTTCTAATGGCCGTTGGAGCACGCATGGGTGCTGATAGTACACACTATCTAGTGACTGATCGGAAGTCTTATTTGCTAAGGGGGAGGAACAATACGGAGTTCTTCGAGAACCTTGGAAGGGTCGGGTCGGGTTGGTTGTTGATTTTCGGAACCATCCATTTTACGACGAACAAGCGGGTAATCAATCACCAAGATCCATTCCCTTGGCGCCATCTGTCAAGACAACCTTATGGAGATGCGATGATGGGGAAGGAGGAAATAAGATAAAATAGGATTATTCCTGCTGGGCGAATCTTGAATTCCAGACGTAAAAGAAATACAATAAATCAGATCAAAATCGAAAAGGGAAACCCAATAAAAAATTAGAACTGTATCTACGGAGTTACGGAAAGGCCCATTTCTTCAAAGAGGAATAGTAGCGACCTCAAACTAAAAGGAAGAAAAAAAAATCCAATCAATAATCAAACCACCCATTCATTCTACGGAGTACGGCAGTGAGGGGAAAAGAAACCCTTCTCCGCTTCCACTAATAATACTCAGGCTTACAGTTAGGTACCTCCTCCCGTAACCACGGTATGTATCAAATACATCGACGGAGAAAGTGACGGTCGACCATGGTTTGTGGCTGCCGTATCCACTCCATCCACGATCGTCGGTTTTCTGGGATCACCCCCCCTGTTCTTCTTGCCTCTCTTTCCATGGATGGCTTGGCTCGGATGGACAGCTGACGGACTGGACTACTGGACTCCTGGGTGAGGGGGAGGCGAGGTCCCAGGCTTCTTTCCCGGGGGGTTCTGGGTTCTGGTGAGGGGAGCAGCCGGGTGTTGTGCAGACGGGCGGGAGCCGATGCATGTGGTTGACATGGAAGAAACCGATCGAGGGGATTTATTGTGGTGGGTGGTTAGGTAGATGTGAAGAGTGGGATAGGGCAGAAATACAACACCAACACCGACTATGGGGATGAAATAATACAAGTTCGGGTATGATGATAATCATGGTGAATGGAAAGTGTACCTAGGTAGGAAAGCAAAAAAGCCAAAAAATCAAATAATCGAATAAAAAATGTGAAGGGGAACAGGTGGTTAAATCCCGAGAAGGTTGAAAAATGAAAAATGATAAATTGAAAAAAAGAAAAAAGAAAAAGAAAGGAAAATGACAAAGAAAAAAAAATTAAATTAAAAAAGAAGAAAAAGAAAAAAGAAACAGATCTGGTCCACCCAGCCCAGATCCAATTGTTGAGCTGCCTCTCTCCTTGCCTTGCATAACCTTGGGTCAGCTAGGCTGTCTCCATCCATCGTCATCGGTGTGCGGCAATGTCAAGAGGTACTTTAACTCAGCGCCTGGGAGGGATGGATTATTTGTCGCCCATATTTCCTCTCTGGTCGATTTTTACACTTCTCAATAATTATTGCCATTTATTATTCGGGGCCACTTCCCACGATTTCTTCATTTAACATCGCCCTCCGCTTCCTCATTCTCTTGCTTCCCCCCTCCATTCCCCATTATTACTTTAATTATCCGTCTTCCTGGCTTCCTGTCGCCGATTACTTCATCCCTCCCTCGCAAACTATAATCCTCCTCCCACCTATATCTCAGCCCATTGCCCTCCACCATTCTTCTCACCATCTCAACAACACCCTGAGTCTTTCTCCCGCCCCGTCATCTGAGTTCGTGAAATCACCGCAGGTCGGTTGCTCTGTGCTGTACGATCATCATCCCACGATTCGGGACTTCATCCCATCAACCATCTGGGGTGATCAGTGTCTACTTCCACCGCCTCACCAGCCTTTTTGTCTATGTCCCAGTACCCTAACTGGGCGACGGTTCACCAAAAATGGCCATCTCTTACGCCAGTGGCATTCTGCCGATCATACCCAGGCCTTGCCGTCGTTCCGCGAGGTAAGAACTCAGCCTCACTCGAGAGCGTGGGAATTGATATCCCGCACGAATTCATTGGTTGACTCACATTCCGCAGTTACTACCACCTCACCTTCACGATGAAATCGAATCCACCTCGTATTTCACCTCCCGTCAACATGCGCGCGAGCGCCCCGCATCATCCCACCAGGATATGACGTCCAGCGCACGGCCAATGTCGGATCGCAACCACTACCCGTCCGCCTCCAAGATGCCCATGGGAGACGCTCGCGACTATCCTACCGGCGCAATGAGAGACCACGGTCCGGCTCCGTCCCGAATTCCAGGAAACACGCCTCAGACGCCCAATACGGCTTCCCGCTACTCTTCGCGGGGACCCAGCCCCATTCTCCCGCCGATTCGGGATCTCCAGTCTCTCCCCGAACGGGGCATGGGCGCTTCGACTGCCCCGTTCCCCGATGCGAGGGCATCTCGCGCCCAGAATCGTTCCCCGCTCCCGAATTCCGTGGTGCCCCTGTGAGTGGCCATGGATATCCGACGAATCTTTCGGGGCCAATGCCAGACCGACGAGACGCTTATGGAGGAAACGGCGGACCCCCAGTGATGCCCGGCCAAGTACCTTACCCGTACCCTGCGATGCCCTACCAGGGCGAATCCGAACACATGTCGCATGCTCAGCAATCCAACTTTCCCATTCTCGGTGACTCGATGGACTCCAAGAACAAGCGCCGACGGGGGAACCTCCCCAAGCCAGTTACGGATATTCTACGCGCGTGGTTCCATGAGCATCTGGATCATCCTTATCCTAGTGAAGAGGACAAGCAGATGTTCATGACCCGTACCGGGCTCACGATCAGTCAGGTAAATAACACCTGTGAATAAGAAACAGGGCCTTTGCTAACAAGTTCCGTAATAGATCAGCAATTGGTTCATCAATGCCCGAAGACGCCAACTTCCTGCCCTTCGAAACCAAATGCGAATGGGGGCTCTGACCTGGACACGCAACGGCAATCACCCTTCAGTGATGTGGACCAGGCGTCGACGGAGTCTATGCCCTCTCCCCATCAATTATCTGCCAGACCTTGAGCCACATCCCACCCACCACCAACCACTCCGTGAACGATGCCATCCGAGATTTTATGACCTCGTGATTTCAGATTGAATAGACGTGAAATCTGGCTGACGAATTTCCTTACTACCATGTTTTCTTTTTTTCCTTTTTTCTTTTGTTTTTCTTTCTTCTCCACCTATTGAAGACTTGAACGAGCCGAGATCGACCAGATCTTCTGATACCCTTTACCGTTTTCTAATCAAATATCGCTTTGCATGGGATCAATCTGGCATGGTAATACCATGGGTTCGCACTTCGCACTGATTCTCGAGGAAGACACATGATCTTCCTCTTCTATGGGCATTTGTTTTCATTATACTACTTGCAAGTTATGCGCGATATGCATTTGTGGTGTTTGGCTGCGTTGAATCTTTTGATCCTATATAAAGACTACTTCAGGTATTTTCTCGCATTTTCTATATATCTCTGTTCATGTTGTTTGGGCGCAGCCGGGTATATGACAATTGGAATTGAGCTTTCAAGATGCATCTTATTTCCTGTACATTAAAGTATGGTGGACAATACCATACCAGACTAGACTGTTTGAGAAAAGTTTTTCTGTCCCAAATCGTTGATCCATACTCCTTACTACTAGATCTTGCGGCGACCATTAAACTACATGCATGAGGTACTTTTCGTCTCTTTTTCTGCTACATCCCAGAAGCAGAGTCGCGCATCCCGACAGCACTAACCGATCTAGCTTTCTGCAAAGCATTTTCATCCCTTGCCCCTTCATTTGTCTTTCCACAGGACAGCAATCCCTCTGCAAAGGTACCTTGGGAATTCGGCTCCATACCGATGGCCGTTCAGAGTATCTGTTCCGATCCAGGTCCACTATTGTACCGCTGCGAGGAATGAGGAGAAGCATGGCCCTCTCGGGTCACCTCCTGGTGTCCGAGAAGGGGACCATGGAACGGTTGGGATCTGGATCGGAATTCTGAACTTTATGCGTCCCATGGGCGGCCGGAAATCAGACCCGACCCACATGTCCGATTCATTCGCCTTTTGGGGGAACCCTGAGTGCTGTCACCACGTCAGGAAGGTTCAGAGGATTTGTGGTTCGGTTCCAGACTGTCGGAATCGGCTAGTGAGGACGGGTTGGGTGCCGATGAGATGTGTTTCTCTCCTCCCTTTGTTCCTTTCATCCGTCATTCCTTCCTCCTCGTCTCGTTGTGGAAAGAGCACGCCGAGATGGCCACCGCCGTGTAGCTCGGTGTCTGGGACGTGGTGCTTCTCGCCTGCATCCGTGGCTCCCTCCACAATCCTCACCGCAATGGCGCGCTCCCGAAATGACAGGCAGCCAGACACCCACATCAATCTAGTATCCGTCTGTCAGCCAAAGGGGGGTGGCGTCCCACCCGATCTGAATTTCCAGTGACACCAAGTACGGGGCATGCCGATCGAGGGTCTGTGAAGGGGATCACGGTCCATAAGCTTTTTGCGGCCTCGATATGCTATGCATGAGCAGATGCCGAAGGCTCATCCGGGTGTCGGACAAGGTTTGGGCGTCGTGTCGGGATTTGATGTCAGTGGCCAAGGGGGCCCGGAAGCCTAATCGACACCCACGGAGAGTCATTTCCCTCCCAGCATGTCAAACTCACTGAATCGCATTCGGGCGTGAGCTGACTGTGCCACAGGTGACGAGATCGATCGCCGACGCGAGAAGCACGGGGTGGCTACGCGAGGGGGCGGTTGTATTGAGAATGAGGGCATATCGGGATCTATCCGATCTATCACATGGCGGTGTATATCGCGATGTGGCTGTGCCACATTCCTGTCGGAGATTCCCTTCACGAAGCGAGGGGGTCTGGGGCAAGGGCAGAGACAATGCGGTTCTCCCCTCCCTCTCGTTCGCCCGTTCGCGAGGGAAAGTACGCTACAGGTGGCTCGCTCCGACGCATCCTTCAGTTCCAGAACGGGATTCTCCATGGGGAAATAGTTTTTGACAGGGACTGGGCTGACATTGGGCCGGAGTCGATAGGTAACCCTCTCCGGGCTCTCTAACGGTTCCATGCACGCACGGAAGGAATGCGACTGTGAATAATACGGAGTTTTATTGCATGGGAGATTGGACGTTGACGTCAGCGAGGTGGTCTCAGCCATCACGATTTTAGCTGGTTCTGGTCGTCTTCGCCGCGTGAGATGGAATTATATCCCGACATAGGAAGGGGGAAGGCATCCACGCAGCCCGGGCGGTTTCCAAACGACTATTGAGGACACCTACAGTAGTGCTCTGTACTCGCCTCCGGAATCCAGGAATCCTTCATCTGCACCCCACTGTCAGAACGGCAGATCTTCGATACACCCGTCGGCCGGCCGAGGGCTGACACTCGTGAAGCAGTCCAGAATGACGAGACATCACTTATTCGCCGAACATGTCCGTTGCTCCCTGCATTGGGCATGTTACCTCGCGGCTAGTCGCGTGAATCCATCAGTCGGCATGAAAGTATCATCAGCATCAGGGGGGTTGCTTCCAAAAAACCGTAAAGAGGCGGGGGGGCCCAAAAAGCAACGGAGTCAGGCCCTCAGATATCCAGATCTGCAAGGCAGGAGAGCGGTAAGGAAAAAGGGTCGGTCGTCACCCACCCCCGATGCCAATACAGCAAGTGCAGCGCGATGCAGGCGCACGCACTCGCCACTCATCAGCCACAATTGGTTTACACTAACTCGTCCGGATAACCTGAAGGGCGCCTTCCGAATGTCTCTCCCCCACTTCTGGCTGAGCATCCGCATGCTAAAGGTTCACAGAATTCGACCTTTCCACCCTCAGTCGCATCTCACAGGCATGCATGCAGAGATATGCATGTCTTCCTTGATGGATGTGAACTGGCGGCGGTCTCATACCGTATCATACGCATTATGCGCGCTCGGTCCTTCTCTGAATTAATTTCCCAGCAAATGAGGACTGAATAAATGCAGCACCAGCAGCCAACCACCTGTTCTGTCAACTCCTTTACAGCACGACTCGGCAGCAACGCTAAAATATGTATGCAACATCGAAAACGGTAATTGATAGATACACTGGTTCAAGCCTGGGGACCATCCTGGCCTACCACGTCAGAAGACTAATTGAAATAGCGGCGGAGAAGGCTAGTGACGCCAGAGTTGATCACATCGTATTGGATTAGCCCGATCAGGTGATTGAAAAAAGAAACACTAAATGCGCCAAAAGGAGAAAAACGAAAGAGAAAAAAGAAAACACGCCTGGGGATTAATCTGCATTCCAGGTGGCACATGCATGCATGCCAACGGTAGAGTTTCCGCCACTCAGCCTTCGTACGCCTTCATCTGCCAACCAGGCGAGGCTAGTTTGACAATTCGATGGATGGGTGTCCTGGTTTCCGGGATTTGGGCCGCTGTCGGACTGTCGATCGCCGGGTCCGTGCTCAGTCATATGTACTTTATCGGTTCTTGATCGACTGTCAATGTCAGAGATCTGTGCGGCGGCATATTGACATGCAATGTCACCCAAGGTACCTTCTTTCCGTTTGTCCCTGGCTCTTATGGTAGGTTTGATCGACCCCATCGTTGTCGTCGACGTGTTATTCCGCCGGTGTTGGGCAGGGCTCATCTGACTCGCTCGTATAACGGATCACCTTACCTATGTGCCTACCTGCAGACCTATCCATGCAATCCATGTACACACATTCCTACCTACATACCTAGGTAGGTGGATCTATCGTTCAAAAATCTACAGGAACACTTTTTTTTCCTCTTTTGGCCATTGCTGCTTTAAGAGGGTGAGCCGGGTGAGTTAGATAATTTACTCACCCTTACAAAAGGTAAAGGTGATTTACTTACTTATTTAAGGTAATTTACTTACCTCCCTAATATCAATACTATCCTTGATTTTTATCCTTCCTTTACGTCTATATTGGTTTGCTAGCTGCTTCACTTACGTATTAATAATAGGTCGACTAGGAGACAGGAAAGATAGTACTAAGGAGAATAGGCCCCTATAGGCTATAAGCCCCCTAATAAAAGGTATAAAGTTATTATACCCTTCTTAACTTTTCTTTTCCTCTTACATCCTGATACCTTA
This sequence comes from Aspergillus micronesiensis, assembly GCA_039763685.1. NCBI lineage: Eukaryota > Fungi > Ascomycota > Eurotiomycetes > Eurotiales > Aspergillaceae > Aspergillus > Aspergillus micronesiensis. The sequence goes on along the minus strand of JASHHO010000087.1, from coordinate 527,295 downwards.
TATAATTGTAGAATCTACTGTCTACTCTACTCTTAGACCTCTTTTTCTTTGTATTACACCTAATCTCTACCGCAAAAATGCCTAAAGGAAGATAAAAGGTCAACAGACTGGTTTGCGTACCTGCATGGTGGCCCCAGTTTTCTGCCGCATATTCGTAAAGATGATATTGATGACGCCTCTTATCAAAGTCATCCTTTGTCTCGCAACATCCAGAGTCAAACGCATCATAGCAGAGATAGGTGACGCACGTTCGACCAAGGTCAGCATGAGCATTGGGAAACCAGGAGCCCCACTCTCTCGAAATATTCCTTTGTCGTGGAATGGACTAGTGCAACGATATGGCTACCTTCACTGTATGTCACTAAACCAGCACAAACGATGATCATGTCTCCAACATCTGGCAGATTCTCTTCGTCGAAAAAGGACTCGTCAGCCTCCACAGCAAGGGCTTGTTGAAGCTCTGTCAAACTGAGGAGCGGCGAGCAAATGTGAGCCACGACAATAATCTCTTTGCAAGGCTTGCCTGTCCAAGGGTTTGATGCTCAATCCGTTTCGTCGTTTTTTGATATATGAACCAGATCGGAACTTCGCGAGAGCAGCCTTAAATGCCTTCGGCGAAGACTCTCCTTTCAGAGATCTCAGATACAATCTTGCGAGAAGGAACCTAGACGTAAAGTAAGCCAAGATTCATAATAGGTAAAGTCTTCTCTGCATTAGACAGACTTACATTCCATCACAGCTCTTTGTAATAGTGGAAACAACAAGCTGGGAGAGAGTGGGGGATTTTCGCACACAGCTAAACTCATGCAAACGCCCTGAATGGGAAAAATGTGCAAAAAAGCAAGCGCTCCTCCCGGGGGCCATGCCAACTGTACCATCGAGCCCGATTGATCGTTTGAATTGTTATCACTATATGTATATATGTCAATTACTTACCAGTTTCCTTTTACCCGTTGCGTCGGCCCCCCCACCGCGATCATCAACCACATCAGGTTATTGCCCTTCCAGCGCTCAAGCCCTTGTTGCTCAGGTTATGAGCACTGTTCGCTTCTTAATCTTCTTTTTCCAGTCTTTTGAAGCTGTCCAAAACGTTTCCCTCGTTGTGAGCGCCGAGTGAGGACCCGGCTCAATCAGTAACACCAGGCCCAACTTTTATTGACCTTTTATCCCTAAAAAGCTCTACAGCTTCATTTTCTCCTAATCTTGTAATTCCAGCGCTTCTGTTGCTTTGTCCCTTCATGTTTGAGACCTTTCTACGCCTGCGTGGCCGTCTTGTCCCCCATGTCGGCTCACATTGATTATTACCCCTCTATTTAATTCGACTGTGTGTTCAATTTCTCATCTGATCTCTTGATTCTAACTTCTTTATCGCCTATCTACTCGGAGCTAAGCTACTTCTGCTATTTGAACAAGACTTCACCTACTTTCACAAGTTCAGGGATCTTGAAGGATTGTACTAGTTGCTAATGCCTCTGTCTTCATGAGTCTGTCTGCTCAGGATCATATGTGCCCGCATCTACAGACATTTAAAGGGGTCCGGTCGAATACATGTTGACACCAGATGCCTCTTATTGGGCTCTGTAATTCCTATGCTTTGATTTAATATCGGTTCATATAAGCGCTTTAATCCCGTTCTTTCTCGATCTCCACTATTTCCCCGTATGATAGATGCCCCACCGCCTACCTGTCACTGGGCATAGTCTAATGGCTCCCTCGTTTATAGCTAATGGGCTTCAACTCCGAGGTTTCCTATCTCTTTCCATTTCGGGTCATATCATTTTAGGTTACAAGCACCCCTTCTTGACTGAAGCATGCGATACAAGTAATTAGCAACTTGCCATGTTGAACAGATATCTTCATTCTAACTTAGTAAGGAGAATAGGCCTTGCGAGACACTGTGATACTTGATAGTTGAAATTGCCATGGCCAAGTTTGCATTTTTCTACTCTACATGGTCGGGTACTGGATCCTTGAGAGGAACGAAAAGCTACCACACATGTTTACTACAAGCAATAACTGCACATGACAGACGAAGCAAGCAGGACAGACGAAACAAGCAGAACAGATGAGTGAGTGGTACAACGAAGCAACAGAACCATTAAAGCACTTTCTCCCCAAAACGTCAGACAAGACAACAGCCTCAACAAAGAAAAACAGTGTATCGAAGGGGGAGGTGTAAGCTCAACTATACGTTTATCTATCCTTGTTCCACCGTATAAACAATGCCACAATAAGCTGAATGTTCAGTATCAAGCTACTACGCCAACATTAGTTGATTTTAGCTGCTATCCAGCTACGTTGTTGTAGTGTGATCGGCATACGGATACGCGAGTTCTCCAAATATGAGTTCACGAGGGTTGACGAGTCACAGATCGTCCTCACTCTCGGACATGCATGAATATTAGCCTAGGTAGGGAGGCAGGTGAATGCCGAGTACCTAAGTGGTATGTATCTTTCTGTAAACCTGTGACTGATCTTGTAATTTATCGGCGTAATGAGCGGGAAATGCGGAGAAGGAGCGTGATACCTAATCTCGGATTTCCGCTACTTTATCTTGTACCTAAATAATGCACGACTTAGCAGCTGGCCGACCGTTAGTGTCCTGCTCATGGTCCTTTCTTGACCGTGTAATATATGATGCCAGACACAGGTCCACCCTTGTCGTATACAGAACTTCAGCTCGCCCCGGCCACGGTAGGAGTGGGGTTGGGTCACCACATCCATGTCTCCTCGCTTGGAGCCAGCCAGCAAACGTCCTTCCTGCCCATACAAGTCATACAAGGGGGAATTGAACAGGAGCTACGAGGCTAATCGCGGTAGACTGTATTTGATCCTGCAGGCATGGTGATCGCGGACTACGCGCCGTGGAATCGTTCTTTGCTTGTCTTCGGTTAAGCGTGTGGTTGTTTCCCACACCGATATTTGTGGATTGCAAATCTGATATTCACTGGGGTGATGATATCTGTCATAGTGGTTTGTTTTCTTTTGTCGGGCACTTTGGGCAAAAGAGGAGTTGATCGAGCGCTGTAGCCGGACTTATTATATTATAGAATGTGTATTGTGCGATGCTGGATGGAGTTTTGCTGGATCCGCTTCTATAGGCTATGACGCTCTGAATGAGGTTGGTCGTGATTAAGGGCTGTCTCTGGGGAGTAACATGTTGACACGAAGCGTTCTATAGACATTTGAAGCAGAAGCTAGTGCCCTTGACTACTATGGCGTGACTGGTTGAGAGCGTTCATGTTGATTCTACAAAATCCGAGCTAACATGACCGACCATTTTGGCGGGTAGCAGGTCAGTCATGTAGTGTCCCCCCCCGCCAAACATCTCCCTAGTCTTATATATGGAAGTACTTCGAGAGTACACTGACAAGGGCTGTACTGGCGCGATCCCGGGACGAAGTTTCTAGTATAGATATGATTTGATGCTCAAAATCGGTACCGATATCAGACATTTCGAGGAGGTTGTTCGCAGGCTGAAGAAGTTATTTGTCGAGTGTGATAGCGGTCAAAGTCCAGGAACTATCGTCCAGTCTAGTCATTGAATACTGTCAGATTGATCATACTAAGTGTCGAACAAATGCAACAGAAGACAGGTCGAATACACAGTACATACAATGACAGACGCTGATGAATCAAACTGTAGTTGAACCTCATAAATGTTGGTTTCTGTTTGCTTGCAAGAGCACCAGAGTGATTGACTGTCGGCTTTGGCTACCCCATTCTGCCACGTGACTGCGCTTGTCTCCAGGTGGGAGCAGTTGCCATCAAACCCTTCTACCTATCCAAGTCATCAGACGTTGCTGACCGTGAGTATTCCACATCCCTTTAACGCCCCTGTTCGAGTTCTTCGTGTCGAAGTATTTCACCGCTTCTTTGCTACCTCCACAAGGCTTCACACGCTATCTCCATATGCAACCAGTGTATGGTGTCGATGGCTTCATCAATGTCTACTTTGTGAAAACCATCATCTTACATCCAGATATACCCAAGCGTTCACAGACTGAACGCGAATAATGTTTGACATGTGTAGGGGGCAAATGAAGCGCCTCGCACAGCCACGGTATTAGCCTAATCCCATGAGGCTATGCCCAACACGACGCTTCATCTCCATGGCCTCATCACTTCATCAACGATCACACATTCTTGATCATCACAAGCATCTATGAATACGCAAGACCAACCCAGGAGGAGTCCAGTAATGTCTCTAGAGGTCAAAAGGTACAGATTGTCTTTCACATCATCAACAGCCATTCGCTTACGAAACCCCCGCCAGTGAGCCATTCACACATGATGACTACCAGGTAGGATGGATATGTGCCCTCCCACTGGAAGCTGTCGCCGCAACGGCGCTTTTAGATGAGGAGCACCCATCGCTTGACCAGGACCCTGGGGATATGAACACGTATACCTTGGGCGAATCGGCCGACATAATGTGGCGATCGGGTGCCTGCCGCTCGGTACGATGGGGGAAAGCCCGCAACTGCAGTCGCTAAAGACATGCTCCGAAGCTTTCCCAACATCAAGATCGGCTTCATGGTCGGAGTCGGCGGGGGTGCACCGGGGCCGCCTAGCGAGAACCCCGAGAATGATATCAGGCTTGGTGATATTGTTGTGAGTAAACCGGGGCTGGTGGTCATGGTAAGTGGGCATTTGCGCAACCACGACCATCATGACTAATGTTACTAGGTGGAGTCATTCAATACGACTATGGGAAGACAATCTCCGAGGGGGAATTCATGGAAACAGGGTACTTGAACCGTCCGCCCAATATGCTGTTGACGGCACTTACAAAGCTACTGTCGCGAAATGAACTCGAGGGCTCATCGGTGTCCCAATATGTAGCTGACATGAGAAAAAAGTATCCTCGGAAAAGCCAGGATTGGCTGTACCAAGGACTTGACAACGACCAGTTATATGTGGAAAGCTTTCGACACGCTGATATCCAGCGTTCGTGCAAGGATATCAACTGTGCTGAATCTGAAGATCGAGTGGTGTCCCGAAAATCCAGGACCTCAGCAGATCCGGTCATCCATTGCGGGCTAATTGCTTCCGGGAATCAGGTTATGCGAGATAGCGTGACCCGAGAGAAGCTTCGCAAGAAGCACGGTGTTTTGTGTTTTGAGATGGAGGCTGCTGGCCTGAATAACAATTTTCCATGCCTTGTGATAAGGGGAATTTGTGACTATTCGGACTCCCATAAGAAAAAATGCTGGCAGTCGTATGCTGCGGCGTGAGTGCCGCTTTTGCTAAAGAACTACTCGAGATTATTCCCGTGGAACAGCTTGACAGAGAGCAGAAAGTATCTTTGATTACTGGCAAAAGTTCGTCGCCTCCACCGCATGAATACTTCGGATAACCTCAATGACATTTCGGCTCATGTAGTAGACACAGAATTCAGAAGACTGCATGATAATATGAAACCTCTTCTCCGGACACAGGAGCGTGAAGAGCGCCAAAGGGTTTTGAATTGGCTTGCCTCGAGTTACTACCAATCGCAGCACGCTGATGCACAACGCGATCTGGACCATACCTCTGGCAGAACTTTCATGAAAAATGAAATTTTCAGGGCATGGTCAGGGAAGACAACATATGGAAGTGATTTGCTGTCCAGGGCTACCAGGTGCTGGGAAAACGAGCACGGCATCAATTGTCATTGACGAACTTCGCAAAACTCAGGAAGAGAAACGCTCCGCTATTGCTTTTCTGTATCTCAACTACAATCTTTGGTCAGAGCAAACGCTAATATGCATCCTTACAAGTCTTCTGAGACAACTGATTGAGATTCTACCGGTAATTCCAAATGAAGTTATAGAGCTTCATTACGCAACCCGTGATATATCCCAACATGAAGTCTTCCAGGCACTATGCAGCGCAGTTAGGGATTTTGAATCCACATTCATCATTATTGACGCCTTGGATGAAAGCTCACCAGAGATACTGACTGGATTGCTCGATGCCATCCAACGCCTACAGAGCATTGGCGCTCGATTTATGTTGACTTCTCGCTTCACTAATATCATCGAACGAGAGTTGAAAATTTTTCAACACTGCTCTACACTGGAAATACCTGCAATCGACAAGGACATATAGGCATGTATTACTCGCCTCTTTGACTTCTCGATCTTTTATAAGGTGCCGGAAGAAGTATCAGAGATCGACCGCTTTAAACGAGTGATAATAGGTTCTGCGCAGGGAATGTAAGATTTTCGACTCTTCTCAATGTACGAATGCTCACTGGTCTAGGTTTATTCTCGTACGGCTTTTTATCAACATTCTCAAAAACAAATGCACCAGAGGCGAGATAGAGGAAGAATCGGAAAACATAGAGAATGGCCAAACCAGAGATTCTCTCCATGAGTCATACCAAAAGACTTCACACCTGATAGATAAAACAAGCCACTCTGAATGGGCTTATCGTGTTATATCGTGGGTGTTCCATGCTCGGAGGCCCTTGGGCGCTGATGAAATCACGGAGGCTATAGCAGCCCAAACCCAAAGAAACATCAGCCATCTCGACCTGAACTACGCTCCAAGGGATATTCATAGGGTCATTTCATACTGTGCGGGGCTCATTGTCCTCAGCCCCAATACCGGAAAAATCGAGTTTGTTCACTTCCACTGCCTATCAGTATTTTGAAGAGAACGGACATGAGCACACTTGGATTAATGACTCGCTCAAAGAAATATCTTTGGCTTGCTTGAAGTACCTTTCATTCGATCCTTTCGCGAACAAATTACGACATAAATCGTTCCTGGATTATGCGGTTCATTTTTGGGCAGAACACACCAGACCAGTCCAGACAAATCACGAAGTACGCAAAACTGCCAGACTATTTCTCCATAATCCATCATTGACTGGGACTGCCGATCAAATATTTCCCGCCAATGATCACAGTTACGTATCATATTCCCTTGTCATGGATGATTACCAGGCATATGGAGCAACTGGCCTGCACCTGACGGCTAGATTTGGACTTACAACTTTGCTCGAGGACATGCTAGAGGGGAATTTGGACACAGAGGTTAACCGACGGGATCCTTATGGTCAGACCCCTTTGATACTAGCTATAAGATATGGACATGAAGATGTTGTCAACACTTTGCTTAACATGGGCAATGTGGATCCTAATCAGACTGACGACGACGGCTGGGCGCCTCTCTCAATCGCGTCGCAATTAGGACGTTCGGATATGGTTCGGGTCCTGCTGTCATCCGGCAAAGCCAACCCTAATCTCCCAGCATCTGATGGGTGGTCGCCTATGATGTATGCTGCCAGGAGAAGTTACAAAGATATCATCAGGCTTCTACTGGGAGATTACACAGCTGACTCTAATCTTGCAAGCCCTGATGGTCAGACAGCGCTTACATTGGCGGCTGCGATCGGCTCTGTGGATATAGTGAGGCTGCTACTGGAAAGTGGAAGAGTCGATACTAATTCTTCTAATCCAATTAACCAAGACACCTTCATAACAGCTCTCGAGAATGGAGATAAAGATATGATACAGCTTTTACTACAGCATGGATATGCCGATACAATGGGGCCATTAAAGGTAGATTCTAACCTAGTCTTTGCAAACCGCCCAGCAGACCACTCAGACGAGATAAGATACTACAACAACCCAAGAAATGACAAAATCTTCTGGCTGGTAGTTGATAAGGGCCTCACCGATGTGGCTGTATTGTTGCTGAGAAAGAACAAGGTCGCTCCTGACCTAGCTGATGCCAGTTGCAAAAGCGTGCTGATGCTGGCTGCCGAGAAGCGACACAAAGAGCTGGTGGAAGTGCTTGTATATGTTGGCCGCGCAAACATCAATGCGATGACACGCAATGGCAAAACTGCTCTTTACTTTGCAGTTGTCCAGAGAGATGCGGAGATAACCCGCATGCTTTTGAAAGCTGGCGCTGACCCAAACCTAGGCAGCGGTCAGTGTTTTTCTTTCTTCATTTTCGTTTCACTTGCAGTTTGCATTTCTGACAATAGTGTTCGCAGAGAAACGCAGAGGAACTGAAAAGATATCCACTTTCATTTGCAGTAACAAAGGACTTCCAGGAGATTGTGAACGTAATCCTTGAGTTCGCCCAGGTTGATCCGAACCCGGGATTGCAAGCCGCAATCGACAATCATAAAACGACAACCATTCGCAAGCTTCTTGCCGTGCCGGTGTGGATCCTAATATCCAGGGAAAGTCCTACGGCAGGACAGCTCTTATGGAGGCGATTATAGCACGAGACATGGTGTTGATCCACACCCTCCTAGACACCAGAATGCTTGATATCAACGTGCAAGACCAGGGCGGCGTTACAGCGCTAATGGAGGCAGCGAGCTGCCGTAATCTGGATGTTATTAAGCTTCTTGTTGAAGACCATGGTGCAGATACATCCATACGCACTATTCATGGATCGACCGCTCTGGATTGTGCTAAGTCTCCTCGGTGGTGGTTCGAACTGACATTTGAAGCTCTGAGACTACTGTCTCCCATATGAGCCCGGAATAACTGAGAATTCAATATCATTTATACTTCCCCTGCAATGGCCAAATATTAGGTGGATAACTCAAAATAGACAGACTATTTATCGTTCCCAAGCTGGAAAGGCAATATGCCATATATACAAAATTGGTGCAGAGGCAGTAACTTCTATATCACATGATCTGTAGAACCTCTTCTTGCTTATTAAGTCAATATAGGCTTCTACTAATAATCCACCCGATATTTCCGATCATGGATCTGGGTACAAAGAACATACGGGGCCTCTGTTAGAGGTACACAAATCTCCCCCTTATAGACTGCCGTGTACGGGAGATGAAAAGAAACGGAATACAGACCCTTCAACACCAGGCATAAGTCATCAAATAAGAGGGTTAAAAGAACCCCACTCATACTCCACTCGTCCATATGCCTTTGTCTGCATAATCTGAAGGGAAAGGAAGTTGAACCTCTTCGGTTGTGAACCCTGCGCGGGTTCGGGTCGGGTAATGCACGTTGGGTCGGGTCCAACCCGCCAAGGGTTCAACCCGCTAGATGTTCAATTGGCTGCGGGGTCGGGTGCAGCACCCGAATGTTGTAACTTGCATGCAACCCGTTCCTATACTACACTCCGTTCTACACCAAAGTACGAGGGAGTGTTGAGATTCAATGCCAATATGGAAATAGGTATTGCTACCAATGTAATCTAGATGCAACCCATCATCTGGACAAGGCCTGGATCAACCAGGGATTAAAAGAAATAAAGACAAACAGCCGCCCCGCTAATGATAATAAAGCAGACAGGAAATGAACAGTATATCCCAAAGATGAAGCAATAGATCGCAAGTATACACCCAACCAGCTGCGATGTATGTGTCCACTCGAATCAATCAATTTACAGAGAACAGGCTCCGAGGGCGGAAATGTAGGCCCATCAGAAGAGGAGGAAAGAAAGCGAAGAATATGCGCACATATACAGGATTACCAAGTTTCCTGGATGTTCATTAGTTCCATGTTCATGTAGCAAAGATCATGGGTAGTGGGTGACTTACAGCAATATATTGGCCGGCTTCCTTCTTGTTGTCCCAGAACAACTGAGCTTCCTCTTCGTTGAGGTTACCCTTCGCCATGGCAACATCAACCAGAGCACGTTCAACGCCTTCGCCCATGCCCTTTCCGCTACCGCAGACGAAAACACGACCGTCGAGGGCATTGATCACGAACCACACGAGGTCTGCCTGGTGACGCACCTCCTCTTGCACGTACATGCTCTCTCCACGACGGCTTTGAACGACTGTTCGCACCTTTTCTTCGTCCACACCCCACTCACCGCGGTAGAGCTCGTCAAGCAGGGAGTCGCGAACACCCTGGAGCACCCACACCTTGTTGGCGCAGTTGGCGGACTGCAGACGGCGCTGGACGAATCCACGGAAGGGAGCAATGCCGACACCAGCACCGATGAGGAGCATGGGGCCGTCGGAAGCGAACCGTTTGGCCAGCGGGTTGGCCATCAGTCCTCGGAACATGGGGATGTGGAGGTCGAGAGTCTTGGGGTCGATGCCCTTCTTCTCCGCTTCTATCACCTGGCGAGCCAGCTGCTCGAGATATCCGGAACCGACACCGGTGCGCCATCCGCCCTTCCAGTCCTTGGACTCGGCGACGGACACAGCCACCTCAACCAGCCGACGGGATTGAGTACCCTTGCGGGAGCAAGAGATTAGGGGATCTTGCGACAGGGAGTAGAAGCGAGGCATCAGGGTGTTGAGAACGGAAAGAAGGTGGTCGAGGGGAGGGTGAGTGGACGGGAAGGCGTGGAGAAGTTGCGAGACGGTGACGTGGGAGGCAGTGCGGAGATCGCAAAAGGCACCTTGGCCTTGTGCAGAGGAAAGGAAGAGAAGGATCTGCTTCTCGCTCGGCTCACTGGCATACTCTGCCAACAACCGGAAGAGGCTCTTGGAGGGAGCGTAACTCTGAATATCTGAGCACCAGCTCAGGAGCTCTCTCCGGGTCGTGATCAACTCCCGGGCTTGATCGTCTCCCAGATGGTGGGCCAGCGTCCTGAAGTCGTGCGCACGCTGACCTTCTTGTCGCGGATGTACTTGGGAATGCCGAGGAGGTTGAGAATGTCCTCCACTTCTTCGGGCTTGTTCTTGGGGCAGACACCAATTGCGCCACCCACGACGAAGTCGACCATACCGCTCTCGGCAGGGTAGTCAGTCACGTCGATATCAAAGTGGTACGTGCGCTTCTCGGCACCAGGTTTGGTGAGCTCACGGGCATGGTGAAGAGGGGCACGGTACACATTGTAGGGAGGGTGCGGCTGGACGAAAGGAGGAGGATGGTCCGAGGGTCCCAGCTCCATATCCACGGCGGAGGCAGGAATGGTGGAGAAAGAGACTGTCTTTTCGGGCAGTTCAGCCACGCTAGTGAGCTCGCTATCCAGCGTGAGGAGTTCGACATTCAAATTGAGGTCATTGTATGCTTTGTTGTCTGGCGGAGCGACCACATTGGTACCGGAGATAGGAAGTTTGTTCAGAGGTTGGCTACGGCAGCATCCACCACCACAGCATAGGGGCTGGACCTTCTGCGTGCCAGCGCTACCAACCGACTCCAAGATCCTTCTCATATCCTCCGAGTTCTGGAGATGAGCACCGTCGACGCCCGACGCTGATGCCCATTCTCACCTTCGGCCTTGCCGGAAGCATCATCGACTTCAGAAGTCAGCTCGGTAGGGGCGGTTGATGGTGCCTCCGAGCTAGGGGTAGTCTCGGTATCATTGGACGAAGGAGACGAGCTACCAAAGCTCATGTCGGTGACGGACAGGGAGCGGACTCCGCGAGGTTCCTCGGGAACTGGGTTGTCCGGGTGGGAGGTCGAGGACACGGGGATCGCTCGGTGTTCTCCATCAGCGGCGTTTGATAACCACGGGGACGTGGCCGTGGGCCTTGACGGCGGGGAGAGTACTGCGTGGACTGTTTATGGTGCGATGCGTCAGTCAATGACCGCCTCTATCGAGTGGATGGGACCTGAGGTAAAACGGCGGAAGGGACCAGAACGATGCTTACCCATTGTGACTTTGTGTATAGCGGAAGGGGAATGGAGAGGAGAGAGAAGAGAAAAGACCACTCGCCGGGCGAAGGAGGTTGTAAGGGTCAATGGTCGAGTTCGGGGGAGCGGCCGAGGGTTGAAAAATCGAAACGTGATGGTTGGTGGAGGGATGACTTTTAAGAGCCCAACCAGAGCGGGCCACACCAAGAGACCGGAAATGGGCTAGAGAGGAGAAGTGGGCACGTCAATGGCCGTTGGACGAAGGGATCTGGGCGAGGGAGGAGGAGAGGAGGAGTAGATCGGAAGGTGGAACGACTGGTGGGATGAGAGGCGGCAACTGCTTCTCGCCTGGGGCAAACCGGCACCGGGATGGCGGTTCCGCACGCTAGTCGGCCGGGCTAGCTCGGGGTGATCGTTCCTGAGTTGTTTCGGAGTCGCTGTTTGCGAGGGTTGTGTCACTGTCAGGATTGTCTGAGTGTCTATAAGAAAAGAGGGGAGACAGTGTGGGAGGTGAAGCGGAGAGAGCTGCGGCAGTGGCAGAAGGAGTCTGGGGCGGCGCATCAGATAAAAAGCGAAGGGAAAAGGGAAGAACCGGGAGGGAGAAAAGGCAAACGCACACATGAATTAATCATGTCGCCACTTGCTTTTTCCTTTCACGGTGAGTAAACGTCATTACGCCGTACCGTTCGTATCGGCTCGACAGCCGAGCGACCCCATTGCCTACAACTAGGACAACGATATCTGTTGTACTCTAATCAAAGGGGCACAGGAGGAGAGATTACCTCTTCCAGACACCCATCGCGGTGATGACTATCCCCGTGGGATCATAGGACCAGCGTGCTGCCCCAGTGCGATCTCCGTGGAGAAGACCAGGCTGGTCAGCACCTAGATCTGCAGCTAAACGGGGCCGGTGGCTCCACGGGAAATGGTTGCTTTTTCGGTTATCTTCAGGTGATTTCAGCTGACACTGACTATCTAGATACCGTGCTTCCCATTCCCATTACTCTGTTGCATCAGGAACGCAAAGAAAGTCCGATGATAGGGAGGGCAAAGTCATGGGGGTCGCGGCCGGTAATACGGATACACGGTGACAGCCAGCCGTGGCACCGAATCTAATCTGATCCGGTTGCAGGCAGAAAATACACGCCCGAATAATGTGGGCGTCGGACGCCTCGGTTAACCTGTCACACGGACTGCCCCATTCCCCTCCCAGCCGAGGGGAATCCGAGACTCAAGAATGGGGGACTGTCCGTGACTTCTAATTTGTGTCGGTCTCATTTCTCTTACGTAGAGAGATTGGGCTTCCCAGAAAGAGCAGTCCGCCCCGGAGAACACCCAGATGCATGATCCGGATCAGATAACTTACTTGGGGGCGGGATCCCTGCTCCGAGTCAGCCCACCAGCGGTGACACCACCTGTCTATCTGCCGGTCGCCTGTATCCCCTTCCTTCCCGTCTCCCCAACACCACCCCTAAAAAGGGGTTGTGAGCCCTTAAATGAAGACGCACATGAGATCGAATGTCCCTCGCTCATGCCGATCCGGTTTTCTTCCGGACACCCGTTTCTCGCGTCACTCGTACTTTTGTGCTCCCATGTGGGGTCACAGGCCGATGTCGGCGGCCGGATCATATCAATCAGATAGCAAACAATCCAATCCCGTCTCCTCCCGCCGAATCGGGTAGTCCTTCTCCCTGCAGGGTCTGCCACTATCCTCCGCCAATCGTTGGCTTCACGGCCATTTGGCGAGAACCGCCCCAACAATAGTTTCCTCCACTTGCTTCGTTGGATTTCTGGAACTCAACATTCTGTCTGAACGGCTGGGGTGGTCACGGTCTAGATGGTATGAGAAACAGCCCCTGTGCATGACAGTCTGGAGTAGGGATTCTCGTATACCAGCCAGCCCATCTTCAGCTGATCCCATGAAATTAGAGCCGTTCATCAGATGCTCTGAGATAATATCCGAGTGTGGCTGCCATCCAAGGTGTGTCGCAAGGAAGGAATCATCCTTCTGGGCAAACAAACCAACGCGACAAAGTTCGTCTCGCACTAGGACCGGAGTATTTCCACTCCGGCTTATCAGATCTGGCCAACTCCGGCTGTCTGGGACTCGGCTTAATTAACACACGCAAGGGCCCTTTAGGATCCACATAGAGCTCTCCACCAGAGCTCCTAGCCTAGGATGTCGCTCACTCATGTTTTCTTTTTCGTTCCAGGTTCCTGTTTCCAGGATGTCCTTGTGGTTGTACTGTGTACCCAGCAGGGTGCCCTGTACCTGCATAAGCCGGAGCTGATACTAGATCTCTTATTTCTAAACAACATGAACTTGGTCAAACCTGGTCAACCAGCCTGCATCGCTCTGCTGAGAGTGATGATCCGATCATTCAGCTAGCCTCTCCGTGAGACATGTCGCACGTAATGCAGCTCAGATACCAACTAGCGATGCGGGCGGTCTCATCACCGCTACTCTTCCGACGAGACTGGCCGACCATTTGCATCCCGCTATTAGGATTCTCACACTGCCAATCCTTTAGCTTCCTTTCGGTGCCGAAATAACGATGGGCCTGAACATTAACAGAAAAGGGATAGAACTGTCTCTATTTCTCAGGCCGGACTGACATGATACCCCGTATATTGCATCGGCATTGTGTCAGATCACCAACCTGCTATGTAGACAGACGGCCTCTATTGTGTATTCAACCTGACTTGAAAAAGAACGTACGTAAGCAGACCTATTCTTAGCAATCTCCACTCTCTATTACAGTCGTCCTGAAACCACACGAAAAGCAAAATTACTGTGGCACCTTCGAGTCTACGACGCTGGATGGGTCTCTCGGCGCGAGACTAGTCCCGCCCTAGAACACAGCTGGAAGTTTTACATGCCCTGTGAACCTGCATCTCTGGACGATCATGAAAATCTTACCGATGCATCTCGGGAGGTTAGCGTTTCCGGTTTTCGGCGGATGCGTGACATATGGGGGGGACTGAAGTTTCGGATGTTGTCCATTTGGCCTTTCGATAACTACTTCCGTAGGCACCGCTTTCTCATGGCTAGCACAGGCTGCGGGCTGATCTTGCGCAGTTCCCTGAAATGTCCATTCTAATCCAATCCACCTCTATTTGGCGTGTTGAGGCAGAATACATTATGATAAGAGTGGAGAAGGTTACAGCCGTGTTGACGGGATTGTTACGCCAGTAACATGTTCTGACTTGACCGAGTTATATGGATAGAACGACTTTTGCTTGTTGTGGGCTCTTCGTGCCATGAGCAGCGAGAGGGGGGAATTGTCTCTTGGGATACTGAATATCAATGACAAGAAGTCCCATGTATCGAACGAGTACCCCCGTGCCAGGGTGAAGGGATGATCAATTAGTTGATCAAAAGTATCTGGCTATTTTATGGTCACTTTTTGCCTCCAGAGAGGGGCACAACGGGTCATAGTAAGCCAGGTCAAATTAGCTATCTAATGTTAGGTATTTCTTGAAGAATTGATATATACTTGGCGATGCAAAACAATTCTATATTCACTATATTTTCCAACTCCGTAGTCCCAAGCTATCGATCGTGTGGCCTAATTCCATCAGCTGGCATCTCTTGTGGCGGAACGGTGGTAGACATTTCGCAGATTGGCTCACCTCCCGATAGTTCCTTGACTTCTTCCTGTCTCTTCAGCTTCGTGTATATCGGCTCCGATGTCTCCTGGGCAGCCAATACCGCCTTACGTCGCTTCTGGATGAACAGGAACACGAAAGCTACCAATAACGTCGCCCCCGCGACGACTCCAGCCACGATTCCAGCGATCGCGCCACCGGAGAGTGACTGGTCGTCTGTCGAGTCGTTGGGCTCATCTCCTGGGATAGATGTAGGCGGGGTTATGAGTTCTTCGAACAGAGAGTTCAGGTCGGGGTTGTCAAATCCTTGGATTGGTTCAAGAGTCGCACCGCCGGTTTCGCTGTTTAAGGACGTAGTTAGTTTCGGCTATATGTAGGTAGAATTCACGGAAGAAACGAACTTTCCACCAACTATATCATAGATCTTCAAAGGGACGGTGTATTCCTCGTTGTCGCTGGCATTGTAATTTGTCTGCACTACAACGTGCGCAGGTCGAAGATGCCGATTCCGTTGGCGAACGTCGACGAGTCACAATTGCGAGGTTCGGGGATAAACTCCTGGTTGGTGATGGGCGTGAGTCCGCCTACTACCAGCATGGTATGATTCTGGGCGAGAACGCATTGGTGTTTAATGCGAATATCACCATAGTCGGTGACCTTTATCCATCTGAATGAGGGAATGGAGAGGACGTAAACGTTGCCATCGGACTCTTCAGTCGCAGAAGCCATTCCTCCAAAGACATAGCTAATTGTGTCAGTTTGAGCCAATAGAACGGTCTGATGAGCCAAACATACATCGAGTACGACGATAGATTGGACGCTGCTGCTACGACCGTACAGCCCGACATGCGCCATCGCGGAATATCACCGGTTGTCTTCTGCGTGTACCATGTCTGCTTGGCGATGTCATACAAACGAACATCTTCCATCGAACTCTGTGAGATGTCAGCAGCAATTTACATCGAACACGAAGATAAAAACCAACGAACCCGATGAGTGGTATTCAGTTGACTGCCAGCTAGGATCGACAGTTTCTCGCCAACAGGGTACGTTTACCCCCCCCCCCCCCCCCCAAAGCGACAATCACACCCTCGTCGCCCACCGTCTCAATCAGACTCACGTATCCCTCTCCGATGGTTCCCCAGCCGTTCATATCAGTCGTAGAATGGTTGCTCCAGGTCCGGGTCGTCATGTCCAGCGAGATCAGCCCTGAATCCATGTGTGTATCAGCACCAGGAGTTCCTGCAAAGTTCGGGTTTCCGCCGGGGCGGAGCGTGCCACTAAGATAATACGCTTTCTTGTCGACGTTGGATTGCACTCCTCCTCCTTGGGCCAGTCGGGCCAGCGGTGCGCCCGAGAACCCGTTGCAAGTCCAGTTATTCGCTGCGATATCGCACTGCCAGGTCGCGAGAGGCGGTACGGGGGGTCCTCCCCTCCACTGATATATCCGCCGTAGAAGTAGAGGTTGTTGCCGTCGGACCAGGCGTCGCCTTCATCCAACCACGGTGGGTAATCGTCGGGCTTCTCGTCGTCCCATGGCCGTGAGGTGTATTTGAAGAGGTCCTGATCGGTGTTGCTTCATGATCGGGTTAGATCGAGGGTTTCAATGTCGCGTGCTGCCTGGTCAGCTGGATCTGAAGTCGTGGATGAGCGAATACGAACAAGCGTGGGAGCCGATGGTCTGATTTGGCCATACAACATGCATGTCACTACCGCTGATCCAAACCGTGTCATTGTTGATAACCGCCGTCCAGTCAGCTCTTAGATCCGGTAGGTGCATTCATAGATTAATCACCAGAGTGAAAGACGCGAGAGCAAGTCGACTGGGCTTGTACCAAGTGTACCAGCTGGCTCAGCCAGAGCCCGCGCTGCACCCACTGTGCCATTTTCACGCGTACGCCAGAAGATGTGTTGTCAGCACCTAGAGGAGGCAGTCAAGAGCCCCCTCCGGGGAAAAGGCCCGCCTGGGGGAATAAGTGCAGGCATTGCTGCAGTGCCAAGGACAGTCCATCCCCAGCGCCAAGTCCTTAATTGCGAACGAACGGGGATGCTTCGACAGGGTCAGTATTGGGCGAGCTGGAGGGCTGAACAGTGTCATGGTGTCCACTCAATCCTTCTCGAAGAGGCGATATTCAGCCCCACTCGGGGGTGATTGTGGTTGGCTGTTCGGAAAATGGGATAGACTTGCTGCTTCTTGAAAGTTTCTGCTTTGATCCTTTCGTCGCATGGGCTTGGTTGGATGTCGATATGTCTGTTTGCGGATTGCCGACTTGTCATGAGGAAACTATATAGTCTCTTAATGGAAGCATTTTTGTGGCCGATAAGCTACGATTGCAACCATGGTACTCCGTAAGGCTCTGCTGGGATATCAGCCGCGCTAACATCCAAGCTCACTGTTAGCTTAGGCTTGGCATATCCCGAGAAATAAAGCACAGAAAGACCGAGTTCTCCGTTAACATCATGGTTCCAACGTGCCGAAGCATGATGGGGCGGTATACCAGTCATACCATGAAGGCATTATACCTACGGACTATGGCTCGGCCCTATATATTGGAACAGTCTCTATATGACAGTCTTAATTTCTATCGTTGCAACACTTTTGTGGTAAATTTTAATCTGCATCCCTGAATCGTACAATCTCGATCGCAGCTAAGGGGGCTTACAACATGGAATGGAAACAAACCTTGCCGGTGTGTTTGTCATCACATTGAGTATGTTTCCTTGGATATCATATCGATAAACGCTGTGTCACGCTACAGGGGAATATTCTGACCATAACTCTGTGACCAGTTTTCGTCTACTTCGGCAGTAAGTGGATCCAGGAAATATAGGAAACGTAGCTCAGACCTCACTCCGTTTTGGGGACCAGCTTTCAACTGTCTCGTGTTCGTCCTAACTTGTGGTCTAAATGCCAATAACAACGTCGGGGCTGGATGGTGACACAATGTCACCCTGACTATCACGAGGACCGACCTGGAAGAAAGTCCGCTGAAGTGAGAACTGGATCAAAATACACCGGATTAATAGATATGTAGATCCCCGAGCGAACCACACCATCTAGTCATCATTCTGCTACCTTCACCACATCCTCAATACAACGGAAAGCTACTGAGTCGCTCCAAGTTAATATGCATTTCAAAGCACTCTTTATCCTGCCCCTAGCCTTAATGGCTATCCCTGCATTGGCTTCTCCAGTTGACCTCGAAGACGACCCAGCTGGAGAACGATGCCAACGGGTCTGTTTCGCAACGAGACCCGATATTGTCCTGAGGGTTTGGGTGAGTGATCCGAACCGTCTGATGTCGAAACCGTTATTCTTTACTGAGCTCGAAACAGTATCCGAAGAGAATTGGCGTAAGTGTCTCCGTGGTGTTGGTAGGGTTGCTGTCTTTGTATTGCTAAGCAACAAGATCGTGAGCAGAATTGTTGGACATGCTGTACTGAATTTTAGGTAGTGGGAAAGGTGTGAGCGGCTGTAGTGGTGCTTTATATGTCAACATGAGATAGTCGCAGGAAGAGGCGAAGGTTATATCAACTGTAAAGCTCTCTTATCTCCCCCACACATGGCTTCGTAATCCTCCGATTTGAACTTCAACGTCCCATCCGAATGAATGACCCGGAAATCATAATGCCCAACTCTCCTATATAAAGTCTTGCCCTCCACAACCACAGGTTCCAACACCAGTCCTCGAACTTCAGAAGAAAGCACGACGCAACGACAGCAAGTACATACCTACCCGCATTGACAAGCTCCTCATTCCGGTCATCCTTGTGCATCACCAACGCGCAGCGATCATTAATCGCCTTGTCAGGGAGAACCGGCTTCCCATCCAATGCGTCAACATCAACGCAAAAAGTCTTCAATGAGACCGCCTCGGAGACGATCTCCTCTCCTGCCTCCGTCCTTCCAACCGTCACCATCTCCCATCCCAAAACCTCAATATACAGATCATCCGGATGGAAATCCACAGGCTTCATCTTCACCGGCCCATCAATCGATGCCCAACTCCAGCTCGGTACCCGATACCTCTTCCCATCCTCGTCTCCAAGCTCAACCGTAAAGTACATGCGACGCGGTGCGACATCATCATCTCCATCCTTAACCTTTACCATCCAATGCAAATCAGCGGGAATTTTCATCAGAACATGCCCCGCCACCCACCGTTCTCCCAACATCCCTCCAACCGCGACGCAACCGCCGAAAGCGCCATCAGCTTATCTTTCTGCGGAAACGAAAGAGCTCTGGATGTATAATCTTCCAGAATGCGCCACCACACCGTACGCAGGGTATTCAGATCCGTCGTTTCGGGGATGCTCGCTTCAATCAAATGCCACGGTTTAACTTCGCGGGTGAGAGTACCTAATCCCTCTGGGAAGGATTCGCATGCATGTGGGAGGGCGGCACACTCCCAGAAGACTTCGCCCATTCCGAAGCTCAGGACTCGTGGTGCGAGGAGTCGCTCCTGTAGTACCCAGGCTCGCTGGCTGAGGGGTTGGTCGTAGAGAGCGGAGGCGTGGTATTGCGCCGAGATCACGGTGTATGTCTCTTCGGCAGCGGTATCCGTCCATTCAAACGGGGGAATCGCGCATGATTCCTCGTTATCGGGAAGAGACAAACAGCTTTGACCCGGGTGAGTGGATAGCGAAAGTGACAGGTTCAGCACGGAGTGCGAGTACACATCTGCCATTCTCCTGCACTCGGCGCGCCAGTCCGCAGCGGAAGTGGGCCCATCTTGCACGATGCAGAAGCTGTCGATCCAGATGTATCTGATGGGAGTACCGTGGATAGACAGCTGGGTAAGGAAATTGATGGACTCCCGAAAAGCAACCGGGAGAGAGACGATCGGTACACCGCGTTGGAAATCCGCCAGATTGGCATCCGACAACCGCGGCCAGGTATGCGTCGCCGGCAGACCCCAGCAGTAACTCAGCGTTGCATACGGCCCAGCCAACTCTGTCTCCGTCGCCGAAAGAACCAACCGAATCATCCCATCCTGATCGATGCGCAGCAACCGCGTCGGATACCACCTGGGCCGGAGATTCTTCTGACAGCCGTCATGCGCCCCCACGCAGCGTTCCGTCCACCGGCGCGTGGCGTCCACCGCCGCGGAAATCGAGATCGCAGGCTTCCGTTGTTGCGTCTGTCGTTCGCGAACGCAAAAACTCACCGAGAGAGCACGCGTCGTAGGCGAGGAATTGCGCAATGCAAAAAGCACTCGTGTCGACGGGACGACTTCGCCCCCGCGGAGGACATGCGCGAATATCAGGATCCGCAGGTGTTCTTCCGAGGGACCTGCACGTTCGCAGAGGTAGTGCCATGGTTCAGGGGCACAGTTGTTTAGGTTTTCGCTGTCTGGGTTTTGGTCTGCGTGGTTATGCGCCCATTGGAAGAGTGGTTTGCAGATCGGACAGTCTTCGTTGGCGGATTGGATGAGGGATTGGGCGTCAAGGTGGTAGATGGTGCGTTCGTCGATCCAGGCGAGTTGTCTTCGCAGACGGTAAATAGTGGCGTACATTTCTTGCACAGCATTGGTGCTGCTTGCAGGTGGCAGGACAATGTGATTATAGGTATAGGTACAAGTATGTAGGTGAGTGGTGTTGGTATTGGGTTGATTGATGAACACTCCGCGGAAGCCTTATTGACACGCTAAAGTCCACCAACAAGACGTTCAACGAAACCGATAGTATGCCACTTTAATCCTACTAATACCTAAGGTTATGTCCATGTAGCAGTAATTTACAGCATAATACAACCCCCTCCATCCAACACCCACCTACAAACCAAGTCAGGCATTAACCCTCCCGCTTCACCAATGCCACCGGCGCAACAAACTGATGCCGCCCGCGAGCAAAGTAATACACCGACGCAAACGTAATCACCCCCAGATACATCACCACACTCCAGTTCATTGTCTGCGCGGTGACCTGACTGGTGAGCGGGAAAAACGCAAAGACGAATATCGGGAGCAGGAAGGCCATCGCAGCGATGTTGACGGCCATGCCGAAACAGCCGAGGGACCATCGTCGCGGCGGGAGAGGCTGTCCGCGGAGACGTTTGAGGAGCACGCATCCGATGGACAGGATGTAGGCCGACATGAGGGAGGTGATTGTCAGGGAGACGATGGCCGTGAGGGCTACTTGGGAGCCGATGTTGATGAGTGAGAGGAGCATGGTTACGGCGAGGGAGACACATCACGGAGTTGAGGGGGATGTTCCATCCGGGAGTGACCTATTTTCGGTCAGTTTCATGCACCAGACAGCTGGGGAATGGCTATTTGTCTTACATAGGCGAAGAAGCTAGAAAACGGCAGGCCGTGGTCTCTGGCAAAAGACCAGAGCTGCCGCGATGCGGTTGCTACCTCCGTGATAGTGCTAGCGGTGAGGGTCACGACCAGGATAGCCGTCATCGTGTTGGTTGCGGCGTAGTTTCCAGTGACGTTGTAAAAGATCTGAATAAACGGAAAGCCGGTCGGGCTTTTGAGAATGGACTCCACATCCCCAAGGGTGAAGCATAATGTGATGACCATGATGAAGCCGAGGATCCCATTGACCCCGACAGCCGACATCATCGCCTTGGGGAGCGTCTCAGATGCATCTTTGATCTCCTCGGCTGGTAAAGTCAGTGACTCGCATCTTTCACATTCGAACGGTGTGAAACACATATGTACGGAACAATCGTATCCGATCATGGAAGTGATGGTTGTTGACAAGCCCACCAACGTCGCGGTCCCGTCGCTATCCCATCCACCACCGTTGTTGAACTCGGTGAACACGGCTTTCGCATTGTTTCTCGGGACAGCACCCATAACGGGATGATGATCGCAAAGAGTCCCACCACGTGAAGGATCAGAATCAGGGCTTCCACCATTGGGAGGTTCTTCGCGAGGAAGGTATTGAACAAGATGGAGAACGTCGTGATGGCGATGACGAGAAGAGTCCCATGCCATCTTTGGAATTCATATGTCGGGTCATTGAGTACGATCAGCCCCTGGATGATTGTGCCTGCGAGAAAGGCAATGGACACAATGGCACACTGCCATCCCATGGCACAGAGCCAGCCTAGCAGAGTTAGCACTTCCAACAGACATCATATGGAGTGCACCAACCCGTGATATAGCTGAGGAATTTTTGACAGCTCCGAGGAGCAAATTCAGACACCCAATGGTACTGTCCGCCTGAGGTTGGGGCCCTATTGCAGTCAGCATCATATGAAGAGTCTTGCCTAAGAAACTGAAAAAGAGGAAGCATACATCGATGCCATCTCGGCAATACTGGCAAACACCAGACCAAACCCAGCCGAGACAATTAAAACCCCAGATCAAACCAGCAGTGCCGCCATCGGTCAGCCCCGAGCTCAAGAGTCTAACAATAACGATATCAGGTCAGTCACATTTTCGGGCTCTTGCCACATGGCTCCCAGACACGTACGTCAAAATCACTTCCCACGTGGCGATCAAAGTGCATCCAAATCCCAGAATTGAGACAAAGCGGAAATTTCTCTGCCGTTACTTGTTAGCACATAGACAAACTAGATGAACGAACAGACCCACCCGGAGAACCTGAACACGCCCCAGCACGCTCATATCGCGCTGGTCCGCCACGGTGCCCATATATTTGGGCGCGACCCGGCTCTTGCGAGCATAGTCGGCGCAGGGTCGTCGCCATCTACCCACACCGAGGCCTCATTTTTGCCGGTGAGATATGCGTCGTACGAGGCCATCGTCAACATCAACAATTACCATGAGAGGGCTGCTATGCTTCGAGATCGTTAGAAAGATGGATATCAATGAGTACATGAATTCCAGACATACTGGAATCATAAAGATGAGGGTGGTATCTCCGGGGCAGGGATGGAATGGGGCAAGCCAAAACTAAAATCGATTGACTCAAAAACAAGACCCATTCATGCGCGACGACAAGACCAATCGGCGAGTCAATCGATGGTCCTGCAATAATCCAGCAACGCCGACAGCACCTCTCCTTGCGGTGAAGAGAAACAGGCAGAGAAAGAGCCGGATCATGTGGGCGATTCAGACGTGAAAAGAAAAGGTCAAGCTCCGATCCCTGCGCGAGCGATTTCCCAGTGCAACCGTTTTCTTTTTCCCTTTCCCACTGGGGGGCAAAAATTAGTTCGTGGGATGGGCGACAATGGCTGCAGGACGACTTGCTTTTTTGGTGGAGTTTATTTGGGGGCTGCTCCGAGCCTTGCATGACGCCGTCATTTCCGTGGTCGCAGGGAGCCCACCGAGGGAATGTTGCCTGGGTGCGTGGCCCCCAAGATCCACGGACGAGAGTTTGATCGCTTTCCTGTTGCTCTGTGCCTCTGATCCTCGAGGGTGGAGTTGTAGTAGAAGGGATCGGGAGAGTGGCCATCGCAGCGAAACCCTAAAGGCTTCTTCTGAACTCAACCAGCCAACCCAACCCAACCCAACCACTCCCCAGGAGACTCGCTCCCCCACGGCTCCCGACTGCGTGCCAACTGGTCCGTCGGTGCTTTTGTGCGACCTCTCGGCGGGACAGTGCTCTTCTCGTCGCGTCAGATGCGTCCAGGATGACAGCAGAGCGAGAACGGGCTGCCCAATGACCAGCCCCCCATTCCTCCCTCCAAGTATGCAGTGCAGTATGTCTGTCCCCGTCTCTCATCCGGGGAAGAATCGGCGCGAACATACCGCAGGGCAAGAGTTCCCCCTCGCGTCGTGGCTGTCGGTGGAGGACCGGATGAACACAGCGACACGACACAGGGACGCCGCACGAGAGAACCCACATGGGATGATGCCCATGAGCAGGCAGGGAACCTGACGTTCGTCGCCTCGTGAGGCCTGGTCCCGGATCAAACTGAACTCTCTTTTCCAGCGCCGCTGATTGGCGTCGATCATGTTTGCTGCAGATGATCCCTGGGAGCACAAGGGTGTCAGCCACGATATCGCATGCCTGCACAGGAAGGAAATTCAGCAGAGAAAAAAACAAAGGCTCCAGCTCACCTCATACCTTGCCATGGTCAACCCAGGCGCGTTAAAGCTTTCTCTCTGCCCGGATGCTGCCGTAGTCTAGGTAGTTCTGATATTACCTGGTCGTTCCCTTCCCTTCCCTTCCTCCTCTCCTCCCGACGAATGCAGATGGTGTGGTCATGGGCATTCATGTCCCTCCAGGCTATTCACCGCCCTTCCAGGTGGTTGACAAGGACCATCATGGCGCCTGGGTGATTATCACGACCGCGCTGGGGCTGGTCATCTCGCTGGTCAGCGTCTTGATCCGGGTCTACGTGCGCATCTTTCTCAACCCGCCTTTTGCCGTGGACGATTTCGTCCTATTAGGCGCGACAGTACTGTTCCTTAACCACACCTACATATTTTGAGTAGTCAACTGACACACTGTCTTAGGTCGTTGCGATTATACAATCCTCGCTACTATTCGGCTCTGTAGCCGGCGGATTCGGCACATCCATGAATCTACTCCGCCAGTCCGAAGTAGACCACATTCAAAGAGTACCTCCCACGACCCCAACAACGACCTATAAAACAAGTAGCTGACAATCCCAGCTCATCACAATCAGCAACCTCCTCTACTTCATCACCATTTACATCTCCAAATGCTGCGTCGTCGGCATCCACCTCCGTTTAACGCCGCAAAAATGGCACAACCGTATCACCTGGGCCACCCTCGCTCTCTGCACCGCATGGGTCATCACCGCCGTCGGCATCATCGCGATTAATTGTGGATTCAATCATCCCTGGACAGGCGAGGGAGCTCAGTGTACTAATTTCGTACGTTAGCCTCTCAATATCTATGAATGCGATGCGCTAACGATATGGTAGATCCGCCGCTGGGAATTCATCGTCTCAATGGACATCTTCACCGAACTCATTCTCTTCGCGCTGGCAGTCGTCCTCCTCGCCGGTCTGTTCATGCCGCTGAAACGCAAACTCACCATCGGGTTTGCCTTTTTCTTCCGTCTCCCGTATGTCCCTCCCCTTCCCCATCCTTCCCAACTATACCTAATCTCCCTTCCCCCCCCCCTCCCACCACGAACCGAACAGCATGCTGATAGGGGAGTAGGTTAATACTCTTCTCCATCTTCAACGTCTACAGCCTCGACCACCGCTTCGACGAACACAACCCCACCCTCTCTGGCGTCGGTCCCATCATCTGGTCCCAAGTCGAACTCAACTACGCCCTCATCGCCTGCAGCGTCTTCATCCTCCGTCCGTTCATGGCCGCCGTGAGCACGAACTACGGTACCGCGGGCGACTCCCATCTCGAGAGTAGCGCGTACGCATCACGGACGCCCAAGAATGGGAGTTCCGCGAAAACAGGGTCTGGGAGTGGCTCTGGGTCGGGGACGGATTCTGCGGCAAGGACGAAGGGCACGGATACGAATGTGGGGGCGATGGTGTCTGTCTCGAGGGAAGAGAAGAGGGCGTGGGATCGGCTTCGGTCGGAGAAGGGGTTTTTGAAGACGCATGCGCGGCTACGGAGTGAGTCTGTGGGGGGTTCGCGTGGTGGTGGTGGTGCTGGGACTGTCCCCGAAGATGATGCGATTGAGTTGGTGGATCGTGGGGGGGTGGGGAGTGCCGGGAGTGATGGGAGCACGAGGAGGATGTTCATCCGGAAAGATGTGCAGTATTCGGTCGAGTATAGAGGAGGAAGGTCGGAGGGGGAGTTGCACAGTGAGACTGAGTACTGGGATCGGTATCTGGATCAGCAACGGCCCTGACCATAGGCTATCTCTGGGAGAGCATTATCCCCCTTTGCATCGACACGACGGAATGGATGGATGGCACGGCGTTTTGTACATTGGTTGCTTTGGAAATATATCATGGCATTTGTATTATAGTAGATCGGGTTCTGTGTAACTGCGTTCTAATCCCAATTATATATCCTTATGTTCCGTCTACGAAGCACCAGAACCAAGCCAGACTCAACTTCACCTGTATGTTTGAAACTCCATGCGCCGAACAATGAACGAATTTGACAGGAAGGAAATAATACACTTTTGACTACGCCGTCGGGCGTTTGAATGGATGTGCTTCAGTATTCCTGTTCATATGATTAGCATCTGTACAGCTGAGTAAGACTCAAGAGAGGCACTCACAGCACGTAATCGTCTAAGCTGACAAGATCTGGTTCCGAGAAATAAGGTAGAAATACTTCAACGTCTCGGCCAGCCAGAAGCTCTCCATGTAGTCGAGCTGCTCCGACTTGGGGTTGCGCACATCTTCAATCGCCGCGTGCGCGTACTCCGTCCGGGTCATCTTCTGGATACTCTGGAACATTCGCCACGCCGCATCTTGTAACTCTTTGTCACCCGTGATACGGTACATGATAAAGACAGACTCAATCGCCTCAGGGCTGGTGTGACATTAGCCGCACGTTCAAAGAAGGAATACGAAGGACAGGGCGCCTCGTAAGATAAATCTGACATACCGCAATTTGTATTGGGCGTCGGGAATGTGGGTTACACCGGGAGGAAGTCCATGCTTTTTGATCAGCGCTTGAGCTGTCGCAGCAGGGTCCTCGCCGAGGGATCCCTTAGCCAGACGGTGCGGATATCCTTGTGCCACCGTTCCTCGTCCCACTTGCATTCATTGAGTTCCTTGCACGGGCTGACAAACATCGTCTCCGGCATGATACCGGTGGGCATAATGTCGTAGGCCCAGATGCAACCATCCGTCAGCTTTCGTGCAATTGACAGCTCATCTGGTCGGTCGAACACCTTGGCGCCGATACCTACTGTGCCCCCGAGAAAGCATTTCAAGTGTTCCGCTTGGGGTTCCAAAATCTCTCGGCCCGGGCTGAGTTGGGCGTGGATGTTTCCTGCGAAGTAGACATCTTTGCCGTCTTTGGTCATTGCCCGGTACAACAGCCGGTTCTTGATCGGGTCCATCGCAGCGTCATACATCTTCCGGTATTGCTTCGTCTGCGCCCCCAGCAACATATGTTCCTTGGGGAGATACTCGTAGGCCGAGTCCGCCATTCCACCGACAGAGAATCGCGGGTCCGGGAATGTCATATCCTCCGCGTTCACCATCAAGGGCCACAGGCCTGGAAGTCGGGTCTTCTTCTGGGCATCTTCCATGAGATCAGCAACTCGCTGGATGGCATCAAAGTACTTGGGTTCTTTGTGAGCTGCGATAGTCTGGTAAACTCCAGATTGAGGGATCCCAATTCCGCAAGAATTGTGTTCCGACTGGGGTGAATGTTCAACCCTTCGGCGGATCTAGAAAATCGTCAATTTGGTGATCGTTACCTCCCGCCGATGATCATTCGGGCTCACCTAGTCCACTCCCACCGGGATTGCGGCATCCGATTCTTGGTATCGAACGACGCATACACCATGTCCGCAACCTCGGTCGCCTTCTGCAACAAAATCGGATAGGTACCGTTGGTCAAATCATAGGCACCAAGGAATCCACCCAGGTAGCGGATAGTTGTTTCGAATATATTGATCTGTGTCGCCGCAGTGGTCGAAAAATCAATTAGCTCGATGGCCTTCAACGCTTCTTCGAACTCCGCCGTCAAGCCCATGATGATGAGCGAATCAAGCGAATCCACCAATGTAGCCGACCAGCCTGCAAAGGTCTCCCGATGGCTACCACTTAGCGGCGACAATTCATCATGCATCCAGGCATGCTTCCTATACCCGTTCCATGCGTGTGTAAATGCCTCCTTGACAGCCTTCTGTCGCTTCTCCCGTTGTCTCCGCTTGTACCATGACTCTCCCGAGAATTCGTGCTGGATTCGGGGGATAGGTGAAGGGGCCGCCGTCGGGAGGGGGATGTATTCGGAGACGGGGTGCTTTTCGGAGTGCTTGGTGAAATGCAGGCGGCCATCATTGGCTTGTTCTATGGGAATATCGGATTCTGCGTGGCCATCAAGGCTGGGGGTTTCCGCGCCAGGCGGTAAACTAATGAAGAGGGCGTATGTAAGACATATGAGAATGACAGTT
This sequence comes from Aspergillus micronesiensis, assembly GCA_039763685.1. Taxonomy (NCBI): domain Eukaryota; kingdom Fungi; phylum Ascomycota; class Eurotiomycetes; order Eurotiales; family Aspergillaceae; genus Aspergillus; species Aspergillus micronesiensis. Next base: position 499,224 of record JASHHO010000087.1, on the reverse strand, counting down.
GGGATTGTATAGCTCTTTCGCACACAGAGCATGGTGAAAGCAACACCAAAGAAAGAGCGAGTGCTCCAATGGCTTATTTAAAGAGGAGTAAGGGGAGTAGTAGCGAAAGGACAGAGCTCTAGCCAGCTCCAGGCACAGTGCATTAGAAGTAAAGGAAGTAAAAGGACCTCAAGGAGTGATAATGTCGCATGCTCCAAGTGTGTTCAAGGTCAATTCCACAATTGACCCTGCAGAGGAAAAGAGAGATACAAATTGCCCCCAAAACGGCGACACCTTCAACAAGGGGCAGGGCCATGGCCACCACATTGCTACCCGTGCCTGTGGAGAGACAAAGGGCTTGCGCCCCAGTGATCGCCGATGGCAAGGCTGTTTCCGTCGCAGTGATTGGCAAGAACATGACAATAAATTCGAAGGAATTTGGCATCGAGGGCCTCGCCGTCATTTCGAACCCGCTAGGTAATGATTGGCATGCTGATGCTGGAGAGGGAGGAATTCGCGTGGTTGCGGTACCTTGCCGTCGAATGGATCTGCATTGCGTAATCTGGTGGTCCCAGAAACCCTGAGCGCGTTGGAGATCTCAAAACCAAGGTTTAGTCGGGGCTCAGGTGGGTAATCCCTTACTATTCTTAACTTGACGGCACAGTCTAACTGGCTTAAGGGGTCGAGGGGGTCTCAGCTTCCTGCCGGCCGCCTCTTGGCGCAACCACAGGTATATGAGAGATCTCGCGGGGAATTCGAGAAGATGCCAAAAAAGGGCCCAATTGAAGGGGTCCAACAGATTCCTAGAAGTATAATGTCATGTTGCCAACGTAGACGAGGGAAAGGGCCGACCATGCAGACTTGTGCAAGTGGGCGAGCAGAAGAAGGCTGTTGTTGACACCATCGGGCTGGAATGTCAGCCGGAAGCCGCCCGTTCGGGACTGGCCGCCAGGGCCGTTTGCATGGTTTGCACTCGCCAACCTCAGCCTTCCCAGTTGGGCAACCCGACAGGCAACTGAGATCATCGCAGGACAGCAACAATCCCGAGAGAGCTGGAGTCACTATTGCTGGTGGTCAGGCACGCTCACTGCTTCATCTGTGGCATCGTTCGATCCATGAGGGTTGCATGAATCATAACCCACATTCTTATTGGTCCTCAATGAAGCCATTGACACTGCTCTTTGTATGATTCGCCCATCCCATTGATAAGACACCCTCACTAACACATTGTAGATATCTCTCTATCATTAACCGGGCTCTGCTTTATTCTGCGTACATTTATACCCATATCAGCGCCCAGTACCACATAGTCATCATCGATTTCTCCCTGGATGACCTCTAAGATACCCATTCACTGCTCAATCTTCGACTACTCTTTCCGGACATCTGCCATCTGAGACCCAATCTACACAGCCAAGACATCCAAAGTCGATCTCCAACTCCCTCATCCATACACATTGATACTAGAAACACCTCAAAATGCCTATCACAGGGTACTTCTCCCTCCCCAACATCCCCAGTCCATGTCCTCACTAACAACCCCAGGGTCTTCTTCGTCCCATCAAACCCCAATGCCTCCACCGCTCTGGGCACAATCACAGAGCGCCTACACAGTAGCCTAGCCGATGAACCCATCCCCATCGGCCGCTGGGCGCTAGAACACAAATTGATGCGCGACACCCCATCATGTCTCCCAGCCTCTGCCTCCCAACAACGCCCCGCTCAACCGCGCTACATGCAATTCCTCTCGCTAACCTACTACCCTAACCACGGCTTCATCTATACATCTGAGCCGGATAAACCCGCCGGTAATCTCCATCACCCCAGCCAAAACACTACTCCCACTCCCGCCGCTACATCACCGGGGAACCCACCACCAGCAGACAAGCGCCCACGCCATCTCAAGCCGGCAGCACCGCTAAAGGAGCCACTTCCTCCCCGATGGGATGACGACCGTCCCTTTACCGTCGTGTACCACCCTCTTCCAACATTTCGTCTACGCCTGTCAACCGTTCTGGTGCCACCGACACACGGTCACCGTGCTAGGCGGGATGGTCTACGACGTGGGCGACTTCCGCGTGCGAGTCGGCGATGTGCGTCAAACCCAGCCTACGGGTCGGGTACGAGGCACGGTCGTCGAGATCGAATGGCGTGGTCCGTCCTTGGTAGGTTCTATCTCCGCAGAGTATCTGCGACAACAACGTGGGAAACCATCCGATGGCGACGGGGGTGTCTTGCCTGACGGTGGACAAGCGGACGATGACTCCGCAATTGATGTGACCTTTTCTGCGGAGGGGATCACAGATGCAGACGTTGATGCGGAGTATGCGGCGACAACGGCGCTGATCCGTGAGTTTTGGGGCCGTCTTGGGCTCGAAAACGCGCGCGAAGCCACTCTTGTGCCGGATGTGGGCAAGGAGGTGAAGGGGCAGTTGCAGAAGTTGAAGGTGCTGGGGAAGCTGGGTTCGCATCGGCGGGTGGAGACGGAGGCTCAGCCTGATGAGGACCCGGATCCTGATGCTGGGCTGATGTTGCGAGGCAGTTTATGGAGATATTCCGGTTTAAACCGGTAGATACTATGATGTTGAACGTCTTCTTTTGCTTTCAGATCTAGGCCCTGTAGGCCGAAACTCGTAGACAGAGATACTGGGGATTATGGAGTTGAGGGTCAAGTCTATGACAGTGCAAAGGAGACGGAACGTTTAGTCAATTTCCATCGTGTGCAGCCAAAATGCTACGAATAATCATCGGACAAGGGCTAAAGACACAGATTGAGGAACGCGCAGGAGAATGAGAATATAAACAGGGGACGAAGAAAAGCAAACGAAAATTGGGGAAATGACTGGCGAGCGAAAGGCCGAACTCGGTTGCCAAAGGATCCATGGCGTCTCTCGTCGCATCAACACCTTGGCATTTTCCCGGCTCAATCAGCTCACGTCTAAGATCACCCAACTCTACTCTGCCCGTCAGAATGAAAACAAACTCAAAAGGCCACGGGTGTTGGCACAGCCAATAAGAGCTGTAGTCCAGCGAGAGGAGACTACAGACACAGATCCAGATAGGAGTTAACGGAATATATTCTTTGCTCCCATCCATTCACTAACGCACAAAGGAAAAAACAGGACGAGGTCGTTTATTTTTGCATCATGAGCTGGACGAACTCGTTGTCTAGAAGCGTTGTCAGTCTGTAACCAGATAATTCTCCTTGGTCCCAAAAATGGACAGGAGGATACCAAGAGGGAGTCTTACAGTCGATCCGGCCGTCGCCGTCCTGATCCGCCTCACGGATCATCTCATCAACCTCGTCATCGGTGAGCTTCTCACCGATGGAGGTCATGACGTGGCGCAGCTCTGCGGCGGAGATGAAACCGTTGTTATCGCGATCGAACACCTTGAACGCTTCCCGGATTTCTTCCTCGGAGTCGGTATCTTTCATCTTACGAGCCATCATCGTAAGGAACTCTGTCGGGAGATAGCAGGTTAGCATTGGCTCCGCTGAAAGAACCAGGATATTCGCATACCAGGAAATCAATGGTGCCGTTGTTGTCGGCATCAACCTCGTTGATCATGTCCTGGAGCTCCGACTCGGAGGGGTTCTGGCCCAGGGAGCGCATGACGGTTCCCAGCTCCTTGGTGGTGATCTGGCCTGCACGTGGAGAGTTAGAACCATTATCAATGCTTGTGAATCGACCACAAATTGAGACTTTGATTATGAGAGCGAAAATCGTTCGGTCGCGCGTAAAAGTCGAGTGGAAAATTGCACTAACCATCGCCATCCTTGTCCTAAGGCACACAACAAACACCCTGTCAGCGTCTCGTTCATGGTAACCAGGAACACGGGGAGATTCGCTCCCCGCGAGTTTTGGAGGGGTCAATAATTCACATACAAACAGGGAGAAGGCCTCCTTGTACTCGGAGACTTGCTCTTCGGTCAGAGAATCGGCCTGGAGGGTGCAATGTCAGTCTTTCAGCTCGTCATGGTAGGCAGAAGTGCCCCGCAAAGCGGGAGTTTTTAAAGAGGTGTTGATTTCACAGAGGGGGCGGGAACACAAACCATGATGGATCTGAAGCGGGAATATGAACGGAAACGGTGGAATGGAACGGGGGGGTGTAGGGAGGCGGAGGGCGGAGAGGGAAGAAGATACGAGATGCACGAGTTCAGCAGGAGAGCCGCGATGTTTAGGTTGTCGTTAGTGGGGGAACGAGGGAAAGAGGAGGTGGTTTCAAGGTTAAGGGGAAGTTACCTGACCGTACCAGCTGAGCCAACCGCCCGCCACCGTTGGCTAGGCGGTCGCGTTTTGCCCGAACCGTGACCAGCGGCTGGCCCGAGTGATCTCTTCAGCCGCGTGCGAAGACTCGCTCCCACCTCTTAACACGGTCGCCTACTCGGTCAAGAATAAGGCGGTCCATGGGTAGAACGATCGAGTCCAAGTCTGGTTCAGCGCTGTTCGTCATTCCGCCCATTATTGCTCCCACCGCCTCATCAGGGCTAAACGACCCGAGTTGTTCGGGTACTGTGTACACGACCCTCGCTTTCCCCTCTTTCTCGCGTGTCTTAGACTCCCTCTAGGGCTGACGACGCTTCGTGGATCCCGGCACCATGACGGATTCAAGAAAGCTTGGAGGCACCAAAGCCCCTTCGGACCCGATGGGCGGAGGCCATCGTCCAGCCTGGTCGTCTGGCCGTCCAATAATTCTCCCCCGGGCAATTTATTGCCCACACTTCGTTCCGGAATGGCGAACCATTCCACGCGATTCCTACTACGCACAAGGCTTGCTGGGAGATAACCCCACACCTTTAAGAGCTGGCTTCCTTGCAGACACGGGGTAGAGTTTCTTCTGTGAGATAGAGTGTAGGTTTGTAGGGCATATGCAGTCGGATCCAGGCCCGATCAATGCAACCAGCTCAGCTGTCGCAGCTCCGTAGAACTCTATACGCTGTGTCAATATCAGAATTGATGACACAAACCGATGTTGCTGAAGATCTACTGTGGAGTGAATAGAGATCTCAGGTATCCATCTATGCATGCAATTCCCATCTGGACTGGGAGCAACAGCAGGAGGACCCATGTACCGGTACGGAGTACTCTACATATGATGGGGGGCTATGACGCTAGTCCCAAGGGGGCATCCCCTTCACGTGGCTGGGGAAGGTCCCGAGTTGCCAGCTCGATAAGGCATCCCCAGTCCCGGCCAACGACATACACCTCAACGGCCGCAACACAGCTTCATTCTCATGCTCCCTCGTCACCTCATGATTGTCGATACGCCTGGACGTCTCCATCCGCAGCCGTAGCCTCTCCCACGGCCAATCCTTCCATATCGACCAATGATGAGCATCGCGGCAGCCTAGAGGACAACTCCCCGGATCATCACTCACTAAGACACCTCCATATCACCCCCTCCTCCACCATGTGCGCGACCGCACGAACCTGTAAGCTTTCGCGATCCAAACGGCCTCCGGATGCAGTTCCCCAGCTAACCCGGGTTCCGTACACAGCTACATCTCCTACCGCCAGTCATTCACCCACCACCCGGCCAAGAAGCCACGTTATAACGGTTTCTCCGATCCCCTCGCTCAGTCCGAAGAAAGCAGCAGACTCATATCGGGATCCCACGGTTTCGAAGATGATGGCGACGCGGTTATTGAAATGGATGTGCTTCCCCGCGCTGGGTGGATGTACAGGATGAGGTCACCGAGCTGCTAGCCGACATTGCGCAGAAGTCCTCCCAGCTCGACAAGCTCCACCACAAACATTTGCTGCCGGATTCGGAGACGAAGACGTTCGGAAACAGGATGAGCATGTCATCGAGCGGCTCACCCAGGATATCACCCGCGGGTTCCATCAGTGCCAGAAGGCCGCCCAGAAGATCGAGGTCATGGTGCGGGAGGCCAAGCAGCAAGGCGGAGTGAGCCAGGGCGACGAGACCATGGCGAAAAACATCCAGATATCACTTGCGGCTCGGGTGCAGGACGCTTCTGCTGGATTCCGGAAGAAACAAAGCACCTACTTGAAGAGTGAGAATGCCCTTATGTCCTTGCTCGAGCTAGTAGGAGTTGGCTAACATGACATTCGGTAGAATTGCGAGGCCTCGAAGGCACCGCATCCTCGTTCGATCGTTCCCCCACGCCTGTACAAATCCCTACACTGATCCTTCCCTAATGGAATCGGATGCCGACAAGTCGTTCTCGCAAACCACCCTCATGCAAACATCGCAGCGACTCACCACTGGTCAGAACGATGCGGTGATCATGCAGCGGGAAAGGGAGATCAATGACATTGCGAAGGGTATTATTGAGTTATCCGATATATTCCGTGAGCTACAAGCGATGGTCATCGACCAAGGAACCATGTTGGACCGAATAGACTATAATGTGGAACGCATGGGCACCGAGGTCAAGGCCGCTGACAAGGAACTCAAAGTGGTATGTTCGCCATTTCCCTCGAATTGACAAGAATGAGCTCATGGATGACAATCTGCCAGGCCACGAACTACCAACGGCGCACCGTCAAGCGCAAGATCATGCTCTTATTGGTCATCTTAGTCGCTGGCTTGTTCATTGTCGTGCTCATCAAACCAAAGAAGAGCAGCGAACCTGAACCCCCACCGCCAGCAGACGAACAACCTCCCGTCTTCTTCCGCGCACATTCAACACAGCCCATCTTCAACGGAGGCGCTTAAGCGCGGCTCAGTTTGGGAGACGGAAATGGGCAGATCCAGATATATATCGATAACGTATTGTTTAGATACCATGATAGTAATAATGTAACTCCAATGTACCTATAACGATGCAACTTCGTTTTTTTGTATACCACCAGTGCAGTCTAAGACGGTCATAATTCTTCCGCGGAGGCTCTTTGCCATTCGCTCACTTCTGCTACCAATCATCAACACCCACCCATCCACACCTTACACTACCTCTCGGCCTCGAATTGGATCAGAATTTCCTCCCCCTTCACCCGAGAATTGAACCACTCCAAGATCCTAATCTCATCTTCAACCACCCTTGCCCCCCGCAGCACATCTGCCTGAACGACCTTGATCGTCGCCCAAGTCAGTTCGGCCGACCCCAGATTCTGCGCAATGCACGCTCTGGTACCCTTTCCGAACGCGAAGAAATTACTTAACATTGCTTCTGTGGACTGCAGCCATCTCTCCGGTGAAAATTGTTGCGCGTTTGGGAAGACTATCTCATCCTGGTGTACCTGGAACGCAGCCACCCCGACGCTGGTGCCCGCCGGGAAGAAGTGACCCTTGAACGTCCAACCACCAGGGGGTACAACGCGGGGAAGCCGGATAGGATTTGCCATAGAGAGACGCAGACCTTCACGGATGACTCCGCGGAGATAGGTGTTGGAGTAGAGGTCTTCGTTACGGGCAGCGCTGTCGATGAGTTCCTGCCGGAGACGGGCGTATCTGATGGATCATATGTCAGTTGTCCGTTCTAAGATGCAAGTGAAGAGGAACAAGCTCATACATTTCAGGATTCTTTGCAAGATACCACATAATCGTCGCCATGTTCATACTGGTTGAGTCCGTGCCCGCGAAACACACGTCCTTCAGCTCGATTGTCGACTGCACCGGGGGGATATTCTTGTCCAGAAGTCGACTCTGGTAACTCCCACTTTTCGGAGCTGCCTTCTTCACCAGGCTACTCGTGAACGCATCAATCATGCCAAACGAGGCCTCCATCTTCTGGGTTGTATTCCAATAATCCAACACGGCCATGACCATGTTTCCAACTCTCCCGTGCGCCATATTGAAAAATGCACCAACACCAACATATGCATCTACAAAAGGCGACGCAGACATGGTGTTCGATCCCTCGGAGATTGCCCCATACCGCTCTTTGAACAAGTATTGCTGACAGCATCGATCGCCATACACCGCGTGATGTTCAGCACATTGACCGGCTTTCCTGCGCGAGCCTCTAGTCGTATCCGGGCGACAAAATCATCAAATACCTGCCCCAACTCGTGTTCCGACTGACGGATCGATGCAGTTGAGAACAGCGGTGCGACGGCTTTTGCGCGTCTCGCTCTTTCAGATAATGCCAAAGTCGAGAAAATAGTCGGATGCCCGTCAATGTCGAATTTGGAATATGCCTGCGTTTTCAGGAACCCCCCGCGGGCGAGGTAGATGGGCTCCAAGGCGTCTCCGTCCGCAATATCGACATCATTGGGGGCGACGCGAAGGACAGGGCCATACCGCTTGTGCAGGTCGAAGACGACGGAACATTCGTCACCGATGAAGGTGTGGTAGGCGAGCCAGAGGGAGGTTGCGCCGGCGATCCTGGGCCCGGGGACGTCGGACAACGGATGGAAGCATATGCGGTAAGTGTATTTGCAGAAGAGCCAGAGGACGGATGCTAGTCCCCCCAGGAGGAACAGGTCACTGCTGGTGCACAACATGATCGAGGATGGATGTCGGTGGCCATGAGAGTCGGACGGATCCGTTGCGTGTCTTTATAGCGGGGTACTTGCAGCGCAACGCCCCTGCAGCTTTCCAAGGTTTCTCACGTCGCACAGGATCTGTTGGAGTCGCACTTCGCGAGAGTTGATCGTGTCGGACGGTCCGAAACTAGGTTTCTCGGTGATTGGGTGGTGGCTCTGATAAGTGGTGGTCTTGTCGTGATAAAGCTCGGACAATTCCCTATCGGACACACGATATCCCAGCCGATACGACTGCTGTGAGGGGGAGTATAAAGTGCAATGGCTGTCAAGGGATATCTACTCACCATGGTTTCGGCTCCACAATGCATGCGCACAAGATGGCGAAACAGGATGTCTTTGATGCGTCGACGAGCGAGGACTTGACCCTCGAGCAGTTGGGGTAAACAGGGTAACCTTAGTCCCATGCCTAGATGGTGTCGATTGCGCTGGAGGTTGACTGACGCATGGAGCAGAGTTCAAGCGGTCCTTCAGTCTTCTAGACATGATTGGATTTAGCTTCAGTATCGTGACCTGGTACGGAACTCCCTCACATCCTTTCAGCGAACAAGCACTAATGGCTAGTTGGACTGCTCTGAGTGGCGTTTTTATCGTCGGTGTCAATGCCGGGGGACCACCAGTCATGATCTACGGCTGGATCGGGGTGTGCACTGTGACAATGGCTATTGCGCTCTCAATGGCCGAGATGTGCTCAAGATGGCCTGTCGCAGGAGGCCAATACTCCTGGGTAGCTTTGCTGGCACCTCCTCGCGTGTCGCGACAGATGTCCTACATCACCGGATGGTTCATGCTCACGGGTATAACATCATTCCATTCCATGACCCATTCCTGCAAAAACGCTAATCAATCTGATACCTAGGTATCCTTGCAATGGGTGCTGTGAACAACTTCATCACATCCAACTTCATCCTCGGCATGGCCAACCTAGTCTATCCCACCTACATAATCGAGCGATGGCACACCGTCCTGGTCTCCTGGGGCGTCGGCCTCGTCGCTCTAGGCGTGAACCTCTTCGCACCGCATCTCCTCAACCGCCTCACCAGATTCGTCCTCTTCTGGAACATTAGCAGCTTCGTGGTCGTCATCGTCACGATCCTCTCCACCAACGAAACAAACAAACCCGCCTGTTCGTTCAGCGACTTCCAAAACTTCACCGGCTTTGGCAGCGCCATGGCCTGCATCATCGGCATTCTACAAAGCTTCTTCGGGATGTGCTGCTACGACGCTCCCAGCCATATGACCGAGGAAATGACCCATGCCTCGCGCGATGCTCCCCGCGCAATCATCATGTCCGTTCTTCTCGGCGCCGGCACCGGTCTCGTCTCCTCATCACCCTCTGCTTCTGCATCGGTGATATCGACGAGACCGCCATGTCGTCGACCGGTGTCCCCGTCATCCAGATCTTCTACGACTCAACCCACAGCACGGTTGCGGCATGTTGTCTGACCAGTATGATGACCGTCATCGCTATCGTTGCTGCGATCAGCTGCTGGCTGAGGGATCTCGGTCACTGTATGCTTTTGCCCGTGACCACGGCCTGCCCTTCTCCGGTACACTGTCTACTGTGCACAAGAGGCGGCAGATTCCGGTGAACGCTATTCTTGTCTCGTTGACGGTGCAGATCGCTCTCAGCGCTATTTACTTTGGCACTGTGACGGGGTTCAATACGGTCATTTCTATCGCAACGACTGGTTTCTGTACGTTCCCCCTGAACCATCTCCCTCGACAGCATTATGCCTCTTTACTGACCTACGAACTCGTGTATAGACGTTTCCTACTCCCTCCCACTGCTCTCCCGCCTGTTAGGCTACATGACCGGGCACTTGACCACCTCATTCGACAGTCCATACTCCCTCTCCATGCCCATATCACTCCCCTCAACGTCGTCGGACTAGTCTTCCTGCTCTTTGCGTCAATCACGTTTAACTTCCCCTCCGGCTACCCTGTTACCCAGGAGTCGATGAATTACACCTCCGCTGCGATCGGTGTGATCGGCCTTCTCAGCGCGGTGACCTGGTTTACTACGGGACGGAAACGATTCACAGGACCGGCAGATGTACGAGAGTTACTGATGGAAGGGGTGAATCCTGGTAGTAATGATGATGTAGGGATGCGGTCGCAGGTTTCTGGTGGTAGTGAGAAGGGGAAGTGAGCTGCTCCTGGCTTCATGCATGTATATAGTAATGTGATTTTAATGGGACAGTAATGAGTCTGTCAATGCGTCAAATGTGGAGAGAACTCCATGTGATAGTCGTTATAAATCATGATATGCAAACAAATCTAGCCAAGTCCACGGATGGTTGAATAAGAGGCTTGAATCAAGCCCCGGCGACAAAGAAACTAAGCAGACTTCCCGTCGCCAACCCACCGACAAGCATCAAACTCATGAACCCACCAGCGGGTTCTCGCTCCTCCTCCGAAACCCAATACCCAGCCCCATCATACAGCTACTCCCCAGATACCCGTTCGTAAGCCCAAACAGCAACTGCACGAGAAAGAGATAGAAGAAGTCGCTGTTCACAGCCGCGCCACGGCCACGGATATTACAGAGCAGGTACAGCGGGATGAACCCTAGCCGGGCCACAGCGAGGATGACCAACGCCCATGGACGATGAGCGAGGGATAGACGCGGTACGAGGACGAGCATCCGGCCTGATAAGTCTCCTGCATTCCAGAAGAAGAAAGCCAGCGGGACGAACACGGCGGGCTCGAAGAGTCGAGAGCGGTCTGCGCCTGCGCGGACGGACTCGATCTCTGCTGTGAAGACGGGGTAGATCATTGTGATGGCAAAGCAGAGAACGATGGCGATGGCGGGGAGACGGAGTTTGGTGAAGAGCGTCCAGAGGCCGACGTTCTTGGTGTTGCTTGTCGGTTGCTCGGACGAGTCGGTTGGGTCGTCTATTGGTTTATACCCTTCGGCAGAGCGTCGCTTTGCGAGCGAGAGGAAGGCAACCAGTGCGAAGCCTGACATGGCCGTCGAGGTGATGAAATAGGCAAAAGCCGATTTGGACGACTGCTGCGGCAACTCCTGCTCTGCGTTCGCCTCGGCCTTTTGTTCTGGCACGGCCAGGACGGACAGGATCTGAACAATACAGGGGAGGACACCGGCGACGCCTTGACCACCCATAATAGCTTGAGTGTACTCCTCTCTTCCGAAGCCGGAGACATAGGCGAACACCCCGATTTGGTTGATTCCCGTTGCCAGACTGGCTCCAAATACCATGAACATCAAGAAGGCGAAGTATGCCCTAGGAGAGATATTGTTGAGAAGAACGGTCGAGAAGGCGAGTAATGTGAATACGACGATGTTGATCAACAGCGAGATGATGATTCGTCTCGGATGGGAAGCTCCTTTCTGCAGCTTTGCAAGAATGAAAGACGAGCCCAGGTTTGTGATCGTCGAGACAGCGAGGATAAAAGGCTGGTAATGAGTCGCAGCCCAGTCATCGGAGTGGAAACGACGGAAGAAATACGGCGCTGCGGCGAGGAACATGTTCCTATTTATTCGTCCGATGAGTTAGAATGGGTTCACCGACAGCTGCTATAGTGACACGATACATACCACGCCCACAGCATAGATATCCCGAGTAGAAAGAAGACTGCATATTCAAATCTGGAGAACCGTCGCACCGATCGACTCCGAGGAGAAGACACGCGGGGGTCTTCATCGTCGGACTCGATAGAGGGATCGATAGGCTCATATGCCGTTGGAGCGGCCGCCGGGGACATCCATTGTCGGAGGCGTTCCATAGCTTCGTAATGGCCCGTTCTGGAGATAGACAAGTTATAATGGCTCAGAGAGATCAGGCCATTGCATAGGCTGGGATGTGAAAGCTCAGCCTAGGGGGAAGCTGGGAGGTGGTGCAGGGAGGCAGCGTTCCTGGGGAGTGGATACGCATGACGATGGACGTCAGGTGGAGAGCCGCCGATAAGAGCCCGCCAAGCCCGGTCACGTTCCTCGCCCACTTGCTGGTGATCTACCACATAGCATCTAGATACCTTGATTAGGCTGGAATCGTCTTGACAGAAGAACTGGTATCTTCTGATGGTTGGCTCCCTGTGCGTAGATCCGGGTTCATTTGGCGCCATAACACGCCATCTGCAACGTTAACTTTTATGCGCACCAACCGGCTGGCTGCCTTTTTCCCTCTCTTCGTGAGTCTTCCAGGGTTGCCCCTTGTTTGTTATTATATGAACATCTAGAAAGTGATGATAAGAGCGTGGCAACCGTATAAGTCAGGTCGATGGTGTTACTTTTGTCAAGTTGTACTTCCACGCGGCGGATGTATATAGATACCACAGGATCATCTAGCATATTTCTACATGACATGGTATCAAGTTTAAGCGGAGATGTAACATTTTCTCTATCTCAGCTATCTCTAGCTGTCGGGTATATCAGTCAGGCACATTCACCCAACACGGGAGATTCCAATGTTATAGATACATCAGGAATCGCTCTATCCAGGTCCAACCACCAGGCTGGGGAAACAGAACATGACACAAGGAAAGACAAACAAACATAATAATGATAAATACTCTACAAAGGCTTCGTAGCTCCACAACAAAGTGATAGGTAGAGAGAGAGTTGCAAGAAGGGAGAGGGAAAACCATGGTAAGGATATATGCAAGTGAACATGATAGTTGGCCTGCTATCACGCCCATTACTTTTTCTTCGGCTCATTGTCCGAAAGCTCAGACTCATCAACATCGATGTCTTCATCAAGAGCCTCCTCTGCTCCAACTGCCAAAGCTTTTCTTCGGTCTCGGGGCTGATCGAAGGAGGTCCTGGTGGGTGCGAGACATCGCCTCCGCTCATCTGCCACTCCATCAGTTTGGTGAATGCACCATCAGGTCGAGAGCTAAGCTCTTCGTACGATCCCTGTTCGGCGACCTTGCCATCGGGACCAAGAACAACGATCGTATCAGATCGCTTGATGGTGGACAGACGATGGGCGATGCTGATAGTCGTGTTGTTGCCGCGGAGGAGGGCGGCAAGCGCGCTGTTGACGAGAGTCTCGGACTCCGCGTCAAGGGCCGATGTGGCCTCGTCGAGAATCAGGATATCGGGATCCTTGATCAGCGCACGGGCAATAGCGATACGCTGTTTCTGTCCGCCAGAGAGCTGGGCTCCACGGGGGCCAACCTGGGTGTCAAGGCCATCCGGCTTGAAAGAAAGTCAGTGAAACAAGTCATCCGAGACGAAGGGAAAGGATACTCACGAAGTCACTAATGAACTGACAGTTCGCCTTTCTAGCAGCGGCAATGATCTGAGATCGGCTCGCTTGTGGGCTTCCATACGAGATGTTCTCTGCAATAGTCCCGGAGAAAAACTGGCTCTTGTGAAACGACACCAATCTTCCGACGGAGAGACTTGGCGTTCATTTTGCTGACATCCTTTCTATCGATGAGGATCTTACCCGCAGTAGGGTTATAGAACCGAAGGAGAAGCGAGCCAATAGTCGATTTGCCTCCACCCGAAGGGCCAACAATGGCGACGTTGGTGCCCTGGGGGATCTCAAAGTCGAGGTCCTTGAAGATCGGAACGGCGGGCCGCGTAGGGTAGCTGAAACAGACATTCTCAAATCGAATAGGGCCACGAGCAGAAATAACCTTGTTACCCTTGGTGGGCGATATCGTAGGCTCACGATCCTGAAGCTCGAAGAGTCGGCTGGCCGCACCTACGCCCTTCATCAACTCAGAATAGAAGCTGGACAGACCGAACATGCTGGAACCAGCATAGGCCGTGTACATGAGGAAGGACGTTAATTCTCCAATGCTGATCCCGCCGGATTGGACCATACCACCTCCGACATATAGGAGAGCGAGAATGGTCATATTGCCCATGAAACCAGTCTAGATAATGTTAGGAATAAACATTTGAATAGAGAGGGAGGTAGAGCACATACAGAGCTGAAGAAGGTCGCACTAATTAATGATTCCCTCTTTCCAAGATCGAAAATCTTGCGCACTTGAGTGTTTTACCGGTTGACTTCGATGACTTCTCCTGCGAAAGACTGACTAGTCTTCACGTTTCCAAGACGCTCTTCGGCAATCTTAGTCAGGTCACCAAGGTTTCGCTGGATCTTCCGACTCAAGTTTCGAATTGCACGACCATAGAAGAAAGCACCAAGACCAATTGGAGGGAGCAATAGAGCCAGAATGCTGGAGAGCTTCAGACTGACATAGGCCATTAATCCAAATCCTGCGGCACCACTGACACCGCACGCAAACCATCGGACAGGTTCTGCGTGATACTCTTGCCCACGATGATGGTATCAGAGCTCAGTCGAGAAATCAAATCACCCACTCTGTTGGCATCGAAAAACTCGGCATCCTGGATGAATGTCTGGCGGAAAAGCTTCGACCGGAGGCGCGCGACAATACGCTCACCGACAATTCGCAGAATGATGATACGTCCATAGTTTGCCGCAGCACCGATGGTCATGACACCGGCCAAGACAGAGTAGAAGACGGGGACACTGAGACCAAAGAGTTCAATGGCGCCATCGCCGGACTTCGTTTGCCGCATCCATGATCTTTCCGATAGAGAATGGAATCGACATTGTGATCCCTGACGATACTAACAGGAACGTAAAGGCCAGGAAGAGCTTCTTTGCTTCAGGTCGCGCAATGGAAAGAAGTCTCCAGATCTCCTTGGCGCCTGATTTCTTTCCCGATGCACCATCCTTGTGCAGTCTTGCACTCAGGTTGACCTTTGCAGCCTGCGCGGCCCTTTCAGACAGTTCAAAAGGATGATCCGGTCCCTGATGTGCTTCGTTCTCCTTGTCCTCCGGGGTTCCGTTGTTCGTCGGCGAGGGAGTAGTGGGTTGAACGGGCGGTTTCGCTTCCAAGGATCGCGCGGTCGAGGAGAAAGGCCGAATGATGTCCAACGCCTGGGGTTGGCGAGTACCAAATCTAGGATTGCTCTTGGATACAAGGTTCCAAATAGTAGAGTGTTGTTGTCCAACCAGGCTTCCGTGGCGAAGTGAGGACGGGCTACCGGAGAAGTAACGGCGCAAGTTCCCATACCACCGGCGCATACGCTGGCGAGGCAGTTCCAGCATACAGCTCCCTGATCAAGTTTCCCCTGATCTGGCCAATGGGTCTCGCGCTGGCCCCTGGGACGCAGGAGGCGAGTACGCTGACTCCGCGCATTGTCGGACGTGGAGCGAAGCGGAATCGGGCGGCTGTTCAATGGGTGTCATGGGATGCAGCCAAATGCCATAACTTGCGCTAGAGAAAGGGCGAGGAGATCGCATGCATAACAGCGTCGAGGTAGAGAGGAGCTCCCGTGGAGGAAACGACGGAGGGAGAGCAGTTGCGAATCAACCGAATGGACCCGGTCAGCGCCCCAAGAGAGGAATCTCCGAATGCCGCCGTCCGATCGGCCTTCAGTCGGCATGTGTTCTGCCGCTTGCCACCGCCTGCCCGGTGATTCGGCGGCCATCCAAGCTGATCGAGAGCTTTCCATGCGGCGCAGCAACACTCGAGGCTCTGTTTCGCGAGGCTGAAGAAAGACAGAGATATATCAATGCTCAGTAGCCTGGGGTCTGTCTAGTCCTTCGGTGTTCATCCCTTCCTCCACCCCCGCATTCCTCCCCCAACCATTTATCCTCCCTTTCTATTATCAACAACTACCACAGCCTGCCTTTTCCACCCCGCTTTCCCACCACCGAGTACCCCTCCCCATCAGCAACACAGCACTCCCCCCGCAGAGATGGTCCTCGACTACAGCAAATGGGACGCCTTGGAGCTGTCCGATGACTCCGACGTCGAAGTCCATCCCAATGTCGACAAACGCTCTTTTATCCGGGCCAAACAGGCCCAGATCCACCAGCAGCGCCTTCAACGCCGCCACGAGATCGAGACCCTGAAGTACGAGCGTATCGTCAACGATGGCCTTCTCTCGCGCATCGACAAGCTCCTCACATCCCTCAAGGAGCACGAGGGTTCCACGGGCAGCCCCGAAGAGCTCGTCTTCCGTGCTCTCATGGAGTCTGCCGGCAATCCGTCCGAAGACCAACCCCCTCCGCCCCCAGAAGGCGTGCACACGCAGGAAAAGGAGCAGCCGAAATACTCCCAGATGATGGGCGCCCTGGTGGACCAGGTCAAGAAGGAGATCGGCGAGGTTCCTACCGACAAGCTGTCCTCGGAATACATCAAGGGAGTGCAGGGTCACAAGGAGAAGGTGGAGGGACTGCAGAAGGAATTGCACGAGAGACTCGCGCAGCTTGAGAAGGAGGAAGCTAGCAAGATCACCAGCGATTCGATCCACACCGGGTTTGACACGTCACACATCGCGAAGGCGAAACAGGAGGAGAAGGGCAAGGCCGCTTCCACACAGCAGTCGAGCTCCGTTGAGCTCTTGAACCCCGGCGCCTCTGCTGGCGCTTCGTCGCAACAATCTGCTGCGGATGACGACGATGAAGAGGAGGATCCGGAAAATATGAAGGCCAGCGACTTAGCCAAGCGCTTCGCGAAGATCAACCGCGAGGACTACCGTTCGCTGCTCCAGTTCATCTCGGAGAACCCGCAAGTTGTGGCTGAGAAGGAAACCGATGGTCTGTTAGTCGAAGCTTTCAACAGTCAGATGGCAGGGAAGGAGGAATATGCGCGCCAGTGCGTGCACCAGGCATTGTTGCTGCAATACTGTCGTACGCTCGGCCGGGACGGCATCACCCTTTTCTTCAAGCGGTACGTGTATACTCTTTACTCAAACGACCATCCGGACCACACAACTAACTATACTTTTACGCAGTATCACGAACAAGGACCACCAAGCCGGAACACTGTTCCGCAACGATGTCAACGAAACCTACAACAAAATCAAGACCCGTGCCGCAGAGCTTGCCAAGGACAGCTCTGCGTCTAACGATCCGGCGGGTGTGGAGCAGATTCAGCTCCATGCCGTGGATCCGAATACCAAGATCACCATCAACATCCCGTCTGCGGACAGCAACGAGCCGGTCGAAATTGAAGCCCGTAAGATCTTCGAGGCCTTCTCAGGACCTGCAGAAGGCATTGGCATCAGAGTCCCTCGACGAGGTCAACAAGGTCCTCGGCAAGATGAGCGTTGAAGAAGCCGAAGATGTTGTCGAGAGCTCGGCGAGAGTGGCATGCTCAGCCTTGAGGAGGGTATTGTGGATGCGACGACCGAAGAGGGTCGGAAGAAGCTGGAAGAGATCGAAGCGGAAAACAAACGAGAGCGGAAGGAAGATGTCGGAGAACCTGGCGGTGAGACGTGACTGAGTTGGACTGAAATATAATTACTGAGCTGCGGTTATGGATGTATCAATGCGTGGACGATTTTGATATGGAATTTCCTTTCCATTATTGGCATAATTGAAAATAATTTATCATGCTATGCATATTGTTATAACTGGTAATGTAAAATGCTCAGTTCCACGGTTTGCAGGTAATACTTTGGTTCTACAGGATACAGTGTGTAGAAGCTAGAGCCTAAGACATACAAAGCGATTCCCAGCTAAATTTGGAACAAGGTCAAGCATAGAACAAGCAGTTGCGTTATCTACCTACATAAGAATTAGGAAAGAAAAGAGTCCGTAGTAAAAAGACAGGGTAACAGAAGCAAAAGAGATAAATAGAACAGCCCCGAGGAGTTATAGCAATGCATGAAGGTGAGAGAGAAATGTGCAATATAGTCTCTGGTCGTGATAAAAAGGCGCTGGAATAAAGAAAGGTTTTCTCTTCGGGTGCTCTCCTCCACATCGACCTAGACCCCGTCGGATTGGATCGGATTCAACAACGCCCTAGATGCCACTGGCACCGGGCGCCTTTTCGTCCTTCTTCAGGTCGAGTAGCAACTCGCGGAAGCGCTCCTTGCCGGAGCCACTGGCGCCGCCCCGAGCACCCTTGCCCGAGATATCAACAAGTTTCGCGATGCGCTCCCAGCTGGTACCGCCGGAGGAGGTGTCCTCCCGGCTCGCGAGGAATTGTTCGGCTTCGGCGCGAGTCTGGGCGCGGAGCTTGTCGGTCTTGTTGTTGTAGGAGACGTAGAAATCATCGATGTCTTCCTGGGCCTTCTTCACTGTAGCTTCCTTCTTCTCCTCCGAGATCTCCGCACGGCGGCTGATGTCTGCGTCCCGTCGCTCGCGCCATTCCCTAGGGACACCAAACATTAGCTCGTGGCTGAGTAGTGAACAGCGGGGGACGACAGAATAAGGGCATCGCCGATCAATTGAGGCAAAAGAAAGTGTGAGAAATATGATGCATAGCGACTTACTTGACGTGCTCGGACTCTGCTTCGGGTTCTGTGTAGGTGGAATAGCCAGTGGGGGGGAAGGGAGCACCAGTGCCGGTGATCGTACCGCCGGGCGCAACTTGCTGTAAACAGGGGATGAACGCATTAGTGTACCGGCACATGAAAGGGGCTCGTCAGGGCCACCAACACATACCTCGTTCTGTGTCTCGATAGCGGGGAAGGAGGACTCGAATCCGGAGACTTCCTCGTGGGAAACCGTGCCGGCCGGAGCGCCCTCGCCCAGTAAATCAACCGGTATCTACATTCTCGGAGGTAGCAACGTGGTCTTGGGAGGTGGCGAACTGGTCGGCATCGTCGCCGAGGGCAGCACGCTCGCGGGCCAGGAAATCATTCTCGTCGGATGCTCCGTTGGTGTCGGCGACCTCAGTCTGGCCTTGGGGGCGGCGGTGTTAGTATCACGGAGACGCCATAGTAGGTAGCACTTAGTGGTAGTTGCGGTGGTAAGAGGGAACCAACCTGCGGAGAAGTTCCTCCAGGGATGGGAAGCGGTCCGCCATTGTCACGAGGCTGAGGATGGGAGGTAAACGGTCGGATGGGGTCGAGGAACAGGGGAACTCGGCTTGAGGAGAGAGCAATGAATGAGGGAAGGAGAAAGGAGAGCTGGAAAGTGATGAGCTCCACTGGCGTCTGGAAGCGGAGCAGCAATCAAGATGGGGGATCCGGATTCTGCCACCCGGGCGGTGAGGGGAGCTTCTGGCTGTCATTTCTCTGGCACTCCATACACTCGCGCTCTTTCCTCTTCCCTCAAACAAAGCGCACCTTCGTTGGACAGCCTCGCGAGGGACGGTTCTCCTATCAGATACCTTCCTTACCCCTCGATTGCATACGAGCGGCCTCACGTGCACCTCACCGAGCCTGCACCCATTCCTCACCTCTCTGACAAACGCTCCCCAACACCCATCTCCCGGTCAAGACGGACCATACAGCTTTTCGACTTCCACGTTTACTCTTTATCGTTTGAAGCTACCGCCTCTCGGACCCCCTGACCCGTGTTGAGTGTCCATCCACCGCTACACAATGGCATATACCGACGATGCTGTCAAAGCCAAGCTCTCGGCACTCAACGAGACGCAGGAAGGCATTGTTACCGTCGCGCAATGGGTCATGTTCCACAGGTAATTGATCCAATGCCGTTTAATTCAATGTGTAGTCCAAGTAAATAATACTCAATTTTCATCTCATTCCAGACGACATGCGGAACGGACTGCGCAGCTTTGGCTTCAGAAGCTCCGCGACTCTCCCTCCCCGAAACGGCTCAACCTGATCTACCTGGCCAATGGTACCATAAACCACCTCCCTTCTAGATTACTTGCACAACTAATGATAATATAAAGAGGTCGCACAGCAATCGCGCGCACGACGCAAGGAAGATTTCCTCATTGCCTTCTCGCCCGTGAGTCGCTCGCTCAATACCGTCAAGCTCAGGCTAACCACACCCAGATCATTGCGGAGGCGACGGCGACTGCATACAAAGGCGCTTCGAATGATACTCAACAGAAGATTCGGCGAGTGGTGGAAGTTTGGAGACAACGATCCATCTTTGAGCTCCCGATTCAGGAAGCGGTCGAGGCTCGTGTGGATGGTAAGGGTGATAGCCCAAGCCCTTGTAGTTCTTTTCGCTAACGACACTACAGATATCGACAAGTCCCGTACTACTGGGAAGAAGCCACCCTTGGGTGGATCGCTCTTTTCGAGTCCGTCAGGTTCAACGCCGTCTGAGCTGCAACCGCTAGTGCCCCTGCAAACTGCCGTTTCCAAAGCTACAGTCTCGTCTGCTGCGTCTGCTACCGCCGCCAATGCGGAGTATGATAAGATGAATGACCCCAACACGCCATTGCCCACGCCACCCGTACATGCGGCACGACTGAGCCAGCTGCTGAAGGCCCTCGCCAATGCGGAGAGCTCGGTATCCGAAGTCATCAAGTCTCGCTTATCCTTGATCGATGGACTTGAGAAGCTCCTGGAAACCAACCGTGCTGCGCTTTCTAAGGAGCAGGCTCTGGTCGCGCAATTGACAGAAAGAAAATCGGAGACAGAATCAAAGAAGCGGACAGTGGAAGATGGGATTATGCGTGGTCTTTCTGTTGATAACAGTCCTACGACGAAACTTCAACGATACTTCCGTGGAAGGAGAAGCTGTAGCTCGCCGGAAGTGGAAGCCTTGACTCCTCCCCCGGTGGAAGCCTCACGCCTATTGGGTCGCCCAAGGCTGAAGCCCAGGAGGGCGCTTTTGATAGCGCAACGGATCTCCAGGCAAACGCTGGATTCACCTTGCCAGGTTTCGAGCACACTTGAAGGAGGATCCCAATGGCCTCCATTCAAAGAGCAAGGTCACGCATGGGAGGAGAAGAATATGCACAGTTTGCAGGTGGCGATCTGGACGCCGATGTTGCTGAACTGCTACAGCAGGAAAGGGCCCCACAGATGTGATAGTCATTCTATCGGTGAGCTGATCTGAAGTTGGATATTTGTTAGAATTCCATTGTGGGCTGTTTCGTAATTGAGCTCTCATTTCTTTAGGCATTATGCCGTCTGTTACTTCCATACTGATAGCGTTCATGGTTAACCCAGCTCGAAAGAAAGAAACCAATTCGATACGTTTCAAAAAGAGGGCCAGACACCCCCAAAACCAAACATCTGCATCTTCTCTCCCCTCTCACTTCGACAACCCAAATATATAAGCCAACTTCAACGAATTGATATACGACGCATTCTCCTGCACCTCACAATCAAACAACTTCTTAAACTTATTCTTATCCTCATGACTCAGTTCAAACCCCCTCGTCCGCCGACAACACCCACACTCAACCGTACAATGTCCCATACGAATCTCCCGATCCGCCTGTCGTGGCTTCTCACAACACCCACAACTGCGTCCACAACACCCCCCACGACCAGCACAATCATACCTCAAGAACTCATTCGCAAGATACCAATCCGGATTCTTCCGCCAGGTGAGAAACCCCGCTTGATCGGACCCTCAGGACACGACGCCTCGCGACGATAGAACTCCCGCTCCTGATGCCAGTATTGCCGCGCCAGCTCCTCGATCTCATACGTCCATTCTCCAGCCGCGAGCGCTCTGTGCTGGTCAGTTCGGTGCCGTTGGCGTCCGCGCGGGCTTTGAGGGCGGCCACTTCCTCGCGGAGGTAGATCTCGCGCTGGCCGACTTCGCGCAGGGCCATGTCCATTATCACGATGTCTTTCGCCCAGTCTGCGTCGAGGACGTATTTGGTGCCGTGGCCGTGGCGAGGAGGTGGCGACGGACGTGCTGTGCGGCGTCTTCGCCGGCGACCTTTTCGACGATGCGCTCCAGGAGGGAGGCCATGTTTTGGGGTTGAGGCTTTGGCGTGGGATGCTGCGCCGGGAGTGGGGTTCGGGGGGTTTGGAATTTTGAGATAGATAGGTCGGGTTGTGTGAGAGATATGGATGATGTGTTTTTTACTCTCGCGAGGAAGTGTGGATAGCCACGGACGTGTCATGCCGACGCCGTGAGTGACCTCATTTCTACCTCAGCTTGTGTCGATGTTGAAGCTTCGAGCTTACCTATTCCGTCAACTTCGTCATATTGGTGGTCCCAGTGAAAGGTTGTAAAAAAACAATGTTCAATGCTAAAGTATCACACTATTGATACAATGCTCCATGCCAACGCCGATGCCACGCTAAAGTCTATACAAAAAATGATCGATGCAAACCGATGCTCCTTCTATCATCGATCAGAAAAAGTCCTGCTCATCCAACCATTCAGAATCAATCGCAAATGCGACGAGGTCCGCGGCACAGCACATATCTTCATGGCCATTCTCGAGATCAAGGAGATTGAGAACCTTTTGCAAACGTTCTTCAAGAGTGTTCCTAAGTTTCATGACCTGATCCTCGCCTCCTGCGACGAGCGGCTTCAGGTCCTTCTCGCCATTCTTCTGTGGCCTGGCTGTCTTCTTAAGTTCCTTGTTGTGCGTGCGAGGTGCGAGGGGTTGCCGTGCTGCTGCGACAGACGGCTCGGGTTTTCTATTCTTGAGTAGGGATGTGAGGAGGAACAGAAGCCAAACGAGGTTGGTTCGAGGTGCGTATTCAGCCCATATTCCGGGTATATCAGGCGTCTTCTCGGTATCGGCAGGGTTTCCGTTATAAAGCGTGCCGCGCATATATCTATAGGTGTTCCGCAGAAGGATTTCATCTTCATCCCGGCCGATAGCGTCGAAAATTTGCTTCTTATCCAAGTCGGACGAAGCAACTTCGACAGAGCCTGGAAGTTCTTCCGAGATCTGCAGCTCTGCACGTGAAAGAGAGTAGTCGATGATTGTTGTCTCTAGCGTACTGAGACCGAACCCGCTGGAACAGGGCCGACTCATTATCTCAAGGTCTGTGGGAGGGTCCATGCAGCCATCTGAACGGGTGCTTCTGATACACACATTTCCAAGATGCAGATCACGGTGCTTCAGTAGGGTTAGCATTGCTCTTCTTGCATTGACAACTGAACATACCTCGAACTTTGCATATTCTTCTGAGCGGGCCAAGGCCATGGCAACTCCCCAGAAGATATCGTAGATCTGGAAAGTGGACGACCAAGAGAATTTCTCCAACTCGCAGCCAGCATCATCCATCTCAACAATTGCCCACAACTGCGTGTCGGGGTACGCCCTCTTATTTGACGGGTTCGGGTTGAGGCAGTCGTCCTTGGTTTTCTTGTAGTGATCCCAGGCATTTTGGAAAGACTCTGGGAATCGGCCTTGAACGACGTGGATTTCTCGGAAGCGCGCAAATCCAGGGATCGGGTCTAGATACTTGAGCATCTTCACCTCGGAGACGATCTCATCGATACTTGTGAACTTCTTCGACCCAAGACCACGCTGAGCGCGCAGAGGGACGATCTTGAACACGCCATCTCCATAAGCCTTCAAACGAGCGAGTTTAGATCTGGACATCTCCTGTTTGCATACTTCCTCGCGCAGTCGAAGCTTATAGACCTCTCCGTATGATCCCTCGGCAATCTTCACAACCTCCAGCAGATTACCAGCTCGGGCAGCCCATGACCCAAATTTCTGAACACTCTGCGCCGCAATCGGAGAAAGTGCCTCATTCAGAATAGGGCGAACGTAGTTATTCGCCTTTTCGTCCAACACACAACCAGATGAGAGACGGGGTGATGGTTTGGGTTTTCTTGTCGGCTTCCCACTATCAGACGAATGTTCGGTATCCTTGACCAGCTTCAGGGTCTTTTTCGTTGGGAAGCGTGGCGTGATTCTGACAGCGACCATTGTCTCGTACTTCTTTCGTAGTATAGGGGTGCTCATGGGAGATGGTGATGCAACCGTATCTTCCTCAATCGTTGGCTCTTCAATCTCAACATCCGCCGTGGTTATATCCACAGGCTCAGTAGCTTCAACAGCCTCTGGCTCGACATCCTTTGATATAACATCCTGTGGCTCGGTATCCTTTGGCTGAATATCCTTTGGCTCAATATCCTTTGGCTCAATATCTTTGGGCTCAATAACCTCTGGCTTGACTTCCCTTGACTCGATATCCTTGTCCTTCGACTCGTCCACGATGTTCTTCTTGCGTCGAGCAGTTGGAGTCTCGTCTATGCGAATTTCAGCGAATTTGGTTTGAATGGAGTCCACCGCATTTTGGGACTCCGCGCTATTTTCCTTCTTCGCGTCTTCTTCCTGCTTTGCCGGGCTTCGCTGGTCGAATACTGCTCGGGGCGCGTCCGCTCTCCGCTTTCCGTAGACTCTTCGCTGGGCGACGGGGCGAGACTTTCGGGGAGGGTTCGCCTCCCAGGGGCTGGGGCTGAGGGGTGCCGAGGACAGTGCTGTTGACATGGCGAATGGTTTGGTCGGATCGAGTCTCGCTTCGTACCGAGTTTCACTCCTGATTCCCTATCCTCTGGCTGATTGTCTGTCAGTTGTCGCTGTGTTCATCTGAAAGGACGCTCCCTGATGACGGCCGGCTATTGATTCTTTGCCGAAAGAGGCCTAGCGGGTCTGTTGCTGTGGTGAGGTGCGACTGGCCAATCATCGCTGTTCCCTCCGGGCCACAGTCTTTATCTTATCGCCCGCAGTCAACCTCACGAAGTATGGATATCAACCCCAACATCATTCATGGAAAGCACCGTTGTCGCCTTGGACCTTATTAAGTCTGCTAGGTTGTACCGACAGAGCATTTATTGCTTAAACATTTTATCAACTCTGCGGTCAACTCGGATTCTGCAGCACAGTATATTATCGCAAGGACCAAAAAAAGCCCGCTCGATGTTAAGACCAGCCTGCGCCTATTCAAACGAGAATGGAGACACCTGGTAGAGAGTCGTAGGTTCCCTGATAGATTCCATGTCCTGTGACTTTAGCTAACACGACAAAGTTACGACCTTTGACCCAGTGTCTGAACGACTCAGTGATTTAATGCACAGGAGAGATGGCCCTCTTTGCGGCTTGACGAGTGCCGACCGAACCAACGATGCGCAAAACTCGGCAGAACCCGCATACATAATCCCCCCATCCTTGCTACACGGGTCCCATGTTTCTAAAGAGGTACCTAATCCTTTTAGTCACGCAAAGTCCTCCAAGCCAGTTTACCGATAGCTCCAGGGTTGCTTGTCTGAAGTATTTGAAGCCTTTTTAGGCCCTCAGCCTATTGCGCGACTGCAAAGGCTCCTAGCAATTGATGATGGAGATGAAAATACATCACTTCAAAATATCTGGCTCTTATCCCCAAGTATCCACGAAGCCTTCCGTGCAGGGCATGTTGATGTTCGGCCATTGTCGCAACCTTTCGGCCCTGGGACGGAGTCAGAAGCAGACGACAATGATGAGAACCCCGAGGTAAGTAGCAAGGCATAGAAGAGGTTGCTTCTTCTAATGAGGCTACCAGTAAGTACTGCGCAAACTATATCCCGAAGAGCCATCGAATCTCTACTTTGCAGATGGCACTGAGTTGAAGGTCGATTACATATCTTTGAGTTCCCCAGCTGCACGACAAAGACCTACCTCAACCAAGTCGCTTTCTCCTCAGGGTCCATTATCGCTTCGCTGGTGCATTGCATCTCTTTAGTATTGAGATAAAACCGCGGGCGGCTGGGGCCACCCCTTCTAGATATACCTTGAGAATCCCAGGGTTCATCAGACAGGCCCTCCGCTATCTGTGGCTTTCCTTGCCACTCATAATGCGCTTACGCTGCTATCTACTCCTTATGCGCGTTGGGCGCAAGCTCTATGGAGCCAATTTAGTACCATGGGTTTCAACAAGTCCCATTCGGGCTCGTCATCAAAAAATGCATCCGCTCCCCTCGGAACGAGCCACATGCCTTGAGGCTAGTGGAACAACATACAGATATCCCAGCTCCTCGGGTTATCGACGTGGGAGAGTATAATGGCGCCACGTACCTGGTAATGAACCATCTGCGCGGACAGGCGATTGCGGATGTATGGCATTTAATGTCCTATGATGAGCGGAGTTCAGTAGCCGCGGATTTAAGGGCCTGTGTCGCGCAACTACGTGAAATTCCGAATCATACGCCTTACCGGTTTGCGGACACTCTAGGTGGCCCATATGTTGACCACCATATTCCGGATGGGTCTGGAGGGCCATTCCACACCGAAGCCGAGTTCAACAACCAACTCATCAGCCATCTTGAATGCACAATGTCTGATGTATTTCCTGATCGGGCGATACGTCTGGACCATCGTTCATACTTTACGCATTCCGATTTCCATCCATTGAACATACTCGTTGACCGCGGACGTCTAAGTGGATTAGTTGACTGGGAATGTGCGGGATTCAAACCCGAATATTGGGAGTTTACAAAGGCCATGTACAGTGCCAGACGGCAGGAGGACCTTGAGGACATGATATACCAGATCTTTGGGCATGAGTATGATTCAGAGCTTGGTGCGGAGCGAAGCTTATGGCGCTTGACTCCTTTTGGAGTCTGAGAAATCTGGTGTTCCCGACATCACAACGGAGTTCATGGAAAGGGCAGGGGTGGCCGATGTTGTCATATTCCAAGTGCTCATCAAGTCTGTGGTTTCATTCTACTACGTGCGAAAGTATGTTTGTGATGATGCTTCTGCACGGCCATATATATAGTAGTTGGGTGATGATCATCAAACGACTTTGCAGCGATCTGGAGTGCTTTACAATTTGAGAGTGATTTGCGTGCTTGAAGCATTCCAGTCCAAAGGAAATCCATGTCTCGAGCGCCCCTTCGTTCTATCTCAATAGCAGGTGACCAGTCTTTCGTACAATGTACACCGCCCTTCAGATACCTGGAGTTAGTTTTCCTCTCTCTTTCTCTTTTGGCCCACTCGCTTTCAACCAGCTACATACCTGATTCCTCCGCAATGATTTTCCGGATCAACACTGATTCAGCTGCGAAGTCTTCCGCTAAAGATCACTATAGCAAGCCTGTTCCCTCCCATTGAAGCATCATCCACACAAATGGACCCGGATACTGTCAGATGGGCTCAATGTTTCTATGCAAAAAGGCTACGAGTGGATTCCCAAGGCTGCAGTCGCTACCTGGAAAGATAGTAATGGGGAGTACTATCTAGTGGAAGCCACCGATGTACAGTCACTAGAGAAGGCGGCTAATGACCCTATCTACCGGCTGGCATAATCCTCCGCATCTGGAAATTGGCACACGTGTATTTTGTAAAGTCAAGATAATCCGATAGGATAGAAAGAGAAAGTGATACTCTTACTTTTATTATATCCCAGTTCCATACGTACTTTGAATGGAGTGAGCTTGACGAAGCTATTATATGATGTTTTCAAAAGCGACTCTTGTCGATATTTTCGAGCTGCAAGTTTCTATGCCCATAGCGGACGGTCGCTATATACTTGACTCCTTGGTTATAATTCAGTTTATACACTAGTATATGTAGAGAACCTAGATTCTCCAATGGACTGGTTGTCAGGGAGTCTAAACAAGAAAGTTTTCGTATACCCCAGGTAGGTCCGCAAAAAGTCGCGACGGGATTTGGAATGATGTGCATGAGTCACTTGTTAGTACTACCTAGGTAGTTAATGGACTATATACCGGAAGAGGTAAGAGAGTTCCACTATGAAGGTGGGGGTGCAAGGCTTCCAGAAGGGTCTGTTACTATACTTCCTTCTGCATGGGAGCTGTATGTGAAGGGATAGACATGTCTGTTTCTGGGACAATGACATTCAGCTAGACATTCATTAGCGAAGGTTGAGGTGATACAGAAAGGAGGCTGGAATGCGAGGAAGAATGTGGTGTGAGGGGACGAAGAACAGCATGATGCTTTGTTTAGGGAAAACCTCAGGAGGCCCGTCTGATGGATCGCCTGGCAGGCTACTGGATATGGCCCGTTACGGGCTTAGCAGCACCCTGGGCAGCATGTTGTAATTTGATGCTCTATACGGTCACTCGCTAGTCCCAAGTCGGAGGCCATCGGGGCGGATCGGGGAGGAGATTGGCGGACGGGAGTGTCAAGGGTGGAGCCCCTGCAGCGAGTGACGTGATGGCCTTCTTCCCTCCGCCCAGTTTTTTTCTTCCCTTTTCTTGCCGTTCCATTTGCCCCCTGGGGCCCTCGGTCCATGGGATCCTCCCGTCTCGTGAACAGCCTTCTTTGAAGAGTTGCGAGGAATCACCATACATTCAGATCACAATAGAATGGATAGAATAATGAATGAGAATTCATAGAATCACCGGAGAACCCAGTTAGGGTAATTTAAACCATCAGAATAGAGCAAACGAAACCGCATCTCGTGGAGCGCGTCGATCACGCGAGGCCCCAGGCTGACCCTCGGGATTCCGTTTTTTCCCTTTTTTTCCCTTTTCCATTTCGCTTCACCTTTCTTATCGCTCCCTCTCCCACACTCTCCTCCCTCCCCTCCCACACCCCCTCTGGAGATCCGGGGATCTTCCATCCGACTGTACTTTATATCACTATCCTCTGTTCTTCTCCTCCCCCTCTCTTTCCTCCCTATATACCTTCGATGGTCCCCCAGACCGTCGCGTCTTCCCGTCAATCCCCTTCGACCCGCCGTCGCATCCCCCATGACCGGCAGCAATGGCTTTCAACTTCAACTGGTCGCCGTTAATGGCCGACGCGAGTTTCTACACTCGCGCCCAGGACCTATTAACCGCCGCCCTCAATAAATCGCCCAAACCCCCCATCATCGTCGACGATATCATCGTGACCGAACTGAATCTCGGCTCCATCCCGCCCGAACTCGAGATCTTGGAGATTGGCGACTTGGCTGAGGACCGCTTTCGAGGCATCTTCAAGATGTCCTACTCGGGCGATGCCTTTCTCACGTTAAAAACGCGTGTTCAGGCCAACCCGCTTAATACATACCTTCTCACCCGACCTTCCTTTGCGTCGCCGCTCCCCCTCGCCGCTGCGTAAGTTAACCTATGCAAGGTCGGATGTCCATCCATCCCCACTCGCTGACCGGCCTCTCTATCTCCAGAACTCCTCTCACTATCCCTGTTCAAATCACACTTTCCGACTTCAAGCTCTCCGGTTTCGTCATCCTCGTTTTCTCCAAGCAAAAAGGCATCACCGTCGTCTTCCGAAATGATCCGCTCGAATCGCTCAAAGTCTCCTCCACCTTCGATTCCATCCCCTTCGTGCGCGACTTCCTGCAAAAAGAAATCGAAGGCCAACTGCGCATCCTGTTCATGGACGAGCTTCCCGCCATCATTCACCGCCTGTCGCTCCGCCTGTGGGTGCCAGAATATCGCTCCGGCGAGGAGATGCAGGATGAGCCGGAGATCACCGCCGAAGGCCCGGGCCAGGACCCCTTGGCCAGTCCGCCCCAGGATCCTGTCGATGCGCTTGGAAATGCTTTGAACGAGTCGGAAATCGCCTCTCTGTCCTTAGATTCATCCGTCGAGACCCATTCCCTCTTCTCCCAGAAGAACTTGCTACGCTTGGGCGCCTGACCGATTCTCAACGAACCCTGTCGCTCTTCACGCCCTCCATTCAAGAAGTCGTTTACCGTGCATGGACCTCACCATCCGACCAGGCCGATGTCAACAGCAGTGTGGTGTCTCCGTTGAGCCCCACCCTCTCGAGGGTCCAGTCGCAGGTTGGTAGCATGTCTTCGTTCCAGGACAACGCAAGCATCGTGTCAGCACAGAGCCGATCTTCCGCGTCGACTCATACATTCAGCACCTACGGTCTGAACCTGGGCGCCGGTCGGCATTCGAAAGCCCACGCCCGCAAGCGCAAGAAGCGCGTCGTCGATTTGCGCCGCAAGCCTGCGCCCGAAACCGCCAGTGTCAGCGACGATAGCTCCTACACCGAGACGACGAGCGCCCCTTCGGTCCACTCCGCTCCTCTCCCTGTTGTCAGCGAACAATCTGACGACCCGGTCACGCCACCGATGTCGCCTGAAAGCGACTTCCATCTACCTGCGATTCCCGAACGGCACCGCTTCAGTATCTCTCGTCCACCCCTCCGTCGCAACGTCGCAGCCGAGATGTCGCGCGAGGCCGGGGAGTCTTCTTCCGAACCCGCACGGCGTTACATGGAACCGGGCGATGTGGACGCGACCCCCCGAGGAACTATCCGGCAGGAGTCTGCACGATACGGTGGCGAGAAACAGGAAGCCGGTCCGTCGCGCCAGCTCCCCGCCACTGCTCTTCCCTTCACCGAGGAAAAGCCTGCAGCCAGCCCTGTTGATCAAGCTCTGGTTGAGCGGCTAGCGGGCGAGATCGCTCGCCGCATGCGGGACGAAAAGTTGATGGGCACCAACTCGTGTGCCTTTTGGAACCGACCGGGACAGGAAGAGGGCCCTCCTCCTGCCTACGGTCAATAGATCTGTCTAGATCTGTACCAGTTGACTTCGACTACACACTCTTTCACCTCTCCTTTGTGTTTTCCATCTTCCCAGCTAGCCTGGGCCGTTAATGACCGATACGATATTGTCTAATTGGGCGCATGTTCGTCTGGACATTCGCCTGGATTGTTGATTTGTTTTCGATTTGTTTATTCTCCCAATCAGCGCGTTAGAGATTGTACATTGGATTGGTTTGGATGGTACTGGCACTGTTTTCTGGCGTTGCATTGTCTTTTCGAGTTGTAGGATACCACCTCGCTCTTTGTGATATTTTCTTGTATTCTGTGCGGGTTTGGATCTGGGAACTGGATGGGATGGTCGGAATAAAAGCTGTATTTTGTCATCTTCTACATTCTTCCTGCGTATGCTCAGCCATCTCAACCGAAGGCCATCGAAGCGAGTGTTATCTCCCGCGGTCTTGGCAACCACTCGGCTCCACAGACTAGCTTCGCTCCGCTTTGCGACCAACGTCAATTCGAACCATCGTTCGTGCCTTTTCCCTTCCCTCGCCGCCACGTCGCCGTTTGTGCCTCCCTCCCCTCTGCAATTGTCATCTTTTGCCCTCCCCCCTCCATCGTCGCCATGGCGGTATGTTCAAGAACGTGTTTTGGCGGCTCACAGCCCTCCGGGTCGGCTCACGCTGAGGATGGTAAGTGCTGCATCCCCGGGTCTGGGGTTCAGATCCCCCGTGCCCCTTATGATCGGATCGGACGACTGACCGTCGGTGACTGCCCGGGTGTCTAGATTTTGCCGACTTCGTGAAAGCTCCGGAGCCCTCGCCGGCATCCCTTGTGGCCGCGTCTGCCTCCTCCGTCCCCGCGTACAACACCCAGGGTGCCACCGCTGCCGTCCCGTACACGAAATGGTACCGAGTGTGGGAGCGCACGTCCCCCAAGGACTTCCTCCAGGAGGCCATGGTTCTGCCGTTGATCCTGTTGATTGTCGTCTTCCATCTGTGGGGACCCGGAAGAACCGTCGTCGCGCGAAGGAGTGGGCGCAAGCCCATGCCCCGGTGCTGCAGAGCGAATTTGCCGTCGTGGGCTTCGGTGGCATCCACCAGGTAACCGATGATGCCATTGCGTCGGAGCTCGCCTCGCCCGAGACCATCCTGAAAGAGAAGAGTGCCCAGGAGTTCGCCTCGTACGCTACCGGCCGCCAGAACGTGGCCTTCGTCGACATGTCGATCAAGTTGCCCAAGCGCCACAACCCCATCATCTACTACATGGATATGGTCTTTGGCTTCCTGTTCGAGAGCTACGCTTCCCCCTCGGAGAACTTCGAGGCCACCGCGTACACTTTCGATGGCAAGGAGAAGGATATTGTCCCGGTCCCTGCAGGTGACACATCCTCGCTGAAGGTGAACAACTCGGCCTACGACGGCTTCATCTGGGCTGTCGTGCACAAGAACCACATGCGCAAGTTCCGTGAGGAGCGCTATGACGCCTCCATGACCTTCACCAAGGACAACAACAAGCTCCCCAACTGGATCACTGTGATGTCGGAGAGCGCCGAGATCACCGACACCCTTCTCACCGCGGATCTGGTCGAGGCCATCGAGAAGGCCGGCGAGCACTTCCAGTACCTGATTGTCACTGATCAGCCCACCGACAAGCCCACCAAGTGAGTGTCTTCCCATATGCCTCTTATCTGCAAGAGAGTGAGAGAGTCTAACCCGCGTAGGATCGAGGAAACTACCCCCCGGAAGCGCATCCAACTCAGCACCACCCTTCCCTCCTCCTCCGGCTACGCCTCGACAATCCCCCTGTTCACGCAGTTCCTGCGGTTCGCCGACCGACTTGTTGCGGCGGGTCGCTTCCGCCCTGAAGTGATGCGCAAGATCCGCAACGTCCGCGATGAGGAGATTCGCAAGATCCGTCGCGCCGACGAGGAGGAGAAGGCCGAGGAGCGCAAGCTGGCGGCGGAGAAGATCAAGAAGGAGGACGGGAGCGTCTCCTCCGTGGCATGACTGCCGAGGAGCAGCGTAAGTTCCTCGAGCGTGAGTCCCAGAAGGGACAGCGTCGGTCGATGAAGAAGCAGACAGACGAGGAGACAGTGATCGTATCAACCATGCATCAGATCGGTCGATCACTGTCTGTCTATCGGTGTCGTTCGTCTGTTTCTATTTGTCAGGTGTCAGGGAGGATCCACGGGCCAAGTGGAAAAGCGCCTTGTGATATTCTATTTTTTGTACCTTGCTTCTGTTGCATATCTTAGTGACCGTGTATTCATAATTGACTTTCGTGGGGTGGATAATGTGAGAGATCGATTTGACAGCTCGCCTGGAGTATCGACAGAGAAACTAAAAAAGCAAACTATGGAAATCGCCGAGCCTCTCATTCTGGTTTGGGCTTCTTGGCCTGCTGCGACCTGAAGATGTATCGAGCAGGCAGAATCATAGTTCTTGCTCGCTTGGATGCATGTTTGCTCGAGGGGAGGCTATATGTAGGTCTGGCCTTCCTTCCTCAGCCTTACCTCCATCTCATACCTGCCTTCCCTATCCATCCTACCGGCAGATATCCTCTTCCTCCGGTGTGATTTTCCCTTCACACTTCACATATTCTTCATCGCCATTCTCCAAACACCCATTCGCTCATCCATCTATCCTCGCACGCACCCATTCTTACCTACTGAAACCGCTCACAATGCGCTCCTCCAGTCTCGCTCTACCCCTAACCCTCGCGTCTCTCGCGCTGGGAGCACCTCAAAACCCAACCGTCCAGGTTGGGTCAGCGATTACAGGATGTACCGTTCCGGGCACGATTGCACTCACTTTCGACGATGGCCCGGCTGTCTATACGGAGGGCGTGCTCGATCTGCTGGCTAGATATAAAGCACACGCAACTTTCTTCGTTCTTGGCACCAGTCTGCAGGCTGGATACGCATCGATGCTTCAGAGAATGATGGATGAGGGTCATCAGGTTGCCTCTCATACGTCAGTCCTCTTTTCTTCCCCTTTCCTTCCCATCTACATTCATGTCCATTACAGAGAACATGCTAATAAGGAGAATCCAGACAAGACCACCTCTCTCTTACCGGCCTCAGCCCACAAGGTATGCGAGACCAGATGAATGCGGTGGATGACTCGATCCGCGAGATCATCGGTCAAGCCCCGACTTATATGCGGCCTCCCTATCTGGAGACCAACGATCAGGTCAACTCGGTGATGACCGAGCTGGCGTACCATGTCATCAGCGCGGATATCGACACGAAGGATACATGATCGAGGAGGATCTGCGATGCTGGAAAGGAGCTACGAAAAGTTCCTGGATGAGCTCGAAGCTGGAGGTAGCATCGCTTTGATGCATGATATTCACTCTATTGTGACGGAGTTAGCCGAGAGGATCTTGCAAGAAGTTCAGGAGAGAGGATTGAGGGTGGTGCCTGTTGGGGAATGTTTGGGCGCGGCTCCTGGGTCATGGTACAAGGACTGACTTGTGACGTGACGTTGTATTGTTATGAGGGCTTAGTCTTAGGGGATTCATTGTAATAGTATATCGTTTGGCCTCTTCGGGGGGATTCTCGACAATTTGCCTGTCTGCATAGTAGGAAGTACCTATCACTCGTGTGTCAGGATTCCTTAACCATGCCTCAACAGTTCCTGACATGAACCACGCTGAATTCTCTTTCCTACACCCACTCAGTCATGCAGTGATCCAAACGAGGACGCAGGCAGGGAGCTATCTCTGTCGTTATCAGACTTCCCCGTCGATCTGCCGATGAATAGCCCGGTACACTGATTCTACCTGTCTATATCTGTACGTCGTGATTACATATCTAATCGCTCGACCACGTTGCAGATGTGATCGCAGTGATGCTGATCATGTACTCCATATTGTTTGTGGGCATGAAATTCGTTTCCTAATTGGGTCTCGGACCGTGCCGAAGGAAGATCATTCCATCCATTCATGCACGTCATCTTCTCTTCACCCTCAACCTCCTCCACTTCATACGTACAACCAAGTCACTGTCTACGTATCGCCATGTTACGTTCAAACGATTTCTCCAGTACCTCCAAGAGTGGTTTGCCGATTGTGCTCTACTTCTCCCTGCGAAGGACAGTCTCTCCGACGAATACAATTTTCCTGCGGCGCCGCGGGCCGGACATCCACGCAGATAACATTATCCATCTCTCGTTATCGGGAAGGACCATTGATGACGATTCTATATTTAACGATATATCCAAAGGAGTGTCGAGGTACAAATGAGCGACGGCAGGTTCCAAATCAACAAAATTAGAAGAGAAGGTAAGTGAGCCCCTCATCGGACTACACATACAACAGCCCGGTAACGAGCGAAGCCAGCAAGCCGACAAACACCGGCACCGACACCCACCCCAGCGGCACCGGTATACACCGCCGCAGAGGACGAAGCAGCCGCAACAGATGCAGAAGCGGATGACGCCAACGCAGCAGCCGACGCCGATCCAGAAGCAGACGCAGCATCGCAGACGAGTTTCCATTCACCCCCATTCTCGTGACGACGTCGTGCTCGTGCCTGAGCTCGTCGAGTATGATGAAGAAGAATCCGTCTCATTGCTTGCCACAATACTCTCCACGACCCGTCTTATCTCCATACGTATAACTCTCCGCCGGACGATAATTCACCACCGACACACTCTCCAAGAACATCTTGAACGGCGCAGCGGTGTAGTCCGTCTCACCACCCGCCCACTCAATCGTACCTCGGAGTTATCGGGGTCGCCGCCCGCCCAGATGCCGATCTTCAGACGCATGGGGGTCTGCGGGTAGTTCGTGCCTGAGACGGCGTCGGCGTAGTTGAGGGTGCGGACGACGGTGCCGTCGAGGACCCATTCGAGTTTCTCGGGCGTCCAGTGCACCCCGTACGTGTGGAAGGTTTCTTCAGGGGAGCTGACGGTGACCGTTGTGGCGCGGTCGTAGGAGGTGGTGTTGCCTTTGCCGAAGTAGTTGGTTTGGATGGTGGTGTCGAAGGTGCTTACTTGCTCCTGTTCGGGGTACTTGTTAGTCTGTCTGTCTTTATGTGGTGCATGCATGTGTATGTGTCGAGGAGCTGATTAAATGGGATAGGATGAGGAGAGGAACATACCCAGTCGATCTCATCGAGATCATCCGATTCCAACACGGCGGTACTCACGATACCTGTCCCGTTTGACGCACGCATCTTGAACTCGACATATCCGAAGAAGATGTAAAAGTCGCTCTCAATGGTGGGCGCATCGCCCTGCTCGTTGATGACGAATTCGCGCCCTGGGAGGTACTTGTCACCGATCCAGAGGTGACGTTCCAGTGATCGAAGGCCGAGTCGCCGGTGGTGAAGTCGGTGGTGAGTCGGTAGGTGCTGAGACCGGCGTCTGCGGAGCAGGTTTCTGTGGCATATCACTCAGTATTAAATTCTGATATATCCCTTACAAAGGGGGTTAGACGCACTCTTCAGCGGATTACAGCTGGTATAAGTCTGAGCGGAGCATTGCGCCGCCAGAGCGGGGTCGTCGCCCACAGCAGGTAGGACGGCATGTCAAAGGTTTCGAATCGAAGTAACGAGCGAAGTGGATATAAGAATTGAACCTCACATTAAAAAAACGATTGAAACAATCAGGAGTGGAAGACTCGTGTTATAAGTCGAGTGAAGATAAGTATTCAGCCGGGTGGAGTCCTACCATACATAGGAGTAGGAGTACTCCGTAGGATACCAATCGTGCAATTGGCATGTCTTCTCATGTCTTGGCTAGATAACTCCGAGCCCCCCCATGATCAAGACATCTCCGAGGCCAGCGTCGTATGTCTTGTCTGGTCTTGTTTGGGCCATCCGGAACGCGGCCGTCGGTTAGGGCTTTAGGGGCTCCACCGCGAAGCTTGAATTGATGGTGCCTGGCCGCGCTTACGTATGTTTGGTCGCTTAATCTTTAGCCTGCGTACGTATGCAATTGGGTTTCTGGTTCTTCTCTAGTAGGGGTGGTAGCAGTAGCAGTTTTCCAGAATTATGTATCGCAGGTGGAGTGACGGTGT
Source organism: Aspergillus micronesiensis (assembly GCA_039763685.1). NCBI lineage: Eukaryota > Fungi > Ascomycota > Eurotiomycetes > Eurotiales > Aspergillaceae > Aspergillus > Aspergillus micronesiensis. Next base: position 462,712 of record JASHHO010000087.1, on the reverse strand, counting down.
TCCTCAGAGACATACATCAGTGCATAAGAGAGAACGAGTCGGTGACAGCCAAACCCTAACCCTCCCCCATCCAGAAGTATTTATAGACATGTCTCATCGCCGCAGCAAGACTATTGCTTCGGAGCGCCACTTCCCAGCAAGTACGGAATAATCGATGAAAAACTCAACGGCTGTATTTTTACCCTCACCAGGACCGGCAGTTGGTCCAGTCTGCCCCTAGAATAAACGACTAGCTGACGTACGTAGAAGAATACGCCTGCGCGGCCCACCGCCTCATCCGTCGAACCAGGCCATGCATGTAAATATCGACGCATTCCTCCCTTCTTCCCGGTTCCTCCTTGGTTTATTCTGGTGATGGATCGGTAGGAGTCTAGCGAATCCCGCTCTACCCGTTGCAGCCATGTGGTGTTTGTTTCCACGGTTCCGGTCGTGTACGTCTTCGTCTTCGTCCTCGTCCTCATGCGTGTTCTTTCTGGTTCTGGTTACAATTGTGAGCCAACTGCGCCTTGCGGGGGCTATTTCACTGAATATCAATGATGAGCGTACGTACCCTTGCCACTGTCCCTCTGCCATCCATTGGAAACCTAGACATTAGTACAGGCCAGACACAACTGACCCACGCGACAGAATCAATCAAAGATGCCGCCAGCACAGCAGCCTGGGGCATGATGCGCCACTACAAGGGCAATGAGTCCGGGGAGATCCCGGGAAAACTCCCCAATACGTGGTGGGAGGGCGGTGCCATGTTCATGACGCTGATCGAGTATTGGCATTTTACCGGCGATGATACGTATAACGATGAGGTTACCGTGGGGATGCAGTGGCAGGCTGGGGATGGGAATTACTTTCCGTCGAATTGGAGTACTTATCTGGTTTGTTCTCTTTCCAATTTATCAGCTTTCCGATAGCCAGGATGAGTTGTATACTCTACGCTGCCTGGGGATGAGGAGGGTACATGCTAATAAGTAGGACTAGGGCAACGACGACCAAATGTTCTGGGGCCTTGCGGCCATGACTGCCGCTGAGCTCCAACTTCCCGACGTCTCAGACGGGTACTCATGGCTGTCCCTCGCACAGGGAGTCTTCAACACGCAAGTCAAGCGATGGGACACGACGACCTGTGGGGGTGGCCTTCGCTGGCAGATCTGGGCATACCAAGCCGGTTACGACATGAAGAACACCATCTCCAACGCCGGATTGTTCCAACTCGCTGCTCGACTGGCTCGGTATACGGGCAATTCAACGTACGCCGACTGGGCGGAAACGATCTGGGATTGGTCGGCGTCAGTGCCGTTACTGAGCAATTCGACGTGGAATGTGGCCGATTCGACAGACACGGCGAACGATTGTACCACGCAGGGGAATAACCAGTGGACGTATAACTAGGGGCGTATATCGGGGGTGCAGCATATCTCTACAACTACGTGAGTTGGAACTTGCCCCTTCTTCCCGTCCTATATGTAGTAGAAGTATAAGACTAACCGGTTGATACGTGTGTATAGACCAACGGCACAAACACCAAATGGACCAACGCAGTCAATGGCCTCCTCAACGTCACGCTAGACACATTCTTCCCAACCAAATACGGCAGCGAGATCATGTCCGAAGTCACCTGCGAACCGACCCAAGTCTGCAACAACAACGAGATCATCTTCAAAGGCCTCCTATCCATGTGGCTGGCCTTCACGGCACTACTCGTTCCGTCTACCTACGGTAGCATCCTGCCCAAACTCCAAGGCTCTGCCGTAGCCGCTGCAAAGTCGTGCACAGGAAACAGCAATAACACCTGTGGAGTACGCTGGTACCCCGGGAAGTGGGACGGACTGAGTGGTCTCGAGGAGCAGATGAGCGTTACTAGTATCTTAGCGGCAAATCTCATCGCGATGGATGGTGGTTCTGGGCCTGTCACCTCTACTACTGGTGGTAATAGCTCGAGTGACCCGTCGGCAGGCGAGTCGGATCATGATACGGGAGGTACGACGGTGGTCACAGTGACGACAGGAGATCGAGTCGGGGCGGCGTTTGCGACGATTGCCATGGCAGCTATTCCTATCAGCGCGGTGGTATTCTTAATATTCACGTAGTAGTGTTTTGGCGGCGTGCATCTCATGGAAGTATGTTGACTGTGGGGTGAGTGATAAGAATCATGAATGAACGTTCATATTACAATATCTAAGATACGTCTGCTCTAAGTCTTGTCTACAGCTTCCCGTAAATCTTCACCCGCTCCTCAATCGGCTTCTGCGATTTCTCACCCGGGGCCCCTTCCGGGCTACCGAAGACCAACTGCGCAACTAGACGCCAGTCACTGGGCACATCCCACTGCTTGGAAACGGGGACGTCGATGAGCGGGTTGTAGTGCTGCAGGTTAGCACCAAAGCCGAGGGACTCAAGACCCGTCCATACTATGAAACATTCAGTGTTGAAAGACCTCAGAGGGTTAGGAAAGAACATACGGAAATACTGGTGCATGGCATTCGAGTGGTCCGCCCACGGCTGGAAGTGATCCTTGTAGATGGCAAACTTCTCCGAAAACGGCTTGATATGCGCTGGGTCCTCGTAGAACAAGACCTATTCACTATCAGTCATACACATCTCGAAAATCCACAATGAAGGAGAGGGGAGGAATACCGTCCCGACACCCCCCTTCATCCCCTGCAACTTCGGCAAAGTCTGCTTCTTCCACGTCTCCTCAGGCACAGCCCCAGACTTAACCAGCTCGCCAAAAGTCTCAATGACAATATCCCAGAGCTTCTCGTGCTCCTGATGCAGCAGCACCAGCAACCGAGTCGACTGGGTGTTGAACGAGCTGGGTACATTGAGGATAGCCGCATTAACCAGCTCCTCAATCTTAGAGTCCGGGACGGGGCTATTCTTGCCCAGCTTGTAGATAGTGCGACGCGCCTTGGCAAGCTCAATTAGAGTGTCGGTACCAGCCATCTTGGGTTGTTTCTGGGTGACTGACGTAGATGAGAACGGCCTAGATGTTGACGTGAAGGGTGTGGAGATGCGCGGGAGAGCGGAAGTGTTGCGCTGGAGGTTCAGACGCAGGAGAGATGAGCGCAGAAGACGTGGAGCGGCCATTGTGCTTTATAAAGGTGTGTATCGGTCAGATCAGGGTGTATAACCGAGAGAGAGAGAAATTTCCGCTGGAGGAGAGGAATTGCGAGGGTTAAATATGAGGTCATTCGCAGAGGCGGAATTACGGAGTTGGCTTATTAATGCACTGCGACATCGGATATACGGAGTAACTTATACTTAAGAGATGACAAATGATTATATTCTATTGTATAGCCAGCATCGCGATTGCAAACAGTCAAGCAAGATATAGGGCATCATTGACGAAGGATTGAATCGTCACGTACATGACGTTCTGGTCAAGTGAGTCGAATGGTTCCCGCTTAGGCCAGAACAAGCCATTCCTTTCTATCTGCTACTCCCTAAAGCTTCAATGATATACTATCTCAACTAACTAACCTGTGACGCTTGGTCATAAACAAACAGTCTACAGAGGTTGGTCATTATGGAGAGTTGCATGCACGCGCTGTTCGTCTCGATCTATTTCCCTTTCACGTCTTGATCCAGTAGTGCCAAGCACAGTCACGCAAGGGGCCTTTGGCTGAGAGGACGAAAGCAAGGAGTGTGCCCTTACAGCGTATGAAGCCATTAAGTCACTTAGTCACACATGGACTTCTGATAAAATCATAGCATTATCACTGGGGAAAGTACAGAGGCAGAGTAACCACCAGTCAAGAGGCATTGCTACCTTCCAATCCATCCTTCCTTGATCCAAACAATACCGAGCAAGAGTTACACCGCAGTCCAACTAATTCACAATGAACGACAATACCCTACCATCAGTCCAAGCCGACAATGAATGGTCCCCTCTCAAATCCGTCATCGTGGGCCGAGCCGGACAAGCATGCTTCCCCAACGCCCCTCGAAAGATGATTGAAGCCACCATGCCATCAGCTCATGTACATCGATTTAAGCCGAAAGCCCCCTTCGACGAGACACTTCTCTCCAATGCAGAAACTGAGCTAGATGGATTAGCTGCCATTCTCGAGAAACATGGAATCAAGGTCTATCGGCCACCGGCGGGAATCAACTGGCTTGAAGTGAACGGATATACAGGCCCATGCCCCGAGACGGCCTCATGAGCGTCAAGAATACCCTGATCGAGGCTTGCTTCGCCTGGCCCTGTCGCGATCAAGAGATTGAGGCTGCGTTCTCTTCGATCCTGGAAGAATTAGCGAAAGACAGCCGCGTGAACATTGTGCGGCGTGCGCCGTTTGCCTTCGCCCCTACCCTGTTGGACAGCGATGGCAATAGCGATAGTAAATGGGCGATAAACAACACTCGTCCAGCGTTTGACACCGCAGACTTCATGCGATTCGGTCAAACTATCATCGGACAACTCAGCCATGTGACCAACCAAGCCGGCGTGGAGTATATCCATCAGCATCTACCGGAAGGGTATAAGATCGAGCTCTCGAGGTCGACGACCCGCATGCCATGCACATCGATGCAACCATTCTCCCGCTTCGAGAAGGCCTGTTAGTATATCACACCGAAAAGGTGACAGAGGCTTCGTTGAGGAAGCACCAGGTTCTGGCTAATTGGGACCTACGAGCGTATCCGTTTACTCCCATGGGACGCGACGATCCGCCGCTTTATATGACGAGTCCGTGGCTTTGTCTAAATGCATTGGTTCTAGATGGAAGAAGGTCGTGGTGGAGGCGAGTGATCATACGACAGCGCGGTGGCTCGAGTCCCTCGGAATGGAATGCATTCTTTGCCCGTTCAGACATGTTAATAGCATCGGGGGTCTTTCCACTGTGCGACAGTGGATCTAGTGAGAGAGAGTTCTTGAGGGCATCGGGCCTGGGATTACCCTAGATAATATCATAGGTTGCCACAAATGTTTTAGCGTAATGACATTCTGGGGATCATATATGTATGCAAAATGTTTCTGATGGTATACGTGATCTTTTAGGGTGGTATGGATATAGTAGATCATTACGTCCATAATCAGGTGACAGTCTCATAGTTATCGCCCGAATGGGCACAGGTTTCAACTGCAGAGGAAGATTGTATTTGTATTCATGTTCATATCAGACCACCCGTGAGGCAGACTGACTAGTATTCCTCCCTTCATGCCTCGGTCCTGTAACTCCTCCCCAGACCATTACGTAAATCTAAAAAGCTCCTTTCATCACTTTCTATGCCTCGTGCCAAAGCTGGTGTGTTTGTAGCAAATAATCAAAGGTCAGCCCAAGTGCTCTAGAAGCAACTGGGAATACAAAGTAAGCGCACGGAGATGTTTGAAGATATACCTCTCTGCCTGGGGCTGTGGGAATGGTCTCAAAAGAAGGAACCCAGGGTTGTTTCAATGTAAATGCATCTTTACTGAGAGGGCGTCGAGCAGCATCTCAACATACCACATACACAGTGGCTGTTCGAAGAATATGAAGAAGCGCGGTGCTGTGTCCTTGTCCCCGGCCAGTGCCTCAAACAGTCCCTCGGCGCGCAGAATATGGAAGATGTAGCAGCAGCGCACTCTCGCCGCTATGCCTGCGGTGCGATGCAAGATAGCGGGTGGTCTGGCAGCGGATAGGGGTTACCTCCGCAAGAGCCGTTGAAAACGGCGTACTGACCGGTCAAGATAGTGATCCAGTAGATGTAAATAATGTTATCGCCACTACGCTTTTATGCAATGTGTTGGAGTTCCGATGCTCCATCCTCATCGCTGGCCTTTGTGTCTGAGTAGTGATCCTTATGAAGTACTAGAGGGCCCATGAATCATTTAGCCCACCCTGGAGAGTCATGGGGTAGGGCAGCGCTGGTGACGGCAAGGTCGTCCTGCCCGTTGGCGGTAAGCTTGATTTGATGTGTATCAGCTTCAATATATACATGAGTGAAAAGAAAGCGCTTACCAAGGGCAGGCGACATGATGAATGTGGCAAACGAGCAAGACAGCACAGATGATGCAGTAGTATATATCCTGAGACCCACTTACCCCTGATCCATAAGGGATTGATTAAGGAGGCCAAAGCTACAGAATGCTAGAACAGCCACCACACAGCTTGGACATCGATGCTTTGAGCTGGTCGCTAGTATGGACCTGTTTCTTGTCGGATCTGCTGCACAGAAGTTCCAGTCACTGTAGATCAATATGTCGCTGAAACTTTTTTTTGATATCGGTGGCTAAATAAGTCTCCTAGGGCCTGCAGGTCACTTGGAGCACTTGAAAAGGGCATCCTATCAGCGAACGGCTGATTGTTGGCAAGTGGTCTGTCAAGCGCCAGTCCATGCACGATGGTAAGCGATCTAGACATTTTGTCATCATTGTATAACGCGAGCACGGAAGAATCATGTGTGGTAAAGCCAGCCAGTGTAGATGACATACGTATGAGGAAGAGATATGACTATCGGAATAGTGTCAGCTTATCTCGCCATGGAATGATCTGGCTGGGGATCAGCTAGTCCTTTTGGCTGTGTGGTCATTCCGCATAAAGTCACATAGCTAGAATAAAGAAGCCTCGTAAGAAGGCTATGGTATTAAGAACTATGAGGAGGGAGATGTTGAGGAGCAAGAAATGCTCATAGAGATGAGTCATCAGCATGTTGGTGAATATGGAGGATTCATTTAGTATGATTACCTCGATGAGAAACAAAACCCAACGTTGTGAATGATCTATTATACAATCTGGTGCACGAACGAAAGGGAGAGGGGACTTTGGAGTCAATTTTATTGAACTTAAACGTACCATTGCTATCAGCCCAACTACCGCAATTCCACAGGCGTTGGATTTTAAGTACATGGGATAGTTGGCTATATCCAAACTCCCGCTCGCTTGCCGTGGCCACTCGCTTGCCGGATACGTTAGATCATTTCCCATATACCTGCCTATCCAAAAATGGAGTGCTCGCGACCCCCAGGTCAATGATATCATCATCACAAGATAACAGCACTGGCACCTGTTGCAAATTAAATTAGAATTTCCACATCAACATGGGTCGATAGCTCAGTCTGGTAGAGCAGGGGATTGCAGATCCCAAGGTCGGGGGTTCGAGTCCCCCTCGGCCCTTATCTCTTTTTGACTTTTTTACCCCCTCTTATAACCGGTAAATTTAAGCTACTATGCTCATACTGTACAGGCACCTGGACAATCAGTAGGATACAAATTCGTATTTCATGCACTGTCCCGGCCTGCTTAGCCTATAGTGACGTTCCTCGGCACCGTTCTGGAGCGCAAAGGAAAGATGAATGATGGCCGAAATTTACTTTACTATCAGCTTCAAACTACTGTCTACAACCCATCAACTCGTACTCCTCATACATTTCCCATCACCGCGTTCCTTAAGAACGGCCAGTGCTGGGCAAACTTCCCTCCTCAGTATGGACCCCCACGTGTTTTTGACCGGTCGCATCTTCGGCATCACAAAAGAGAATCGTCAATTAGCCATCGTGACGGATGACATACACTTCCAGTCAACATTAACAACTAGTATTCCGCTAACGCCCTCTTCTGCAACTGCTAAAAGAAAACAAGTTGATCGCTGGTCTCAAAGGGCTGGCCCGACTACTCCAGCAAATTCTACGTGAACTCATAACTTTGACTCTTCTGAAACGCACCTTATAACGCCTACCAGAGCCAATAGTGTTGTTGAGGAAGACGGGAAAAGCACTCAGATTGCTTGGGCTGATACATTGGATGGCACCAACGGCTCCCCACGAGAAAACAGCCCGACTCCAGAAAGACGCTCTCAAAGACAAAGGAAGACTTCATACAATGATATTCTCGCACTGTCGAAATGAAACCACGCCGACTTGTCCCAGACCTTGACTAAACCCTCTCCGGTTATTACATTACTCACATATCAAGCCTGCTGTCTTTGGTCCGTTCGGGATGGATCGTGTTCCTTCTCCAATCAATACATTTCAGTGTTGTTTTCTATTTTGATTCCTATGTCTCTTTACTTTCCTACCCTGAAAATGAACCGTGTGGGACAAAGGGCCGTAATCAATGTGAATGTACTGTACATATGCGCGCCTCGTTACAAGTTGTTGCTCTGAAACCAAGTCACAGGTGAAAGAGTCATCCGTGTAAGACTTCCTGGGCTCTCACCTGCTCCTGTTCTACTGTACCCTGGAACGAACAAAGTGGAGATAAGGGTACTTTAGGCCATGACCCTGCCTGAGCCCCACGTCAGATTTATCTCGTGCAGCGCCTTATTCTGGTTGAATGGTCCCTCTTGACGCTGATTCGCCCGTCTAAACTCTTTCTATTTTGGACCCGGCCCTCCTGCTATTCTAAGTTACTTGCGCAAATGCCGCTCTCTCTTTCGTGCCCTTAGTTTGCATGTGACGTATCTCTTAGATTGCAAAAGTGCGATCTTAATATGCTACTGGTCGCTCTTTTACCTCATTTGACTTAAGTCTTCCTTAATAATCTGCCATGCTGCCCCAACGTCTTGCAGGCCTAGACCTTCTGCAACAAATGACACCACACGCATACAAACCAAACCGTGAGAATAAATACCATATCATTCAATGAATGCCTTGACACATTCTCTTACCCGAGAGTAGTGTTGCATACCCTGAACACACCATTTATTTCAGAGAATTATTTCAGGGAAGGTCGAAACCTCATTCAGCCTCACACATATCTTCTCTTTCTAAATCCATTGCCAAGGCCCTGCAATGCGAGGGCATGCTATAAATATGACTGTACTATTATATCAGATACGCTCTTAGCTATAACTCTGACTGCCAATTTGCATTGTACACGGGACGTAACCAGGATAGACTATCGATTGACAATTCCAAATACTGGTTCACGTTGACGCCTTAGCCGCTACGTGTCGATCCCTAACCATCATGTATTGGCAGATCAAGGTGTCATATGTAGAATTTCAATAAATTATGATACTTGGCTTTGATACCTAAAAATTATTGCTATCTACTCCGTATGCAAGGCAAACCAACTAATTGCCAATAATCCTGCAACCTAAGATGACTAGCTATATGAGCGCCGGATGCCGTTCCCTAAACAGCTAAACAATTGCAAGATTGCAGACACGCTCTCCAACTAGTGCGACCATACTTCTACATCTTCTTGCTCAAGAGGTGCACCCCTAGGCTATATATACCCTTCCCAAGTCAATTTCTTGTTCAGTATCACCCAGCTTTCTTCAGACAATCCAACATGCGAATTGTTATCGATCTCCTTCTCCTTTCGTTATCCGTGCCTCTGGTGATGTCCCACTCGTCAAGGGTAAATGCGATGGACTCACTCTCTCTAGGCCTACATCCGGCTTGCCTACCGACTCGCATGCCATTCTCAGAACTTTAGACGATTTTCCAATACTTAATACCATAGTTTCCAATCTTGGTATTGACTCCAAGTTGACCGACCCAGTTGGTATGGCACATGGTATCATTGACTCCACGTTTGATACCATGGCGGTGACTGCCGCTGCTCTGCCAGGAGACGGACCAACTGTCGCAAAGCTGCTGGTATGTAATTCCTGTCCACACATCAAGTATATGACATCTGACAAATCAACACTTCGAAAGCGGGCAACAAAAGGCCTCATTCATCGAAAAATTGCAGCCCACCCTAAAGCTAACCAACATCATTTGGAGTCATCTAATATCTCTTCGCTTATACCGCGCCAAGATAATGAGTCTCCACCTGGAGGCATCGATGAAGATTCAACCCTCAGTGAAATCCTTGTTCAAGAAGTTGGAACGACCTGTAACTGTCTTGCCACTCTACTTTATTTACGGTGCACCTCTTGAGGGCTCTTCTGGAATCTATATTTGAGGTCCTCATTAATATTGTTACACCAATTGGTGATTTAGGCGTTGTTTTGGCAGATCTTTTGGTAAGCAATTTGAACCCCGCTAGTTCTGATTCTTTTGATTCCTTAATTGGATAAACTAACTGTCTTCAGAGCGATCTTCGTGATATCATACATGAATCTCTTACCACCGGTGCAGAAGTGCTCAGGCCAGAAAATGTCTGTGGAGATATATTGTAGAGGGGTGCCTCAGCACCCTCTCATCGACCACCTCATTGCCGGCATGATAAGTAGGCCGCATCCCCCCAGGCAGAGTAGTTAGACAGTAATACACATTCTTCTCTCGTTTTCCTCACCTCTCGCTAGTAGGAATTGTGAAAGCCGGTCAAAGACACGATGAAATCAATGAATTTGGTAGTATTTAACGAAAATTCTAAGCATAGAGAAGAAAGGAGAAGAGGAAACAAAATAAGCAGTATAGTCGCCTAAGTAGTTAAATACTCAAACAACCACTAACCTATTAAATAATATAAATATAATCTCTACATAAGGTATTAGCTAAATCCTCTATAAGTCATTATATTACTGTTAGACACCGCACCTTAGGAGCCTGAATGCGCAGGCCACCACGGGCCAGTCAGCAGCCCGCTGGTGTTAACTAAGCCAGGTGTATGTGACCTAGCACACGTGATCCCGCGCTACAGGGCTTTAAGGAAGAAACACCGCTAGTCTCCAGAGGAGACTAGTAATTAGTTATTATATAATCTTATACCTACTATCTCTAGTTACTGTACTCCTATATATTATTATACTACCTTACCGCTATCTACTATACTTAATACTTCTAATTACTCTTAAAAGATAGCCTATGAGAAGGACTATAGCCCCTTAAACTAGAATATTATATCTAAAGAGGCTATAATTACTAAGACCTAGCACCTTATTAAAATATCTAAGTAGGAGTTACAGCCTAATTCTCTAAAGAAAAGTTAAGCCTACTTACTAGCAGACCTAAAAGCCTACAAAAAAATAATTTACTAGACCTAGTAGATATTAATACAGCCCTTTAAAAAAAGAAGAAAGAGCTATAGTATATCTAATACTAATATATACTATATAAGGTAACCCTAGAAATTAAATAAAAAAAGAGAAGGGTAGGCATCCTTCCTAACTATCTAAAAGCTAGGGAGGACCCTTTCTAACTAGCTAGATTAACCTTACCTAGTATACTATAAGTTATAGAGATACTATATACTAAAAATATATAAGGATCTTAGAATATTCTTAAGCCTCCTCCTAGTATACCAAACCTTACCTATAGAGGAAATAATTTAAAAGAATACTATACCTTTATAGTAAGGCTAGATAATTACTTTAAAAAGAAATACCTACTACTTTACTAGGGATAGCGTAAAGGTTACTAAAAAGGTAGTCTATCTAGATATATCCCTAATCCTTTTCTAATAGTAACATAAAGAGGAATAAAAAGGTATAATTACTTAGAAAAAATTCTATAACTTCCTTCTATACTAGATTAATAATCTAATAAACCTTATTAGGGATACTAACTAGAATTATTTATTATCTAATAACTATTATAGTAGTCTATCCGGGAATTTACTATATAATAAGTAGTAGGAGGTATAGCTCCCTAACTAGTTTACTAAAGCTCAGAGAAAGAACTACTTTAAAATAAAAATCCTAGAGGAAATCTAATATAAGGCCCTAAAGTATCTAACTAAACCTAAATCCTATAAGAATTATATAGCACTTATAGACTATTAAAGATAGTCTATCCATAAGAAAGGTATTACTAAGAAGAAAGAGATCCTTCCTATACTACTAAATCTAGGTCTAATAGCCAGCCCTCCTATAATAATAGATAATACTAGGATAGAATACATAAATAACTATACTATAATAATAATATATAAAACTTAAGCTAAGTAATACTAAGCTATAACAGAGATAATTAATTACTATAAGATAGATATCTACTAAGAACTAATAATAATATAAATACTATAACTACAGTAGAAAAGGATATAACCCATTTCTATAATATACCTAGGAAAAACCCCCAGGAGTAAGAGGGAAAAAACTAAGTAATCTAGGATAAAAGATAGTACTAGCCCTAGGCCTTACTATAAGAAACACACTAAATAACTTAATAGAAATAGTAGTTATAATTAATACTCCTAATAGGTAAAGGCTAGTAAAGGCCCTTATTAACTATAGTACCTAAGTACTGCTAATTAGCTAAGAATAGATAAAGTAGTTCCTCTCTAACCCTAAAATTAAGTTATAATAAATTAAAGTATTTAATAGATATTATATCCTATTCTTTAGCTAATACTAGCTTAGTATTACTATAGCAGATATAAATTAGTAAAAGCTAAGTATTATCTAGATACTAGATATAGTTAAAATAAAGGAGTTTAATATTATTCTTAGCTACCTATAGCTACGGGATATTAACCTAATAATAGATTAGAGAACTAGAGTCTAGAGATATCCTAAAAAGAGCACCCAACCCTTAGAAATAATTAATAGGGATAAAGTATAATAAGCCTATAAGAAAGAAAAGCTACTATATATAGTATTTATTACCTAGAATAAGATTAATAGGGTTACTATATATAGAGCTATAATAGAAGATTAGAAAGATATCTCCCTTCTAAAGTAATATAAGGACTTTAAGGATATCTTCTAAAGAGAAGGACAGGAAAGCTACTATAATATAAAAAATAAGACTATACTATTAACCTAAAACCTAGAGCTATACTACTATACTAGCTAATATATATACTTTTAGAGAAGGAGCTTAAAACCCTATAAAAATATATTTAGTAGGTACTAGAGAAAGGATAAATTAGACTATTAAAAAGCCTAGTAAGTATACCCATCCTATTTATCCCTAAGAAGGATGGAAGTATATACCTATATATAGACTATTAAGGCTTAAATATAGTAATAATTAAGAATTAGCACCCCTATCCCTAGTTAGGGAAACACTAGACTAACTCTTTAAAGTAAAAATCTACTCTAAATTTAATCTTAGAGATACCTACTACTACATCCAAATTAAGCATAAAGATAAGTGAAAATAATATTTTAAATATATTATAGATACTAAGTACTATATCTACTATTTAGGCTAGTTAATACTCCTACTATTTTCTAAGCCTATATTAATTGTGCCTTATAAGACTACCTAGATATCTATTATATAGTCTACCTAGATAATATCCTAGTATTCTCTAACTTAGAGGAAGAATATATATAATATATATAGGAGGTCCTAGAATAGCTACATAAATTTAATCTATAAGTAAAACTAAGCAAGTATACCTTCTATATAATATATATTAAATATCTAGGGTTTATTATCTCCCCTAATAGAGTAGAGTTAGAGGAGGACTATATCTTAACTATTAAAAAATAGCCTAAGCTATATATAGATAATAGATCCTTATATTTCTAGGATTTTTATGAATTTCTACTAATAGTTCATCTATTAGTATTCTAAAGTAATAGCCCCGCTATAAAGCTTACTAGGATGGATAATAAGGGACTAACTATAGGGAATAAGCTAGGGGTATAGAGATATACTTTAAGAGATTAAACTACCCCTTATAACTAAGTAGGCTTTCCAGACCCTTAAAAAAGTATTTAGAAGAAGTACCTTTTCTTTAATACTTTTCTAATCTAAGGATTTTAATAAAACTAATATATTAGGCTATATAGTTACTATAAATTATATCCTAGCTTTTTAAAGATGAAGAGTAGTATCCTATTACCTTTTACTCTTATAAGATGTTTAGTACTAAAATATAGTATAAAACCTATAATTAGGAGCTCCTAGCTTAGTAAAGATATTTAAATAGTAATATTATTACCTAGAGAAAAGTACCTATGTAATAAATATTATATTAGACTATATAAACCTAAGTATATTTATAAAACCTATAATAAAGCAGCTAATAGCTAGTAAGTATACTAGGTTAAGCTACTTACTATATTTAACTTTACTATTCGCTACTAAGCTGGTTTAAAAAATCTAGCTAATATACTAAGTAGACACACTAATTATATACCTAAAGGTAACTAGAACGACTATAACCTACTACTAGTAAGGCTATAGGAGATACTAGGTATACCTAAGAATAGGACGGCGGGAAAGACTATATAAAAGAACTAGACAGCAGGAAAGACTATATAAGAGAAATAGATAGTAGGAAAGACTATATAGTAGTACTAGATAGCAGGAAAGACCGTACAGAAGAATAGACAATAGGAAAGGACTATAATAAAGATACCCTAGAAAAAGCTACTAAGGCAACAGAGATACTAAGAAAAAAGAGCTATACTATAGATATTACTAGGTTTCTAGAGCCTTAGGTGCCCTAGATGAAGAAGTATATATTATCTTATCTTATCTTAGAGACGGCCTATATAGACCTAAAAAAGCTAATAATTAACTTTATTTATTACATCTAGAGAGAGGATAATAAAGGAATAACTTAGATTACCATACTCTAAGAGTAAAAAGTAAAGCTAAGTAGCTTACCCTAGAATATAGACTAAAAGGGTCTCCTTAAATATAAAGAGTATATATATATACTATATAAACCTATAATTACTCATATAAATTATAAGGTTAAACTATAATAACCCCTAAAAAGGGCATTTCCAAATTAATTATATATTTAAGAATATTAAACGGAAATACTATTAGAATAATTATAGTAAGACATTAAGAATTATATATAGATATATAATATCTATTAGAGGATCAAGTCCATTATTATAAATTATATAGATAACTAGAGCTACTCCCTATACCTAAATAACCTATAGATATAGTATCTATAGACTTTATCACCAGTCTCCCCCCTAGTAGGTAGAAAGGGGAAGTATATAATATAATACTAGTCCTAGTAGACTCCCTAATAAAGTATACATTATATCTACTATATAAGAAAAGTATTAATATATCTTAACTAGGAGCCCTACTTTATAAAAAAGTTATACCCTTTTTAAATTACTAAAGTATCTTATTTTAGACTAAGATACTATCTTTCTAGACTAGTACTAGAGTATCCTTTATTACTTCCTAGACATAAAGAGGAAGATATTAACTATTTTATCCCTAAATAGACGGATAGACTAAGTAAATTAACTAATTACTAGAGTATTATCTTAGGGCCTATATAAACTTCTCCTAAGATGACTAGGTATAGTAGCTCCTAATAATATAGTTTATATATACTATAATATATTTAGTAACAGGACAGTTACTAGTAATATATTAATAAGATTTAATCTAAACCTAATTAGACGTAAAGCTAATAGATAATAAAATACCTATTCTAGCTATAAGTAAACGCATCCTATAGCTATAGAAAGTAAGGGAACTAATAAAAAATTACTCTATAATAATTAAAAAAGGTATAACTGTTTAATATAATAAAATACACCTTAAAAAGCAGTTTAAGATTAGTAATATAATTATATTTAAGGACTAAGAATATCTTATTAATTTAACTAAACCCTAAGCTAGATTATTACTAACTAGGACCTTTCCTAATTATTAATATATAGGGTATATAAATATATAAGCTCTAGCTTCTCCTACATTATTATTAATATATATCTAGTCTTCTATATATTATTATTAGAAGCCTATTATTAGTAGAAAGATATAGTATTAAGACCCCCACTAATACTAATTAATAGGGGAAGAATAGTAAATTAATAGTATTATTACTAAGCAAATAAACTATACTATAAAGTAAATATAGTATCTAATCTATTAGATAGGCTACCCTAATATATAAAAATATATAGACAGATATAACAGAGTTAAAGAATACTAAAGTACTTAATTAATAGGAATAGCATACCTAGAATATAGAGAAATAATATAATAACACAGATACTATAGATAAATAAAAATATAGACTATATAAGGATTAGAATATAATTTAATAAAGAAAATTATACTTACCTACCTATCTATAGTTTATTAACGCTTAATTATATATAAATAAAATAAAAAGATGGCCCACCTACCTAATCCTACTAAGTATAGCTATCTTTATAGTTACTAAAGTAGTAAGACTAGTACCTCTACTATCTAGCTAGTACTAAGAGAGTAGCTAGTATTAGTATAAATAGAGTACTCTTAGTCTCTTTCTTTTTCTTCTTTTTTTTTTTTTTATTTTCCTTTTCTTTCTTTTATTGGTGCTAGACGTGAGGCTTATATTATATAATTTAGTAATAATATAGCTCTAGATAGTACTTATAAGTACTCTAGAATACTTTCCTCTGAGTTAGGGGCCTAGAGGTAGTAATATACTTAGATAGTATCTTATAAGTAATATATCGCCTCTAGTACTAGTATATAGTTATAACAGTACTTCTAATACTAAAATATAGGCATAATATCTAGGTAGAAAATAGTAATATGGTACTACCTAGGGACTATTATACTATCCTATATATTAGTCTGACTGTTATTTATAGTGAGTTTAGACTTACCTTCTTAAGGTTATATAGATAGTATAGACACTACCTAGCCCCTTTAGGAGGGGGAGGAGGAGTATATTTACCTTAGGCTTAGGCTAGGCTTGGGGGGTAGTAGTATAATAACCCCTAGCAGGGGATCTCCCAACTCGGCTAAAGCTAGTAGGTATTATAGGCATAGTAAGTAGCACAATACTTATAGTAGGTAGTATAGTAGAGAGCACAGGCAGCATAGCTAGGATATTAAAGAGTTAATTACTATCTAAAAAATGTATATAGTTAGAACTCATTCTAAAAATAGAGAAAAACCTAAGACAGCCATATACCTAAATTTAGTAGTAGATAGGACTCCTAATTATTTATTAAATATTAATAAACTACTTTATTATAGCTAAAATACCTCTAGCTAATTCTTATAGTTAAAATATACCTAAGAGATATAGTATAAGCTATTAAGGGCACCATAATAAGGCAGTTAACAGAGAAAACAAGAAAAATAAATAGTAAAAAAGCTAAGCTAGTAAAAGATACTAAGTTAATAGAAAACACACCCTTAATACTAAAATAACTATATTTTATAGTAGAATAAGCTATAAGCACTCTACTCAGTTATTAATAATATTAAGAATATAATAAAGAAAGGAAATTAGCCCTAAAAGATATAATAAAAGAAAAGGAGACAGAGATAACTTACTATTTTAATAATAAGAGGATGTTAGAGAAGAGAAAAAATAAAGTATAAATAAAAGATCTATTATAGACTACCCTAGCTAACTATACTAGCCTAAATTATAGGGTACCTAACCTATATATTATTATAATAACCCTACTCCAGTAACCATACTATAATAATAATATAGTATATATATATCTATAAATAGCACTATAAAGAAGCTAATAATAACACTAAATAGGATAGAAAAGCTAATAAAGTAATATAAATAAGAATTACTATATTTAGAATAATATAAAGCTATACTTAGGATACTAAAAGCATAGGAGTAGCCTATAGATAAATAGCTAGTATACCATATTATTTATATACCTAAGGTACCGTACTATTTATATAATTATATAATAGTATATATTACTAATAAGTTATAATGCTAAAGCCCTAGGGCAGGGCTTTTAGGGGGAGAGATAGTATTAGATACTACACCTTAGGAGCCTAAATATGTAGGCTACTATAGGCCAGTTAGTAGCCTACTAGTGTTAACTAAGCCAGGTGTATGTGACCTAGTGTATGTGATCCCGCGCCGCAGGGCTTTAAGGAAGGAATACTACTAGTCTCCAGAGGAGACCAGTAATCAGTTATTATATGATCTTACACCCACCATCTCTAGTTACCATACTCCCATATATCATTGCACTACCTCGCCGCTATCTACCGCACTTAACACTATTCCTCTACTAGTAGATTCTATTAGGAAGTTAATTACCTTCTTAATCTTACTTAGGGAGGTAATAAATGTCTCTAACTATAGGTTCTTAAGATATTATTAGAAACCTACTACTCTAATAAGTATAATCTAAATATTAGCTAGCTAAATAAAGGGTTAATTCTAATTTTACTCTATAGAAAGAGATAGGATTTAGAACTTATTTTTTTACTTCTTCTTAAGCTCTTAATTTATATACTTTATTATATTATCTTAGTTCTTTAGGAAAGAATAATTAGAGGTTCCCTTTCTTTAGCCCTTCTTTTTAATGAGTTAGTCTCTCTGTATAGCATCTATCTAGTACTCTTAATTAATTTTAGATTATATAAGGATTTATTAGGGTATTTCTTGTATTAGGCTGCTTAGACTTCTATCTAAAGGTTAGTCTTTTCTAGCCACTAAAGGCATTAATTTAAATAATCCAAGAGGATATTCTACTTAATAAACTATATATATTCTAGAATAATGTTATATCCGCCTAGGTCTAATATTAGAAAGACTATATTAGGGAATAACTATCTATTAATAGTAAGGTTTAGTTAATAGTATAGGTTAGGGTAGTTACTATCTTTTTATTAAATCTAGTTACCTATTGGGTTATCTATAGTAATATAGTAGGGATTTAGAAGAACTTAGCTAGCTAAATTACTAGTTAAGTATCTATATAGGCACTAGTATTAGCTCTAAAATTAATCAAGATTTAAGTAGGAAAGGAAATTATATTCTAAGATAGGAGAGACTTAAGTATAAGCTATTACTTAATTCCTTTAGTAGTTTCTATAGGTCTATCTTATCTTAATTAATTTTAATCTTGCCTAGGGTGGAGACTTTCTTTAAGTAGAGTCTTTTCCCTTATTATTATACTCTAGAGTGGGTTCTAATATTTTTAATAAAGTATTCTTCTTATCTAAGTAGTTATATATAATATATTTAGTCTAATAATAGGTAAAGTACTTTCCTTTAGTTATATACTAAGCTCTCTATTATAGAAAGACCTAAGGTCTGATTTACTAGTTCCTTTATCTTTACTCTAGTGTTATTCTGATGCTAACTATTAGTACTACTCTAATAGTGTCTAGTAGAGGTGATATATTACTTCTATCTCTTAAACATCTTATTAATAAGGTTAGATAATCTGGCATATTCATTAGTAAATTAGTTAAAAGGTATAGAGTAATTATTATATTAGAGTATTATAAGCTTCTTTAACTTATTAGATAGCTTTTAATATAGATCCTCTTTTTAGAAGTTCTTATTAGTCTCTAATTTAATAGCTAGGTATTAGAATGTAGAGATAAACTTATAGAACTTAGTTCTAGGGATTATAGTTAGGTCCTAATACTAATATCTAGTATTATATGCTTTATTTAGGTTATTAAAGACAATCTTCAGGTGCTTTAAGATATTAATAGAGTTATAGAAAGGGTCCTTTAAGTCTTCTTAAAGGTATAGAGTTAGATACTTTTATACTTCTCCTTTATAATGGCTTATTATATAGGTAATATATTTTAGGAGTTAGAAAGTGGTTAGCATTAGCTTTTAGTTTCTAATCTATGGTAAGCTACTAGTCTTTAAACTTTAGGTCCTTCCTATTATTAAATAGGGGAGGATTAGGGATCTTAGCTATCTTTCAGAATTTAGGCTAAGGAGTATATTTTATATAAAGAGTTTAGTTTAATTTATTTAGATAAGTTAGATGGCGTAGTTATTATACTCTATTATTAGGCTAACTACTTGGTCCTTTAGAAGGCTGATTTTACCTTTTAACTCTTTAATCTAGGCATCTTTATTAGTAGATTTATTTATATAATTCACTTAGGGCCCCTATTTAATAGAGAAGATACTCCTAAAGCTTATCTTAATTTTCTTAAGTATATGTAGAACTTATTTTAGACTAAGTCTTAATACCTAGTTTAGTATATAGATCTTCCTTATCTATATTATTCTATAGTAAGGAGAAATAACGGGTCTCCTACTAATTTTTATTTAGTTAGGCTATTCTAGTAAACTTTCTACCTACTAATAGGTCTTTTTATTGGATTTAATTAGCTCTTTAGGTGTTACTAAGATATAGAAGGAGGCGATACTAACTTCTAGCTAACCCAGATAGGTTTAGTATATAAAGATCAGTATCCAGAGAAAAGAAAAAAGTAATACTTAGAATTATATAAAAGCCGGTCAAAAACATAATAAAATTAATAAATTTAGTACTATTTAACGAAAATTCTAAGTATAGAGAAGAAAGGAGAAGAGAAAGTAAAATAAGTAATATAGTTACCTAAGTAGTTGAACGCTTAAACAACCACCAACCCATTAAACAGTATAAATATGATCTCTGCCTAAGGCATCAGCCGAATCCTCTGCGAGCCGTCACACTAAGGAGTAGTATTTTATATAAAAAATTTAGTTTATATTTAGATAAGTTAGATTGTGTAGTTATTATACTCTATTATTTAGGCTAACTACTTGGTCCTTTAGAAGGCTAATTTTACCTTTTAACTCTTTAATCTGGGCATCTTTATTAGTAGATTTATATAATAATTCACTTAAGGCCCCTATTTAATAGAGAAAATACTCCTAAAGCTTATCTTAATTTTCTTAAGTATATATAAAGAACTTATCCTTAGACTAAGTCTTAATACTTAGTTTAGTATGTAGATCTTCCTCATCCATATTATTCTATAGTAAGGAGAAATAATAGGTCTCCTACTAATTTTTATTTAGTTAGGCTATTCTAGTAAACTTTCTACCTACTAATAGGTCTTTTTATTAGATTTAGTTGGCTCTTTAGGTATTACTAAGATATAGAAGGAGGTAATACTAACTTCTAGCTAACCTAGGTAGGTTTAGTATATAAAAATCAGTATCTAGAGAAAAGAAAGAAGTAATACTTAGAATTATATAAAAGCCAGTCAAAGACATAATAAAATTAATAAATTTTAGTACTATTTAGCGAAAATTCTAAGCATAGAGAAGAAAGGAGAAGAGAAAGTAAAATAAGTAGTATAGTTACCCAAGTAGTTGAACGCTTAAACAACCACCAACCCATTAAACAGTGCAAACATGATCTCTGCCTAAGGCATCAGACGAATCCTCTGCGAGCCATCACAGTTAAAAGGATAGATTATATATTCTCCTTAGCTATATATCTTTTATTTAGTAAGGAATCTTGTTTAGGTTTCAGATAAGTAAGCTATTATAGGTAGTAAGTAACTAATTTTAGATCTACTAGATTCCTCCTAGATTACTCCTAGAGTGATCTGGGAGTGATTCGGTAGTAATATATAATATACTAGGTTATTTCTGCTATGATCCGGAGCTGATTCTGGATTAGAAAGCAGCGCCAACCTAAGCCTGTTTTAGAAAGAGAAAGCTCTCTAGCTTCCACAGAAAAGTATGCCATAAGTCCGCAAATCTAATGACTTACGCATATGAAGAAAACACGCCTGTGCTGCCATGTCGAATGTATGAACGTAAATAGAATATCATCGTCTAAATAGACGGCTGTAGATGCACCCTCGGACCCTGCAAGGCACACTCACTCGGATACGTACTGTTCTTCGCTCCCATGTACCATCCCTCCGATATTAAGCGTTTCTCCAAGTCCAGCCAGTATTGCGCCTTTCCTCCGGCGCCAGTCTTGAGATCTAAATCGCCGAAGCGGATCTCCACGGGGAGGGACTCATCGCGCGGCATCTTTTCGGTCAGTTAGTACTTAGATTCTTCCCTGAGCTGAGAAACGTGAAGACATACCTTGATAAACATGGTGCAATCCCGTATAGTCATGGCAAGCGACTTCTCGCGAGACTGCACAGCCGGTCCATTCAGCCCTACGTCCCGCTTAGCTTTCTGATGGGTAAGAAGCTTCTGAACCGTGCTGTTACGATACAGCACCCGCGCTAGTCGAACCGGGTCCTTGCAGCCCTTGATAAAACGGGTTGCCCGCAAAACGTCATCAAATCGGTTGGAAGGGAGGTCCAACGGGCAGAACGACCGTTCCTCAGGCTTGCTGGCGGCACGAGCCTCGTGGTTCTTCATCTCACGCAGGGCGCACGTGCGACAGCGACGAGCGTTTGTCGGCGCTGTCGGCGACTGTAGGAGCCACTTGGGCTTGAGCTCGGCGACGATTGATCCGGGTTGCCGAGGGAGGTCATGTCGGTGATGAGAAGGCCAAACGGTTCCGTGACGCAGAGGTACGTGCCTTGTCGTCGCTTGGGACGGCGGCCGTTCAGCTCGGCGGCGCGTAGCTGTTCATTGCAGCGGGAGACGAGCCCCTTTGGGAGGTACACTAGCTCCTGGTCGATGAGTTCGTCTGGACTGAACAATGGACGGATGCTTTGGTCCAGATTCCGCGCAATCTCCTGATACGGGATTCCAGATTTTGTGTCTTTGCGTAGCCGTAGGAGTTTCCCTCGGATTTGGGCTGGTGCTCCGAACGAGTCAAAGGCGCCCGAGAGTGAAGTAGATACGGTAGTAGCATCCTTCCGTGGACTGTGTAGGGGGTTCGATGAGGTGGTTACAATGCGGTAGATGACGTTCGCGCCGCCTTCAGCCAGGTAGACAAGTTGAGCCCCCGGCGGGAGCTCCAGTAGATTCGGCTTCGTCATGCCTTCAAGTCGACCAGTTGTGTATTGCAAATCTTCTTGGCGGAAGAACCATGGCCGCAACAACAGCGCCTTGTTTTCTCCGTCAGTCTGGTGCGCGGAGGCCTTGATTCAGGAGAAATCTCCGATCACTCACTTCTTGAATGAAGGTTAAATAGTTCGTCGGCTGGCCACAGACGGAGGAACACCTCGGCGTGCAGATGCAGTGGACCCGAAATGGGTGGGAGCCTCAGCGTGGCGCTCAATTGACTGGGTTCTGTTTCCTGTTCCTCCCTGGCCCAAGGGAGACCAATCGGGTCCGACCACAAGAGAAGAAAAAGAAACGGTGATCGCTTGGCCACTTGGGTGTTTTTGCCTTCGTTCCTGTCTCGTTTCTTTCCTTCCTTCGGTTTTCTTTTTTCCAAGACCCTGTCGCTAGCTTCGGCAGGCTATCCCGGCCAAAAATCCACCGCAGGGAAATCCCCCAACCCGATCGCGTTTAGTGAGAAGGATTTTTAGATCAAATAGATGAGGCCAGTGCAGGGTTCTAGTGGTATCAGCCTCGGTGGCGCTTGGCTCTGCGAGTCTTATGCGACGGACATGCCAATCAGAAACCTGGGGTCGAAAATGGGTCCTCCAACTTCTGATATCGACAGCTCACATGCACGTCGAAGAGGGGAACAGAAAGGCGTAAAAAGGAGGTGAGTCCGGGGAAGTCGGTGCGCGCGCAGGTCTCGTCGGGCACACAGACGTCGGCGCACTTGCGTTTCGGATGACTCGCAGGACGACGATCGATGGGCGGTCAACGCGACGCGGGCCTCCAATTCGGCCAGTCACGGGGAAGAGGGTAAAACTGGGACGATCACGGGAGAGGGCGCTTGTAGTGGGTTTCCTCTTCGAGTATCAGACGACGCCGCGGAGGAGGTCCAAACGAAGGGCCGCCGGTGGGAATTAACGGTCAGACCGACCGGGGTGGAGGTTGTTGTGCGTGCGGCGGGAGACCGCAATGACGGCGGTCTCGCAGCGGACGGAAGTGATTGGAGTTGGAAGATGAGAAATAATTGAAATAGCGGTCGGAGAAAAGAACAAAATCAGGAAAAAGAAAAAACGAGGCCGCAAAAGAAAGGAAAGCGCGCCAGCGATGTGTCAGAGGAGGTGAGAAGAGAGCTGCAAGGGCGATACGAGAGACACTGGACGGTCAGATCGTGAACCGTGGTTGGAGAGATGCCGACCAGCCGACGGCGACAGAGCAACAAAGAACCACGGGCGATGACGCAGGGCCTCCCTCATCCGTCTTCGTAGGGCCTCGTCTGGATTGCGTCGCGGTTTTATACTTCTGGCACCGGCCATTGGCTCACGCGGACGAGGGGCGGCTTTGCTGATAACTCCATAGGACCATGTGGTTCGCCTGAAGGACGAGTCGGCGGCGATCACTGGCGAGCAGGAAGTCCGTTAGCCTCAGATTCCGATCCAACGGTGTGGACAGGGGGGGTGACGGAACGAACTAGTGGGAATTGATAATTGATCTGGGGAAAAAAAGCAAGGCGGCCACGAAGGATGCGTCGGGTGCGCAGTGGATGTATCAGCTTCTGACTGTCCTTCCGGAAAGGCACAGCTGCTGACTCCGTCTGAGTCCTGATGTTTGATGCAGATGGTGGGGTCGCTTGGAGTATATTCGGATAGCCTCCTGGGGGTGGAGGGTGCGTGTAGGAGTAGAAGAGTTGAGGGGAGTGTATGTGTGAGGAGTGTATGGAGTAGTGTGCAGGCATGAGAGGGACTCGAACATCATCTTCAGCTGCCATCAACATGGTGGTGGTGGTGGTGGTGGTCCTGAGGCACTGAGGCACCCCTCAGGAACCCCTCTTCCCCTCCCCAGACATCTTCTGCTCTGTACACTGTACACGGTGCTCCACACCCACACCATACCTCACCTCACCTCATCTCCACCATGGCCACGGCAGACTTGGACGCCATTCCGGCTCCCGCGCATTGCACAGCAGATTTCTTGCTTGATTCCGGTACGCCATCCCCGTCCCTGGCCATCCGCATGGCTATCACGCCCTCCCATCCTGCCATGATATCACCGCAAACCCCGACTCTGCCCGCACCTACCCTGATAAGCCCATCCTCTCTGCGCTTCCCCAATGGCACCAGCGTAAGAACGCTCCAAGAGCTAACCTCATGCCTCCCACTAGATCGGGACATCCTCCCCCTCCGTCTCCGCCCAAATCGCCGACGTCCAGCGCCTCATCGAGAAATCCGGCCTAAAGTACGTCATGCACTCGGCCGGCACAACCCTCGGTGCGTCTCAACTTCCTTTCTCTCCCTGTCAGCGGTTCGTCTGTTCGTTCGTGCTTGCATCCGTCCGTTCGGCAGTCTGTTTGCCTTCTTCTCTCCATCCTGTCTGTCTGTCAGTCCTTCCCCCCGCATCGCATCAGGATGATATGCAGTGGGACTGTCGGACGGACCATCCGTCGTACGAACTCCTGCATCCCATTTGCCTCATTTGAAGTATGAGACATCAGACAGGAGAAGCAAGACAACCGGACGAACGATCGCTCGAGTAGGCCGGCAGGCTTCTGGTCGAGTTCCAAATTGGCTGACGGCTCTGGCTCCCGCTCGCTGTCCCCGTGATATACAGAAGGCCCCTGGGACAAAGTACACCATCTCATTGGCCAGGCGCATACCATTCTACACCAGCAGGGCATTGTTCGCATCCAGACGGATATCCGGGTCGGGTCGAGGTATGTACATATATCGGTTCTATGACAGCTCCTGCCTGTTTGTTTGCTTGCATGCAGCTTGCTCGCTTCCCCGCTCCTCCTGGTGCTTTCGAGCTATGCATTGCTTTCTCTGCGAGTCCTCCTGCGCGGAGCTGACTCTGATTCTGGACAGGACCGACAAGGAACAATCGTTTGAGGACAAGGTCAGCAAGGTGCGTGAGTTGCTCGGGAAGGAGTAGCTTTGCCATTGGGTCATGTTGTGCGTCCGGTCCCGCACTACCTACGGAGAGGGGGTCGCAACCGCACATGGAACGAGGACCTAGACTTACGGAATACGGATGCATCCATCGTGATATTCTATTTTGCCATTGTTGTGAGTCGTCGAAGTGTTTTAGCTACATGAAACATTGCCTATCGACAAAAGCAGCTGGGAACGAAGCCAATTCACTCATGACAAACCAAACGCTCATGTCTAGAAACGCCAATCCGATGCCCGCCCGCCCTTTGTGTATATCCAGGAATGAAGAAAGAATGTCGTGACGTGGAGAAGAAAGATTCAGCGCGCTCATGAAAAGGACCGTCCAGCGGGGTGTCCGCAAATATCATCATAAAAACACATATAGTACTGTTGAACAAGAAGCGACCAAGGATCAAGGGGGAAGGAGATGAAAGGAGGACCAGGCTACAGCGAGATCCCAGCGCCAGGGAGACTGCCCCAGTCCCCGCCGACCCAGACCCACTCGCCCATGCTGGGGTTGGCGCCTTCCTTGGCCTTCTGCACGAGCTCGACCAGGCCCTTGAACACGTTCTGGTAGGTCGCGGCCGAGCTCGTGGACGAGGACGAAGAGAGCTTGCGTCGGCCAGTCGCCGAGGTGACGCCGTTAAGGCTATCGACCGTCTCAATGGCGGGTCCCTTGTCGAAGAAATCCACCAGGATGAAAGTCGGCTGCTGACCCATTTGCTGCTTGCAGGTGGACGCCGCATCGCCCAGGTTGCCGGTGCCGCCCGAGGGCGAGTTCGTCGTCTCGACGTAACTTGCGTTTGGGTACTGGATGTCGAGGATGCTGGTCTGGTAGAGGAAGTGGTTCATGAAAGGCATCCGGTTGGAAGACATGGCCGTCTCGAGCTGGCCCTTGACGCTGGACGGGCGGTCGGGCGTGCACGAGAAGTTGGACGGGGACGTCACGTCGTAGTTGTTCTCCCAGATGTAGGTGAACTCGTCCATCAGGTATGGGGCCACCGTGTTGCTCGAGGCGCTTAGGGTCGAAACGAAGGTCACCAGGCGGGTACCGTCGTTGATCAGTTCTTGTAGTGTGGGCCACGAAGTCGGGGCGGAGGTTTGCGACGTCGGCTTATAGGCGTAGTCGGTGATTTTGGCGATTGGAATTCAGCGTGCAGGTCGGAGGCGGAGGCGTCATCGGAGTTGACTAGGAGAACCGTCACGACTGATAGCGACCCATCATCAGTATTGACAAGACCAAGGAATTTGAGATAGAGCGGACATACCGTCATTGGGGTTGGAGTCCAACCAGTTCTTGATCTCCGACAACCACGAGCTCAATTTCCCAGCATCCAGGAGATCACAGAGGGAATGGCACAGATGCCACTCCCCGTTCTCTTGATGGACCTGCGCCGTTACCAGGCGGACACCGGCGTCTAGCTGTGCAGTGGTGTTGTAATATCTATCACCCCGTTAGCAGTTTGCATACGGATTGCATCAGATGGGCAACCCACTGGTTCCCCGCTGTCGAGAAATCCGTCGACGCATCCCGGACGAAGGGACTGTTATGCGCACCCAGGTGGGTGATTTCACTGTATGATTTCGAGCATAGATCAGGGGAATTGTTGCATGCGTTGGCGCGAGGAAGGACAGCTTTCGCTGCGGCGAAGGGCAGAAGAGCCAAGGCGCTGAGTCCTCGCATGATGAATGGCGGTGATGAGGTTGTGAGCAAGAGATCTGTCGGGCTTGCTCTAAAATATCCGAACGGTCAATCCGAAAAGGAGTCAGGAGTCAGGAGGTTCGTAGAAATCGGAGTTGAGGCGATGAGAATCGGTTAGTTGAACGCCTCCGTGTGACGATGGGTCCGCGATAGGGGAGAGGTAATGGAGACGTGTTTCAGACAGAGTAATGAGAAAGGGTCACGTCCAGCCCAGAGGTCGCTGGACTCTGATACAAATAATAATAACCCAGAGAAAAGTGAGACTGTGGACCAGGGAAAGGCTCAACCCCACACTTTTACGAGAGCACAACAGTCGTCACAGTCCCAGCGACAAGCCGCTGGACGGCCTTAGACCCAGGCAACAACACCATGGCGACGGCGGAGCTCCACCCATGATGATGGGCGGGAGCCGCATGGTGCTGTCGATCGCGGCATGATAGGTCGACACGGCTGGGCTGGAGAGGCGGATGGAGACCGACCAGACAGTGTCTGACGGTGGCCGCGTTGCCCTTGCGACTATTCTTAGAAGCCATGCGATGGCCACTGGCGTGCCGCGCATCCAGTGGCGCAGCAGAGTCTCTGCCGTGGTGGTCTCTGTGTTTGGCGTGTTTGACTTGGAACTGCTGATTTATTGCCCAGAAAGTTCAATAATGGCCGATCCCGCATCACGTGCCCGCCTCTCCCTCCAGGTCCGAAGTATATGTACGGTAGATTGGGTATCATATCATATTCTACAAGACTAGTGCTATTCTACATATGCATCACCTTCGACTCCAGGTTTCTCGCGCTCACAACCTGCCCGAAGCAACCCCGTGCCGTCCGTCGCGGGCCCGTCCACCAACTAGGCGAATTGACCACCTCCTGCAGGTACTGCGACTCTCGGTCTCCGAACAGTCGCGCTCCCCAGGCCCCATTGATGTCCTCCACGACCCGCTCCAGGCTGTACCGGTTCTCGCGCCGCAGGAGACGATTCATCCGCCGTTTCGACACCCAAGGCTTTCCATAGAGCACGGCCAACCGAAGTCGACAGCCCTGTCGAATCGCGCTCTCCTGGAGTGTCACCCCGTTCTGTTCCAGTTCCCGAAGGAGGAGAAATCCTCGCACCCAAGGGACGGGACCATCCTGAGGCTTCAAAGGAGGTCGCGCCCGGAATCCCCAGGCGACGATGCCAGCCTGCATTTGTCGACCGAAGATGGTCTGCAGGAGACCGTGATCAAGCCGTCGCGAAATTGTAGTCGCACCGGAAGGAGCACGCTTGGAGCCGATGAAGACGTCCGGCCGCGTTGACTGAAAGGCGTAGTGTCGTGTAAGCCAGTGACAGCAGCTTCGGAGTTCATCCCAGTGCCCCATCATCCCCAGTCGTTTTAACAGCTCCGTCCACAGGACCGGGGACACCGGTGTCCCCCATCGGGACCACACGCTGCAGAATACGAAGCACAAACTTGACCTCTTGAATGGCAGACATGGATGATCCCTGGGGAGGACGAAAACTGACCCGGCGAGGAGTGAGCACCTGCTTGACCATATAGTCAATGCTGTGACTAGTCAGGGTCCGACCTCGCAGGACCAGATCATCCACGGTCTTGGACGCCGACCCCCATTCGCGAGCAGCCAGAAACTTCCGAAAGTGGATGTTGGACAGATCGGGTTCGTCGTCACAGATTTCTGTAAGAATCGCCGAAGTCATGTTGTATAGCCGCCAATCACGGGAGATATAGTAGGAGACCAACAGCGACTCTTGCGCTTGTGCATCCTCCAGCATGTCGGGATGTTGATCGCTTTGAAGCAAATCGGACAGTAGAATATTGCGCTTTTCTGCGGCCAGTCGGCGTAGAAGGCGCGCGAAGACGCTATCCCCAATAGATATGCCGGCATTTTCAAGCCGCTGAAGCTTGTCCAGTATGTCCTGGCCGCCATGGGCTCTGATGGCAATCTCGTGCAATGACTGCGGGCCAATCGCTGTTACCCCAAACATCTGCAACCCGGAGATAATCATATGAAAATCTAGGGCTCTAGTAGCAAAGAGTCGGGCGCCGAATTCATCTTTGAACGGTTTCTCCTGAAGCCACGTTCGATTGTTTGAAGGCCGAGAAGACTCAGACTGAGCGATTGAGAGCTCATTGAGCTTTTCGATTTCACCCGGAAATCGTTCATCGGTATACCGGCGTAGCTTTCGGATGCGACTGGGTGGGTAGCATTTTTCGACATACTCTAACAAGGGCTGCATGTCTTTGAAACACTGGGGGTGGTCGCCGTGGGCAATCAAAAATTCGTGCATCGCGAAGACTTCTTCCATATGACCACTCTCCAGCAGAATCGAGATGGCATCTCCGTAGATCCGGTGGCCTGGAGTTGAGCGGCAGATCTTCCGGAATGTCGATAAGTTGGAAGACAAAGTCTGAGATTGTGATTTGGTCCGAGGAATAGTTTCTGCCCTGATGGCGGAGGCGTTGTAATGACGACCCTGAGGATCCGTAGAATGTCATTCGGATTGGACAGATGAGGATGCCGAAGTTTTTTGTGAAATTCCGTCGCTCTTTGATTCATGCCACGCCGGATGAAGCCTGCCACGACACTCTCGTACAAATCATCCCAACGTCTGCCCGTCTTATCCCATAATTTAAAGGCATATTTGGCCAGCTCTGTCATGATGACCGGCTGTTTTAACCCAAGATCGACGAAGCTCTGCCAGAAAAGATCCGCTCTGTCTCCGGAGACAGGAAGCTCAATGTTGTCCGACCGCGTCATCATGCCCTCCCATATATCTAGTGTTCCTTTATCACCATAATGCCGTTGTCGGTAGCGAAGCAGTTCCTCCCATAGCGCAAAGTCATGGCGATTGACCGGATCGTCAATGAGGCGAGTTCCAATATCATTCGTGTGGCCAACATCTGATTCGAACTCTATCCTGTCTGACTGCAAGCCCAAAGCTCGTGGGCTGGCCACTGAGCGAGAAGCTGGGCGCAAAGTTTTTGTGTGACTATCATCGCGTCCCTTCCCCTTTGACGGAGGCTGTATGCCATGAACGCGAAAACTGGGAGGCGGTCTCGTCTGCAGCGTTCGGCAATGTTTGTTGACAGGTTGTTCGAGAGGTGTGTCTTGCGTGCGTTTCGCTTGTTGCGCACTTTGAGAGTAGCACCGGACGCATTCTGATCGATATCGAGATTCCAGCTGTTCAATTCCAGTGGGAGCGCATATCAACGAGTCGAGCACCGAGAGCGCGGATGGCCTCTTCAGTAGTCGCAGAAGAGCCGGGCGCATGGGGGGTGAGGGGAAGGTGAGGGTGGAATCAACGGATATGTGAGCATCCTCAACCTCCGTAAAAACCTAGAATATTGAGCTCATCGGCAGAGAAAAGCGAGAAACGTGAAAGGTGACGGGGCTTGATTACAACCAACAGCTTTGATGCCGGAGACACTTTTTGGCATGACGGAGGCCGCCAGGGGACTATCCCCATCTGGGCAAGGTGCAGAACTGAAGTCACGTGCATGGTGTTCTTTTACTAAGCGCGGCTTCCTAAAGGCGGAAGTTCGAGGAAAGTCACGTGCGCCACGACTTCCTGCCGGGTCCACACCTCACGACATCGACTGAGCGCTGCTACTCGCATTTCACCCGTCACCGTCCCTGCTCTCGCTCCTTATCCCCGCTTCGTTCGCCGTCGAACACCGTCAAAATGTTCCGCACCGCTCCTCGTCTGGCCGGGTATGTGCTGTCGACCGTCGCCTTTCCATTGTGCCCTCGCAGGCCGAGTCCCGCAATTGACCTCCAATCCGTGGGGGTATCATCATGCCACCCCAATTGAGTCAATCTGCTGGAATTGGCCCTTCCCTGCACTCAATTGTGTAACCGCTTGCTAACAGAATGTTTCTTTCGGATTTATAGGTTCGTGTTCCGTGAGAACCGTGTTCCTTACTACCAGCGCCTCTTCCAGCACCACGACGGCAAGCGCCAGTGGTGGAAGGTCAGTTACTTCGCCAACCGATTCTTGGAAATGAAAATGGGGAGCAACAGGGATCTAACATGCTGTATATGTGCAGACTTCCCGTAGCGGTTACCTTATGTACCCCTACCTCCTCTCGGTCTATGGCCTCGGTGCCGGTACGTTCCTCGAAATAATATCGTCCTAAGTGCGGTGACTGACCTCTCTCTAGCTACCACCTACGCCATGTGCCGTATGGTCTTCGTTAGTCTTCCCTTTCGATCTCCCAGCCTTAACATTTCCCCGGTCCAACGACTCCGCTGGCTGTGTACTTCGGCTAACTTTGAAATAACAGGGCCACAAGACCTGGTTCGGTAAGAACTAGATGCAATACTCGTCAGGATTATGTCGGTTATTTCGCATTCAATAAAACCTCTTGTGCCTAATTGGCGGTGTACCTCTATGTCTGTATTCAGTAGGTGAGAGGAAGGTCTTCAACGTTGTATATAAGATAAGCTCGGGCATCAATGTGGAAGTTTCCTCTGCTTAGTTATCATTTTCTTGTGCGGTATAATGCACCAAAAGAGCGGAGGCTCCTCGCTCTGCATGTACCGAGTATGCCGTAGTATAGTAGCAGTATTTCCATGATTCCCTAACGGCTGCACCTACTGTTCTAGAGCAATTGGGGCCACTGAGTGGTTCTGAAGAGTTTGCGATATCTAGACAGTGTTGTTCATATAGTTGAAATATACAGTCCTCACTAACTGTAGCGTATACTCTAGAGACAAGCGTCCGGCCATCACGGTTCAAGGCGACTTGATATCATCATCACCTGCAAAAATAGACTCGGAAGCTCCTAGGGCTTAGTCATCCCATTTGAGGTTCCGTCTCGATAACAACGTTCCGCCTCATTGTTTAGACAGTGAATCTTCCCATATTCTTATCAGCCTCTGGGACTGTCCGAATTATCAATCCATTCCCTCTTATGGTCAATATATACGAGGGGTGAATGTCACACACTACCTCGGTACCCAAGCATGATCCCCCGTTGATCTCTTCCGTGTATCGACGGACGATCCTTGACTTGTATGCAGCCCCCTGCATATTGACACTCCTCGAGCAAACCCATGATATCCATGGTCGAATATAACATCGCCTACAATGAACCGTACATCTTCTGAGAGGCCAGCCAAGCGTGTGCGACAGGCATGTGAGCCATGCAGGTTAGCCTTTGCTATCATGTTTTCTTTTTCCATTTATTGCAACCTACTGATCACCGTCGCAGGCGCAAGAAAGCGAAATGCCCGGGCGAGCAGCCTGTATGCTCACTTTGTGCGAGGCTGCACCAAACATGCGCATATGCTGAGGATAGGCATAGGACCTATGCAAATGGGTCTGGTGCATCAGCAGAGCCTATTCCTACTACTACAAGTCACCCAGAAGACAAGATTTCAGACTTACTGGTGAGGACTATTGAAACGTTTTCTCACCATGTGCGCACTAATGAAGGTGACAGGATGGCCGTCTGGGTAATCTTGAAGCTAAACTTGGAGAGGTTCTGGATGTTCTAGGGTATGCCAGTGCTCTCTTTTCTCCTTGGGTTTGTGACGTCGTCGCTAACCGCAAGCAGACAGAGTGCCTTCAGACAGGAGCGACAATCTACAGCACCTCTTCTGCCTAATGTCTTCAATGGAACTATGATTCCAACATCATCAAGCCTATTGACGCCCCTTCCAGCGTGGGAGAAAGTACTGTCCATAGCGGAGCTTTACCTCCTGTTCTGCCACTCACAACCTCTCCCTCTGTTTCATAGAGATGGGTTCCTTGATAGTTTAGGGACACGCGCCCTGAAGTTATCTATGCTATTCTGGCGCTCACCATCAGGTTCTCAGAAGATCAATATTCCGATACGAATGAACTTATGGCTCGCATTAATGGCTATACGGAAGTAGCCCGAAGTCTGGTCATGAAGAGGATCTCAGAAGGGCCAGTCGAGCTCTCGACTTTACAATGCCTATGTCTCCTGAGCTTGATTGACTTCACTAGTGAGATAAATCTCAGTCTCCAATGTGGCTGTTTAACTAACTCACTATAGATGGCAACACTCATCGATCCAGTATCCACAGCAGCCTGGCCATGAACCTGGCCTTATGCGCCAACCTTGGTTCCGAAACCAACGCTACATTAAGTCCCGGGATACGTGAAGAACGCAGACGCTGCTTCTGGAGTATCTGTCTACTAAAGCGTCTTCATGGGTTTGAGTTTGATAATTTAGACTTCCCAGATGGTCGTTCGCCTCCTTTCCCCGAGGGCCCGGCCTTACCACCCCGGCCCTCTTCCCCCAATACTCGAGGCGATGAGACTCGATCAAGCGACCTCAAAGATCAGGGTATACTTGCATACGTGATTATGCTAAGTGAGGTGTTCGCAAAGACGGCGAAGTACGTACGTAACCACGGAAAACCAAGCAACGTGCCACCATGGTCATCGCAATCCGAATACTCCAAGATCATCACCCTCCAGATGGACCTAGAAACCCGCATGCCGTACCACCATCGATTCAAACCGGCCAATCTCAGCGAGAGATCTCCCGATGAAGAACTGCAACGCGATCGGGCCTACTGGGGTCCCTTCTTCCTCAACCAGTTCCTATACCATACAATCCTGTGTCTCCTAAACCACCCACTCCTTTCTCCCTGAGCCTCAGGAATTTCCGAAGTTACAATCCCGGAAATCTTCCTCCAGCACACCTCTGACCTGATTTCCTCTCACACCACCTGGATTATGTACTTCATCAACTACTTCGAGGAGAAGTCCTTCAAGGTGTCGGACCCGTTGCTAGGATACAGAGCAGCAGTGGTAGCAACCATTGAACTCCAATTGAGTTTCACCGAGGGACGCCACCGTCCGCCAGGAGAAGCGCGACCGATTCTTCAAATGCGTCGAGTTTGTACAAGACCTAGGTCAGAAATGGCCTCACATGGCCCGACTGGTTCGTCCCCTCCGGCCCTCAGCATACATAATCAAACTAACCCCTCGACAATCAGGCCGAACGACTCCAGAAACTCGAAGACGCCGTGTCAGCAACCTACCAACCGACTCCGGCGCTCAAAACAAAAGCCTCCTCATCGACCTCTCCCGTTTCTGGGAAATTCTCGAATACTCCTCCAACAGCGACTACGACTCGGCGCGACGCATGTTCGGCGACTCCCTCTACTCGGAGCCCCCAGTCTCAACGCAGAAGTATCGCAAACCTCGCCGCTCCCTGAGCAACACGGCTGAACTCCCAGCAGGGGATGGCGCAGTCCCCGTTGACGAGGTATAGCGTGCAGACGACTCCGGTGGGGCTGGGTTGCGGGCGATGGAGTCGATGGTTTCGCCGCGGACGCCGGATCTGCTCAATGATGAGTTCTCGATCCTGGCGGCGAATTTCTTCTCGCAGGGGCAAGAGTTTTTGAGGGGAGGTGATAATCGGGATGGGTTTGGGAATTTCTAGATCTTCTCCCGTTCTATCCATACTTTTGATAGAAGCAATACAGGAGAGAATCGTACGATACCGAGATCAGTTCCCTTGTGCTGCCTACGAATCTGACTATAGATTTGCACTCGGTCTGCTTATCGGACTGTCCATGGAAACCAATGATTCTATGATTATGATTCCTGTTTAACTGCAACTGATTGGCTGTGCAGGGTGTGACAGGAGTTAGGCAAGTGTAGCTATAAACCAGTCCTAGCTCAGATAGACAGACTGTTCTGTGGACTGATCAAAGATCCGTCTTCATTTCTCCTTGTGATCTAAAAATCAGGACAGAATCGTACGACACCGGAATCAATGGTGTTACATGCTTTTGAATCCTAGTCGATGGCTCCACCCTTATCGCGGCAGTCCATTACACGATATTGGTAGCAAAGTCATTAATCCTCAAGGTCTATGTACATGTCTCTCGATCTTTTGATCGGCCCTCTATATGCTGGTACATGCATAGGGGGAAATCTATAGCTGCAGAGCCGTCCGGAACTCCTGCACGAAGGTCCAAACTTCCGAGTAGGTGTTGTACAGGGGAGTCGGCGCAACACGAACGACGCCAGGCTCGCGCTTGTCGCAGATTATTCCAGCGTCCTGTAGTCTCTGAGAGACGCCCTGTAGTAGACCCGGCTTCAGCAACAGGCTCAGCTGGGCTCCTCTCGCCTCGGGATTGGCGGGAGTAATGATACTGAACGGACGGGAATCGTCCGTGGTATCCTTGAGGAGAAGATACTCGAGATATGCTGTGATATGCACAGATTTCTTCCGCAGCTCGGGCATGGACGTCTGGTCGAATACTGACAGCGATGCACACAGGGACGCAAGGTCAATAGCTGATGGGTTGGACAGCTGCCAGCCGCCGGCGCCAGGAATCGGCTTGAATTCTGCATGTTGTCAGCGTATAGCCGACAAAAACGAGAGACGCAATATAGGAAAGGCAACACATACTGTTGTCCATCTTGAACCGAACAGACCTGTCACCACCATACCACCCCGTCAGACGATGCCGGAACTTAGGAGCATCTTCCCCCTCGCTGTAATCCACCTGTCCGTGCTTCTCATGCACGAATAGCCCGCCCATTGCCCCGGGACCGGCATTGCCGTACTTGTACGTGCACCAGGCTGCAAAGTCCACGTCCCAGTCGTGAAGCTTGAGCTCAGCGTTTGCGTATGCGTGCGCCAGATCCCATCCCACAAGAAGACCGCGGGATTTGGCGTATTCGGTGATCCGGGGGATGTCGAACAGTTGTCCGGTGTAGTACTGGATTCCGGGGAGGAGGAGCAGCGCTGCGTCATCGACGTGCTGGTCGATGTATGAGAGGATCTTTTCGGTGGAGATCTCGTACTCGCCTTCCTCTGGACCAATGAGGACCATGGACTGCTTTGGGTCGAGATCGTGCCAGGCGATGTGGGATTCAATGGCGTACTACGATGCGGTTAGTGTGACTTGACAGGGTAGGATGTGGGTTGGGTCCGTACATGGTCACTTGGGAACGCCTTCCAATCCATCAAGATCTTGTGCTTCGTGGCAGTGGGTTTGTAGAAGCTTGCGAGGAGCAGGTGAAGATTCGCTGTTAACGTTCCCATCGCTGCTACTTCCGCAGGTTCAGCGCCGATGATCTTCGCCATGGACTCGGCGGCCTGTTCGGCCAGCAGTTGCCACGATTTCAGTGGAGAGTCCTCGAGCTCTGTGAAATGCCCGCAGACGCCAATGGAGGACCATGTGTCTAGCTGTGCCTCGAGGTATTTTGCCGTGGCCTTGGGTTGAATGCCCAGGGAGTTTCCACAGAAGTAGATACATGGTTCAGAAGAGAGATCTATAGACGTGTCAGGGTAGGTGGAATTGAGAATCACATGAAGATGAGGACATACTGGGCTTTGCAAGTTTCTTGCTGGCAATGTTAGCCTTGGAGGGAATGATAAACTTCTCTCGAAAGCCACTCAAGGGATCCGCAGCATCTAGGGAGGCTGCGTACTCCTTGGATGCAGCATTCTCCGGGAAGGAGGGCTTCGAGAACGAGGTTTTGGTCATGCTGCAGGGTAATTGGGCCAGTATACGAGGAATTGAGGGTGGGTTTCGAGGATATGACGATAGCGAGGGGCTATCGCAGTTTATATAGTCCGTGGAGTAACTCGACTCCAAGACTGTGGAACCACCGAATGACACCCGGATGGCAATTCCGCTCCCGCCAGGACATCCGGCTGGCAGAATGAACCCAATCTGATCCTCAGCAAAGCTTATCTGGTCCTGTGGTAACCGTGGTCTGGCTGCGGGTGGCTATTCTCGGGCAATGCTGGTGGAGATTCCATCCACCCGGAAGCTGCTCGACATCCGGCTTCGTCCCGGCTGACGGAGTATATGATATATCGCCTCCCCTCCATCATCCTGTTGATGTTAGACTCTATACTTCGCCCTTGCTCTGGAGAGCTTTTTATGCCTGTTTCTCTTGTCACCTCTTGTCACCTCTTGTCACTTCCTCCATCATGCTCCTGAGCCCCGAAGTCACCCTCGATACATACCATGTTTCCCTCGGACGGGCTTCCTACCGGATACTCCGCCACTGCGCACTCTAGATGATCCATACTACCAGCCCTGGGAGGCGATAGTCGAGGATCTCCCCTCGCGAATCCGCGCTTAAAACCATCCGAGATGCCGTGGACTGCCCGTACTATCCACATCTCATCTCCAGACAGAGCCACAATGGCGCAACCTCCTCCTCGCACATCTCACCCACGCTTACGTTCTGGGCGGGACCAACCAAAAGATGTATGTATACCCTTCATTTCCCCATCGACAGACCCATGGTTCAGGATCCATTGATGGACATATTTCCAT
Source organism: Aspergillus micronesiensis (assembly GCA_039763685.1). Lineage (NCBI taxonomy): Eukaryota > Fungi > Ascomycota > Eurotiomycetes > Eurotiales > Aspergillaceae > Aspergillus > Aspergillus micronesiensis. The sequence goes on along the minus strand of JASHHO010000087.1, from coordinate 425,408 downwards.
TCGAACCACCGATGTGACCAGACTCTGACGCTCCTCTCAGATCCTCCCACCATCCATCTCCCGTCCATTCCTCGAAGTCTCCAACCACCTCGAACTCCCACCTTGTGCCACCTACGCCGCCCTCAACCTCTGGAACTTCTCTATCCCAAACAGTACTACCGACCTCACCGACCCCGAGGCCCTCTCAGCCACCGCCTCCCTCACAGGAACCAAAGACGAAGAATGGTTCCTGATGATCTCCGTCGCCATCGAAGCCAAAGGCGCACAGGTGATCCCGCTCATGTTCGAGACCATCCACGCGATCAGCGTCGATGACAGCGCGCGGGTCACCAGCTTACTGCATCGGTTCAGCGAGTGTCTGCATGAGTTACGCAGCTTACTAGAGCGGATGTACGAGCAGTGTCGGCCGAATGTCTTCTTCCATCAGATTCGGCCGCTTCTGGCTGGGAGTAAGAACATGGCCAAGGCGGGGTTGCCGAATGGCCTGTTTTACGATGTTGGCGAAGGAGAGGCAAGTGGCATCAGTACAGTGGGGGGAGTAATGCGCAGAGCTCGTTGATTCAGACGTTTGATATCTTCCTGGGGGTAGAGCACTCCGCGACGGGGGAGATGAAGTCCACCACGGGAAACACCTCAGAACAGAAGAATGGGTTTATGCAGGTATGTCTTATGTCTTGCTTGTATACTTCATTTCGTGCGACGTACAGAGCTGACGTGACATGACACAGGAAATGCGCAACTACATGCCCGGTCCGCACCGCCGCTTCCTGGAAATGCTCGGCCGGATCGCGTATATCCGCCCCTACGCAATGAGCCACAAGGCCGAGTCCGGCGTTCGAGACGCATATAACACAGCCGTCATGGCACTAGGACGCTTCCGAGATACTCACATCCAGATCGTGACGCGCTACATCATTATGGCGGCGAGGATGGCTCCGCCGGCGGACGTTCCCGTGCAAATCAACCTGGCGTCTGCGACGACGGACCAGGTGAAGATCTCGCAGGAAAAGGTCACGGAAGGGCTGGCGGGACGGGAGGCACGGATTTGATCCCGTTTTTGAAGCAGACTCGGGATACTACGAAGGCTGCTGCTAGCTATACGAGTGATTGATGTTGTCCTAAGGTGGAACTTGTATAGACATGACACCTAATGTCCCTACACCCTGTGTATATATATTCTCATCTCAGTTCCAATGCATTATGCGGGAAACATTATAGGATCAATGAAAAGAAACTATAACATAATAGAATGCTCCTAATCAATGTATGACACAACTTGCATAGATGAATGCACTAAACGGTACATGCTCTCCGTCCACACGCTATGATAACGGACCCGGGACGGAGGCGGAAGCGGAAGCGGAGAATAAATCCAGAAACCACCAAGGTTGGCAAACAAATTTTACATCATAGATTATAGATGACTTTCTCGGGCATTTGAAGCAAGGGGTCTGTCCAGGTTTACGTTTTAATGGCTTTGGAAAAGGCACACCTGGACCTCTAGTCATGCATGTTGTGCATGAAACTCACGAGCTGATGGCGGAACGACTTCATTGGAGGACGACGCCACCTGTAGCACGCGCAGTCAGGCTGATCTACTTTGTGAAACTGTTGCCCAATGATTGTTCATTAAGGTCATTTCAGACACTATGATAACTGACTACCTGAGCTCTATCACTGGTGACCTGGCCACCTTGACGGAGGCGGCAATGTGCATATTGTATGCTAGCTTGCCGGGGGAGATGTTCTGCTTGAACTGGCTCAGCTGGATCCAGTGGGGGAGCTTCTTGGCGCTTCGAAGCTGAAATGTATCGATCGCAGATTGCCAGACCATCTGGGAAAGACTTCCCGACCTCCCCATCAAGAGGTCTGATGATACCGCGCTTTGTGCCGGAAAGTTAGCCACGCGTCCTTGACGCAGAGGTAGCTGCCTTAAACGCAAGGGCGACGGCAACGGCGACGGCGACGGCGACGGCGAGAGCTTGAGAAAGTGTAACGAATTCGGGGACGCCCTGGGTAGCGTCGGTGATGTAGAACGACGCAGAGCTCTTATCGCTTTTTCGTGGTACCAGTATTCGCAGGGACACCCTCACTCTCCCGCAGCTGCGCAAGTCTCTTCTCACGCTCCACAAGACGCTCCTTCTCTTCCTTGATCATCTGCTCAACCGTCTTATTCGCCTCGCCCAGCCGATCCATTTCCTTATTCTCCGTCGTCCGACTATACGGGTTCTCCGCCGTCTCGTTAAGCGGGATCTCAGCCGTCCGACCAAGCTTCGCCTGCGCCTGCTTCGTATTCTTCCCTCCCTTACCCTTCTGCTGCGGCTGCGGCGTGCCCGATCCCCCAGTAAGCAGGTCGTAGAACGGCTCAACAGGCTCGTTGAAGACAATCTCCTCGTAGTTCTGACTCGTCGTCACGACCTCCCGCCGCTCGCGCATCGTCTCAGCATTGGGTCCATACGGATGCAGTTTCAGACTGTGCCACAGGGTCTGCGGCTTCTCGCCGGATTCCGGCACAAAGTAGAGCTTGACTTGGATCTCGAATTCTCCCCATCCGGTCTCGCTGACTTCAAACGGGGCTGTTCGATCGTGCGCACGTTTTGCGCGTAGGTCTCGTGGAGCTTGAATTGGACTTTCTTCAGCCAGTAGGAGATATCTTCGCCGTTGACGCCTTTGACGAAGACGCGCCAGGAGTGGGTGTGGTCTGTGGGGACGTTGGTGGGTTTCTTTGCTGGGTCGAAGGGTTGGGCTTCGCTGCCGAATACTGTTGCTTGTTAGAGGTCTAGGAAACAGGCAGCGATTGTCGTGGGCTGTCGGAGTGAGGAGAAACGTACTGAACGGCCGGTAGACGGAGACGCCCTGTGAAGGGGTTGTTAGCTGGGCTGTCTTTTTTTGCTCCAGAAGACAAAACGGAACATGGACCTACTCTGACACGTTTTGTCCCTGCCGCGGAAGGCATTCTGAAGAGTCTGTCTGTGATCTCTGAGTAAGAGGAGGCGAGGTTCCGGTGTCGAAGAGGATTCGCGATGGAGAATGATGATGGACAAGAGGAAGTCTGCGACCGCACGTGACCGCGGGCGGAATGGCATGACGTGAAGGCACCATTCGGATGCGGGCGTTCCTCTGAGCTTCCGGCAGAACTTGAGCGCGCGAGAATCTCTCTCCATCATGATATGCCATTGGCCTTGATTAATTCTCGATTCTGAAATACCCCCTGCGCACCCGAATATCACATCTCTTTTCAGCATGGCGGCCAAACGGGTTGTGGTGGCCGGTGGGAACGGTTTCTTGGGTTGGTATACTTTCTGTGTCTGTCGGTTTCCCGGCGGCGGTGCTAATGCTCGCTTCAGGGTCTAGAATCTGTAAATCAGCTGTCGCCAGAGGCTGGTCGGTTACATCGCTGAGGCATGCTCCTAGCGCTCATTTCCTGTCTATAATTATGACATACTGACGACGATACAGTCGGAGCGGAGAACCACGATGGGATGCGATTACGAGCTCTGCTCACCGTCCGACCTGGGCGAATTCAGTGGAATGGGCTAAGGCGGACATGCTGAAGCCGGAGTCATACAAGTCTTTCTTGAATGGAGCCACCGCCGTGGTTCATAGCATGGGAATATTGCTGGAGGCAGACTACAAAGGCGTGGTCCAAGGACGGGAGCCTCTGATCAGTGGCTTGCAAAAAGCCTTCAGTTTCCTCAAAGCTGGGCAGCCAAACCCGCTGCAACGTCGGGAAGGCGAACCGTTACAGCCACAGGCGAAGGGTGGCCAATTGACCTACGAGTTGATGAATAGGGACTCTGGTTCGTACATGGCTTCTGTGATTGTTCTTCTGTCGATTCTATATAATATGGTTAAGGGATGCTAACATATGCTGCGTCGCAAATAGCCATTGCATTGGCGCAGGAATCCTCCACCGAACATGTTCCGACATTTGTCTATATCTCAGCAGCTTCCGGTGCACCCGTCCTCCCCCGCAGATACATCACGACCAAGCGAGAAGCCGAAACAAGCATCGCGTCCCAACTACCAGAGTTGCGCAGCATATTCATGCGCGTCCCTTCATGTACGATTCGAGCCGAAAGTTCACCATGCCGATTGCGCTGGGGGGCTTTATTGGATCGCAGTTCAACGCTCTGGTGGGTAACCGGTTGGATTTCCTCGGTTCAATGGTCGATAAGCCATTCCAGGTTGATATGGTAGGCGAGGCTGTGTTGGAGGCGATGGAGGATGAATCCATTCGTGGCGCAGTGGGAACTAAGAAAATCGAAGCGCTGGCCACGAAGGCCTGGCGGAAGAGCATGCTTTGATTTGCGCGGCATGGAAGAAGCAAGCCGCCGAACTCTGGTGGGGTTGCTGGTGGCTGTCCTGTAAGGGGAAGATACACGCTCAAGCCCCTGGCGACCGGCGATCGAAACCACACTGGACCTGTAAAACAGCGTCCTGCACTGTACAATAGTCATATTCAATGTATTCTCATCAGATCATGGTGCCACGTTCGAAGCTGTCACGAATCTCCGTAGTGTACTAATATAGGGTTAGCGACTGATAATCCGATCCACTCACAAAGCGACGTACCTTGTTATAGAAGCGCGAGAGCTTCTGGTTGAACTGCTTGTTCTTCTCGTTAATGTACGTGACATCAGCGTCGTCATCGCCTCCACGGCGGTCTCTACGTTTCTTGAGTCGGACTTCCTCCGCCTTTCTCAGATCGCCAACCAGTTTATCGACTGCGGCACGATCAGGCTTGTTCTCAGTGAATCCAACGGTGTCTGCTGTGGAGTAAAAAGAGCCGTTCTTGTCGATCGCGATCATTTCACCATCGTTGGTCTCCACGATTTCGAGGTCGCCGTTGGCCGCGGCGCGCTCGATAGCGGCCATCTTCTCTCGTTCGTAGTTTTCGACATCGGGTTTCATCTCACGGAGCTGTCTCTTGTAGACTTTCTTTGCGTCTTGAGTGTAGTCCTGGAAAGCAACGTCGTCCCGATGACGCTTCTTCTTATCCATGCGCTTATCCCACTTCTCGGACTCATCGACAGTCCAGTCCCACGCACGCTTGCGCTCGAAATCCTCGCCGGCAGCCTCAGTGTCGGCCTTGAGCAAGTTGTGGGATGCAAACGCGTGTTTGCGCGATATGGAAGACAGCAGACCCGGGTCCGTTGCTAAGCGTTGAGTCTCGGCGGCGGTTTCTTTCATATTGGTCTTTGCTGCAGATTTCTGGGCGGGGTTAGCCCCAGCTTTTATCCCAGGTGGATGCATGGGAATTTACTTACAGCTCGAGCCTGCAGAGCCTTGAATCGTTCTTGTCTCTCGCGAGCTTTGGAGGCACCGTCGTCCTGAGCGGTTTCTTGCTTCTCCAACTCATTTTCCGTGAGCGCGGGGGGGCAGGGACTCTTTCTGGTCACACGGCACAGATGCCGGGGTTTCTGAGTCGATTTCGGGAGGCATGATGGAGTGTTCGAAATGTAAATTCGACGGTGTTGGCGAGAAGGGCAAGAAAGGTTGTGGGATGGAGGTTGGAGCGTCGCGAAAGTTTCGGCAGTAATGATGACAAGATGAGAGAGCTGGGTCCGTTCCCGTGACCACGCGTGAGGGCAGCCTCACCGCCCGGGTGACCGCCCGCAAAGACCGGACAGATCAGGAGGTTCTCCTGATTCTGAACTCCAGCACGAGTGGAAACCTTTCTCCACTTTCCACGGTTCCCCAGATTCTTGTCAACATTCCCGTCCGTCCCGGTCTAGATCGGTCAATTCCACCTCTCGACCTCCTCGATTGACCCTCAGCCTCCTCCGATGAAGGATGCATAGTGGATTGTGTCCTCGTGTGCTGCCTGTGGCCAGGGGACAGCTGGGGAGACGTTTCGTGTCGCACTCTGCCACCTCTCCGCTTCCCCGCAACCATGCCGCCGACACCCCGCCCACTCCGACCCAAATCGCTCGATTCGCCCTGACGGGGACAACGTTGCAGAGCTCTTTGGATAAAGTGCTGAGGAAGATGTTTTCCGACCAGGAATCGATCATCTTGCCCCCGCTGTGGAGTGCGTCTTACCTGAATGACGCCGAGCGGACGATCGCGCTGCTGCCAGAAGACCTCAAGGATGGGAAGGTGACTCTACGACGACTACGACTGATTGTTGAGAGCAAAGTACATACTGCTGAGGATGCTTTGACTCTACAACGAACCGGTTGTTCGTTTATTGCGCAGGTGCTGGAAGCCTCCCATGCATCATCGTCCCCGACGGAGGTCATGACCACTCTTCACGCAATCATTTCACGAATAGACCGCCTGGGAATGCCCGTGTCAAAAGAGCTACACATCCTTGGCATGATATATGCCTCTCTATACCTCTTTCCGTCTGCCCTCAGACACCATTTGCAGAGATATGAAGCTCTGGGCTCCGGGAAGCTGGACACGACTGCAAGTATCAAGGTGCTGCGCTCGCTTCGGTACTCTCTTCGCTATCGGAAGACTCAAAAGCCGAAATATGACTTGTCATTGATACACGAGATAGTCACAGGGGAGTCCGGTGGACGCAGCCTACATGCCATGCTGCCGTGGATAAGCCTGGAGCCACCCCAGAACTTCTGGGCCAGTACCTTTCACTGCTTGTGGCCCTTGGCAGTGAGTCCACATTGGAGACTGTGTGGTATAGATACCTTCTCAATTCTGCGTCTGGTGATCCAGTTGCGAAGTTCAAGGCTGGGTATCGCTGTGTGGCTACCCTGATTCAGACTGGAAAGAAGAAAAGGCTATGATATACCTAGGGCAGCTATCACAATGCGGAAATGGTAGCTTGCCTGGTCTGTCAAAATTCAGTGACTTGGATTCTCTCCTTCAAGTGAATGACATCCAGAACAATCTGGAGAGTCTGGCAGGGACAGACGAGTATCTGCGAGTTCTTCAATCGCAACTTGAGGTGATGGAGAAGAGACTCGGCGTCAACTGGGATCCTACAAAATCCAGCCATATTAGTGTCTCGGATACAGACCCGGTAGTCAGTGAGATGGATGGTGAGCATGAAGGATATGGAAGCGGCAAAAGGCTGGCCGCGGAGATACAGGCGCTTGGGCGTATGAGATCGTGGACGAATCTTGGCAAAATCGGAAATCTACTGGACGAATACGAGGGAAACCAGATACCTATCCGGCTTGCTTCTAATCGGCTTCGCAACAAGGACTTATTCTGGACTCTTCAAAGACGCCCCATCAAGTTCCAGACGAACAAGGATTTGTCTTTGGCTACAAACATGGCCAAGCCATGGACAGCATCGACTTTGGGTTTGTATCGGGCGAGGCCGCTTGCTTATTATCACACTACACACGAGCCATTCCTCCTTTTGATGGGTCTTGGATATTTGGTTGTGGGGTCAAGGTCTTCCAAAGGGAAATGGCATTTGCATGAAACGGGACATATAGTTGCGTGGGATCGCGTCTTTGGCCAGTTCCTTATTGTCCAAACGACAAACCGGGAAATGGTCAATCGACATCGAGTATCTCATTCGCCCGAATTGGTGCCAGGTCTTGCAGACATTGCCCGAATACGACCACCGGGCTGCTCACTCAGCGAGGAGCTCCCTACTCCCTTTTTGGGATGCCAGAAACAACACTTCGTGTTTGATACCCATGCAGGACTCGGAATCTCACCTTGAACGCTGGCCATTTACTTGATAGTATAAAGTTTTTTTGCATGGCTGGAGCATATTCACCCTCTTCACTATATAGAGCACTGTGTTTGCACATACTCCGTATATTTCGATCGAACTTTGTTTCTAATATTGGATGATGAGCCTTCGCACTTCCATCTCAAGTTGACCGGATCTTTCTCCGTTCATGACTCTAGAACGAGGTCTTTGGAAAATTCGACGCGTATCCCTCCAACTGCGTATGCAGGTAGTTGCCTGATCCTTCCATTATCGCTAGACGACAGGACTCTGACGAGGCCACTTTGAATTCATACTAGTTCATTCTTTCACTCATGCGCGGTCAATCTATCTTATCGTTGGCAGGAGCTACCCGAGAAACTTTGTGTCAATCCTGACGATCAGACGGACGCTTTCCTGGAAGCTTCCCGCCTTGTCATAACACATGACCTAACGTTCCCTTGCAAGGACATATGCCGACAAGGCCGTTGGACGGCATCCGAACGCGCCTATAAGAATCTTCGCTGTGGTCCTAGAGAGTCAGTTCTATGATGCAGAGAGCCGTTCAGGGACAATTCACTTTCTTTCGGTGGAAGCGCTCTTGCCTAGAATCCAACACCGAACAACGTTCTCTAGACTGTTAGATACCGGTATACTTTGTAACTCAAAGCACCAGGCGATCGACATTGAAATATTACGTGAATATTTAGAGTGTACGGAGTACATCGGATCGACACAAGTATAGATCTGTTTGGAACGGTCGCAGCACAAGTGATATTGCAACTGGGCCGGGAGTTGGTAAATTCTCATATTGTATCAACAAGACCGGCCTAGGTAGAAGGTTCAGACCGTCACAGTGATATGAAAATCTAGATCCCTTGGTTCTCCCCAGGACCCCATGAGGGGTCGACAGTCCTCATCCTCATGTATCGCGTACAACAAGGAGGTACGGCCTACTATTGTTAGTGCCGCCCATCACCTATTAGGGTTGCTACTGGGTCGTTCAACGACACTACTATGACCCACCCAGAATACTCGCTGTGACTCGGGCCATGTGAAGTTAGGCAAATAGCTTGACTGGGGCGATTCCTAGCCCATCGCGGAAGGGCCTGAGCGGAAGGGAGGAAAATGGATGAATCTGTTTCTCCAAGCGGATATAGTAGCCGCAGCCAATCCAGCCAATCCAGGCGCTAGCTTCGCCAGATCAGTGTGCAAGTAGCATGCATCAGGAAGATGGAAGCAGTCATGTTACCAGCTGCGATTTCGTGAGTAAAAAGCAAAGGAGAATTGCTGTCGTAGGAGGGTTGAAACCTCTAGATCAATATCACAGAATTCACTGATCGGCTTGGGGGAATTGCAGTGGTCCAGCTGGTAAAATTCCTGGGGCATGTGTATCAAGACTAGTCTGCCATGGATTTATTTTCCGTCTCCAAGACCAGTAGTGATTGGGAGGATGGGGCTCCGTACTGTGAGAGTCTTGGCTGAGATGGTAGAAGCTCGTTTACGAAGAGGCTCCATAAAACCACAACTAGACGGCTCGCAGCGAAAAGATACATAGTCCGTAGCATACCCACACTAGAGGGTTCCCGCGAATCCTTTGATTCGCATTTGATGCGACAGCCGACCCGAATACCGGGATTTTCTTGGTGGGGCCTATAGGGTTGGGGTTTTGCCGGCCGTGCACACCGACTCCAAAAGACTGTGGGTCGACGGATTCTACAAAAATCCGGGAAACCGACAGTCGAGAAGGTGCACTAGACTGTTTAGCAGCTAGCGGGATGGGGTAGCTCGAGGTGTGGCCCTTGAGAGGGATGTAGATGCTAGGCTCCGGATGTGACATTGGAATGTGGATGTCGCTCGCCTATTCTGTAGAGGGGAGTCCCCGAGCTGCTGATTTATTAGCTCTGCAGGGTGGATTGGGCAAACAATTTGTGGATAAAATCCATGATGCAAAGGAAGACGGAGATCCCGCAAGACCAAAAGTGAAGGGATACAGGCAGCGGAGCATCCTTTCGTTCACGTCGCTCGGCTTCCGCCTTCCTGAGGCACATCCCAAGCTCGGCTATCGGACTCCTCACGTTGTTTCCGAATCATGTGGCCAATGCATGCTGCAGGGTCAAGATCTGGATCGCGGACTGATCGTATTGGCAGTCCAAGGATGGAGTGATCTCAGATAGAATTGGCGTGGTGGGAGCTGCATGTCAATGTTTTCTTTTGGCAGCGAACACGTCGGTCAGGAGAGTACGGCAGGAAAGCACCGAGGGCTAGACAGTGATGGCGGAGAGAGAAGGATGGAGGCCAGAGAAGCGAGAGGCAAGAGGTTCGGGAAGAAAAGAAACGATGTTGGGATTTCCCTTTCCGGCATGCAAGTCACTTGACTTCTTTCCTTCCCTCGTCGTGCTCCTCCACCACCAGACCTCCTTCCTCCTCCTCCCCCGCCTGCATCATATCCCTCGCCAATCGCCCTCCAGCTCAACCGCGGCTGGTTTCCCCCCATGCACCTCGTCGCACATGGATCCTCTCCTTCGACCCATTGGCCTTGTCTGGCTCAAGACCCAACCGCCCAACCGCCCAACCGCCTACATGCCTCGCTGGCGACACTGCTGTTAACTCCCACACATCTCCGATCTGAAGTTAAGGTTTAAGAATTTTCCTGCCTGCACATTGGGTTGCCTATTCGGGGCAATAGAGAAGGTCCATCGTCGATGTGCGCTGCGAATGAAGGCCCCCCCGGTTCTTCCACATGAAGACCCTTCCAACCTTGCAGGAGGCGCAGAAGTCTCCGTATCCATTACATCAGCCAGATGGGCGATCTTCATGAGAAACCCAATGCCACAGTCCATCCTAGGCCGAGGCGGAAGGCAAGTCATCAACAGAGGTCAAATGCATGGCGTACAGAGTCTCGCGCCACACTTCCACTTCCCGGAAATCTGGGTAACCACCCCCTCCCAGGGATTAATCTGTTATTCGTCGTGTAATAAATACACAAATCCCGACCACCAGTCAATGTTGGGGAAATAAGAGCCACACTGGATCTGGGCTGGACTGCCAAAACCCCCCAGATGCCTCGTTCTGTGTGACACATCACTCTGGTAGTATCGACAAGGCAAATTCGCATGCAGTAGAGCGCACACTAATTTGAGAAAGACCGAACAGTTGTTACCGTGCTAATGCATGGACCACACCCTCATTCCACGCTAGGTAGCAAGCCTGCATGGCGTAGCCCACCTATAGAGGGCCAGTGTATGGAGTATTGTCCGGCAGCTGACAGAGTATCAGCCCGAGATGTGGCGGTGACGACCAAAGTTGCTTCCCCCGACTCAAGGGACCCACCAGGAGCCAGAGCCCTTGCTACATTCTGGCTAGCGACGTTTTGAATGTTCTTTGGTCGAGCTCGCTGATACCTTCTGGAATCATTTAGGATCGTCTCACTGTGGCAGGACTACTGGTATTCAAATTCCTGCCTCGTTCCGAGGCTGAGGTGATCCGCCCTTTTCTCAACACATCACGCCACGAACAAGACTGCAGAAAATATGAGAGTGTACGGAGTACATATGATAGGAAGGGCCTCCTATGGACAGCGACTTCGAAGCTGGTCAATTATTCCATCACTTTCATTAATATCCTGGTGGCCGCCCAGGTGGCACTTTGCCTTTCGGACCGCTTTTCGGGTATCGACCATTTTAAGCTTTGAACGGCGCCTCGATCTAAGCCTGTCAATACAATACGGCTCTGCCCTCTTTCTTACACTGTGGTTTCAGGACTCCCCTGCAGGGCAAGTGGATAAATCCGAATCCGCAGAGCAAGAAAGGAGTGTCACCGAAAAATTTCACGGGTTCACCCGTGTGTCTTGCGGTCAAAAGCCTGTGCCAGCGGATTTCTTCCCGGAGATTCGGAGCGCCCACCATCCCCATTTCTGTAGTGCGGAATAAATGACGAGATTTCGTGGTACATTCGGAAGCCATACATTGGCTGAGAAGAGTCGACGATGAATGATGCACGGGTGGAGACCATCCTCCCGGTTACACTAATGTCCTACTTGGGAGCCATTCAGGATGTATTATCCAGAGGACTGCTTCAGCGTGCAGAGATAGTCCCAAAAGATAACCGGAAACAGGTGATGATATCAGCGACTCCATCGTAGGAGTACAGCATTATGATGGTTTAGCTATGAGGATGACCTCATGCGCATTATTGTATGAGACGACACCAAAGTCTTCATCGCCACTGATCTGCACTGGGCCCTCTTCTCTTATCCCCCTCAATAATGCCAATCTCATTGCTCCCCTCCGCAGGAACATCCGTGGGAATCCCTGCATGGGCCGAATTACTCTCTTTGGGGATGTTTCTCCGCGGGTGCCTGTTTCACCCAGGCATGGGGAGTGACCCCGAACAATCCCAGAAAAGAGCCTTTGGGTTTATCATATTGAGCCTCGGGTGGGTATTGTTATACGAGGGTTACGGCAGAGGTGTATTAAAACCATAACTAGTTTTACCTTAGGGACTCCGCTTACCTTAGTGCATGGAAATTTCAAACCACCAAGGACAAAAATAACAAAGCAAAGGCATGGTCTGTGATTGGTGATTTCGTGCCAGCGGTCAATATTGACTCGTTGGGTCCGAATTTATCACAAAACTAAGGACGCCGAGCTAACATCTTTAGTGCCATTCCAGCCCAGCCAACCAAGCGAAAGACGAATATATTAAAATAAAAATTCAAAACACCGTCAGCGATACGATAGAACCAACTCTCTCATTGGCCCTGTGGATGGTCATGTCCGTCGTCACCTTCCCTATTGCTCAAATCAATCGGCATCTCTCCATCGACATCGGGGAGGGGAAAGGCGTTCTCACGGGGCTCCCTTTCTCCAGGAATGGAGAAGGCAGGTGTCTAGGCATCCCCTCTCCCCGGCATGGGAGCTGTATTTGGCGATATAACAATGCTGGTGGGAGTTGTTGTTCTGTCAGGAACGCACCACAGCGGCTGCTTGTCCAAACTTTGGTGCCAATGCCACACACATCCGCAGCAGTGAACACGCACACCTAGGGAGAAAAAGGTATCCATTGCCTCACTAGCCCATTTCCCCCAGATCCGCTACTCCGTTGCATGCTCAAAGCCCTTCGGTCGTTGGCGACGCTTGATTTTCGCCGTTCCCCGACCATTCAGGCGCCTTCTCCGATCATTGACTGATTTGGTCATCGCCCTCTTCGCACACACCCCTAGCCGGTAATAAGTGTCTATAACGACTGATCTTTCCTTCCACTAGTCGCACTTGTAAGTTTTATCGTTCCTTTGCTTGTGTGATTCTTGCCCATTCCACTCTTCCTTCTAACCTTTGTACACATCCGGCTTGCGTGGACCGGGAAGTACAATACCTTTGTGAAATCCAAGAAGATAGCTGACGTATTACGTATTACTCAACCCGACAGCTTTGTGAATTACAGCATTTACACTTCGCTGGTGACTTGCTGTCTCTTGAGCCGTTGAAGGTAGCACCAGGGGGAAAACTTTACCATAAGCCTTACCGCCATAGATGGGAACAGGTTAGATCGTGTGGTAAATCTACCAAGTATATAACTGCGGTGTGCGCTCCCGTTGGCCTCCAGTCGGTTCTGCATCCCACAGGGGTCTTGTCTAACCTCGACTCGCCTTGGTGAGACCCTCTGTGCTCGCTGTCTGCTCTTCCTGAAGAAGACTGACCTGGAAGCAAGAGGGGAAAGCGTCATCTACCTTGTCGACATACGAGAAACTCGTGTTTCCAGGAGACGCCCCGGTTTTTTCGATTTTCGCGCAAGCCGCATAGATGTCGAGAGCTCCATTGCAACAATGGCAGCCGCATCTCGACAGCCGCTCTCTAGAAAAGAGAGCCCGAGCCGCTGACGATGCGACTCAGGGGCTGGCGACGTATCCAAATCACCCTTATTCAGCACAAGAGCCGCCACGGTATCTTTTTCCAGATAGTCAGGGCTACGATCCTACCTTTGCTACCTCGCACCCTAAATCCGCCGCCAAGGCAAGACTTGGGACAGCACTGCGGAACATCGATATGGTTTCTCTTCCGGGAGTGCTGGCCCCATGTCTCAGTACGGAGCGCAGCGATCCAGCTTGTCCAGAAATGTCGAGCACCCCGGGGTCTCGAGCCCCTACTTTGAAACTTCAAGCCAAGGGCGCGGCTCAGTAGGCTCTGGAGGACGGTCAAACGATATGGACTCCCAGTAATTCCCCTTTTCTTCATTCATGTGTACTGTTCACTCCTCTCTCCAACTTCTCTTGAGCTAATGACCGATGATTAGATATGGTAGCACTCCTACGAATTTCCCAAGCCCTGTTCATTCAGACAATAGCGGGCCACTGTTCCCGAGTCTATCTGGGACGCAACAGTCGACGCCTTATCCCCGTCAGTCCGCCCAAAGTGTGCCTATGGGGTTTGAAAAATTACTGCACAATTCTCCAACGCCTTCACCACCACCACGGAGAACATCTACATCGCCTCGTTACCAGTTGCACATCAGACAACAGCCTCTGGCAGCCCGTGCTTGTGGCGCCGGTGATAGAGACCGAAGACCTGTCGATCTCCTCCTATCATTCAGATGCTCCTGACCGATTTTGATTCCGAAACGCAAGAAGATCTCGATATCCTGCAAGACCCGCGCTTCACTGTGGGCTGTCTCTGGTTCCCGTGGCACCGTCTTCGTTGCCAACCTCAGAAACGGAGACAGTCCGAGAAGATCGACGAGGTACGCACCGCTCTGACGCTCCGGGCCAATCCACGCCTCTCTTGTCTGGGAAGGCCTTCGTGTCTCCATTCTACGTGGAAGCGGACCCAGATCCTGAGACAGCACCGGCACACCCACATCCATCGATGCTGCCATGAGTGATGGTATGAAGGTTCCCGCAGGATATTCCAAAGGATCGCAGGACCAGGGCCAACCGGCAACGTTCTTCATTTTTCCGACCTCTCTATCCGTACTGCTGGTGTGTATCGGCTACAGTTCCGCCTGATGAACTGGGGCAATGTGGAAGACACTGGGCTGTCTATGCCGATCCTGGCGGAGGCGTGGTCAGACCCATTCCGCGTGTATCCTGCGAAAGACTTCCCGGGGATGAAGGACTCATCGGCTCTGACTCAGGGGCTGAAGGAGCTTGGGTTCGTGGAACTCAAGACAAGAGGCAACGGCAAGGGAAAAGGTCGGCGACGGTGATCCACTGTATCCATTCTTCTGCGTTGGTTTTTTGTTTTACGATTTTCGCACTGTTTCATTTCAGCCTGATACCTGGCGCGAGCATGATGATATGTCTGGACGAATGGCGTTAAGGATTGCATTTGCTTAGACCTACTTTACGCCCGATAGATTTCATGAACGCAGAATACACGGCTGCACCGGCTATTGTCTATTTTTATTGATCTCTATGTTCATTGGCCTGGTATCGTTTTCCTGATGAACTGATAGTCCCGATCTACATCCCGCTACGTCATTGAATGCACCCGTAAGTAGGCTTGCATCAGCGGCTCTACCCTAACCACCTAGCACCTGGCACTTGGCTGCTTCGTTCCGGTCCGGTCCCAAGCGAGCGACATGACAATCTCGGTTATCAAGCGATCGAAACGGGATCCCTGCCTGTGCCCCTGCTCTGCGCCCCTCTTTCCCTTTTCTTCCCAATCAATCGATGCACCATTATTACATATCCACCAACGCACCCGGCGCCACGGGCACGTACCGCCGATCCTCCCACTTCAGCTTCAACTGTCGGACAAACGACGCCAATTCCGTCATCTCGCCCACCTGCTGCAGCCACTCCCCGGCCTGGTCGGCGCGATCGGCACGTCCGCTCACCACGCCTTCTTCCCGGAGGATCAGCGCCATCATCAGCGCGGCTTTGGAGCGCACGATGGTGGCTGTAGGTGTTGCGGTGGGTGCGGATGTGGATGCGGTGCTTGCATGCGCTACCGCAACGTGGTACCAGTCTAGTGCGAGGGCGCGATACTCAGCATGTGGCTTGGGGGCGTAGAATCGCGGGAAGAGCCGGGCGAGGAGGCCTTGCGTTTCGGCTTCGGTTTCGTTTACGAGAGGGTGGTATTGTTGCTGTTCTGTAAAGGTATTCGGGTTGGAATCGGAGGGTAGTGATGAGGAGGAGGGAGAGGGGATCGGAACGGTCTTTGCGCCACGACGGGGAATCTGCCGTTGGGAGATGAGATAGTAGAAGTTGGCGAGACGACGACAGGCGTCCGCGTTGCCCGCCATCGCGGCCATCGTCATGTTCTCTTCGTAGCCGTCGCGGTCACCGTCTTGTAGACGAGCGAGGGCGTAATGCGTGAGAGCAACGGGGTCGTGGAAGTCTTTCGCGGCCTTGCGGAGGATCCGTTCGCGGACTTCTTTCTCCTCTATACTCTCTTCCTTCCCCGTCTCAGTAATCTTCGCCTGCACCGTCTTAGACGCCGACGAAGAACCCGGCGAAGACAACGTCAGATACGCATGCCACGGCGTCGGAATCCCAGGAAGCAAGAACTCCTCATCCGGCTGGGGCCTCCTCCGCGTCGGTGTCACCGTATCCAGAACCTGCTGCAACAACGCCCGCGCAGCAGGGACGTCCCCCCGACGAGCGAGGACGCGCGCATGCAGGAGCATCGCGCGGGGGTCCTGGTCGCGGAGGGCGAAGGTCTCAACCTGCGAGAGGACCTTGGTCTGTGGGACGGCGGTTTTGGGACTGTTGGTTGTGTTGGAGAGGTAGCGGGCTGCGGTGATGAGGAGGGGACGCGCGCGCCGGCGAGGGCGCAGGAGGAGAGGGCCCATTCGCGGAGACTGGGATTGGTGAGGGAGATGAAGTGGCTGATTTTGTAGACGAGGTCGGTGTCTATTTCGGTTCCAGAGTATGGCTGGTTAGCTATGTATTCATTCATTCTCGGGTGTTTGGGTAGAGTTGTATGTATTGATGTATGCAATCGCGCAGATATACGCAGACCTTCCTCTGGCAAGCAGATAAGAATAAGAGGTATAGCTACTAACCAGAAGAAATACTCTTCACAGCCGCCGCCGAGGGCGCCTGTCGATATGCGCTCTCAAGCAATTGTTTCGCGATATGAAGGAACGTCTCCTTCGACACCGCCGTCGCGCTCATGGCCCCCGACTGCACGACCTGCTGCCAGGCGGCCATGCCTTGCTCCTCCAGCGACTGTAGATGACCTGTCAGGTCGCCCTTTGCGGGCGCGTTGGAGAGGTAATCGGTTGCCATGCCCGGGCGAGATTTTTGCGGCCTGCGCGCGCCGGCGGCGGGGGAGCGGGCGGCATTGGGGTGGAGGTGTTGTGGAATGGACGAGTTCGGAGGAGAGAAATTGTCTTCTCGCATGGTCGGGGCCAGGGGCGGAGGAGATGGGAGGGACGCCCGGGGAGGGACATTCTGAGGGAGGTTGGTGGAGTGGTGTTGGTGTTGTAGTTGTGGTGAGGAAGAAGATGTTGAGGTGAAGTTCTCGGGGAAGTTTTTGCGGAGAACACCAACACATGAAAACCACACCTTGACTCTGGTTTCAGCACTACATTGGGGTTGTTTATTAGCGGTAAAATTCTCTACAGCTCCTGCAAGTATCCATACGATATTCAGTTACATGGTCTACTCGACAGAGGATATGATAATGTACATTGAGCCCGCCCGTTCCCGCATATCAACATACACACAACGGAGACAGTAAAACAAAAGGAACCTAACAACACACGGAGAAACGAAACACGAGGACCCAGGCGGGAGAGAGAGGGCCAAGAAACAAATAGAAAGATATAATATAATAACTCCAGCTCGATGATGCAGTCAGTCAGTCCAATCACAACGTCCAGATCATCCCGATATCATTTATTTCACCCAGACAACCCAATTCGTTCGTCGGCGCTTTTAAACTTGATTTTGGTAAGACAAGAGCAAATTGTTTACTCCATGATCGCCTTCGCGCCGACGTTCTTCAGGGTCTCGATGATCTTCTCGGCGTCCTCCTTAGGAACGGACTCCTTCAGCACCTTCGGCACGGACTCGACGAACTTCTTGCTGTCGACGAGAGACAGACCGAGCAGGTCTTGATCTCCTTGATGACCTTGGCCTTGGAGGCGGCGTCCACGGACTCGAGCTTCAGGTTGAACAGGGTCTTCTCCTGGGCGGCGGGGGCGGCTTCCTCCTCTTCCACGGGGGCAGCGGCGGGAGCAGCACCGCCGGCCATGGCGAAACCGCCAACGGGGAGGTCAGGGATGTTCAGGCGGTCCTATCGCAGGAATTACATTAGCATTGATGCATTGAGGATATTTAAAGGGGGGTCGGAAAGGATTGATGCGCCAATGATGCCCTGAACTATGCAGCAAAGCAGTACTCCGCCGGCTCGGACACAGCTCCCACCACAAGCCACAACAACGTACCTTAAGGGTCGCAACCAGGTCGGCGGTCTCCAGAAGGGTCAATTGGCTAATCTGGTCCACGATCTGGTGATCTTGGGGTTGGCCGGGGCAGCGGCGGCGGACTCGGTGGACTCCCATCGACGGCAAGCGTCCGCTGAGACAGATATGTGGAGGGCGACACGCGCAGGGCGGCGGAGGGGCGGACAAGCTGACGGCCACAGCGGGCGGCGAACTGGACGGGCATCGACATGACGGGCGAATGGACGGAGAAAGACTCGGTTGGAGAGGAGGGGGCGGACGCGACAGACAACAACAGGCGGACGGATGTGAAGTTGCGGATGAAAAAGTAGTCGAGTTGAGATGTTCGGCCCGGAAAATCTCAGCGTCACGTGACCTGCGTCTACCATATAGATCTAGGAACAGGTCTTCAACAACCACCTACGTTAACATTATGATGTATAGAATACGAATTAAAGAATATGCATGTTCATGAACTGATTATGTACCCGATCGACTTTTCATAATCTCATGTCTCTATCACATTTTATCCCATTCAGTCCATCCAACCTCCCGTCCCATTACTGACTCCTGATTTAATCCTCATCCCAGTTGGGGTTGGGACCAGGCGGCTTGGGCCGCCAGCCTGGCGCGCCACAATGATCTGGTCCACGCTGAGCACCGTCCGGGCCGACTCACTGGCCAGACGGATCGCCCAGCTCTTGGACGCCAGCAGGTCCAAGATTGCCCTCGTCCACCGCATCCAGGGTGAACTCAGGGCCGGCCTCCAGATCCACACCGGTGGTCCAGTAGGGCTCCTCATCCTCCGAGCTGCCTTCGTCGCCAGACCCCTCTTCGGCGCCGGCGTTGGCCCGGTGGTGGGCTGTGTAGAGACGCGACAGCGCCTCGGTGGCATCAAGACCAGCGGATTCCGCCAGCGTCCGCGGGATCACCTCGAAGGCCTCGGCGTACTTACGGATGGCGTGCTGGGGCAGTCCGGGGGTACGGTCGGCGAACGCGGAGATGCGCTCCACCAGCTGGATCTCGGTGGCACCGGCACCGGGCACCAGACGGGGGTCTTTCGTGATGGCCTTGACGGCGTTGACACCATCGTCAATCGCCCGCTCAACATCATCCAGGTGGTTCTGGGTAGCACCGCGCAGCACGATGGTCGCAGTGCGGGTGACAGCGTTGGAATCCTCCTGACGGAACACCGTCACACGGTCACCACCGATCTCAGTGGTCTCCACGACATCGATGGAGCCCATCTCGTCGGGCATAGGGGCGCCCAGACGGGCCAGCGGGTGGCACCCACGACGCGGCACAGGCGGCGCAGCTCGAATTTGGACAGAATCTTGATGACAAGAATGTTGAAGCGGTTGAGGTAGTGCATGGCGAGGTCGCCAACGGTGGAGCCGGCCACGACGACGCGGAGACCAGAGTCGTACAGCTCCTTGATCGCCGCCTCCAGACGCTCCTCCTCACCCTTGGTGAAGTCAAGCATCTCCTGAGCGTTCTTCAACAGGACAGTACCCTTGGTCTCGGTCTGGGAGATGTCGATAGGGCAGCTGAACACACCAACCTTGGCGCGGCTAGCCTTCTTGATCGTGCCATCGGGCTCGCGGCCGAGCACCATACCCTTCACCACCCGCGACTGCTCCAGGCTGCCACCCATAATCTTCACCACGCGGACATTATCGACGTTGAAGTTGGCGGGGTTTTTGGGCAGGACGGCGAGAACGGCTTCGGCGACCAGTCCAGCGAGGAGGTCCTCGGTGCCGGACTGCTTGCTGGCAACGACGGTGCGGAGAGCCTTGGTGAGTTCGGATTGGGAGCGGAGTTCCTGCAGACGGTCGACCTCGAGATCTGCCATCGTTACATCGGTCAGTCATCATTATCGAAACGGGTGAAATCCCCCCTGAACGGGACGGAGGGCCCGCCAGCGGGGCGACAACACTCACCTTCTAGTACTTGCAGAGCATAGTTCTGTGCCTTCTCATAGCCCTGGACGATATCACTGGTCTTCAAACCCATCCGTAGCAGTTTCTTCCGCCTTCTTCAGGAGCTCGCCCGCCAGGACGATCACCATGTTCGTTCCGTCACCCATCTCAGCGTCCTGCTGCTGACTGGCCATGACGAGGCTTGGCGGCGGGGTGGACGACTTCGAGCTCGCGCAGGATGGTTGCCGCATCGGAGGTGAGGATCATCTTCTGCAGGTGGTTGATGACAATCTTGTTGCGGCCGTAGGGACCAAGCGACGTCTGGACGGTCTGGGAGATGGCCTGGCAGGCCTCAATGTTGCGGATGACGGCGCCATCTTCGGCATCGTGGCTGCAAAAAAAAAAGATTAGCAACTCTGTAATCTCTCGCGATGACTTGAATTCGTGTGTGCGTAATTCTCTTTTGGTGCTATCTGGTGCGGTCGTCACGGTGAGGGGCCCTCCCGCACGGGAGAGACCAGCATGGTGGTGGCTCACCTCTGGTACCCAGGCTTGAAAAGACCCGCCTGGGACGGTCCGGGCATGGACAATGACATGATGAAAGTGACTTCCTCGGAAAGGGGGGAATGGCAGAGGAAGAGGAAGAGGAGGAGGGTGAGGGCGATATCAGGAGAGTTGCTGGTGGTGTTGCGGCCGGCGATTTTTTGGAGCTGCTGCGTGTTGGTTTGTTTGGTTTGCACCGAGGGGTGCTGACTAACCCATACTTCCTTGTTCTCCTTACTTCTAGCTCTTTAATATCGGAAGTTGGTGGACTCCAGACGAGTCTATGAATAAGTTATTTTGGATACAAGTATATTTAGATACGCTTAGAAAGATATGAGTGGAATTGAGTGCTATGTGGCGACGGAAGCGGAGTGTGTGCCTCTATTTCCTATGTTCTCGGCTGAGGCTCCCCAACCACTACACATCTATATCTTTTGCTCTTCCACAACTCTCCCTCTTGACCCGTCTTTCTCGACATAATTACATCTCTATCCCAGAGAAGAGTGCAGTGGCAATGTAATTGCTATGGTACAACCTCCTTACTCCAGCTGTGCTTCACCATTTACTAAACTGGTTCACTGCGTATTGGAACCCCGGCACTACAATGGGCGTTAGCATCAATCCCTCACCGCTGCAAATGGGATCTTACTGGAGCTGCGGGCAAGGCTACACCCATAGTCCTCCCAAAGGGCTTCGGCTTGATACAACCTGGTTCACGGTGAGATAGTATACCACAATCGACGACAAGCCCACTTACTGTCCCCGGATCGTTTCCATGCGATTGTAATTCTTCCCTCGTCAGTGATCAGGCAAAGTCAGACATGGCATAACCACTCACCGATGGATGCGTCGACATGAACTGGGGAGGAGCCCCTTTCTCGGCTTGCTCCATACGGGCCCAGCTTAGAGAATTGTCAGTTGCACTCAGCTTGTTTATTAGAACCCTCGATCACATACAGTTCAACCGCTGCAGCAGGATTATAGCACGCCTTCGCCATTATCACTAGGAAAGGTCAGTAGTGGACCAGCGATCGATAAGCAATCGCCTTACTCAGTCCCATATGGTCTTCCGCCTGGATATTCTTAGCTAAACCATCATTCGCAACCACACCTAGAACTCACCTCTTGCACCCGGAGTTTGGCAAGCTGTACAGCATACTCATCAGAAAGGAGGCAAGCTGTCCCGACATATCAAACGCCAGAGACAGCAGCGCTACCGTACCGAGAGAGATGATGCTACTGCTCATGCGCTCTGCTGGATGTCGTGCCACCACATGGGCAATTTCATGACCCAGAACGGCCGCCAATCCATCCTGGTCTTTACAGATCGGTAGAATGCCGGTATACACGAATACCTTGCCACTATACAGAGAGTCAGTCCAGGTATGTTTTCTGCACATCAGGGTAGCAAAGGGCTGGGGCCATACCCAGGCAACACAAACGCATTCTTCGTGCTTGAATCATCGATGACATGGACTTTCCAGTCGGCCCCCTCGATCGACACCTGAGGAATCAAGCGCTGCATCACACTGTTCACCGAGCGAGTGATCGGGTGATTCTCCGGAAGGATGTGTCCCCTGGACCTCGCTTAGGATCTCGCGATAGCTTTCCTCTCCTGTCTGCAGCTCCCGCTCATGCGAGATGACGTTGAAGCGCTTACGGCCGGTTCATCTAGGCAGCGAAGTCAGCAATTTCCCTTGCGCCGACAAGTCCTCTATGTTCAGCATCGAACACACCTCCACGGTTTCGGTATTGTATATGTACACTCCGCTGATTCCCAAGCCGATCATGACGAAATGGCGCGGTCGCGCATTGCGCACCCACCGCACGAGGAACGGCTCGTTCGTCCGGTGGAAGTATTGGTATTGGTTCCGGCCATTATAGAATCGCGGAGGCGATGTGGATAGGAATCGACGAGGAAATGACGAGGACGAGCGGGGGATGTGTCGAAGGATCGAGGTTGGTGGTCGCGAGGCGGCGGGATGGAGGGCAGATGACAATATGCTTCGGAGACCACGCGAGGGTTTCGGAGGGGATTGCGGAGGAGAGAGGACGGGGGAATAGGCGAAGAGCGGAACAGTGAACGTGTTATTGGAGAGCGAAACATCGTGGGCGAGTCGACATGGTTCGCAGCGCAACCTCAAGCTGGGGGAGGAATGGCACGGGCGCGAGAGAGAGAGATGACGGAGCTGCGGTGGAGTTCTCGGAAAGATCGTCGTGGACCGGTGGAGACAGTCTTTTATCTATCATTCACTCCTGCTCTGACCACTACGTACTACTCCTGATTTATGAATTAAGTTCTTGTTCCAGGCCATGTCTACTCACTATGGTAGATCAGGAGCAAATTATTGAGAAGTCTGCTTTATCGTGAAAGCCATCTCCACATTGGAAGTAAACCTCTTGGACAGGCGTCAACGTTGCTATATATAACTGCCACTTGACATGAATGCTTTTTCAATGCTTTAGTCAATACCCAAACCGACTGACTTATTACATATCCTTCGCACCGGAAAATAAATCTCTCAATATCACTAGGTATGTACAACGCAATGATGGCGCTCTCACCCAACCATAATGCGTATGACCGTGCATCAAGAAGCTCTGCCAATATTTACCGCATGACCTTGACCAAACAGTCCCCGCAATCATAATCGCTCTGTTGGATGTCTGCAGCAGAAGTTAAAGGCCCAGATTCCTGTAGCAATCGAAGCCAGAACTTGGTTCAAATCGCGCGATCTTCCACATATATGACCAGGTTTCCGCTACTGAGTTTGAGATGACGATGACAGTGCCTTGTCCCAGGAGAGTGCGGTTACTGGGGACATCGTATGTGCGAACAGATGGTGCGTAGCCCAACTCGCGAAGAGACTGTTGCATGATTTGTAGTTGGTCCGGCAGTGCTACAGCGCCACTGAACCGGGCACAGATAATGGATTTCCGGCCCCAGGGAAATAATTCAAGCCTTGGACTGCTGGTCCTTTCCAGGATATATCTAAACTTGACTACTATAACCCCAAATTATCATCAACCAGCCAATAAAAAAAAAAAAAAAATCAAAAAATGAAAGGTCCGAAATCACCGACCTCCCTCCCTTCGTAGTGGTTTCATTCATCTCTGTTTGCCGGTGTAGTTGGTGACACATGCCTGTGTTCCATGGTAAATCCAAGCTCCGCCGGCTTACTCGAAGTAAGTAGGCGAAGAAGTCCACGCTTCTCCAAGTCCTGGCAGAATTTCTTTTTGGAAGACATATGCTCACTAGAACGCTTCTGGTCAACTCCGTGATGGTTGTCACCATTGATTACTTCGTGGCTCCGCCACTGGGTCCCAAGACTGGATCATACCTGACGCATTATTCTGTCTATAGCTGTGCGCCATGCCGGAATAGAGAGTGCTTCGTAATTCAAAGCTGCACTTCGTGGTTCAGTGAGCAACATCTCTGTGTGTGTGGCTAAATCCGCAAGCGTGCGATATTGATTGTGCCAGCATTTATCGATGACATCGTCAATAAGTGGGTGACCGTTGAGCTTCGGAAACTCCATGTCCTGTAGTAAGTCCATAACCTTAGGTCCATGCTCGTAAGGATCGTCGGTAAGACATTGATCGTCATAAACCTCAAAGCCGTAGTTGATCAAGTAATACAAGGAACCAAGGGCAAACTGCTCTGTTCGAAAACCTAGGAGGCCAGCAGTCCCTGGTAATCCTTGCTCTGCCTCGTTACTGTTGAGTAGTCTTCCGTACGGGCAAGGGCAAGTTTCGAAATCTGATCCAAATTCGGCCGTGCAATCAAAATCAGATAGTTTGAGTCGGTAACGATCAAGCAGGATATTTTCAGGTCGCAGGTCACCGTGAGCGAGGTTAAGCGACCCGAGGAAAGCGACACCTTTAGCAAGATCGTTCATCCCTAAATATATTAGGGAGTCAGTCCCTTATGAGCACTTATTTATTGTCTACTAACACGATTTTCGTAGTTCCAGAGACTCCAGCTTTCCTACCCCAATAACCACACGAGTATCAGGATCCCGATCAGATTGAATTGTCGCCTATAAGCAAGGGAGATATCTAGAAACGCCGTTAGTAGGTACATGATGAGTATATTTGTAGGGGTCACACCTCTCATATACTCGAGAAAGATTCCGTCTGTCGTATAGTAGAAGCACTGCACCAGAGAAGGGCAGGGCGGATGTCAAGAGAGAATCTCAAAGATCTGAAGTTCTTTGTGAAATTTCTCTCTCTCTTCCTGGCCGGACTTGGGAACCTTGACCACGATGAGAGGATGGACTTCATAGACAAAGGAGATGCCTCCTCCCCAGACCCAGTGAACACCAGGAAATTTGCGTCGAATCTCCATGACTAGAAGTGCAAAGATAGAGGGAAATAGGAAGAAAGAGTAGGGGAAAAAGGCGAAGGCAATGGGCGTTGGACCACGTGACCATATCCTACCTGTTTCACACGATTCGAGGCCATAATCATATACTATAACACATCCCCACAGTTCACCAGAGCCTATATTTTGGCATGTGGCCCAGCTTGGGATTGTAACCCATCCACGCCACAGCTAACTGCAGACATTCCTGTCCCCAGCATTCTTTTTATTATCATGTCAACAACTCCCAAAGAAGAGCATCAGGGCGGCTTGCCTCTTGTCCCACGTCAAACATCTCCGGAGATAATCCGCGAAATGGAGACTGCCTGCGCCATTAGCGACTTTCCGCGATTCAAGTCATTTTTCGACACCTGGACTTCCCTCAATCTGGATATACATGAACTCAGCTCGGTAATGAGGCAGGCTTCAGACAGGACCAGAAGGATATTGTCATTGAATTGTTGCAGAAGGGGCTGCCACTAAGCCAATATAATACTCTAAAAGCAATAAAAGATAGATCAAAGAAGGTCCTCAAAGCCTACTACAACATGGATGGGATATTAACCAACCGACAAGCGAATTGAGGCCCCCTACACTCAGATAAGTCACCGCGTGGCTTTTTCAGACTCCACTACTTACTCGCAGTATCATCCTAGTTATGCCGCCAATGACGATGATATGACTCTTTAGCTTCTTAATCACGGGGCCGACCCAAATAGGCAGTGTTCTATTGATCTAACACCATTATCTTATGCAGTAGAACAAGCTTCCGTCCCCACTATTAAACTGCTTCTGGACCGCGGAGGAGACGTTCACAAAGGGCAATTTCTCTACCATACTGTTGATGTCAAACGGATACCATTAAGGTGCTTGGTATACTGCTCAGGAGAGGTGCTCTTTTGAATTCAAAAATGTACGAGGATCACTATCCTTCATAGAGACTATACTACTTTATGGGCCTGGGAACCGCTTTACACAAAGCAGCAGAGTTGGGAAAGGCGGATGTTGTGCGCTATCTGATTGATCAAGGTGCAGACGTCGGTATCAAAGATGCCACGAACCGAAGTGCGATGGATTGGGCTGTAATGAACAACCATCAGGAGGTTGTGGACTGTTTCAGTCTGTGGAGAGAGGAGACCGTTTATGATCAACACCATCGACGAAGGCTGGACACCGTTGAGGCAACTTGAATTTGGTAAACATAGCATTTTTACTTTGGAGTATGAAGTTTTTGTTGAACGATATATAAATTGCCTCGGCACAAGTTTCTTAACTTTTTTGCCTTCATGTTATTCTGACAAGCGTTTGCGCCCTTGAATGCATTTTGGCGAAAAAGTTTCTTTCAAGAATATTATTCTACCCTCCCCATCGTCTATATGGAAGAAATTCTTGGCCATAGATCTTCTCTCGTCAAAGCAAATCATAGATGTGGAGATGATTCCCGGCATAGATCCAAGGTAGGCAACAACCATCTAGACAGACGTAAATAAAACCGCCCCATACGAACGGTCCAACCTGACTGGCAGCCTTCTGTTTTGTTTCGAATACAAGCTCAAGATTAACTGTCATCCAGTAGTCTACTACAGAGAGACAGAATATGAAGCAGTCCAGTAAAGTTGTTGGTGAGCGCTTAACGGCACACATCATTCGTCTCTATTTTGGGAGGCTCGGTCAGAAATTAACCATACTTCTACTGCAGCAAAGGCGTTAAAGCTACGATAACAGCCAATAATGGTTGATCAAAGTGTAAATTCAGCTATATATAGACGGTGATCATTTGAGTCCTGGCGCTTAACGACCCATGGACTGGCGTACACCCGAGACGCTGACGGAGCATCCTGTGGCATTTCTGCTTGTGCCAGCGCTTATTGAGAGGGCAGCAGAGCGTCTCGTCGGGTGGATGTTGTGTGACGTTGATTAACCCGGGTTGTTGGGGCTGATGGTGGTGAGTTCCAACACGCATGTTGAGCGTTCGGGCGGGGTGTTGGCTAGATGGTTGAGACGTAGCATTCGTGGATTGCGAATCTCTTGTATTACTATAACTATGTATAGTTCTAGAGATTTAATGTACGGCTGACAATGTCCTATGTCTGTAGCTGTTGGATCTATTTGTAGGTCAATATCAACCAAAGATGGATTCTGGCGAGATAGAGTGATTCCCCATTGGGTTATTCTTGCAAATTACTCTAAAGAGGAAGACTGATTCGGAAGGGCCCGTAGTAAATTAACCCGAAAGGGCGAACCCAAGTTGCCCAACGTCGTCTTCTGCGCAACCTCATCTCACCTCTTCTAGAAACCCACTCGAACTGTCTCATGTTTGTCCTTTCTCCCAAACTTCCGGAGTCCTACGGCGTGTCTCAAAAATAAACCACCCTTGCGACGCTGACCTCGAAGACTTTCGGAGATATCCTGAAGAGGGGACACACCCCCAAAGACCTCGAGGACCCCGCGGACATGTCACACTGCAAGCGTGTGCCGTTGACAGGGTTTCTGCAGGCTGACCTCATGGCTTTCCGGTGTGATTCGCTGGGTTCAGGAAATTAGCGGTCCAAGACGAACCTTTCACGCTGCAGGTGCGCGACAAATAATGTGACGAGGCAGCATTAGGGCAACTTTAGGGCCGGCCGCTAAGATGTGATTCCATCCTTCCCCAGCCTCACTCCACTTTGACTCTGGGCACTGATCACTTCTCCTAGACACTCTTTTCGACAGACCTTGAATCGGAATAAAATGAAACATGTTCCGGGTACAATTCACTTGTGTGCGGGTGTAAACCCTCTATCTCTCCGACCTCTCGTGTCACCTCGGGTGTGATTCGACGATCGAGGCTGCAGTAGAGCCAAAGTTTAAGCCAGGATTAGCTCCAATCGGCACAAGAGGATTAAGCCGTTCGATGGATTGTCAGAGGAGAAGTGGGGAGATCATGGGAACGACATCTCCCGCGGTCCATGCACGGAGATCAGAGTGCATCGTCTGGAAAGGCCATTAATTGCCGCCCACGAGCCCTAATTATGGCACAGACGGACAAGAATAGTACCCTAAATGACCCTTCTGATCCTGGCGGGTAATTATGCACGACCCTGAGTGGGCTGCTCCATCTCCACCAAAGCTTGGCCTTCCCGACTTGACTCGTGTTGGACCACCGTCATTGGCCTTGAGCCTGCTTGTCCCCCCGGCCTGGTGCGGTTGGCACGATCGAATCACACTGGGCGATGGGTCTGGTGGGTTGAACCGGTTGGTGCTGGCATGCTTTCTGCCAGGGAGGCCCCCCCCGCGCCGTCCACCGGGGAGAGATGTTGGCTGTTGTACATTTCCCCGATCAGGAAGATCAAGGTGATGGCTTCACACCGTCTAGTTCGGGTGATTGGCTTGTGGGAACGATTCCTACTTTGGTGAATTTGTCATTCAACGCCAATGTGCCGGTCCATCCGTGGTTGTAGACAGGACGAACTTGGGCAGATTTTCAGACAGTACAAGCTGTTCGAGTCGTGCTGATAGACCTAGGCTGCAGTTGAAGACGGCATGTCTCCCATTCCACCGGCTGTATACATCTGCACTCTGCCAGGCACGTTGCACCAAGACCTGCTGGCCGCTGACAGGCCTTCGAATGAGGGACATGGCTCGCAGCCCAATCAGTCGACCAGCCCCCAGCTTGGCCCTTGCGACTGCCAATCAAGCGGAAGACGATCGTGCATGGGCGCCATGCGCAAAAGGATGCTAAAATGATCCAAAATTAGCCCCGTGGGCGAGCAGACCAGCCGGTTAGTGCGTCCTGGGATCTGCCAACCAGTCCTCCCCAGCGCGCACTGATGCTCGGTTATCAGGATCAAAATAGAAACAGCAGCGGTGGTCACGAACACCTGCAGCAAGTCACTTTAAAGCTTCCCTAGATCCCGCCGTCATGGTGCGAAGTCCGTGGTGTGGTGATTGTTCCTTTTGCACTCCGGTTGCTCCGTCGCATTTTGTCCTTTCGCATCAGCGCCTGTCATTCCTTGATATTTATCTTAATTCGCGAGCCAAGGCTGCTGGTCCAGCTTTGCACTTAATACTCCCGTCAACACAGCTCGCCAGTCGACTGTGTTGTACTGTCCTTCCTGTGCTGCTCCTGCACCTTGGTCCGAGTTGACAATATCAACGGTATCGACAACGAAACAACAAACCATTGATCGTCACGATGCCTGCCGCTGCGAAGAAGAAGTCGGCTGCCGCCAATGCCGCTGCGAAGAAGGCCGCCCTCGAGTCGGCCGTGTCATCGTCGAGTGAGGGGCCTTCGGCTGGTACAATGGATAAGATCACTAAGTCGCATAAGCGATCTCGCTCTGGTATGTTCGCTTCTATACATGGGAAGGTGTGGGACATCGAGACATGGACTGATTTCCCAGGCTGCTTCACCTGTCGTCTGCGCCGCAAGAAGTGTGTGATGAAAACACCCATCCTGCTCGGCATGTATCAACTTGTGCGTGAAATGCGAATACAAGCGTCCCATTTGGTGGGCCAACGCCGAGGAGAGGAAATACCAGAAGGAGATGGTGAAAAACAAGATCAAGAGCACCAAGATGAACGAGCGCAATGGGTCCATGATGGTATGTCACCTCTCCTTTCAGGTCTATAAAAACCTAACATTTTATGCTCCGCACAGTCTCGATCGATCACTCGCGCAGCAGCAGCAACGTGGGCCCGACGACGCAACGACTCCCGAGTATGAGTTCGGCCGTCCCGTCTTCACCGAACAATACGACGTCTTTCCACCGCGGATGTCGCCCCCTGAGATGGCCCAACCGGTCTACGGCACCTTTGGTCCATACGAGATCGATGTCAAGACCGAACGCCAGACGTATATCAACGACGTCCCCCTCCGCCATGACTCGACCAGTTCCACCTTTAGCACTTTCGCGCCGCCACAGCTGAACGCACCTCTGCCGACCTTCCCGGCGAGGAATGGTTCCAAGATGAGTGCTTCCCCCGACGGGTCCACCGGCCCTCCCTGGCATTGACCCAGCCCTATCGGACCAGAGTCTGGCACAAACGTACGCCATGCTGCAGGCCAACATCCCTGTAAGTGACCACGACCGGCCGCTCCTCGACCACTTCATCCACAACGTACTCCGCATGATCTTCCCGATTCTGGAGGCGCACCAGCGAGGCCACCTTCGCGCGCAGGCTATTCTCCAGGCACTCGAGACCAACAAGTGCTACCTGCACTGCTGTCTCAGTGTAGCAGCTATCCACCTGAAGACGACCGAAGGTATCGTCGGCGAGCAGATCGACCATGACATCATGCGCCACCGTTTCGAGGCCGTGTCACAGCTCTGTCTAGCCCTGGGCGAGGACACTCAACATGAGGAAGATCCTCGACGCTAACCCTCGCCATGATTTTCTTCCACTGCTCCGTGGGCCCAGCCGACGACTACCTCCCGGACATCCCCTGGTATGACCACTTCCAGGCCGCATCCAACCTCGTCAACCGCCTGGGACTGCCCAACGCCGTGCCCGTCGGCTCCGGCCCTAACCTGCTACACCCTTCAGCATGACGCTCACCTCCTGGATCGACATCCTCGGCTCGACCCTGAAGGCAAGACGCCCGAGTTCGCGCATACCTACCGCTCCAAGCATCTGGCTGGTACCGTCGTCCGGCCTTCGCGAGCTGATGGGCTGCGACGACCGCGTGATGTACCTCATCTCGGAGATCACCTGTCTCGACGCACTGAAAAGCGAAGGCCGCATCGACGAGATGGCCGTCTGTTCGCACGTCTCCGCCCTGGGCCGCCAGCTGGAGTTCACCGAGCCTCCAGACCAGAACCTCGAGAGCCCATACCACCCCGGAAGCAGCATGCACCTGCGCCCCGACATCCTAACGAAGAACATGACGGCGATCTTCCGCATCGCGGCGCGCATCTACCTCTGCAGCCTGGTGCCGGGCTTCGACCGCAACCAGCCCAGTAACCTCAACCTCGTCGCGGCCGTCGCCAACGCCATCCAGTTCATCCCCTCGGGGCAGAACGGGTTTGACCGATCTCTCGTGTGGCCCTTGCTTATCACTGGAGCACACTCTGCCCCGTCAAGTCACTTCCGCGGTATCCTGGCCGAACGTGCGGCAGCTCTTGGCGCGCACGCCGATCTGGGCAGCTTCGGGCGTATGTACCGTGTGCTTCAGGAAGTATGGCGCGTCACCGATGACCCTATCGAGACCTTCTGCACGGTGAAGGACAGTCCGAACCTCGCCTCAACCTCCCCCGTCAAGCTGGAAGCATCGGCGTCTCCCCCCCAGCGGTTGCGCCGACAGCAGACTGGGAAAGCCGACCACCGACGATGCACTGGCGCGATGTGCTCAAGCAGAATGGATGGAACTATCTCATCATCTAGGTCGTTTCCTATGTCCTATGCCTGTGCCCTTCCTATTTTACGCATGATGCCTTGATTGATTCATTGATTTATTGCTTGCTTGCTTGCGAATTCGTTTCGTCCCGGGATGGCACTGCATTGTATGCACGCCTCCATTTCACTTCTACTGATTCATCGATCGACTCGATGATGATCTGTTTCCCGTCCCTTGACGGGATGGGACCGACAACGGCGCAACTCAAGCAGGGCTTAGATGGTTGTGCCAATACGCTCTTTATAGAATAATACGGGCTTCGCTGCCGGCCAGGGAAATTAAATGCGACGTGATTAACGTGGTGTGCAAGATGACGGTGGTGATATGGACGGTGGGTGGATGGATTTGGAGCGGGAAGAGGATGAAGGGCAGGGAAGGGATGGGTTAATACCATACCATATGTGGAGTTTGGTGTTGGGGGGGATTATATCCGTTTTGCTTATGCTTTGATTTTTGATTTGTGTGGTTGTGATGTAGGTGGTTGGTTGTATCGGCGTTGTCTCTTCCACTCTTACCTTACCTTACTCTGAGTCCGAATAAACCCTGTGCATATACCCAGTTTTTCATTGCTCGCTAACACTACCTATACTATGATCATACGCCTGATCGAATACTTGGACTGTATAGATAAGGTGGAGAAGGAGGGGAAGACGGGGGATCATTCGCCGTGACGGAGATCGACGGTCCGTTGTTGTATTCTCCACGATATAATGCTTCAGTGCCCAGACCTACTCTAGTACCCACTTTCTACACTACATATTCGATTCAGATTCAGTTCATATGTCAGTTCATATGTAGGCAACATGACCAACTCAACCGAAACAGACTTCTTCGAGGAAGTCCACTCCTCGGCGACAAAGACGGCCAGATCGTCATCCGCTCGCCCCCAGTCTTCACCGATAAACTCGAAGAGCGTGCATACCAGAAACAACATCTGGCCGCAGCGTTTCGGGTCTTTGCCAAACAAGGGTTTGACGAGGGCGTGGCAGGACACATCTCTCTGCGAGATCCAATTGACCCAGGTACATACATGCACCCCATCCAGGTGCACCCCTATACAACCCCATATGATAGACGATTGACAAGAGAGACCACTTCTGGATCAACCCCCTAAGCAAACACTTCTCGCAAATCCGCGTCTCCGACCTCGTCCTCGTCAACGAAACAGGCCAAGTCCTCCCTACGGCGCCCAACACCCCATCAACGGCCCAGCATTCACAATCCACAGCGCCATCCACCGCGCCCGCCCGGACCTCAACGCAGCCTGCCACGCCCACTCCGTCTACGGCAAAGCCTTCAGCGCCTTTGGCCGTCCCATCGAAATGCTCTACCAAGACGCCCTGCGCTTCTATAACGATTTGGCCATACCCCCGCTACGGCGGGACGGTCCTCTCCGCGGAAGAGGGCGAGCGCATCGCGACCGCGCTGGACCGACCTGTCGCAGCATCATATTGCAGAATCATGGATGATCACCTGCGGGAAGACGGTGGATGAGGCGGCGTTTTTGTTTATCGCGCTGGATCGGTGCTGTCATGCGCAGATTATGGCGAATGCGGCGGCTTCGTGTCCTGGGTGGGAGAAGAGGTTTATTGGACGGGAGGAGGCGGAGTTTGCGAGGAGGAAGAGTGGGAATTCGAGTAAGATGTGGTTGGCTTTTCAGCCTTATTATGATCAGGTTGTGGCGGAGGATCCGGGGGTGTTGGACTGAGGTGCCTTTGAGGTTCTTGGTTATGGGTGTTGAGGTAGGCAGTCACTGGATGAATGGTTCGTTGATGTCGATGTCTCCATTCATGAACCCAAATAAGAGATCCATATTCTGGAAGGTAAATGGGTCGTCTGTCTGACTCAAGTCCAGCATATCCGGTAGATTCTGGAAATCCAAGTTCACGTCTACCGGGAACGTCTCTGGAACGACATCAGGTTCTAGCATACACCATATTAGTACCAACTCACGCACCCATAGATTTCAGGGAAGGCACAGGAAGAAGACATACCACTCTCAACCTCCATCCCATTTGCCCGCATCAACCGCCGAATAATCCGT
The DNA here is from genome assembly GCA_039763685.1 of Aspergillus micronesiensis. NCBI lineage: Eukaryota > Fungi > Ascomycota > Eurotiomycetes > Eurotiales > Aspergillaceae > Aspergillus > Aspergillus micronesiensis. The sequence continues at coordinate 392,135 of JASHHO010000087.1, read as the reverse complement.
GCTGGCGCAGAAACCCCACAGTTCGGCACCGCCAACTCATCCAAACACCGCAGACACACTGTCAAGGGAGAGGAAGATTCCTTCCGTCGGGTGCTTTCACGTATAGCTGGGTTACGCGCGTGAATTGTACATGCTACATAGACAGCGTAGCTCAATAGATAGTTTGCGCGACGGACGGGAGGTATGCGGCGCGGTAGGCAAGGGCGAGACTGGTGATGTTGCGGGCAGCTGTAAGGCAACGTTCCCAGGAGTCGATACCATTGACATGATTACTGCTGCCGTTGTTTCCGATGAACGGACGATGGAGTAGAATCATCAAGGCGTTGTAGGTAGTCAGCAGGATGAGGGCGTTGGGTGCGACGATAGGAATATGATTATCCGTCCAGGGCTCGAAACGCAACGACGCGGGGAGTCGCTGATACCAGATCGTGAGACGGCGATCAATCCGGTGGAGATACTTCAGTACCTTCGGCCCACTGGTGCGAGTCATATAGAATCGGTCGATGATGTTCGTCATCAGCTTGGACAGAGCACAAAGCTGCTGGAAGACCGAAACAGAATGGATGCGGGTAGGCTGAGAGACACACTTCCAGGAGACGACGGCATCAACGGGTTCCACAACGGCGTCCACAGCTCATTCTCCTCAAACGTATCCATGAAGTCGCGAGAGACATGAGCGTCACGCAGCTGGATGGTGAACGGACGACCGAAATACAGACTCTGCAGCTTGTCACAGATGAACGCTGCCCAGAAGACCCTCCGGCGCACCTCAATATCCTCTGCACTGGAGCCGGCAACCTCTTGACATCCAGATGCAGACCCATATCGTAGACCATGCGCAAGGCAAACCCGGTATACAGCCATCCCTTGGAGGTCTGTCCCCAGGCGTTGAATGTACTTCCGAGCATGAGCAAGCCGGTGATGGTCGGTATACTAGATCGGGTAAGAAGTCCCTGCTCTGCGAGGAGCTGATCGCAAACGGTCGAAAAAGCGTTTTCCAGCCGTTCAGGACGATGTGGGTCAGCTCGGACTTCGACGCGCGAGGAGAACTTGCTAGAGCAGGCGAAGACAGCGTTCAGCAAGAAACTCGGAGCAGTAGGAGCCTCCGTGGTGGAGATCACGCATAAAGGCTGGTCGATAGGTGAGGAGGAAAGTATGGTGTTGCCGATTCCAGTGCAAATTGAGTAGATGCATGGCTAGCTCAGCTGGTGCCGCCGATGAATGGCATATGTCGCAAGTCGTGCTCTTTCTGTCGTTGCAAGGCAGCCTCGCGATCAACTGATATCGGTCTGGTTCGGTCCTGGAATGTACTCGCGGACTAGACATGTCGTCGTCGGCAGGACTGTGGGCGTGCAGGGCAGACGTTGGCCCGAAGATGCCCACGGTGCCGCACTCGTCGCGGGAGAACGAAGGTGGTAGGATCGTATTCTTCGTCGGAAGTGGATTGATCGTCAGGGTCTTCCTGTCTCGGTGTCTCCCTCGGCGTCCCTCTGGGTGTCTGACTAGGCGTGGCAACGACATTCCCATTCTCATTGATATCAACCGTGAATCGACTTGGAATCTGCAGCGAGCCGTCTGGCTGCACGACGACCGCGTCGAGAATAGCATCGCGGGCGCTCGGCTCAGCCTGTTTCAAGGCAATGAGGACGTTCTCCGCAGCCTGTCGCCGACGATGAGCGGCATTGATCAACGCTTTGGAAGGTCTGCCGGTGGTTAGTCGCCGAATGCATGTCTGAGAGGACGACGAACCTCTGCCGCGCGGGCTCCACTAGATACACACATGCCCGGCGATGTCGCAGACACGACGCACAGGTCGGCTTGGCAGCGTCGCATTTGATCTTGCGCGCGCGACAGAACTGACACGAGCGACTCAGGGGATGGGCAGACGCCATGGTGGGAGTTGTGGGGAGGAACTTTGGTCAGGAAGTACGGAGGAGGACGGAGGATTACTCTCCGTAGAAGTGGGGGTTAGCCCTAATTCCCTCTTTGGGACAGCATAGTCTATATGCCAGTTATTCTCTGCTCTGATTTTATGCTAACTGTTTCTGAATCGACTCCTGCACCAGCTCAGCCAGAGTCTGCGTCCCCCCGGCTCCGATGTCTTCGTTATCTCGCCGCTCATACAAAGTGGCTCCCTCCGTCCAGATCCGCCGCAGAGTATACAGAGTCGCCGCGGGGTTGCCCTTGTCCCAGGCTTCCTGCTCCAGACGCCGCAACTCATCCAAAGACGTGTACTCCACCGTCCACTGACTACCCGTCTGCTTCTCGAACTCCGCCAGAATCTCCTTGGGGGTGGTGGTAAACGAGTTCAGCTTCAGGCGCGGTTCCGGGCGACATCCCAGTGTGTCAGGGTGCGCACCACAAACATGCCCACACTAGACATCATATCAGTATACAATCAATACCATACTAGGGAGGACAAGGAGAGAAGCGTACTCCGACCGACTGCTCAGACTGATCCGTCCATCCCCATCACCCAACAACACAGCCTTCTTTGCAGCGACATCAAACGTGCCGACCTCGGAGATATTCGACCGACCGATATAGAAAGGGAAATCGCCATACGGCCCCGTCACCACATAGGCATGCTCCAGCTTATCCTGGACTTCGCGCAATGCCGCACGCACCTTCAGCTTTTGCTGGTGCGGTTTTCTCGTGGGCCGAGGCCGGCGCATACTCGATATCGGTGCCATACTCTGACGGCACAAACCGTTTGATCTGGGGACTATCGGCAGCCAGCTGGATCAGAGGGATCTGCGCCGCAATGGCGGTGCGTCCGAGAGCTGAGATGACGGTATCGAAGCCTATACCAGTTGTTTAGCAAGACACGACCCACCCAGAGGGGGGGTGCAGACGAACCATTGTAGGCAGCCTTGACGTCCTCCGCGTTAGTGATATCGCCCGTGATGATCTCGACGCCGGCACCCTGCAGGCAGCGATTTCGGCGGCTTTCGTTGTGACGGTGTTGGTGCTGGTGAAGATGGCGATGCGGCCGAACTCCTCCTTGGCCTTGACGATGGCATCGAGGATGGGCTTGCCGATGGCGCCGGTGCCACCGAACATGAGAAGGTTGAACTTGGCCATTGTCTTGTCTTGAGAGGTGTAGTTTGAGATTGTGACGAAGCAATTGGAGCGACAGAAGGAATCGAGGAATGGCGTCAGTCTATATTTGTTTGTATTAATAATGCTACCCCACATCCGACTGGACTTTTCCCCGCGCCGGAATCGGCCCGTGAATGAGGAACATATCCGATAGGAAGAACATGAGATAGATCTGAGAAGGGCCAGCAAGGGGGACATATCACTAAAGTCAAGTACTAATAACAGGGATAATCTGGTGCCGGGCCCTCCGGTGGAAGGCAACCATTGAAGAGTACATTTGCTATCCTGCTGGTCCTTCTCCAAGAAATTCCTGGACTCTGATAGCACATCCGGATGGATATCCGCTATCACCACGACGGCGCCGTGGGTCTGGGACGACACGAAAGCCAAGCAGGCTTGTCGTAGCTTGTTCGATATGCCAGCGTACTCCGAATCGGGCTCAGCACTTGTTCGGTGTGGAATACCCCACGCCCGTGGCACCAAACACAGTAAAAGGACTGTTCGGGCGCTTCACCGGGCTCAAATTCTGATTCACCATGAAAAACACAACTTTCTTTCGAACAGAAAGACCCCCAAACCGACTCGTAACAGTCCAATAGCCGTGCTCTACGGATATGCCATGTCGGGTCACTCTCTGGGCGAATTGCCTCCAGAAAGGGGAAAAGCGAGTTCAACGAGGGCATCATAAAGTCTAGTCTAGTTAGTCACGTTCGTATGAGAGGATACGGCAAACTAACAATCCGGACGAGTCCAGACTCTGAGAATGATTATCTCCAGTAGCTCATTCTCTTCAATCAGGGGCTGCCAGAGTGCATTATCAACTGTATCCTCTGTTATGGACCCAATGAGATAGGCACGAAGGTCCCGAGCCATGGCTCTGGGTGAAATTAGCCGCAATCTTGGAAATCGAGGTTATCATACCTTTGTTCAACATGTAACTCAACGCGTGCTCGTTCGCCTTCTGATATCCTCTCCAGCGGTCGAGCCTTTCCAGAATTCACCCTCAACGGCCACCGAGGGGTAACCGTGTATGACGCTGAAAAAGCATAGATGTCCCCGGGAAGCCTAGAGTGACAGTCCTGCACATCGCCGTGCGTAATCCCGATCCGATGCAGGGCCGCCAGACGACGAAATCGATCGCAAAGTACGGAACAGTACCATCTCTGCTCAAACGGGCTGAGGGATAAGTTTTCAACCTTGCGCTGGAAGGAACTTGGTAGCAAAGAACTATCCTCAGGGAGGATACGTCGAGAGCGCAAGGCCGGTTTGACGGCCTCTAGGACGAGCGCTCGTCAATGAACGTACCCGGCCGAGAATTGCGATCTTTCTAGGTCGGTTAAGCACGCCATGGAATAGAGGGAAGTAGATCTGTTCGTGTCTGGGACAGAATCTTTCGATGTGACTATATGCCCTGGCTTCCCGGAAAACTGGTCAAACTCGTACAAGGCATTGCCGATTTGAGACCTAAACTGGGATCCTGGTACCCTCAGACGTCGGAGTTGCTCAGCAGCCTGCTCTGAGGTGTAGTCAGGGTACTGACGTATATTAACTTGCTATTCACAATGGATCGTTCGGGTATCCAGTGCTCACCACTTTTGCTACGTATCTTCTCCTCCATTGCATCGAAGCCAGAACACTTGTATCTTGTTCTCGTCTATGAGCCGGGTGTTATCCACCCATTTCCCTAGTTCCCATGTATCATCATCGGGGCAGAGTGTTCGTAAGTCCTGGCTGTCTTGGATCTCACTGATAAACTCCGGGGAATTGCCAGAAAAAAAGGTATTGACCCAGGTGTCTTCGTTCGGCATGTTAAACGTATATTCAGTTTGTAGCACGAATCTAAGAAAGTAAGAGACATCGCAAGCGAGGGACCAAGGAAGTCTCATGAAAGAAAATCTCATGAGTACATCTTGCGGACGAACATCATACATTCACAAAGGACAATGTTTAGTGGGGTACTCGGGCGACAGCTTGCTACAGCTTGGGCACTTTACGCAGCCAATTAACCTCGATGGAGAAGCAGCCACAGACTTCATACTATGCAGATCCAGTCCCAGAGGCTTATCCCAAGTATGTGGAGAGATGAAAATCTTTTTTCTTGTTTTCCTTCGAATATGCTAAGTTTTATCACTTTTCACAGTCGTGAATACTATTTGGATATAGTGTGGGAGTATACCATTTCCAGCGGGATGTACAACACCACGATATGAGCCCACTACACAAACACAAGACACTGAATCCACGCAAATCACCGCCGAGACCGACGGAGAATGAATCTCCGGGAGACCTCTGCGGATGCAATCTCCGTCCACCTGCATGAAACTAAAAACCACGCTAGCAAGCCCGAGGATCTCCCCGCCGACGGAGGAAGAGTCTCCGTGGCTCCCCGCAACACCAGGCCAGCCCTACAGCAACGGAGCATACATATAAAGCTCTCTCCCCGACAACCTCTACCACTCCAACCACCCAATTCCCTCAATTCACTCCCTATTCCTCCACTATGAGTCTCCCCAGCGAATGCGACGTCCTCGTCGTCGGCAGCGGCAACGCAGGCTTCTCCGCCGCCCTGTCCGCAGCACAATCCGGCGCCAAATCCGTCGTGTTGATCGATAAATGCCCTGAAGACTGGGCTGGCGGCAACTCCTACTTCACAGCGGGCGCATACCGCACCGCACATAACGGACTCTCCGATCTGCTTCCCCTCGTCAACAATGTCGACAAGGAGCTGGCGCAGCGCATTGACCTTGCGCCGTACACCGAGGCCGACTTCGCCGCCGACATGCACCGCGTGTGCCTGGGACGATCGGACCCGGGTCTGAGCAAGACGCTGATCTCCGAGTCGAACGCGGCGGTGAAATGGCTTGCAAAGAACGGGGTGCGCTTCCAGCTCTCGTTCAACCGTCAAGCGTACGAGGTCGACGGCCGGTACAAGTTCTGGGGCGGACTGGCGCTGAAGACGCAAGACGGCGGCAAGGGTCTGATCGAGGATCACCGGGCAGCTGCAAAGCGTAATGGTGTGACCGTCTGCTGGCAGACAGCTCTCACAGACGTCCAACTGAACGGTCCGGACTCGCCTCGACGACAGCAAGGACCGCACCGCGTCTCTGCGACGGTCATCCACCACGGCCAGCCCCGGACCATCGCTGCGCACGCGCTCGTCTTCGCAGCCGGCGGGTTCGAAGCCTCCCCGCGCCATCGCTGCCAGTTCCTCGGACCTGGCTGGGACATGGCGCTCGTGCGAGGCACGCCCTACAACACCGGCGACTGTCTCGACCTCGCCCTGGGCGGTGCGGTCGGCGCCCGCGCAGCCGGAAACTGGTCGGGCTGTCACTCCGTTGCATGGGATGCCAACGCGCCGGCCAACACCGGCGATCGCGAAGCATCCAACGAGTTCACCAAGTCCGGATACCCACTCGGTCTGATGATCAACGCGCACGGCAAGCGGTTCGTGGACGAAGGCGTCGACCTGCGCAACTACACGTACGCGAAATTCGGCCGCGCGATCCTCCAACAACCGGATCACATCGCCTTCCAGGTATGGGATGCGCGGATGACGCCGTGGCTGCGCTCGGAGGAGTACCGTCCCGAGCGGGTGGAGCATATCACCGCCTCGACGGTGGAGGGTCTAGCTGACGAATGTGTTCGTCGGGGCCTGCAAGACCGGGAGGCCTTCGTCAAGACCGTTCGCGACTACAATGCTGCCGTGGCGGCGCATCGCGCAGAGCACCCGGAGAAGAAGTGGGATCCCGCTGTACGGGATGGTCTGTCGACCCAGTCGAGCGAGAAGGCACTTGATATTGGAAAGACGAATTGGGCGTTGCCGCTGGATCAGGCGCCGTTCCTGGCCGTCAAGGTGTCGTGTGGGATTACGTTTACATTTGGTGGGTTGGCGGTGGATCCGGAGACGGTGCAGGTGGTGAGTGCGACTACTGGGGGGGCCATTCCTGGCGTCTTCTGCGTGGGCGAGATGATGGGTGGACTGTTCTATAACAACTATCCTGGCGGGAGTGGGTTGACGTCTGGCGCTGTGTTTGGTCGACGGCGGGGAGACAGGCGGCTCAGCTGGCTGTGCAGGCGCGAGGAGAGCGACCGAGACTGTAGATTAGTCCGGAAGGGTGTTGTTTCGTGAATAGAGTGTATTTCTTTCGTTATGTCTGTGTAGTGCTCGATCGGCGTAGAGAAGTTAGGGTTAGAGAGGAGACGTGATCTCGACCCCCTCATTGGCAGACACCTCTACAACCACGTCCTACCAACGCAAACACCACCAACCAATTCCCAGAGCCTCTCTCAATCCTCGATTGGCAAGATCTCCCTGACTCCCTCCAGCGCAAGCAAAACACCAAGCGTCCAAGACAGCTCCCACCAACCAAACCTCCCGAAACCACCCAAGCCCGAGCCAAACAAACCCAAAAGAAGCTAAACTGCACCCTCCTGCACATGGAAGCGCCGACCCCATGTAAGCGCCGGTGACTCCTTCGGTCACTCCCAGACAATGGGATTGAAGGATTGCAGCCAGCGCGTCCCCCGCGAGCCAGCGACACAGCCCACAGCATCCAAGTTCCAACCCGCCTGCAGGCGAGCCGCCGGCGACCATTGCGGGCCCCGTGCGCACATTCCGGCGCAGCGAACCAGAAGGCCCTGTTAGCCTGGTTTGGTGATGTTCAGGGGTGGGACTTAAGCGTTTCCCCGACGATAAGAGGTTTCATGGTGAGTGTTGGCGGTTGCTGGCGGTTGCATGGGATTGCTTGAGCGGGTGTGTCAGATCGAGATCCACTGTCGACGTGTCAGGGTCTGGGTCAGAGTGTCTGGGGATATACTTATAAAGGGGCTGTTTCGAATCTCAAACCTCCTGTCCGTCTATCTCTACTTTCTTCTGTCTACCTGTCTTGCCTTCGATCATAGGCACGCCTGTCACACTCGAGACCAAACAAGACCAGCCCATACTCGGCCAGTGCAGGATCAGCAATCCGGTGAGTCCAGTCCAGTCCAGCCGACGCTCTGATTCGCGATGGCGAGCTGCAGGGTGTGGTGGAGGCAGCGTGAAGAGATCCTGGCTGATGCACGCCAGCAGTCGCCGTACGCGTTCCGTACGGTAATACACCACCCAGTGGACATAAATCTCCCCTCTTCTCTCTTTTCCTCTGCTCGTCCTTCTTCTTCTTTCCTCTCTTCGTCTCTCTCTTCTTGGACAGTCAGAGATCAAGGCTCCCTCGTTTGGTTCTGTTGGTCGTGGTCGGGTTGCTTGTCCATCTGTCTCTGTCTACAGTCTCTCATCTACCCACTTCACACCAACCTGGAAGATCAAGCAAAAGAGAGAAAGAAGAGATGCCCACCATGAAGCCCGTCCTCCACCCCCTTCAAACCCCCAAGACCATGACCTTCCCCTCGGAACTGCACAGCAACGACTCCAGTTCCAGTCTCTCCGACAACGTCAAGCACGAGGACGCCCTGTCCACCCCCATCACGCCGCCAGCCGCCTATACCGAGTTCCTCAAGGCGCTGACCCCAGTGTTTGCCAGTCCCAACAGCGCAGGGGTCAACTTTTCCAAGTTCAACTTTGACAGCCTGAGCAGTGGCAGCAACACACAATAAACCGCCCGCGTATACATACTCGCCTACATCCCAGCCCGCCAGCGCCGTCAGTACCAGCTTCAACTTTGGCCGTGGCCCTGCTGTCTCCGGCAGCTACAGCAGAGATAGCACCAGAGACAGCACCAGCAACGGCAGCACTGGGACTAGAGAGAGTACCAGGGAGAATATTAGGGAAAGCACCCGCGAAAGCATGAGAAGAGACCCCCTCGACCCACCCCGGTCCGCAACAGCCTCTCTCCCTCCCCCAACCCCCTTCGCAGCTCCCGGTCCCCGTCGTCGAGACCCGCGCAGCTTACGAGCCCTGCGGATCCCGCCGCCGCCGTCGGTGCGGTATCCAGCGTACTCGCCGACGACGATGCTGTCCTCGCCGCGGAGTGCGACGACCCTGCGATCGCCGTATTCGCCGTCGGACTGGGCGCTGCGGTACCTGGAGGGGCCGCAGAGTGCGAGCGGCCGTCTCAGTGTGAAGCATGTGGTTACGCATACGGTGACGTATAAGCGGACGGAGTTGGAGGATCCGCCGAAGGGGAAGAGAAGAAAGGTGCAGCATGAGGAGAGGAGGGAGAGAGAGAGGGAAAGGGAACGAGAGCGGGACCGTGACCGTGATCGTGAGCATGATCGTGAGAGGGAAAGAGAAAGAGAGCGGCATCGGGAGAGAGACGCTTAATCGACCGGTCTATTCTTCGTTCTGTTCGGTTTGGTTTGGGTTATGGGGTCTAGCGTTGGGGTGTTTGGTGTTTGGCGTACTGCCTGGATACTTCTTACTTGCTCTTGGATGGGGGTCGGTTGGTCTGGTCTATAGTAATGGTGTTGGACAACACGGTCAATCATTTGCTTTCCTTTGTCATTTCGGCTCTACTTTACGACTGGATAGGTCTACCTATGATATGAAATATGGTGATAATCATACGCCACCAACAAAGACACATCGCAATCAACTCATATCCAACAACCCTCTCTACCCAGCAGTCTACATCTCCAAGTCCACAGTGCAACACCAAACCAGAATACCAACACCAACACGAATACCACCGAAACCAACAACCGTGGACCAGACAGACCGGATCCTACGAACCATCCCCCTAGGACAGAGGACAGAGGACAGACAGCAGCAGCACAAACACTCAACCAACCAACTCACCACCGAATCTTCTGTCTCGTCCATCTGGGTTGGCACTGAAAGATACTCCTCCGGTACCTACCCAGGTACCTAAAAGGTAAGGTAGGTGATTAAATACGGTACTGATAACAACCAATACCATACCATACGACAATCCCCTCGATGCGCCGGGGGAACGCCCGGCGCGTCCATGAGGGGAGCAGCTACAAATCAGCAGACTCGATGGGGTCCACTGGGCGCGAGACCGGGTGATTGGAGGACAAGGCGCGGTAGGAGTTTCAGGTTGGTGATGGTGAAGAAGATCTCGTCTGGTCTTATGGCCGTGTTTGTCCATCTATCCATCTATCTTCCTACCTGTGTGTTTCTGTAGGTGTTGATTGGGAATTAGAGCCTACCTATCTGCCTATTTCTAATGCACTTACTGGATATACCCGGAATGTAGTTATTTTCTAATTGAGAGATGGGTGTCTGCACTGAGCGTACGGGCGTACCTAGAAAGCTACGGTTAAGCGCCGGCCTCAGCCCAGGTGTTCACGTCTGCTGGACAACACCCCTCTCACGTAGGAGGATCCACTCAGAAAGCACCAGATGAACAACAAAGACCCCTCTTCACACCCCTCGGCGCTTACAGCCTCGTGGGCGCGAGTGTGATTGGTGGCGCTGCAGGTGGTGGGATTCCATCACAGGCTAGCAAAGTTATTTTGGGCCGGCTATTTTTGGATCTGTACTTCACTGTCTTGTCTGGAGGGTTGGAAGAGGAGAGGAACAGTTGGTTCAGAGTTGATAAAGGGGTCTTTTCAGGAGAGCAGGATAGGTGTGTTCATTCTTCTTCTTCTTCCTCTCTTTGGTTTTGTGGGTGAGAGTGCCTGACTATTGTGTTCTCGATATATCGTGACCTATACAGTATATGATCGGCGCCTGCCCGTCTCCCACGGTCCTACACATTCCACCAGATGTGATATGAACATACACTTCTCCTACATTTCTTTCAGTTCTCTGAGTACAGACGACAGATAGATGTCTTGTCTCTACTAACATCTAGGTAGATATGGGGATTGAAGTGCAACTATAGAGAGAAGAATGATGAAACGTAGACGCCAAGCATGGCTGCTATAATTAGAACCCACGACGACCCCTCAAAGAATCGCAGACTCGCTGTAATCCTCGACATCTTGACGACACTCACTTCTCGTTCACCTCGTTCACCTCGTTCACCTCGTTCACCTCCGAGAGAAGGCCTCGATTCTTCGATCCCGTGACCCGCCCTCAACTACTACATCAGACTCTACTGTACGTCACTACACTTTACACGACAGACGACAGACACGACAGACCCCCACCACCAAGGCCCCTCCCCAGCACCAACAACAGAACACAGAAGAAAAAGAAAAGAATGCAATCCCTCCCTCCCCCCTTCACCCCCGACTCCGACTTCGCCGCCCTCGACACCCCCGCGGCACCATGACCAACACCACCACCCCCGCCAGCCCAACCACCACAACCAAAGACAGCCCCCTCGCCATCACCGCCCTCGCCCGCTTCGAATTCGAAGCCGGCAAAGCCAACGACGGCACCAAGATCCTCATGATCGAATGGCGTGACGACGACCTCCCGCGCCCGTCCGCCGCCGCACCAGGCGGCTCCTGGCACGTCTCCTGGGAGGGCAAGCAGGCCGTCTTACCGGCAGACGAGCGCACGACGGAAAATGCCCGACGCGTGTACTTTCTGTTGCCCCCGCAGGCGGCGATCCCTCCGGTCGTGACGCTTTCGTATGTTCCTCCTACTCCCACGGCCGAGGGAGAGGCACAGACACAGACACCAGCTCCAACGGGAACGCAACAAACACAAGGCAGAAGCGAAGGCGAAGGTGCAGGTGAAGGCGACGAGAGAAACAAAGAGGCAGAAGCAGAAGCCCTCCACCTCAACCCCCTCCCCGCCATCTTCCCCCCGAACTCGGCGCCACCGGCCGCGCCGCCGGCAAAAAGGGCGTGTTGCACACCATCTGGGCCAAGAAGCGGCTGCAGGTGCTGGAGCGGGAGATCCGCGAGGAATGTCAGGCCAACGTGGAGGGGATTGCGCTGCACATGGCGCTGCAGGAGAAGGAGTGGATCGAGACGAACTTTGGTCTCGGGAGAATGCCGCCGTCGCTGCTGGTCCGGGTGTGCAGCGACATAATTCGCATGATGCGTCGTATCCGATGGGGCCGGCGACGCCGGTGTCGCCGTCTAGTGGGGGGAAACTGGGGAGAAGTTGAAGGGGTTGAAGTTGCAGACGGGGGAGAGGGAGTTGTCTGGGCTGAGTGATGGTATTCCCCCTCTCTCATTCTGTCGTTGCTATTTCGCATGTAGGTGATGTGAAGGGAAGCTAACAAACGTAGGATCGCATTTCCTTTCCCCCCAATCCCCGGATATGGCCGTCTCCTCCTTCAACAGCTTCCACAATCTCACGACTTCCACTACGAACACGACCACGACCACGACCACTACAACGACGAATACAACCACACCGGCGCAAGAAACCCCCGACGAACCCCGCAAGACGGTCGCGCACTACCCCCCTGAATCCCTCCAGGCCGCGCAACAAACCGCCACCACCGGCGACAGCGGATTCGCCGCGATGAACCCGCTTCCGATGGGACGGACGTCCAGCGGCGACTCCGGCGAGGAGCTCTTTGCAAAGGCATTGAGTCCCCGGACGCCAGATCTCCCGCGGAGTCCGTTTTCCTTTGCCCCGGAGACGATTCTATAATCTGCCTACTTTGTAGTCCACATGTTCTGTACATGAGGGGCAGAGATGGGTCAATGGAGGTGTTGGAGCTGCGATACGCTACTCAACTTATGATGCATGATCTGATCTTTTACTTTGTTATGATATGATATCCCACTGCGCTGCCTGCGATGTGTATATAGACGTTGCTCAATATATGAGTCGATGACTCGTTCACCTTCCTACCACCTACCTACCTTCCTGCTTTGGTAGATAGATGAGTGCCTAACTAGCTAGATAATCGTTCATTCTGGACCGGCCGACGTACATAGTACATGGTACATATACATATACTCAAGACAAGAAAGCAAACAAGCAATAGAAGACAAGCAAAACCAGAAAGCCACCTAACCAGTTAATTACTCTTCTTCTTCTTCCCCTCCCTCCCTCCCCGCCTCACCCGCAGCAGCACCCTCAGAAGAGACGCAGACCCCTTCTTATTCAAACTCTCCCACTCCTGCGCATCCTTCCGCTCCGCATACCACTGCCCCGCCTGCAAAACAAGCACGCCAACCAACACCAACGCCAAAATCGTATTACTAGCCGACAACACCTTCAACGAGTCCCCCGGCCGAGAATCTGATCCACATCCTCCTCGCTCGTCGCAAGTTCATTCCCATACTTCCCCTCGCTCACCAGGCGCATGCCCTTGACAATGTTCGCAATGTACACCGTCACCCCGCACATATACAGCACCAGCGACGCGCCGTCGAAGAGCATGTTGCTCTCGCTCGGGCGGTACAGTTTCATCAGCAGCCCGGCGAGACCCAGGAAGATGACGATGTGCAGCATGCGGGGGATGAGCGGGGGACTGGCGTGGAGGAATTGCAGGTGGGCTTCGAGGTAGTCGTAATGCGAGGCGGGGGTGGGGGGTGGACCAGAGGATGGGGTAGTCGTAGGGGAAGAGGGAGAAGATGATGCCGAGGAAGAAGCTGGTTGCTATCATTCATTATGGTTAGTTGGGTTTGTCTTTTCTGTCTCGTCTTTCTTGTCTCTCTTGTCTTGTCGTGTGCTGTCTTGTGCTGTCTTGTGCTGTCTTGTCTCGGGGTAGGATACGTACGGCAGACAATCAGAAAGGTCGCAAACGACCCGTTGCGGACGGCCATGGTGAAATGCGCAGAGGATCGCTCTGAAAGTCTCGGGAAACTGTCTGGAATGCAAAAGGAGAAGGATTCAGGAGGAAGTCGAGGCCGAAGAGGACACGAGGAAACGTGACCGCCAAGCGCGCTATCTTCTTAGTAAGCACTTGTCAGCCGAGGATATTACATTGCCTACATTGCCATAGATAAGACCCATCTTGTGTACAGTGTAGTGTATATGTTTGTATCCTATAGCATATACCCAAGCATATACCTATCTCATCCAGATTCAAAGATTCCATGTCCAAACGCCTCTACAACACGCCCGAAATCCCAGTCATCAATAATCAAACAGAACATGCCAACATGGTATCTCCCGGTCCAAACCGTAATGCAAGAAGAAACAAGAAATCATTCATAATCACTATCGCTGATAGCGCGGCAAGGCCTCGTCGCCATGCGCCGTGCCTCCAACCAGTGGTGGTCGTCGTCATCATGGAACACCGGCGCACTGGGCCGTCCATCTCGGTCGAGGGGGCAGACGGCCCAGCGGCGTCGGCGTCGGCGTCGGCATCGACTTCCCCGGGAGCACTGGCCTCCATCATCAACCGCTGCCGCTCCAACTCCTGCTTGTCGTCGGTCGGCGGCACCGAGGGCCCGTCCAGCTGTCCGGGCGCCGACGTCACTGCGACTTCTGGGACGACCGTTTGCACGGACTCGGCGGACATCACCGCGGGCGGGATGCCGTTCGGCGTCGTTGCCGACGGCGACGGCAGGTGTTGGTAGTCTTGCAGGTGATCGTCGTCCGGGAGCACCGGCGCCGTGGGCATCGCCATCTCCGTCGACGGTCCGGCCACGGTCTCATCGGACGGAGGTGGTTGACTGGGGAGGAGGCTCTGTTCGGCCCGGCGGATACGGGCCTTCTCGTCCTGCGGCTCCTCTTCCATCTGTGGCGAGGACACCATCTGGCCCAGGGACTGGTATGGTGGATGCTGGGTGTCGTCGGCGTACTCGGAGTAGTACGGTTCTTGAGGGAACCCGTAGTCGTCCTGAGGTTGCGGCGTGACACGGTCGACATCCGCACTGGACTCTGGCCAGTGGTCCCCGTCAGCGGCCGTGGGATCGACCGACGAGGGCACGTCCGAGCCCGCCGCCGTCGACGAGGTGCGATGAGCGCGGCCCCGATGGGAGTCGCGCGTGCCGATCACTACCTCAAAGGCCACCGCGACCACGCCCTTTTCGCGTCGAATCTGATCGGTGTCGAGGATATTGCCGGCCCAGCTGGCCGTGATCGAGTTGCTGCTGGTATCAGGCGGATTGAGAACCTGACCGCTGGGTGAGTAGTTGCTCCCGGCCGAGACCAGATTAAAACGTGGGAGGAATCGCTCGGGCGAGGTCAGCTTCCCTCGCAGGTCGACGACGACTTCCACATAGTATCGGAAATGGATCATACTGCCGGGGTCCGCGTGATGGTCGGGAAAGCGTCTTCCGGGATGCGAATTTGATGTCTTGACGATGGCCGTGAGATTCGTCGGGTCCACCACTAACGGGGCAAACGTCTGCGTGAGGTCCTTCCGAAACACGCTACTCGTGCGGCTGGTGCCAATAGTCAGACCCCCCAGACCCGTCCGGGAGCGAGGATAGATGTCCTCGTAGACCGGCTTCTTGCCGTCCGCCGTCCGCCCGATCGGGATCGAGGGATGAAGATCAATCCGCCCCTGGCGGTAGAGGGTGACAATGATGCCGTGCGCGCTGCGCACCTGCTTGCAGTGATTTATCGTAACTTTGATGGGTAATGTATCTCCCGGCAGCACGCCCGCGCGCAACACCTCCGCCTTCGCCGTGATCGTCTTATCCCCGAGGGATGGGGTGATGCTCCGTCCGTCACTATTCCGCATGCCGGCACTGGAGGAGCTCGGATCGCTGGCGATTTGGAAACTCTGACTGCTGGTGCTGAGGTGGCTGGAGGAGCTGACGTTGGGGGGCGGGACTCAGGGGCGGTCGCGTGTCTGCTCCGGGCGCCGCCACTGGCACTGACACTCGCGCTGGCGCTGACGCTGGTCCCACCATTGACAGAGGTGGTGGTGCCTAGAGACGCGGAATCGGGTCCAACGTCGGATCCACTGACTTCCCTTTTGCCTTGGATTTCGAGCGTCGCGTCACGGGTTCGAGCGTGACTATACGGGCGCGGGGCGCGGGGAAGGGGGCGATATCGATGTTTTCTAGAAGGTTGACGCGTCGTCGGCAGGATACGGTCGGGTTCATGGTGGTGGGTTTGGTTAGGGTGGACGTAAGCATATAGGTGATGGTTCCTCGCTCGAACTAGGGGTACGGTCAGAAACAGGGCGGAAGAAACCAAGACCATCTGAAGGTGGATTCGAACATACGCTGATACTGCTGGGAAGCGAGTAGGGAGGAAAGGACATTTCGAAGCGGAATTTGTAGATTCCCTCCTTGAGACGGCCGTCGCCACAGAGGATGACTTCATCCTCGAACAACGTAGCCAGTCCGTTGCCCAAATATTCCGAGCCACGCCGACCACGGCCCGGTCCGAGGAAGCCCATCTCCGGGGCGACCTCGCCGGACGGAACCGTATTCTTAAACACCTTGACATAGCCATGGAGACACACGACGAGATGGGTGATGCGCAGGGGTCGCGTGACGGTCAGGACGACAGTACCCTTGATCACGTCGCCGGGGAAGTAGGAGCGCCACGGATCGTCGGGTTCGATGTAGAAGTCGGTGATGTTGCGATTGCGTTGACCGAGTTGGGAGCGAAACCGGGACAGGAGGGAGCTGCGATTCGACCGAGCAGCGAGGAGGAGGGTTGCGAGGGGAGAGAGTTGACGGACATGACCCACAACCACGCCGCGCTCGATCCATACAAGACGGGGAGGGAAAGGAGGCGACGAGAGGACGCGAATCGACGAAGTATCCGGGAGAAAGCGATCAGAGGCACGGTCTCAACGTTGACCCAGGCCGATCGGAATCAGGAACGAGCGGCGCGCTGTCGGACGGGGCACGCAAGGGGGATCGGTCGCAGATGGCAGTGCAGCAGCCAAGGGAGGTCAATTGGGGATCGACGCGAACACCCCCCCGCGGCGAGACGGAGGCAACGAGGGCAGGAAACCCACGGGGGTGGACAGACAGGTCGAGTGCAGATTCCAACGGTCCCACGCTGGGGGTTGGGCGCGAAGACACGCCGGGGGTTGTTCTGGCGGTGGGGGAGCGGCCGTCGGCGGCCACGCGATGTCGTCGGACAGGGGGAAGGAGGGGTTCTCGTTGGTAATCAGTCGATCGCTGGATGAACTTCCGATTGATCGAGCGATTGTTTTCGCTTTTCTCGTCTCTGGATGGGGTGAGGCGTGCGGACTCGGAGGATGACGATGATGACGGATCGTCGGGCGACGGGGGAGGTCGGGCGGCGATGGTCTGGGTGACGCGCGCGAGGAGGAGAAGAGGAGAGAGGAAGAGAGATGAAAGGAGATGACAGGCCCACATCATTTCTCGTTGGAATCAACCAGGAGCGGACGAGGAGGGGGTAGTCGGAGAGAAGCGAGGGCGGCAGACGAGGGGGGTAGTCGGGGAGGGAGAGGAAGAGGGAGAGTGAGAGTAAGAGATCAAGAGGGGGAGTGAAGGAAGAGAGAGAGGAGAAGAAGAGAGAGACAGAGAGAGGAGGTAAGAATAGCAGAGGCTGAGGGAGGAGAGAGAAAGAGAGAAAGTGATAAGCGGAGAAGGAGAGTCGACGAGGCCAACGGATTTCGCGAGCCGCCGGTCAAGCTTCTCTTGGCCTCCACTATGCTTCTTTCTTCCGATCAGTCACGCATGATTCAGTCTGTCTTCGTCCCCCGTATTCTGCTGCCCCGTTTACTCCTCCCAGATCGCTCAGCACCGCCTCCCCATAGCACTCGCGCAACACCCGCTGCTCCATCTCGCGGTCTCCCCCCACCAGCCGGCGCACATACGCCTCCAGCACCAGCAGGTTGTCCGTCCACAGCTGCGTCTCTGCCCGAAACTCCTGCGTCTGTCGGCCCATCATCGCACCGAGGGCGCCCGCGTGGTCGAATCCCCTGAAGCTGCGCCGCAGCCGCCGACATTCCTCCTCCAGCCTATCGCGTCGCCGCATCTCCCCTTGTATCTCCCTCTCCATCTCCCTCTCCCTCTCTGCCTCATTCTCATTCTCACCCTGCACCATTCCCTCCCGTAATCCCTCCTCCACAGCCGTAGTCATAGTCAACTCCCCCCGTCGCGCCGTAATCTCCCCCACCACCCCCTCCCACCGCGCCCGCACCCGATCCACCTCCGCCTGTACCTGCGCCCGCCGCGCCTCGCGCCGGCGCTGCTCCTCCCTCGCAAAACACCAGTACCAGTTCCCGCTGCCGATCTTTTCGCCGTGCACGCGCCCCTCGTCCCCAGCTCCTGGATGAACTCCTTCACCTGCATGGCGTGGATGCCCGCCACGCTCGGCAGCGTCTTCTCCAGCTCCTTGAGCGGGTGACAGGTGCGGTGGAGCGGAGGTGGGAGACGATCAAAGCTTGTTTGGCGCTGCGGGTGCGTTTGAGGGTCTTGTCTGTTGGTTAGCTGTGCCTCTTTCTCTTGGGGTCGTCGTCTGTCGGGAGTATGATGGAGTAGGTGTGGGCACAAGCGGTGTGGGGTGTTGCTGTGTAGATTGAAGGTGGGGAGGAGAGGAAGGTACCATGTTGTCTGTCTGTCTTGTAGGCTGTGTCTTGTAGACTTATTGGTAGAGTGAGTCTGAGTTCAAGGGAATACAATTGGTGATGTCCGGTGGTTGTTGTTGTGGGTGAGGTGAGGTGTGGGAGGTGAAGATACTACGATGGGAAGAGTAAAGAACAATGAACACCCAAAACAGCCAGCCAGTCACCTGCTCAGCTGCCCAATTGATCATCTGCATTACATCCATACTACGGTCCTGAAAGAACTATCGAAACTTCCCACAAGAATTGAAAAAGTACAAATAGGAGAGCCACTGGACAGGCTTACACCTTCACCTCGCGCACATGTCCACCGTCCTTCACATCGCTCGTCACCGTCTCCTCCACTTGCAGCGTGCTGGTCAACTCCGCGCCTTCTCCGTCGCCGCAGCGCCTCCGACCATCGCGTTCTCGCCATCGAAGTATTGGCGATTTCCTCCAGAGGAGTGTTCCGCGTCTCGATGTAGAAGAACCACACCACCACCAGCTCGACCGCCAGCCACACGCAGTAGAAGATGTAGTACTTCCACTCCAGGTTGTCCATCGCAATGGGGTTGATGTACTGGTTGAAGAACACTGTTCGTTTGTCAGTAGCTGTTGACGGAAAACCAGAGGGGAAAATCAAAGGGGAAATCACAGGCTGCGTCAATACAGAACACATCACGGTCATACCCTTGGCTGGATGCTGTAGGGCAGAATCTCCACAGTATATCCGACCAACAGACCAGACCACGCGATGTTGTAAAACACATAGTAGAGGTAGATCATGGCAATGACCGCGTTGGCGGCATCGTGGTTACCAGCAATGGCAAACCGCGCCGAGCAGATCGTCCACACAATGAACGCCACCAGCATACCAGCCGTGGAAACGAGGAACAACTTGCGACGACCGACCTTGTCGACAAAGAAACACATCGTCAGCGCGACAATAAAGTTCATGATCTGAAGACAGCCGTTGATCAGGTTCTGCTGCACGGGCTCGGTATAGCCAATCGAGTTGAGGATCTTGGCGATATAATACGACACCAGACCGTTGCCCGACCACTGGGAGAAGAAACCGGCAGTGATACAAATGATCATACGGTGACGGTTTACCCTTGGTGCGGATCAGCTCCATCCAGCTGTTGCTCTCGAACTCCTTCTCCAGACGGATCGTCTCCTTGATCTCGTGCATCTCCAGCTGCACGACCTCGTCTTCTGGTCGCCGTTGGCGTGGCAGTCCGCCAGCACCTTGAGTGCCTTCTCGTGGTGACCCTTATAGATCAGGAAACGGGGCGACTCCGGCACGAACCACACGAAGATGATCTGGAGGACGGAGGGGACGGCCTGGACGACCGTCGGCGCCCGCCACGACCAGTTGTTGTCGATGTTGTTAGTTCCGAAGGTGAGCCAGGCGGCCACAATCGCACCCACGTACCAGGTGGCTGTACTCGTTAGTATACGTCTCTCACCACTAAAAAAGGGGAGGCTTGGGCGTACTGTTGTAGATGGTCGTGAAAATGGCACGGTGCTGTGTGTGCACCAGCTCAGTGATCAGCAGAGGCGACGCTCCGTGAGCAATAGCCACACCGAACCCGATCAGGAAACGCGCCGCAAGGAACATGCCAAAATTGGCACTGATACTCTGGAGGACGACTCCAAGGATCCTACCATCCGTTAGTCGAAGTAGCGACAATAGACACCTCGATGAGGACTCACATAATCAAACAACCAATCAAGATACCCATGCGACGTCCCAGGATATCAGCCGTGTAGGGAACTGCGGGAAGCGCAGCCAGGGAGCCAAGTGACATGATCGCATTAAGAATACCCAACATCGAACCTGTCGGGTGGTTGAAGTACTCTTGCCAGTGAGGAAGAGTCTGGAGACCGTTCATCATGGATCCATCGTAGCCGTTCGTTGCCTAAAGCCTGTCAGAACCTTACTTCTTCTCGTCACAGGTGAATCAGCCTACCGAAGTGATAACACAAACATCAAACAGATATAGGTCTTGCGCATCCCCGGGTTGGTGTACCAAGTAACCCGGGGGAACTGCCGACCAGCGAGCTCGAAGGTGCTGGACGAAGGCATGGTGAGGTTCGGACGTGCAGTAGTAAATCCCGTCAATCACGTATGGTTCAACCTGAGACCAGACACAGCGAACGAACAACCCATCCTCGTCGGTGGGAGACCGGGGCATCTTTAAAAACCACCATCTGTCGCAACTCTTCCGCCGGTATATCCATCGTCTCAATCTGGCCAAGCGGCCTGGACTAGGGAGGGCCGACCTCAGCCCTCAACCCCCCGGAGCAGGTGCAGGATGCACTGCTTGTCTGAGTGACACGGCTAAACCGGGAGGGCAGCAGCGGGTGGCCTGTGGCCTGTGGTTCTAGGGGAATTTCCGCCCACATGATCGGTTGGACCCATGGAGCGTTTCACGTCTCCAACCCATGCGAGGCTAAATGGGTCAGTATCCATGGCGAGGATTCCATCAGGCTCTGGTCCATCCTCCAGTCCGCCGGCCCGTCTACCTAAGTTTACCCCACAGTCCGGCCTGATTTGTCCAGCGGGATGCCAAGACTCAGCTGTTGCGCGCAGGCGAACACGAATTGGACGGGGATTCAGGCTAATTGAGAGACGGAGTAATAGAAACAAGGGATGGTGCAGGCCGGGACGAGCAACAGGAGCAGACGCCAACGAGTCCGGGGGGTGAAGAGCCAGCCAGTATGGACGCGGGATGGCTGTCCGGGGTGCTTTCACGACGGTCTAGGGCCCGTTTAATCCCCGATGCGGAACGGCCAAGGCCCTAGGGAGCGCCTCATCGCCCCGGCAGTGATATTAGGCCATGCGTACCGAGCACGGCGGCCTATTGCTTAGCCTTAGCTGCGAGGGGCCGAGGGAAGTCCTGGTCTTTCGCCACTTTTCGGCTCCTGGGGTCTGTTCGGGTGGATTTGGTGAGCTTCGAAGGTCGTGTGCTGAGGTTGATATGGATGCCCAAGAATAGCCCTGCAGGGAGTCACGTATAGCCATGAAGCATGAGATAGCAGGGAGGCAGTCAAGTCAGCCATATA
Organism: Aspergillus micronesiensis; assembly: GCA_039763685.1. Taxonomy (NCBI): domain Eukaryota; kingdom Fungi; phylum Ascomycota; class Eurotiomycetes; order Eurotiales; family Aspergillaceae; genus Aspergillus; species Aspergillus micronesiensis. Next base: position 370,713 of record JASHHO010000087.1, on the reverse strand, counting down.
TCGATGGCCCCTGAAAAGCCTCTATGGTGATACCAGACACCCACAACGATCCATGTGTCGCATTCGTATGGGACACGGACAAAGCGGAGAGCTTCCAAGCCAGTCACGCACGTCTTGTCCATGACTGTTTTCTTACGCGAAGTAGATCGCCATTAAAGAACCATGAGATATCCCAGCTGAGCATGGCCGTAGACGTGGCGATAGATGTGGCAGTAACAAGTCACGCAACTTGCCTCTGGCTTCTGGGCCAAAGTCTTGGGGCGCTCGGGTCCATTTACATTGCAATAGAATGGCATGTCCCAGCCAAAGCAGAGATATTGTTCTCATATGATCTTCCTTGTGATCTTCGATGGACGAAGATCCCGTCGAGACAAAAAAACTCGAAAGGCTGCTTGAACTTCCAGGGTTTGATCCACATTACACGATGGCCAAGACCGAACCGGAACGGTTCGCGATTCCTCGAATGCTTAGCTATGGATGACCATTGGAGGCCCTCATGTCACGTCCAAAAGGTCTACCGGGTTTCTGACAGGGCCTCTGGTGTGTTCCAGTGCCCAGACACTATGGATTATCATGGGACGCTTATCATTCCGCATCCCAGGTGGACAGATTGACGAGTAAAGTTTGAGTTCGGACATTGTTTCTTGTTGCCACAGTGCAATTGCCCCCTGGGCCTTGGGTGCTGGGCATACTCACTAGTGACTTTGCGCGCGCACCTGATGCGTGTGCTGGCCCAGAGGTTCGAGCCACTGGCCACGGATATTACTGCTTTCACGCAGGGTTCGAAGACTTATCAAAAGCTTGCTCCGGCCACAGCATGTTACCTGTTTCCAAGTTTCCAGGATAACGTGTTGGGTCTCGCTAACAATGAAAATGGGGCGTTCGCCGTAATTGGGACGGCGGTGGCTCCAAAGGGCTCAGCCAGAGCCCGTAATTTAGGCAGAATTCAACGAGCGTTGACCAATGCCAACTAGCGCCGAGAGACACCACTCATGGATGAGATTCAAGCATTACCACCGTACAGCGGCCCCTGGCTCGAGACCAAATCAGCACAGTCTCGAGTAGTCAGATGCTCGTCCCATCACCACGGGGTTCGCCTCTGCCAGGAGCCGAGACCGCCACTCATGCGACATGGAAGATGTACAGGAATAGATCATGGAGCTCATGACTGTATCCTACTCGGAGTCCCGATCACTGACGGTCTTGCTGGATATATGTCGTTTCTTCGATCGCTTCTTCTTTCGCACCGCCTTCTCCGTCTCATCCCCAGAGGTGGGGGCAATACTACTCCGGCCAGTGTTAGCTCTCTTACGCGAGCCTTGTCGATCCGGCAGGGAAGCGGGCTGGCTCTCTTCTCTGACTTCCGCCTTAACCTGGACCGAGTTGGCGATATCATCGAGCGACTCCCGGGCCATCTCTTCAAGGAGAACTCCCATCGCAATCAGCGCGGTCTCATCCATACTGCGGTGGTCTCTCACCCCCCAATCAAAACCCTCACTATTAAAAGTCGGCCGAGTAGGTATGAAATAGCCTCCAATAGGTCGGAATTAGGCAGTGGCCGGTCGGCCGGCAAGCCCTCGTGGGCAAAATAGAAGTCGGTCTCCTCGTAGCGAATGGGCGCATTCTTCCGACGGAACAGAACTTCTTGGGGGAACGGCGCGCGCAGGGAAGAGGCTGTATCCCGGTATCGAGAGGCATATGAGGCCGAGGGAATAAAGCCATGGGCGTTTATCCGGCCTAGAATTTCCATCAGCTCGGCGCAACGGGCAAGCGCACAGATCGGAACCCACCCGCCACAGCATCGTAGACACTAGCATTTCGCTTTTGTCGGCCACCTCCTGACCGTTCGTCTATCGTCTTTCGGCCCCCATCGTTCTGGTTGGAGGGCTGTAGGAAATTGTTCTGGCTCAATGCGCGGGATTTGCCGGACATGGTTCGTCCGCGAGTGTCAGATAGCTGTGAGGGCATCAGGTTGCAGGCTATTCTTCTGATCACACGACACTCATCCTGCGACTCGGTCGGGGGTCGCTTATGCTTTTTGAGCAAGAGAAGGTTGAAGGGGCAAGAAGTCGAGTCCGTTCTGTTGGAGATGATGCATCGAGTCTCTTTTCTCCGCGGCCACCGCTTTCCTTTTCGGACTATAGGGCTTGAGGTGGGGCTGAAGTATATCACTGTCAACAACCATTCATGACCGTACATTCTCTTACCTTACTATCTGCTATTCACTCTCACTATGAAATCCACTGATATTTTCGCCCTGGATGATCCTCTCTCAAGCGAGTTCATTATCTATTTCCAGTGTAGTTCCCTCGCGTCGTCCCTCCAGACACTGCATAATCGTCCCAGGGCACTCCTCTGTTTCAGGTCATTGCGAATTTGTATCCGCTTGCCGATGGAGGGGCACAGAAGATCCCAATTGAAGTCAGGCAAGTATTCACCAAGCGGCAGCAGGCAAAGGAGGTCCAACTAGCCTTGTTACAGGCGAAGCAGATGACGTCGAGGCTGACACTGTGGGAATGCGACTAGCATAGGAGCCAGTGAAAACAAGTCAATCAGAGTGTCGAGTTAGACACATATGGTACAGAGAACAAGACTGTGAGCTGCGGGGCATTTGCTGGCTCGTTGTCGAGCAAGGATCTGCCAGACTGAGAACACACCTCGTAAACGGCTCACGTGATTGATTCTTGATGCATTCCGCTTGATAGAAGATCACACACACCACTTCGAGTGCTGAGTATGCAATTGGATACCCTTTGAGGCAGTGCAGGGCCCCAGATGAAAGGGATGGTAGGATGCTGCAAGTGCAGGGTTTTCAGCCCTGTCCGGCCAACACCTTGGACAACTCATGGCGTTCAAACCAGTACTCATTGAGGTCGACATATAAGTTCATGGACGGCCAGAGGCTCACAACTTTGCCCCAGCTAACAGAATACAAATATATTTCTTTTTCGAGTCACCAGCGCGCAGGCTTTCGGTGATTGTTCCAAACAGACTGACAAATTGACATCTCAAAGTATTCACCCTGCCCTGGTTTTCCTTGCAAATGGCCCAACACAACTCACGTAGGGCATTTTTCGGTTTGGCTTTGTCTAGCCCATATCATTCTAGATGCTTCCTAGCACCCATCGCAGGCATCATATGGCTTCTCCAGACCACATGGATTCTTTGAGATGCTTAGATCTCCAGGCGCCCTATACAGTGTCTTGTGACGCTGTCGGGGGTCATGGCATGGCCAACCCCACACGAGTCACCTACTTGCCTGACTGGAATATAATCAATTATGGCTCTGGCCTTTCTTCTGCACCTCATTCTTGTCTCATCGATCCACCCGTATTGGGACTAGGAGCAGGGAGGCTATGGTGCCGATAGCGTCTCATTTGTGGAAGGCCCAACCATGCCGGAGCCTGAGATCAACCACAGCCCATACACCGATGCCCCGGCTGGAGAACCTTCAATGACATGGTCCAACTCCAATGCTTTCATTCGTACAGCTGACTCGATGTCAGCTTTGGGCCAGGTCCAATAACGAGCGTGGGCTCCGAACCATGAATACCTCCCTGCAGGGCGAGTCAAGCATTGAATACATTACTCACCCTGGCTTATTACTAATTTCAGATCCATAGAGAATCTACTGAGCCACCCAGGATTGCCTTTAGATGCCAGTGGAGTGGGTGTACTTACACACGGACTTTCCGACGGAAGGCAGACCTCCTCCGCCATGTTGGCAACACCTCCGCCATGTTGGCAACACCCACGTCGAGCCAAACGCATTCAAGTGTCCTGTTGCTGGGTGCAATCATGTCTCTAGCCGGAAGGATAACCTCAACATGCACATTCGCCGGATGCACATGCAGGAGATTCGCTTAAGCTAGGTAGTTTTATGGACCAGGAAGGTACATACACCGGAGTGCATTGGCTAGATAACAGTGGATATCGATTCGAGAAACGAACAATGTTTTATGAGGTTATAAGTCGGTAATTTATATACAATGCGGTTTATTTCGAACTTTTAAAAGTCTCGTTGCTTGGTTTCCTCCATGTACAAGGTTTGAAGATTGTCGCTTAAGCAAAGCTGAGGAGGTTGATTACAATCAACCGCTCGATTGTCCCTCATTCGTTGTGAGTGACAAGCTGGCTCCCCTTATTCACATGTGATCATATTTTTCGGTATCTTGTTGGTGATGAATGTATTTCCTGTCAGATATATACAATGCCTTGACCATACCAAAGAGACCCCTTTCGCCAAGGAACAAAGGAAGTTGCCGCCCCAAACCGCCTGCATTGTGCTGCCCACCCCCCTTGGTTCAGTCAATATCACTTCATCCATTCCACAACCCCCCAGAAGCCTCTTCCCCAGACACCATGGACCCAGAGGATACACCTGGTTCGAGGATGATGATTATATAAACACCGAGATCTCCTTCCCCTCAGGTTCAGTATGGAGGATCGATACAAAGATCCGAGAACACGACTACCTCGAAACCAAGGACATGGAACAGCTGGGCGTTCAATACGAGGCACGCGGGCCTTCCTCTGCTCCAAGGTATTGGGTGATGGCCCATCCACCGCCTTTATCAGAATTCGTTTGCAGTCAGTATACATACATCCATGGAGATCGATCCTAGCGCGACTCTAGGATTCCCTGGTACGGCACCGTGCAAAAGGAACTTTCGGTTCGTGCCCAGCAGGCTACTTCCAAGGCCCTGACAATTTCCACTCGGAGATCAAGGCGCTGTCGCATTTGACAAAGACCCAATGCACCCAGCACGCCTGCCCTCCTCGATTGGAAGAAGGAACAGCAGGCGGAGGACGAACGGTGCCGGGCGGGTACAAACTCTATATTCTCATGGAGCATATACCCGGGTCCAATCTAGAGAATTTGTTTCCAATTTTATATGACCCTGCGTTGAGGGCAGAACGGGATGCGATACGGGCGGCCCTCAAGGCGGCTTGGATGTGAGATACCTACCTTTCCTGCGTTGCAGCGTTTTTGAACATGTTGTTATTCTCTCATTGGTGGCCAGGTTTACTGATGTGTATGGTTAGCGAAACGGTGGAATGCGGGATAGAGCACCAAGATCCGGCAGCACGTAATCTTCTCTGGGATCAGAGACGGGGAAATGGTGGGTTTGCCGATTCTTCCGCAGTTCGTATATTTGAAGTGTTTTCTGACGATGAAACTGCCTAGCTACCTGGTTGACTGGGAGTATTGGTCCTATCGGGTAAGAGATCTGTCTGGGCGGATCATATGTATATTGGGTGGAATTTTGCACAAGCCGGCCCTTCTCATGATTATTTTGATATGTCTGATTGGCAGTTTTGAGACGGTATATATGGGGAGACGCGTGTGATATTTTAGCAGCAGTGGAAGGCGGGTAAACCTCCTTGGGCGACTTGTCTGCAGTGAAAACCGCTCGGTCATGTGTTGAGGCACTGGCTGGTTGTTCGATAAGGCTAAACCCATACGTGGTAGCTGCAAGGTCTCATGTAAGGGCTCATGACCAATGTCTGCGGTTTAAACAAGGAATAAACCGGAGTGTGTGGATGTCAGAGGAGGACTAGCGGTGTGATGTTGATGTGACATGGTCAGCACATGCATGAATGGAGTTGAAGTGGAAACACATGTTGCTCCTGGACTTTGGCCTTTGCTGCACAATTAGAGCTCAGTTAAATACACCATTGGTCCTCCTCACGTAGGATATTAAGAGTTCGTCACAGATTCTACCTTCTAAGGTCTTAGCGTCTTGAAGGCGCCTTGGAGCAATGTCGGAAACCATCGATAGCCTGCTAATTGCCGCCGCAACCAGGTTTCCTGAGCATGTGGCCGTGGTCTTTCTGTCCCAAAGCGACCAAATTGGACTAAACAGGAGAAGCCCTCAGCTGGGGAGTGCCAGACTTGGTCCTGTGATGACGTTCAAACTGGCAGTGCCAGACTGGTCGCTACATGGAGTGCGTGTACTCGTATCAACCCAAATGATACAATCATAGTACTCTGCACCAGTGGCATCTCCGCACTCCCAAAGTTCTGTCCACAAGTTCCATCAGCATGTGTACCGCTATAGACACGTGTCGGGCCTTGAAGGTCACTCTGGATTTAGCCCTTTGCCAGCAATTACCAAACTGTCATGTGTACGGTATCCCCGGTCTACGAATCTCTCCTTGCAAAATGCATACCCCGAGACTCACGTTATCTTGCACGTCCGGATGTTACGATAGTGTGAGGCTGCAACCTTCGGTATATCTCATGGCAAAGATGGTAGTATACTTGTTGATGCCTGAGGCTCGCAGTAGTGATCGTGCACTAGCCCCGATTGAGCGCAGCAGATCATCTGACATCATCGCATCAACACTTGCAACTTCAACTTCATCTCCAATCCCCCCCCTCTTCTGTCGCTTCGATTCCCTCGTCACCCCACCTATGAATGAATTCATACCTCCTAAACAGGACCCTTGGGTCCATCTCCCCTCACTCCTTCCACATCGCCCAAACCACTCGTCTCGTTCACCACCTTGAGCCCGCCCCCGGCATTCGCTTTTCCAGTCGCAAGATCGACCACTCAGTTGAGGAGCTCCCAGCACAGGATGACATTGTCGCTCATAAGTCAGGAGTGAATGTCCTTGCCATTGATCAGCATGAAGGTCGATTGTAAGCTCGCGTTGCCTATTGTCTCAAGAAGATCGCTAACCCAGCCAGTCTGGTCTCCGGAGGCGCTGACCCTTCCATTCACCTCTGGGATCTCGAGTCCAGAACATCCGACCTCGATCATATCCACCACGCAGTAGCGTCCGTGAATAAATCCTCTCATGAAGATGCCCACACACATGCGATCACCTCCGTCTCGATATACCCCTTCGATCCCACCCCAACAACCATCCTCACCACATCGCACGATGGCACCCTCAAGCTCTCCGCATTAGCCCCTGGCGCAATCACCCCCGTACACACATTCCGACTAGACTGCACCCCATACACCCACTCCTTCTCCTCTCATCCGGCATCCTCCCTTCTCATCGCCGTCGGCACCTCCGAAAGACCCGTCCGGCTCCTCGACCTCCGCTCGGGACTATCCACCCACGGCCTCCCAGGCCATTCCGGCGCCGTACTCTCAGTATCTTGGGCGCCCCATCAACCACACATCCTCGCCTCCGCATCCGCCGACAACCGCATCATCCTATTCGACATCCGTCGCGGCGGACACAACTCCGCCATCGCCTCCCTCGACATGGACGACGCCGTGGGTCTCATCCCCCCACGCACCGCCCCAGCAACCTACCAAAGCCGCCCAGCCTTCTCCCCAACCTCACGAGCCCACAACGGCGTCGTAACCGGCGTCCGCTGGACCTCAACCGGCACCCACCTCGTAACCACAGGCCAAGACTCGCGGATCCGCATCTGGGACGCCTCCACCGGCGCAAACACCCTCGTCCACTTCGGCCCCCGCATCCGCAACAGCATCTCCTCCCATCTCGCCGAGCGCGCGCCCCTCCTTGTCCCGCGCGGAGTAATGGCACCAGGCCACGAGACCCTCTTCTGGGCGAACTTCAACGAGCGCGACGACCGCGGCGAGATCTTCATGTGCGAACTCCGCGAGGGGACCTTCGTCAAACGTCTGCGAGTGCCGGGACTCATGACAGGACGCCAGAATTTCCGCGGTCTATACAGCGCTCTTAGCGCGGCGCGCATCAACGCTCTCGCCTGGAGAGGGAACGGTGGTTCTGGAGAGGGGATGGAGATGTTCTCTGCGCATGGGGATGGGACGATTCGCACGTGGGGGTCTCGCGAGCCGGAGGGTGAACCTGATGAAGCCGAGGAGGAGGAGATGGCGGATAGGAAGCGGAAGAGGGATGTGTTGGATGAGATATATCGGGGGTTTATGAGTTGATGTTGTAGAATCATGGATATCCCCATATACATACAGATATAGGCACATGAAAGGAATGAAGTCAGCTATAGCGACAGGTAGACCAAGTTACATCGCGTCAGGACTGGGATCACCCCCATGAGCTCATCTTAACATACTACTACCAACAATCGGCTGTTCATGGTTTGGGAAGATCATGGCTCTGAGTAAGACGGTGTATGCAGGCAGCAATGTGTGTGTAGGCTTATCACAATAACAACACATGTGGATGGCATAAGCCTCAGGGTGTTGGGATTGGTGAAGGAAAGACATTGCCATTGAGGCAGTCAAGATGACCGGGTTGTGCTGCGGCATCTCTTGGGAGACAGACTGCCGCTGGGAGAAAGAACGAGGATTATCTTGGTGGGATTATTTATTTCTAACCTAAGCTACAGACAGGCACAGGCAAAGTAAAAAGAAGAAACAAATGCAATTGAAACAGTGCTATCACTATAGAATGAATTCAAAAGACTCAATTAGGATAACTCAACCAAACATCATACTGGGTTGATATTAAACCGAAGAAAAGGGTGTCTGACATGAACAGGGTGGTCGTTAGACATCGCGCACACCATATAGCCCACACACTTTACAGGACAAAGGCGATCAGGGCCATCACACCGGCGACAGCCGACATGATGCCAGCGCTCGGCGCGAGCTGAACACCCGCACCCTGGAAGGAAACACCGGCGTGAGACGGGCTGGGGATGGCCTCGCTAGTCGCGGCCCGGGGCGGTAGGCGTCCACGGAAGTCGGTACGGAAGCAGAGCTCGATGCAGGGGTGCTGGCAGCAACGTGGGAGGCCACAACCGAGCTGGACACAGGGGACGAAGGCTCAGGCACGTAGACCGGGATCTGGTGGAAGGAAGAAGACGCGGGAACCATCAAAGTGGAGGTCATGATAAGGTGCTCGACAACCTCGGAGCTAGGAGTAGCGACGGCCGAAGAGGAGGGCGCAGGAGGCGACGGGATCACGGCAGGAGCGCTGGAGGGCTCGGTGTAAACGGTCTGCGTCACAGTGTGGACGACCTGACGGGTTTCAGTGGCGCATGCAGCCTCAGGGGTGTTGACGGCGTGGCTAGGCTCGGGCTCAGGGACCTCTGGCTCAGACACCTCGGGCTCAGACACCTCGGGGAGCTGGAATCTACGGACTCCTCATTAGAGCCGGGACGGTATGCGCGCATGTAGATGTCACCTTGAACCTTGCCGTTGATGGTGGCACTGTGATCATCCTTATCCTTTGTGGACCGCGGTGTTGACTGCCTGGTCGGACGAGGACTCGGCCTGGTTGCCAATGTCGGCACCGTGGGGGGCATCAATCGCGACGTCAACGGGAGCGTGAGGAACTTCGGGCCAGCGGTCGTTACCGGCACGCTTGGCGAAAGGCAGCACCGGGGTCCCGATCTGCCCCTTGGCGTTGCCAGTCCAGCTATGGTCATCCTTGAAGTCGTTCGCAATGCCAGTGTTCATGTCCTGGTCAAAGGAGAAGGCGGCATCGTTGCCAACGTCGACATTGTGGGCACCGTCGATGCCGGTCTTGGGGCCATGACGCTTGGCCATATGGAATGGGAAGGGGTGCACCTGGGCCTTCGTGTTGGCAGTAAGGCTATGGTCGTCCTTGTCGTTGTTGTCGATGGCGGTGTTGTGCTGCTGGTCGTTGCTGGATCCGAAATCGTTGCCAACATCGACATTGTGGGCTCCATCAATGCCCTTCAAAGGGCCCCAGCGCTTGGAAAATCCGAACTTGCCGTTGGCAGTCACGCTGTGGTCATCCTGGTGATTGTTGTCGATTGCGGTGTTGACCGCTTGGTTGCCGCCCAAGCCAGCATCGTTTCCAACGTCGGTGTTGTGAGCGCCGTCAATGCCGGTCTCGGGGTAATGACGCTTGAACCAGAAGGGATGAGCCTCAACCTTGCCGTTGCCGGTGAAGGAGTGGTCATCCTTGGAGGCGTTGTCAATGGCAGTGTTATGAGCCTGGTCGTTGCTCGAGCCGAAGCCATTACCCACATCGGCGCCGTGCGTGCCATCGATAGCAGTGCGCCCACCCTGACGCTTCATGTACTGCTTCCAGTTCTTGGTGACGGAGTGGTCGTCCTCGTGTTCGTTCTCAACCTTGGTGTTCACAGCCTGGTCGTTGTTGGAGCTCTGCGAGTTGCCAACATCGGTGCCATGTGGGGCATCGATCGCAGTCTTGCCCTGCCGCTTCATGTACTGTTTCCAGTTCTTGGTGACGGAGTGGTCGTCCTCGTGTTCGTTCTCAATCTTGGTGTTCACAGCCTGGTCGTTGTTGGAGCTCTGCGAGTTGCCAACATCGGTGCCATGTGGGCATCGATCGCAGTCTTGCCCTGTCGCTTGCGGAACCATCCCGCCGTGCCCTTGCCGTTCAACTTAGTGCTGTGGTCATCCTCATGGTTGTTCTTGATGCCGGTGTTGTGCTCCTGATCGTTGCTGAACTCAGCCGAGCCGCCGACGTCGGTGTTGTGGGCCCCGTCGATCGCGGTTTCTCCGGCACCCTCGTCGACGTACTTGGCCCATGCGGGCTTCTCACCCGTCTTGCTGATGGAGTTGCCAACATCCGCGCCATGAGTGCCATCGATGGCAGTCTCGCTCGGGTAGTGACGACGCAGCGGCCAGGCATGACCGGCGACGAACTTGCCATTGAGCTTGGCACTGTGGTCGTCCTTGTCGTCGTTGCTGATGCCGGTGTTGTGTGCCTGATCGTTGCTAGAGCCGTAGTCGTTGCCGACATCAACATTGTGGGCGCCGTCGATGGCGGTCTCTCCACCGGGCCAGTGACGTGCCTTGCGGCGAAGGGGCCATCCAGCATGCGGGCCGATGGTCTCCTTCCAGTTGTTGGTGACGCTGTGGTCGTCCTGACCCTTGTTGCTCACACCCGTGTTGTGGGCCTGATCGTTGCTAGAGCTGTAGCCGTTGCCGACATCGACGTTGTGGGCGCCATCGATCGCGGTCTCTCCTCCGATGTAGTGGGCCTTGGCTACAGCGGCCAGCACTGCAAGGGGAATACCAGTCTGGAGTCCCTTCATGTTGTACGGTATTATCGTAAAGGATGGTCAGGCAGAGCGTGACGAAGTGAAATGAGTGACTGCACTGCGGCTGGGCGAAACACAGAAGGAAATCGCAATGAACGAATGAAGACTGCCGCAAGTGAAGGAAGGGGAACAGTCACAGTCGGAGGGCGGATGGTCAAGAGCCTTTTATCGTGAATTCTTCGTCCCCCTTGGGAAGTGCAACTGACGAATCTCGCGCCAGGAGCAAGTAAACAAACATCGCGCGACCTCATTGCTATGCCCCGGAGAATGCGTCTCCTGGAATGGATGTGACCGCTGCTCTCTCTCCTCATCCTTGTTCTCGTTTCAACCCTCAGAGGCGAACTCTCGGGGGAGGAATTATGTAGCGCGCATTCCTGGACCTTCGATCCCATCCAGAGCGTAGGGGTTGGTATGGGCATCACCACCTCATCGGGGGTATTCTTCCTTCCCTATGTCGTAATTAGCACGGGGATCATATGGTAGCAAGAGTTAAGCATCATCGGCAGGGGAAGGGAGCACCCCTTGTTGCTCCGGTTGGCGCACGGCGGCACGAGGGGTGGTGCTCGTTCTTCGCAGGGACGCTGCCTTGCATGCAATCTGGATCATGACGACTGGATTCATGTCCCTTGCACGTGTCGTGGGCGATGCGCCGGCCCTAATTGCCCGTGGGAGGTAGTTCCGGGCCACCTGGGTCACCCGTAGCCACTACAGTGATTTCATACGAAGCCAAAGTTGGAAGAAAGGAGGGCAGGATCATCTGATCAAGAAACAGTTCATTGCATTATCCAGCTGGCGCTGGGAGACTAGAGTGGGGGTGTCGTGCGAAGAATGTATCCCATCTATCGACATTCACCTCTCATCGCCCTCACTGAAGAGGACCCAACGAGAGACAAACTTCCTATCAAGGATATTACTCTCCAGAACCGACCGGTCCGTAGACCGAAGGCAACACACCGTCGTGGAGAGAAAGCTGGACGGTGGTCGTGGCAGGTTCTGTGAAAACTTTTTGATGTGAAGAAGAAAAGAAGAAAAGAACACCGCGCGGAGGGATCGACAGTTTTTTATGCTCGTTTTTGCGGCTAGTGGGTCACGTGGACGGGCCGAAATTCTTCCCTCCGCCGCTGCCTCAGGACTCAGTCAGGCACCAACGCCAAGGCCCGGGTTACGGCCCCAGGCAGTCAGGCAGCCAGGCAGCCAGGCAGCCAGGCACCCTACAGGACCGAATGTGGCCTCATCAGCTGCAACTTCATCTCAACTTCATCTCATCAACTCTCTCAGCACCGTCTATTCTCCCCGCCTTGTGTCTATACAACGGGCGCAGACGCTCTCCCCTCATGTACACACGACCTGTCTCCATCGGTGGATATCACTATGTGCCCGGTTCCAAACTCTGAATGCCCCTGAAACATCCCTGGATCGCCAGGAAGCACGCCGCCCCAGCACAGGAAAAAAAACATAAGAAAAACAAAGAAAACCCCCTGAAACTCCAACTCCAGTACTCCTGTACTCCGACTCCATTCCAGATGACCCTGCCATCCCTCTCGCCTCCTTAAAACCCACCCATCTCATCCAATCTCGCTCTGCCGGTGCGCCGACCTCCACACGCCTCCCCCACGGCCGCCGTAATCCCCAATGCAATGGCGACCATACTACCCAGGATCACCACGGCGATGATGGCCTTGATCGTAATGCGCTGTCGGCGGGAAGCGCCCGCATGCAGTCGCAGTGTCGCCGCTTTTCCGCCCAGAGCTTGGATTCGCGCCGGTTGCCCGTGTCCTCGGTTTCTTGGTAGCGCATCTCGCCTTTCTCCAGTTCGCGGAGGATCTCGTCGCGCGTGCCGAGTTCGGTCGCGTCGAGCGTTAATCGGGGGTGTTCTGCGGTCGTGGGCGTGGCATGGCGGTAGAAGGGAGAGTAGGGTTTGGCGCCTACGGTCGGGTCGTAGTCTGGCTGGGAGTGATCGGTGGGGGAGGAGACGGTGTCTTCGTCGATGGAAATGAAGCCATTGGAGGAGGGTCGTTTCTCGCTTCTTGAGCCGGAGCGAAGCCCAGCGATTCGGTCGCAGGAGGGGCTCATCTTGGTGGATGGTGGTGTGTCGACGGGATGGAATGTAGGTAGACGCAGCACAACACTTAATACCGACGCAGCAGATCACAATTCTCGCGCAGATAAGCAAGCGGGTGCACCAGGGACCGAAAGAAATACACTGCAGCCACGGCACGGCAGGAGATGAGAACTGGGAACCTGGTTCAGGGGTATCAACGTGGTGCTCCGTGCGGAGGCAAATCGTCGCAACTTCCCCGTGTGGAATCTGGCTAGTCGGCGTAGTCGCTGGGTACAGTCGATAGTCATATAACGCCCGCTGCCTGCCCGGCTGTCCCAAAACAGGTCGGCCTCGAAGCTTGTCGGGCGCAATTGTCCAACTTCCAGCGGGCAATTATGATCACGGCGAGCGCTGCTCGCACGGCCAATGAACTGACCAGTCAGTCGAGGTCGCCGCATTCCACCGTCGTTTTCGTCACAACATGATCTCTCCGGCTGCTGCTTTCGACCAATCACCCCTCGTCTGGGTAGGGATCGTCCTGTTTCAGGTCGTTATGGCGGTCTGACAGCGGCATTTGCAGCGTGCTTCATTATCAGCCGGGTTGCTGTCGTGAAAACGGCCTCATCGGGCTGGTCGGTGGCACAGGATGCCTGGGCCAAGGCCAAGGTGTATACGTAGATTTCTATGGCTTGCTCGCTTCGTCATTCCCGAATCTGTCGGTTGCGCCTTTATTTGGTGGCACGTTGTGGATGTCGTGGTGGTGATGATCATTGAGATATATATCCTAACCCTAACTCTCCACCGCATCGCATCACCACCACCTCAATTGCCTCAATTGCACCTCTCTGCTCTCAGAATACGCATTCAGACAATCACCCCTCTTTCGTCGCCATGTTCTCAACGACCGATAAACTCTCAACCATTATTTAGCGCCAGCACTGCCCCAAGCCAGCTAGCTCACCCCGCATCTCCATCGCCATCGCCGAAAACAGCTGCAACACGCGATGAGCTTCCACTGCACCCCTCTTACTAGTAGACTGTCCCAATGCATTAAGACCGATAGTCTACGATTCTACGTCCGCGACCCACCTCACCATGTTGTTCACCGACTGTCTGCGTTGATCTGCCGTCCCATGTAGGTACCTGTGTATCACCCGTCGCATGCACCCCATACACCGCAACTCCTGCACGAACCACCCCGACAGCCTTCTAAGCTTCTAGAAATGGATATTCGACCGTGGGACGACGATCACCCGCATGAGCTGACTGACCTTGCCTCACCTGGTCGAGACAGGCCCACGAGACCCCTGAGTGTCTGTCCCCTTAGTCACCTGCTCATCCCTTCCAAGGGTTCCTCGAACGAGAAGAAGACAGTGGAAACTGCAAACTCTTGAACCGGTCCCCTCCTTACACTACTCCAGTGGAGTGGCAAATCCAAATCAGAGCATGTCTACCGACTGGCGGCGACACTGTCTCGGTCTCTGTCTGTCTCTCATACCACACCAGCAAGTGGGTCACACCACCCACGCCACGTAAGGGATGAGGAAATCCCCTCAAACACGACACGACTGCACGAAGGTCGGTCTATAGCAGATATTCGTACATACGTACATTCCGGAGAAGAATGTAACAACGCCGTCTGGCGAGGCAACGTTCGCAACGACATCATACAAAGTTCACAGAACAGGACGGACGGTATGGTATGCAGGAGCGAAGCAACACCCTCCCGACATAACATCCCTTGACTCACTCCCAACCTCCAGGAAACTTCTCCCTAGCTGTCGATCGTAGAATGTCATCCGGCTGTGGGAAGGGGAGAGGAGGGCAGGGATATGCGAGACGATCAGTTCACGCCCTTCATTCCTGTATGATCTGCGTGGTATGGTATGTTGGCGCTGGGTGACCGTGTTCTTGGGTACATAGGTTGGCGTGGCATCTTGGCAGAGTCATGGGGTCTGGACCATTGCGATGGCTTGTGGTATTTGGCTGAGGATGTTGGGTGTTGTCTAGGGAACCATGCAGGTTTGTTTCTTCTCGGAGGCTAGGGATTCGTGGGAGGGCGTTGCAGCCTCCAGGAGGACATGCCTACTTGCAACTTGGGTTGTCTAGAGTGGTGTCTTGGGTTGATGAGCTAAGCTATGGTCTCGGTAGGTACCTGGTGTCAGTTTGGGCATTGTCAGTTTAGTTCGTAGGTTTGTTGATCGTTTGTTCGGCATTGATTCGTATACTGAATGAACTTCATATATCGGAAACTACTATATCCAGTTGAGCCGTACCGATAGAAACTTGAACAAATTATAAAGAATATCATAGATCTTTGTACTTTGTACGCAATTGCAGCATCAATAAAGTCATAATCATGCCGTCGTAACTATATACATCATCCAGATATATATCCCACCCATATCTATACCACACATGCACACCACCAACCAAGAGCACCCTCACCACACCACGACCACTCCATCAAGTAGAGAAAAAGTGAAAGCTACCCAGAATAACTCCTCGGCGTCTGCAAAATTAACATCCACATCCATATCCACCCGCATACACTCCTCCATCTCATCCGCCTCATCCTCATCACCCCAGAAATCCTTCAAATCCTCCACCCGCCACGCAGTCGCCCACCCCCGTCCTCCCGCTCAATTCGCGTCAACGTCTCCACGATCGCCGCATGCTCTGAGTGGTGGGACATTGTTTTTCCTGCGATCCAGAGAGGTTGGAGGGAGTTAGTCCAGCAGCCGCTGTTCATTGCAGTGGACATTAGTATGGTTTGGCATCATCTGGAGAGGAGTAGGTAGTAGAGGGTAAGGGTTCGTACTGGTGGGTGTTTGACGCGGAGATGGCGCAGATTTGGCGTGCATGCCAGAGGACGGACTTCTACCCAGCTAGTTAGTATTGTCCTAATATATAGCACTAGGCGAGGTCCGTGATGGGTGGGCGATGGGGAAACGTACCGGTCGTCGAGGCAAAGACAATGTCTTCGGCTTGCGTTGAAGCAGTAGTAACGCGCAGGTATGATAGAGCTGATTCCCAGATACTACCGGGTACATCACAGTTTAGCACAGCGTATAAAGCAAAAAAGCGACGCGAAGAAGAACACATACTAGCAGCCCCATTCCCATACAACACCGTCGGAACGGCCTCTCACGCCCCCACTCACTATTCGCCGACACAGTAAAGATAGGTTTCATCTGACTCGGCCGGTGATCGTACCACTGCTCCACCTGCGCAAAGAACGTTTCCACCGGTGGGGCGTACGATTCCCGTCCGCCACTACCGTTGCTGCTCCCGTCCGGACTACGCAGGTAGGGCAGCTGGGCAGATCCGGATGAGACGGCGACAGGGCCCGAAGAAGAGGGGGATGAGGTGGGTAACGACGCAGACCCGAAGAGTACGCCTACTGTCTGTGCACTTAGGTAGACGGTATAGTTGGCGTAGATGTCGATGGCGGAGGTGTTCGATGCGAGGAAGAGTTGCGACGCTTCAGCCGGAGACATGCCCTTTGGGATCCAGTTTGCGATGGGGATGATGGTTTCTTCTTCGGAGATGAGGCCACCGCAGACGTCTGTTACTTATATCAGTATGACTGTATGGCTGTCTTGGGGTAGATGAAGGGGTAAGACGTACCCATCCGGGCAAAGCACCAGAATAGCGCTTGCTCTTCTTTCCCGGAGAACCCGTTGATCTCGGCGGCTTGGATGAGATAAGCGCAGCCGTCCAGATGTCGACGCCATTCTTTGGGGTTACCTGAGGATTATGAGTTATTATACATCTGAGGAGGATATAGGGAGGGGGGACATACAGCTAAGCATCTCTAGCACGCAGAGAATCACGCATGATGCGATGACCGGCGTGGTCTTGCTTTCCAGCTCCGGTAGAAGCAGGTGGATCGCCTCCTGATAGAGCGATAGGCTCTCGGACTGGGACTTTTCGTTCTGCTTCCGCTCAATTTGGCGGGCTGAGAGGGCGAGGATGGAGTAGCGGAGATGGGGAGAGGATTTGGCCATTTGAGGGAATGTTGAGGCGAAGTGACGATGGCTGTCGAACATGTCGAGCTTCATATAGTTTCTCAGTATTGGACAGTGTATGATAAAAGTAAGGTGCTCACCCATAAACATATCTCATTCAAGTAGTTCTGCCACAGGACATTCTCCCGATCAGGCGAGAGATCAAAACCTCGACTAGACTGCCGATGATGTCGATGTCGATGCTCATCTCGCTCCCGAGTCCGACCCGTCTGCGAGAACTCACCAGAATCGATGCCAAATCCGGGAACAGACGCAGGAGAGCTCGTCCGACTGGGAATATCAGGCCGGGCAGTCCATAGCTGACGATTCCGCAGCGCCGTATGCAGTGCCTCGTACGCAGATCCCGGCACGAAGATATCATTGGCAAACTCCCCCGGGTCGGAAAAGACGCTGTGATCGAACAACGGCGAGGCAATGGTTTGATATGGCTCGGGGGCGGAGGACCAAATGGCGCGGTGTTGCCGGATAGATTCCGTAGTGTGTCAGTTCGTTAACCACGAACCCCTCCGGGCTGGAGTGCATATACGGTTGACCCGGAGGATTATCTTGGGGAAATGGTCCGGAGACTTGTGCACTGGGCCCCCATCTAGTCCTGTACTAGTGGGGGAAGTGTGATGACTAGCAGGGGGGTAGGATGCTTCGGTGGATAGTGAGGGTGAGTGTCTCAAGGGGAGAAACTGCGAGTGATGAGAGGGAGGATGAGGAGGATCCTGGTCGAGAGTATGCCCCGGCAAAGCTGCAGTAGGGGAGGGCGCATCCGATGAGCATCATCTACAGCAATCGGCTCATGTCCAGGCTCCGTCATAGATTCATGAGGATATTGCTGCTGCTCCTCAGCAACCTTATCCCCATTCGCCTCAGACCGGCGGGCGAAGGAGGCTGCACATTCAAGATCTGCCCAAATTAGCGCCAGAACTAGATAGTAGCCACCAGCTAGTAACCGTCAGACTCACCTTAAACCTACTCTGCCTTCGACTGCGCGCCCCAACAGACTGGTTCATAGAAGGATGCTCCGCCTCCAACACCTTGATATTGGCGTCGCGAAACGACCCCAGCATTCGCCACTGGCATTTATCGCCGCGACGTTTACATCCCGTGCAGGTCGGCTTCGCCTCGTCGCCTGAATCTGCGTAAGTATACAGATCATATGGCTATGACAACGCCCTTAGATGGACGGGACGACATACATTTCCGCCGGCGCCGACTGCAATTCACGCAGCCGTGCGAGTGCGTCGACGCGGGGCGGCAGTGCGCGAGGACTCTGCAGTTTGTTCGTGCATGGTTGTCGTCATCTAAGAGAGGCCACTATACTGTGTACATACCAGGGTGACCTGTCATGGCGTGGACGTGGCATAGAAGCGGAAGAGCGAAGGACTACTCTAATAGGAAGACAGCCGGCGTGGATGCGGAGGGCGAGAATTACCGGAAAAGGCACTGATAAGCGCCCTGGAACGCTGTGGGGAAATCCGCCGGGGATTCTCCGTGAAAAATTCGCCATGTGGAGGAGATGTGTCATCGTGCCGTATATTTGCCGGAGAATAACACCGAAGAGAGAAAGACTACTGACAATATTGAAACGGAGTAGAGACGAAGAAAGAACAAGGTATATTGCAGTAAGAAAAGTAGAACTAGTACAGGTCGTAGCAGGCCTCCCGCCATGCCAATAACCACTACGTATCTCCTCCCGCCTGAAACACACAGTTACTCCACATGTTGAACATCGTTCTCGGGATCTTTCAGACTCGCCTCGGCCACGCGATGGTTCGGGTCCCCGGCCGTCCCCATAGAAGGATGCCAATGCAGTTTCACCTTCTCGCCCGTGAACAACAGGTCCACCTGCTCCAGGGTCAGGTTGCGAGGCTCCGGGTAGAAGAAGTAGATCAGCGGGAGGAAGCAGAAGTTGAAGATGGCGAAATAGATGTACGTGCGGTAGCCGATGCTGTCGATGCTCACGGGGGTGATTTCCACCACGAGGAAGGTGAAGATCCCTACAAGGCTCATTAGTTGGGTCAGGATAGACCGGACGAGAAACATACAGTTGGTGGCTGTGGCCAGAGCAGCCGCCGGGGTTCGAATGGCGAGAGGAGAGTACTCCGCCGGCACTGGGCTGGTTAGTTGATGAAGTGGTATCACAGGAAGGGTCGGACATACAGAGCCATGGAATGGCGAGAAGTCCCACTCCGAAGAAGAAGTTGAACAGGAAGAGCATCACCGTCGCGACGATGCCGGAGCCATGGCTGCCATCCCAGACAGTGCCGGCCAATACTGCCATGCAGCCGCACTGTCCGGCAGCGGCGAAGAGCATCAACTTGCGACGACCAAGGCTGGAATCATTAGCACATTCCTCGGGAAGCTACTCAAGATGGACTCACCGGTCAATGGTCCAAATAGGGACAAAGGTGGAGAAGAAGTAGGCGACACCGTTAAAACCAGCAAGTAGCAAGGCCAGGTTATGGGTCATGCCGACGGACTTTTCGAAGATAACAGTGTTGTACTGTTCACGTTAGGCCCTTCCATCCAAGGAAGACGAGGAACTGGCGACTCACGTAGGTAATCAGGTTGACTCCCGACATCTGTTGCATCATCTGGCCACCCATACCAAGAAGAGTCCGGTGGAAGAAACGCTGGGGACCATTCGAGAATACAGCCTTGAACGACCCCCCCTGCGATGCTTGCTGTTCTTCAGTGATGGCCGTGGTGATGTCGGACACGTCGAGGTTGACCACCGGGTCGTCTTCGGAAATTTGGCGTGCGTTGGGTTGGATGGCCCAGAGGATGTGGCGAGCATCTTGGTGACGGTCGTGAGCAATGAGCTGAATATGTTAGTTGCGTCCAATACATAGGAAGAGGGAACATACCCATCTAGGTGACTCAGGGAGGACAAGAATTCCAAGGAAGGTAATGATGGCGAAAAGAACTTGCAGGGCCAGGGGGAACCGGAATTGCGCTTCGTTTTGGACATAGCTCATTCCATAGTCTGTATACTTAGTACTTGCTCAACTGCACAAGAATGGTAAACTCACCAACCCAGTAGGCCGTCATGACACCAAAAATGTTGATACAGAGCTCGATAGCAAGCTGCAGGAGTCAGTATGTGATAACCCATCAGAAGGTTTAGAGTGACTTACGCCCTTACCACGGCTGGCAGCCTTGCTCAGTTCCGAATGCCAAACCGCTGTCGAGGGTTAGCCAAGCACAGGCTAGATGCATAGGACAACTCACGGATAGTACTCGTGTTGAGACCGTTTCCAAGGCCGGCTACAATCCGACCAACAATCATATGCGGAATGCTGTATGCTGTCGCCTGGAGAATCGCACCAATACTGAGGACCACGCAGCCGATCAGAATACACATCCGACGGCCTAGCTTTTCACCTGCGAAGAGAGCAAAGATGGCACCGAAGAAGCAACCCTGTAGCGATTAGCGTTGCCTTGTCGACTCTGGGAGAAACCTGCATACAATTTCATAGATGGCAACCCTAGCCGGTATCAGTAGATGTCAGAGATGAATACCAAGATGTACTTACACAGTTCCCTGCAAGGAAGAGCTTCCATGACCATCAGGCGTGGTGTCGATTTCGGGGAACGTTCGAGTAAAGGCATCTCCCGAGAGGAGGCCGGACATAACACCCTGATCATAACCAAAACTGTAAACAAGATCGTTAGAAGAGTCCCGATGTCAACGGTTACAGCAAGATAGGAGTCGCCATACAGGAGGAAACCACTGCCAGCAGTGGCGGTGATGGCCCAAGTAAGGGGCTTCCCAACAAGAATCGTCATGGTGTATATTGCGCTGGCCCGTACACAGAGTTCATACCAACGGGATGAGGTGTCCAGGGGTCCGAGACTCTTATATTCCCCAGGATATACTCCGTAGACGGAGGAAATTCGGGACGTCATTTGCTGGGCGTCAGCCCAGTTTTTTGCGGGACATGGCGACAGACCCGCGGCGTGAACTTTGTGGAGGTAGACGACCCGGGGTTATTCACAGCCGGGAAATGACGCATGGCAGGGTTTGTCTGTTCCTGGATGTGTAACTAGATCGTTTCTATCAATCTGTACATCTTCCCCGGACTCTCCAGGTTCCTTCACTCCCCATTTATGCACCTCCCGCCACCACCTCATCCACGCTCACCGGGTCCAAATCAGACCAGCTGGCCAGGATCGCGCCTCAATATCTCGAAGCCGACTCACGAGGCCACCCCGGGCCGGGTCAAGCATCTCCAGATCCAGGCTAAGCCGAGTGTGTGGGGATCGGCAAACACTCGCTGCGGCGGGAACCCTAATTACCCGATTAGGAATACATAGGCGCTTCACGATGCAGCTGTCCCCACCCCTTGAGCAATGCGGGCCTTGCGGTGCCCCGGAATTGCAAAACCCCATATTACTTCTTCTAGAGCAGATAAGCGCCCTCCCGGTCTCCGCAGATACCTAGCTCGGCAATGTTAAGCTGCGATGAGCCGGAGCCGAGATGCGCTGTGATTGATCGGCCCGAGTGGGTTCACATAGGTACATACCTACGTAGCACCGGAAAATGTCTACACAATGAGGGGAGGAGGGGAGTGAGGGGTGAGGGGCAGATTCCACAGTGCTCCAGTTGTGCAGCGCAAATACCTTCTCTCTGGGTCGTATATGTGTCTCTCCTAGTTGGGTTGTCAGTAAGCGCAGCGGAGCGTCGGTGGTCTATGTCGGCGACACAATAAATATCAGCCATGGAGCCAGTCTGAGCTGTCCTCACATTCTCCAACTGCTTCAATTCTTCCAAGTCCCTCCAACACCCCCTAAACCCCTCACAATGGCCCCCGCCGTCGCCCTCGACCACACCCACCGCCGGCGTGCCGGAATCCATGCAGAACCCGGCCGTTGCCCGCACCGGCGACCTGTTCTCCCTCTCCGCCGCCACCGTTGCCATCACCGGTGGTGCGCGGGACTGGGCATTGTCCTTGCTGCTTCTGTGATCGAAGCCGGAGGCGATGTCGCCTGCATGGACCTGCTCCCCGAGCCCAGCGCCGAGGAGTGGGCGACGCTGCAGAAGATCGCGACCGCTCGTGGACTGAAGGCGACCTACACCCAGTGCGACATTACCAACGAGGAGGCGACCAAGGAGGTGCTGGAGCGCATTGCGGCTGAGGGCAAGGCGCGCAACATGCCTCTGCGGGGTGCTATTACTTGCGCTGGTATTCAGCAGATGGTGCCGGCTTTGGAGTACCCGATTGATATGTGGCGCAAGATGTTGGATGTGAAGTGAGTTATACAGACATTGGGGTATAATGATGGGAGCCGTTGCTAACGAGATGATAGCATCATTGGCACATTCATCCCTGCGAAGCACTGTGCGCGCATCTTCAAGGAGCAGGGCACCGTGGCAGCATCGTGATGATTGCTTCCATGTCCGGCCAGATCGCCAACCGCGTATGTCTGCCTCCGAGGGAGCGATACTCTACAATCTTCTAACGAGCGATAGGGCCTCACCTGCACCGCCTACAACTCCTCCAAGGCAGCCGTTCACCAGATGTGCCGTTCCGTCGCCCAGGAATGGGGCCAGTACGGCATCCGCGTCAACACTTTGTCTGCCGGTGTACGTATACCTTTTGTTTCTCTATTGATGAATGTATAGCTAATAAACCCAGTACATCCGCACCGCCATGACCGACGCCCCCTCAAGGAGAAGCCCGAAGTCGAAGAGACCTGGATGCGTGGCGCTCTGCTCGGCCGTCTTGGTGTGCCCGAGGACTTCAAGGCGCCTACTGTGTACATGCTGGCTGACGGCAGTGGATTCATGACGGGTACGGATCTGAGAGTTGATGGTGGCCACTGCGCTTCTGCTTAGGTCGACACATGGGGAAGAAATACGCGGTCATGATAGATGGCATGGTTCTGGCGTTTATTAGAGGGGTTGCTTTGAGGTATTCATATAATTTAGATAACTTAGATTCAATTGAGTTGTTACTTGGTATCCTTGCCTGCCTTGTGCATCTATAGATGTGTGTACGTATGTCTTGGTTGGCAAAGGTAGAGCAGGAGTGGATGAGGTTCTTCGTCGTGACAAAGGTTACTTGACTTGTCCCCTCGGACTTCACAGTAAGCTTCTCAAAGACAGAGGATCTTCAGATTCTCATAATTGAGACTTGATGATTCGGTTGTCTCCAATCGGCGGACTGCCAAATTAGGCAATGAACCGCGGCGTCTGATTTGTATGGCGGGCCGATCTCCCAAACGAGTAAGACACACGATAATTGCCTATTTGGGAAGAGACAAGCGCACTCACTAGTAACATGATAATGTCCTCGCCACGAGAACGCTCATGACAGCTTGAGTCTCTTGGCCTGATTACTCTTCACATGCGGGAGTATTTAGCTGATCCTTGCCGCTAATAGACTTTGACGTCTAACGGTCGCGCTTCCAGCTTCATTTGGTCGAATCCCTACCATGAAAAGCCACGGACCTGATCCAATAGCCATTTAGGAAGTGATACGGATATGATCACTAGGTAGCAGCAGACTTACACAACGGATTTTACAGACGCCGACGACAATCTGAATCCCTCAAGGCGTCGTCAGTCGGTCGAAACTCTTCTCAGAGTTGGGAAGTCGGTGTAGTTCTGACCCGGAAATGTACAAGTTACAACTTCCGATGGCACGGCGCGAGTGCGCAATGATGGATTCGGTGTAAGTATATGGGCTACCCGAGCGTGTCCGGCGTGTCCGGCGTGTCGTTCGGCTGACGACGGTCTTTGTCCCTCTTTCTCGTGTCGAAAGATTCGGTGTTTGACTCGCGTCGGTCATGGGTGTGGTTGGTGGCACGACATGAGCCCGCAGTCCAAGTTCCAACTCTACGCGGCTCCCCAGGTTCTCCTCGCGCATGATGATTATGTGGAGTAGAGGCTGGGGAACTGAAATATGATCGCAAAGACACACCGCAATCGTTAGCTGCCTGACTAGCCACCTACCACAGCCTTGCTTACATATGTTGTTGGTGAGGGTCAGCATATGGGGGTTTCTTTCAACTTCATCACCACTAACCCCGTCCATATTGAACACCCCGTCATGGACTTGAAAGAATCAGTGAAGGCATATTCGCCTGGCCAGCCTCGGAGAACTCGTCTGCGCCCGTCTAGCTCATTCCCCTATGCCTTATCCCTGCTTTTGATTGTCGTGACCGGCATCGTCCTTCACGGATGGGCGAGAAAGAGCCGGAACTTCCCTCGCGATGAGGCCCATGGGTTCTCACTATTGACGAGCGGGTCGGACGAATTTTGCGGACCCCTCTGATAGTATCAAGCCTCCCTTGCCCGAAAAGGTCGATGAGTCGATGCCAACCATGTTCGAAGACGGCCACAACGACTTTGCAATCTACCTGAGATACTCTTACAACAACCACCTCTATCAGAAAAACTTCACCGAGCCCTTCCAGAATGGAAGACTGGGCCAACATGTGGATCTGTATCGCCTGAAAAGAGGCAAGGTCGGGGGAACATTCTGGTGTGCTTTCGCATTCTGCCCCTTTGTTGGCGAGAATTATTCCTCCGAGTACTTTTTCAATAGTGAGTTTCTTCCTTTCTCACTCCGAATTCCAACCGGGGAACTCACATCATTGGACACAGGCTACCAAACCACCCACAGGGAGATTGACACCCTCCGTCGAATCATCGCAGCATACCCAGATCATTTTTCTCTCCCGCAGGACAGCAGCTCCGTTCAACACATCGTCGATTCCGGGAAAGTCGCGTCCCCCCTGTGCATTGAAGGACTCCACATGATCGAGATTCCATCGCGATGCTGCGTCCACTACGCCACCCTAACCCATAACTGCCACAACAGCTATGCGGATGCCGCGATGGTTGACGTGGCCGATGGCATCTCCGCCGCAGCCGAGCCGTATTGGGGCGGAGTCAGCCCCCTCGGCCGGGCACTGATCAAGGAAATGAACCGGATGGGATGATGGTCGATTTGTCGCATACGAGCTTCGACACGATGCGGATACACTGGGAGGGTCACCCGAGAAGGGCTGGAACGGAAGTCTTGCGCCATCGATCTTTAGCCATAGTTCAGCCTATGCGCTCTGTCCTCACCCCAGGAACGTCCCCGATGACGTTCTACATCTGGTGAAAAAGACCAACCCTAGTGATGGTCACATTTGCGGCGGATTTCAATAGCTGCCGCGAGCCACCGGATGGGGATCGCAAGAATGGGCTTCCCGAATTCTATGCTCCGAATTCCACCCTGAGGCAGGTCGTCCGACACATCAGATACATTGGCGATCTCATCGGGTATGAGCATGTCGGATTGGGTAGCGATTGCGATGGGATCTTTACTGTTCCGAGAGGGGTTGAGGATGTATCGAAATTTCCCGATCTCGTGGCGGAGATGCTTCGTCAGGGGGTTAGTGATGAGGACGCATCGAAGGTCGTGGGCGAGAACATATTACGAGTTTGGTGGGACGTGGAAGCCGTGGCGAAACGATTGCAGGCACAGGGAGCCACTTCGCTAGAGGACGATATTTCTTGGGAAAAACGACCGAACGAGCCAGAGAAGGGGGGTAACTTGCGCCACGTAAAGTGAGATTGTCTAATGAATTCTCAAGGACCAGCTTGACATGGTTTGACTTATGACTGTGGAAAAGGCGCCTTCAGGTCAATCCGTGTGATTGAGATCAGTGACCAGCCCAGGCTTGCTGCCAGGGCGTAAAGCTGCAGTGAGCGAGTGAATAAGTAAAGAAATGGAAGTAAGCCGATATGTCACAAACATTATGATGACCACCTTCAATGGCACAACTTACGTGGACAGTCATTACTATGGAATATCCACTCTATACAACTTGATTGTGGCCCCGTTTTACTCGTATCCAGACGAAATATGCTTATTCCTGCAACGTACCAAGTCCCACAATAGATTCTTTGTTCTATACACCCGACCTAGGGATATATACTCCAACAAGCAATAGTGACGTCCCTATCTTTCCCATCTGCCTCCAATGCGGTATAGACCCATGCTGGTACAAATCGCTTGGCCGAGGCTACAGATGGATTCCTTCCTCCTCCGAGCCCTCCCCTTCGTTCGATCCCAGTATGTCCTCTCTAATATATCTCTTCCACCTGGATATATGGGGACGCTCTTTCGGCAGTCATTGGGTAACACGTGACCGTGTGCTCCCACCACACGACCCTGTCTGCTAGTACCACGTCCCTCCCCCGTTGTTTCACTCCGTCTTTCGAGGCTCTTCTGAGGGCGCCGAAAATGGCCTCACGACACTTGACGGTCCTGGGCCGCAATGGCCGTTTTGTCATCCTATCTCACACTGATATTATCATTACACACTGATATTATCATTACACACTGATATTATCATTACTACCGTCTATTTCTACGAGCATTGTCCTTCAATTGTTCCATTCTTTCTAGTCTCGCGCTGTCTCGTTTAGGAGATACTTGGCGTTCCCGAACTGGTTATAAACTTGCCGTGTGCACAGCGGTCCTAATCCTTTTCCTTTGACTAATATTACCGCTCTACGTGGCTTTCCTTAGGCCTTGATCTTACTTGCCAGGTCCATATGAGTTCGTGTCCCTCAAGAATGGCCGCTGATTTGCCGCGGCGTAACATCGTTTGGCCTAGCGGTTTGATCCATCCGCACTACAACCACACTAATGGGCAAGTTTCGGGATCTCAGAATCGCTGAATGATGCATTGCGACCTATTGAGAGGTCCAGCACGATGAGAGAAGGATGTGATTTCAGCTATTGATGTATATCAACCACGTCTGCTTTCGAGATTGGCAATGATGGGCAAATCTTACACACCATCCCCGTTGCTCCGTCACACAGATAGGATGCACTGCAAGAAACTAAACACATCAATCCTCGCTGGAGGCCTGAATCTCGGCAGAGTCTTCGCCCCCAATCTCGTTTTCTAGTGTCTCTGCCCCGCGTACATATGAGCCGCCTTCATCTTGGTCCGCTGATGCAATGCCTTTCTTCCAATTCCAACCTCCCACGTCCCCTACCACACGTAGCCATGACCAAACAGCAAGAAGAAGTCTACCACCTCCATCCAACAGGGTGGGAAACCGACCCGAAGAAGAGCGCTTCAAGCTCTCCACACTGGACTACATCACAGCCTGCACCTACAACAACTACGCCGTCTTCTTCCGACTCGACGACGCCGACAAGCCCCAAGCACTGGAGGTCTTCAAAGCCGGCCTCGAAAAAACCCTCAGCCAGACGCGCCATCTCTGTGGTACGATCGAGAAAGATCCCGGAGGCGGCCACTCCTTCGTCAAGAAGCGGGATAGCACCGTGCGGCTCTTCGTGCAATGGCTCGACGCCGACGACACGTATCCGTCCTTCGACGAGATCGAGAAAGCGAACTTCACCAGCGCCTGTCTCGGCGATTTGTCGACCTGGAGCGTGTATCCAATGACGTATGGCGAGAAGCCCGAAGCGCATCCGGATGTGAGTCCCATCGTGGCGGCGTATAAAGTCAACTTCATCCGCGGGGGGATCATCTTCAACATGCACCATCACCACTACGCGAACGACGTGATGGGCTGGGCTGGGCTGGCCCACCAACTCGCCGACAACTGTCGCGCCATCTTCCTCAACGATGAAACCCTCTTCCCGCCCTGGGGACCAGAGTGTCTCGACGTGTCGCGTCTCACGAAACCCGAAGTACCGGAAGAGTCGAAAGTCGACGGCCCCCCACCCCCAGAGCGACATCCCGCGCACACCGTCGCCTCATTCCTGCTGTTCCACCTGCCGAAGAGTAAAGCCGCCGAGCTAAAGAAGCTGGCTACACCCACAGACGCTCCTGGATCTCCACCACTACGACGCCTTCTCCGCCTTCATCTGGCAGACGGTCTCGCGGCTCCGCGCGCCGGTCTTCAACCCAGACCCAGCAGAACCACTCTTCTGGAGCGAAGCGGTCGACATGCGTCGCCGATTCCACAGTCCGACAGTCCCGGCCCGGGTGCAAGGGAACGTCATGTCCGCCGCGTTCTCGACAACAGCGCCGGTCCCTGCACCGTCGCTCGCGGAGGTGATTGGCGGTCCGCTGCCGAGACTGGCGACTTACATCCGCCAGCTCACGAACAGCACCACCCAGGAGGCCCTGGATAAGATGCTCGATATGATCGCGGTGGTGCGCGACCGGACTGCGCTGAATACACGGATCAACTCGTTTCCCGCCGATGTCGATCCTGCAGACGGACCACCGCGATGTGAATGTCACGGCGGCGGACTTTGGATTCGCGAGGCCGGTGGTGTATCGGCAGTTGCTGGATTGTGTGACGGAGGGGGTGATTATTGTGTATCCGCCAAGGGATAGTGGCGATCCGGATGAGGGGTGTGAGTTTTCCATCGCGTATGAGAAGAGTTTGGCGCCGGGGTTGATTGAGGATGCGGAGTGGAAGAGGTATTTTGAGTATCGGGGGGTGATGCGGAGGATGCAGGACAGTATGATCGCTGATATACTATGTCTTAGGTAGAAGGGTATCAGGTTGTATTGCTCATGATTGCTATCGTATATAGTATGGTGCCATTATGTATCGAAATCATGTACAAAGTCATGTCCATTACATACCCTTCTCTATTATCCTATTACCACTGTATCATAAAGAGCGTATATCCAAGCATACCCAACTGAAGCCTGGTATCTAAGTGCAGTGCAACTCTCCACCATCATGCGTGTGACAGTTCTATCAAACCATTAGCATCACCCAAACACCACTACCACTCGAAGAGAAAGAAGAACTCACCTCAGGAACATCATCACCACCCTCCTCACTCTCACCCCCAGTCTCAGTCTCAACCTCTTCTCCCCAGCACACCCCTCTCCAGGCACGGCAACATCAAACGCATACGCCTCCAACGCGAAAAAACTGCAACGTCTCCGAGTCATGCGTAGCCGTCGTCTCATTCCCTTGGCCACCTCAACCACCTCATCGTATCCGTCCGCGTTGCTCCACCCAACCCTGGCCGACAGCCGGCACATGAACAGCCGGTGCAGCAGGTCCGCGGCCCAGAAGGTGGTCGGCTCGGAGTTGGCGACGGTGTAGCCGAGTGCGCACATGGTGTTGAGGGAGCGACGGACGTGGTAGCTCATTTCGCAGATGACGGTTTCGGAGGTGGCGTTTTCGCCGCGCCAGTGGCCGGCCCAGCTGTCATCACATCACTTGGGTTAGTTTTGGGGGTGTCTTGGGTTGGGAGTGGGTTAGGGTTGGTGGTGGGGAGGAGGAAGACGTACCGTCAAGATCACAGTTCCCATCAGGGTTATCACACCGGAAGAGAACACCCTCCTTGTCACCGTTGACCACGACATCGTAGACACCCGCAGCCTCGAACGTGGGCCGGTTACCGAAGTACTTCCGGTAGATGGCGCTCTCGTTCCCCCAGCGTAGGATATGAGCCTTAGCGTGGTCAGCCAGGGCAATGGTCTCGTTCAGACCCAGCGATCTGACGGCGCTGCGTAGCGTTGCAGCTGGAGTGGATCGGGTACTGGGTCACTGCGCCGGCGTCCCAGGCGTGGGCCCCAGAGCTAGAGCCTGAGCTGTTGGTCGAGCGGCTGAACAAGGCAGCAGGGGCTGGGATAGCCATTGCCGAAGTGGCGAGGAGGAGGGAAGTGAAGAGGGAAGCCATGTTGGGCATCTTGTGGATGTAGATGAGAAGGGAGAAGATGGGAAGATGGATTGCTGCTGATCTTTCTAAAGCGCCGGTATGGATCTGCCTGCTTATATACCCTGCAGCTATGGATTTACTTCGGAGGCGTGCAGACTCTTCCGACTACTCTTCCGTACCAAGCATGCGCCAAGGAGGCAGTTTCTTGGATTGCATTCGTATCAAGGGCTAATTGTGGGCGCAGGACGAATCCTTTCGGAGCTTCTTCCTGAACTTGATATCTGGGGACCTTGCTCGTTAACTTGCCTCCGAGAGGGCTAATCCCATAGCTCAGCTGATATACCTAGGTAGGATACAGAGAGGCAAGACGAGAGTACATATGCATGCGCAGTCATCTACCATATGACAGCGGTATGGGCCGACTCGGAGATTTCGATTGACAGGCACCAGCACCTGCAGCAATGCACACCAGCCATGCCTTAACAAACAATGACAATTCGATGTCATCGCCAAGACACCCGCGAGGACCTTGGGAGGGACAAGCCCCGGGGACCCAGCGGAGGCCGTCCAGGAGCCAATATCAGATCCGCATCCGGTCTTGGCTGCTGCTTGGCAGCGATACCTTGGGGTTAATCTCGACGGCGGAGATGAAAAACTCGCGCGCTTGCCCGTCTCGCAGGAAATGGAATTGTCATCTCGCCAGGCGGTAGCTAGTGACCAAGTTCCTCGCTAGGGTGTGTGCGATAACCTTGTGAGAAACGGGGTTATATATCGGGTTGATCCGTATCCATCTTTCTTCTCGAACCACACACGCACAACGCCACCGAGTTGAGTGAAGATGCAGATGCAGATGCAGATGAGGGGCTGGCTTCTGGCGTTTATCGCCGTTTCCGCTGTCCATGCGCAGTCCTACACTGGGTGTCACACACATGGGGATGTCGAGTACTGTTACGGTCCTGATGGGGAAGAGACGCCTATGAGTACAATGGCCACGGCCACGACGGCTCCTGCGACCGCGTCAGCGACGTCAACCTCCACGGCGGATGCTTC
Source organism: Aspergillus micronesiensis (assembly GCA_039763685.1). Taxonomy (NCBI): domain Eukaryota; kingdom Fungi; phylum Ascomycota; class Eurotiomycetes; order Eurotiales; family Aspergillaceae; genus Aspergillus; species Aspergillus micronesiensis. The sequence continues at coordinate 340,032 of JASHHO010000087.1, read as the reverse complement.
TGCTGTGACCGGGTGTCATAGCCATGGCGATGAAGTCTACTGTATCGACAGTGATGGCCATGAAGTGCAGGTTGTGTTGTCCGGCACCCCGACAGGGGAAATGCCCGCGCAGTACACCGATTGCCACTCGCATGGCGGTGAAACGTGAGTCCCTCTGCTGTATAAACTCGAGTGCAATACTAAGTATACAGGTACTGTGTCGATCCCGACGGAAACGACGTGCAGATCCTGGAAGAGGGCGAGTCGGCTTCGGACAGCCACAGCCATGGCGAGTCGGAGTCGAGCAGCGAATCGTCCGGCGAACAGAACTGCCATTTCCACGCTGGTGTTGAGTAAGTCATCTCATCTCGTGTACATACCCATATTCTAACCATCCAGACACTGTGTCGGTGCAGGTGAATCCGAGTCGGGCGGATCTAGTGAGCCCTCCTGCGGCATCCAGACCCGCGACTACGACATCCCCCTACGTATCGCACGCTGTTTGTGGTCCTGGTGACCAGCGGGATCGGCGTTTTCCTGCCCATGATCATGATGAAGCTGCCGTTCCAGGCGTTCAGCTCGGTCGCCTTTACGATCATCAAGCAGTTCGGCACGGGTGTCATCATCTCGACTGCTTTCATCCATGTAAGCCTCTATCCATGCCTCAGAGGAACCGGATCTAACCTCCTCCTTCTAGTTGTACACCCACGCCGAACTCATGTTCAAGAACGAGTGTCTTGGTGCCCTCGCGTATGAAGGCACCACCTCCGCTGTCGTGATGGCGGGCATCTTCCTCTCCTTCCTGACCGAATACATCGGCCACCGCATCATCCTCGCCAATCCTCCAAAGCCGCCGCCGGTGACAACGCACCCCCCTCCCCAGACAGCAACACCAACATCGCCAGCAAAGACGGCGAGACGTCAACCCAGCGCACGCGATGGCGCTAGCCAACCTGGGCCACAGCCACGGGGCGTCCTTCGACCCTACCAAACCCGACACCAAGCTCTCCGTGCTGGTCATGGAAGCAGGCGTGATCTTCCACAGCATCCTGATTGGACTGACGCTGTGGTGGCAGGCGACTCTTTCTACCGCACGCTGCTGATCGTGATCGTGTTCCACCAGTTCTTCGAGGGATTGGCGCTGGGTGCGCGCATCGCGCTGCTTCCGGGCCGGATGTTCCCAATAAGGCGATCATGGCGGGTGTGTTTATGCTGATTACGCCGATTGGAATGGCGATTGGGATGGGCGTGTTGAACACGTTCAACGGGAACGAGCGGGACACGTTGATTGCGCTGGGGACGTTGGATGCGCTGTCGGCTGGTATCCTGGCCTGGGTTGGGCTGGTAGATATGTGGCGCGCGACTGGGTGATTGAGGGGGGTGAGCTGTTGGATGCGTCGTTGCCGAGGGTGTTTACGGGGGGTGTCTCGCTGATTGCGGGGATGATTCTGATGGGTGTGCTGGGCAAGTGGGCGTAATGTATATAGTTCTGAATGTTGGACATGATATGGATAGATCAATAACTAGTTCTGTGTGTAGGGATACCAATCCCTTGCCTCTTCCAGTCGTTGCTGCTCCAAGACCAGGTAATTTAGACAATCCAATTATTATTTAAAATAATTGACTTAACTCTTCTAATGACTATTTTATTGAGATATAGCAATATATCTCGATCAATAATAATACTTATTTTTGTAGTCTTTGTTCTTTTGTTATATCTATACTAGCGCTTGAGTTAAGAATCCCGATGTACTTGAACAATGCCAAAACCTCACATATGGTCTAGGAACGACGAGAGATCCGCAAAAAAATTTCATATAATTCGGATAGATGGTTGCATGTCATCATAATAAGTCGAGTCGCCCATACTAAAGTTTGTGAGGAGATGTTGATGAGTAGCACAAGTAATACAAGCTATAATGCAGCATTCAAGCCGCACAGAGAAAAGCACATATTGTATTCGAGACCCTCGCAATTTATTGCTAGAAAGCTGCTCATCGGTGCCACTAGCGGGCATGTCCGCCCTTAATTCCTGGTCTTGTTGGACCATTTTCGACCGCCGATGCTAGTCTCCAGACACGGCGACATCGGATGAGTATACTTGCAGGAATAGCTACAACCTTAATTTCGAAAATTTGGAATTGTGCATATTCAAGGATACCTTGGTTTAGCACCTTCATTGTTCCGCTGATCTCGATTTCTCTACGCTGGCAAGACCAAATAAAAAACCCATAGATCACGTGGATTTATAACCACCAGCTCAGTGATCCCGCCCTTGGTTTCGTTGTACTCATTTTCTCTACCCCCTTGACTTCTTTCATACCCTGAGTTGCAGAGCTTACCAGTATGACATTTGAAAATGTGAAGCCGAACGAGGTATTCTTCAAGAAAGAGATACATGCCTCTCAGTATGCAGCAATTTTCCTCGTTGTCGTTCGTGAACACACTGCGTCATTAAAGTGGTAAGCCGGCTTGGAGTGTACGCATTGACAAGTCTACTAATATGCCTATAGCATCATGGAAGGGGGCCCAGACGCTACTATGAACCCGAAGACCGTGAACTGGACATTCACATCCTTGAATGCTCCGCATATGGCCGTCTGAAGGAGCATGGATTATGCGACAGAGGACTTGTTCCGAATTTTCTAGGATCCATACAAAAGTTTGATCCACAACTCTGCCAATCTCACTTAGATTTCCATTTTGCCATGACGAGTATCTCCCGAGTGCTATCTTTCTCGATTATATTCCTGATCTTGAGATGATTAGTATTGATAATTGCACGGAAAAACGCCTTTATAACCTGGTTACTGGCATCCGAGAGATACATCATGCTCTGGTACGACATAAGGACCCAAAACCAAGAACATGATGGTGGTCAGAAATGATCCGGAGAGAGTTGTTTGGATGGATTTTGACAGAGCGGAGACCTATGAAGGGGTGATATCTGACCATGAAAGGTGGTCACTATGCGAAGAAGAGGCAATCATCACTGGATTTGCCGAATGCCTGGTGAGTTTGCGTTATACTAAGACTACACATGGAACAGACATGCTGACCCCCCCATAGCTGGCTGACAGCCGCAAAGGACAGTTAGATGAAGCGTATCTGTTTTATTGTACTTAGGCCATGCTTTCAGAGTCTACCACTCATCGGTATCATTACGGTTTGTATCAACTCTCGGTATCCTTGCCTCTGACTTTCCAGTGCCCCGAGATCTTGTTCTCGCAGTATGGTGAGATCTCGTTTAGTAAAAAGCAATGGGCAAAAGCGCTATCTCCCTTCTACAGCACTCCGCTGTTCTTTTGACAGGTAAGGCTTCCGGATACCCTCTATAGTGTAAACTACATACCTCAAGTAGTAAGAGTGGTAAGCTTCCCTATTATGTTTCTGCCATCTATTACCAAGCAGAAAGGCAGGCTCGTAGATGTTGCACAGTATCTAGGTAGGTGACGAAGTAGATCGACTCGGTGCGATCGGCCAATAGAACCGCACTCACGATAACCTCGGTCTTGGCGCCTTCTGATGACATCCACATCCATCCCGCTGACTCGATCACATCTTCATTCCAACTGCCATTCCACTACTCGCATTCCACGTCTGCACCCATTCGGTACAGCTATCCGCCCAATTCACAATGCCAATCCAAGTCCGCTACGCCACCGAGGCCGACAGCCCCGCCCTCGGCCGCATCAACGTCGCCAGCTTCCACCACCAGCGCTACTGGCCCAACGTGTTCCCCAACATGGACCCCATGGCCGTGCTCCCGCTCAAGGTCACCCGCAGTCTCGAGAAGATGGCCGACCCCAAGGTGCATGTCCTGGCGGCCGTGGACACGACGGCTGCCGATCGGGTGGTGGGATATGCGCGGTGGACGATCCCCGGCGAGACGAACGCCAACGCGGTGGCGCTGTCGGCGGAGGGCCAGGAGGCCGTGGCGAACGGCGCGAGCAAGGTGCCGGCGGGGACGGTGATGCCGATTTACGAGCACTTTTTTGGGCTGATGAAGAAGTGGCGGGAGTGTATGTGAAGGAGATGATCTTAGTATGTTTTCTCTCCTCTGATTTTGTTTCCGGTGGTGACTCTGATACCCCGGGTGTCCCTGTGTGCTCCCTATCCTTGCTCTGGGAAGAATGCTGATGCAAGGCAGTCCTGGATTTCCTGGCGACGTCGCCCGAATCGCAAGGGCAGGGCGTGGGGTCGCAGCTGCTGCGGTGGGGGATGGCGCAGGCGGATGCGCGGAATGCGCGGGTGTACTTGGAGGCGACGATGGACGGGTATCCGCTGTACAAGAAGCACGGGTGGCAGACGCTGCAGGAGATGGAGCTGGACTTTGAGCCGTATGGGGGGGAGGGACAGGCGACGTATGTGTTGATGATGCGGGAGAGGGTGAGTCCGTAGTTACCTACTTACCTAGTACCTACTAGCTAGCTGGGGACTCCCTACAGGTACAGATACTACCTAGCCACCACCATGTACAGTCAAAGACAACGCAACACAACAGACCAGAACAAATCAGCAGGACGCAGAGATAAGATGCCGGCACTACCTGCCGCATGCAGTTTAGGGGCTCCCCGCAGCTGATCATCCGCCCTGGACCAGTAGGAGTGTGCGCAGTGGGGACGCGTCGAACTGCCTGCTAGGGCTAAGGAGCCTCTGGTGTCCCCATGGCTGCTATAAGTAGATCCCAGCTCCTTGTTTAGTTGTCATGCACTCATCACTGTCTGTCTGCTCCCTGCCAACCTGCACTGTCTGCCTCCTCTCTGTCTCTTCTCTCCTCTCCCCCTACCTCCTCGTCCCCTCCTGTCTCCCTCCTGTCACCCGCTCTTAGATGGCGCTGTCCTTATATCCCCTCCGCCACCATTCCCACGTCTACACCATCGCTTTATCCCAACCCATCCGCAGAGGCAGTAGTAATTGAATCCGCACCATGGCGATCGCCATCGTCCCCATGACCGAACGGGATATCCCCGAAGCCGTAGAATGCGTGCAGACGGCCTTTGCCGAGGATCCATACTTCCTGTGGTTGTTTGACAATACCAAAGTAAGTCTGTCCTCTAACGGTGTCATAGCCTGTAAAGGTTCCCTATCCTATCCTATCCCTCGTATGGAGAGCCCAGACGCCCCAAGAACCCTCCATGAACAAAGTATGCCGAAAGAGAGAATTAAGAATGTGTAGTACAACGTCCACCGCAACGCCGCCTCCCTCGCCGCCCACTTCCTCTACGGCCTCAACTGCAACACCCCCATGTTCGTCGCCAAAGCCCCCAGCGTCCAGGACAAGCGCCGTTCCACCGTCGTCGGCGTCTGCTGGTGGTTCAGCCCCCACCCCCCCTCCAAGCCCGTCTCCTGGTCTGTCTGGGCCCAGGACTGGGTCCTCTCCGCCCGCCAGCTCCTCTACAACCTCCGCTTTGGCGGCCGCGGCGGCCTCAACCTGCGTCGGTACCTGCTGTGGAAGTCCATGCAAAAGGCCACCCATGACAAGGTCTGGACTGACCCGCGCGGGTACTACTTCTGCAATGTGATTGCGGTGAGTGCCGAGATGAGGGGAATGGGACTGGGTCGGAAGCTGGTCGAGGTAGTGACTGAGCAGGCTGATCGCGCGGGCGTGCCATGTTATCTGGAGAGCTCCTAAGGGGGAGCCGAATACGATTATCTTCGGAAGTTGGGGTTTGAGTTGGTGGAGGAGATTGATTGTGTGGATGGGGATGATGGTGCAAGGTATGTCTCTTTCTTTTCTTTCTTTCTGGGTCGTTCGTTGTTGTCTTGGGGTTTCTTGGGTTGTCTGATGCTGATCTGGGTATAGTTGTATTGCATGGTGCGTCAGCCCAAGGAGAAGACGGCGTTGATTTGATGTGTTGTTGCAACGGTAGATAGTAGTTGCAATATGACTGCGTTTGTTCTCGCAGGGTAGATGTCGTATACTACAGAGTAGCTGTCAAAGTCAAAGTCTATAACGACTACGGCGTAGATGGAACGTACCTAGGCACTGGCAAGCTAGCGAGCGAATCAAAACCATCCCATTGAAACAGTCTCATACAATCTATCACCAATCATGAATCATAGAGCAGCAGGCTCGCACAGAAATACAGTTGACCAACAGTCACCCAGCTCAGACGTCAACCCAAACCCCAGCAGCAGCACCCTCCTTCTCAAGAAGCCTCCACTCATCCTTCTTCCCAGCCGTCTTCTTCCCCTTCTTCTTCTTCACAACTCCCTTCTGATACTCAACAACAACAACCTCCACCACCTCCTCTTTCTCTTCCTGTCTCACAGCATCCTCCCCAACCAATGCACGACAAACGAAACCCACCGCAGCAGCATCAGTCTCCTTCTCACGGGGGATATAATGTCCACCCCAGAACGTCAACGTCTCCACGCTAGCAAATTTCCCCGCCAGACGCTCCGTCAACTCCGGCGAAATGAACGTATCCACCTCGCCGTAGATAAACATAGCCGGTGTGCAGATCTGCGGCGTATACAAGCCTTGATAGAGGGGATGTTCCATAACAACCCGCTGAAACCGAGGACGAAGCGGAAGGGAGGGTGAGTGAACTACCACGACGCCTATATTAGCACGCCAACCCCCAACGCAACAATCACAACAATCACAACAATCACAACAATCACAACAAGAAGAGAATGACAGAACAAAAAAACCTAACAGAAAAGGAACTTACACGACGAGGAGCCAACTCCGCACACCGACCCGGACGTTCCAACATAGACGCAAGGGCAACCGCCAAAACGCACCCAGCTGACGTCCCGACCACACCATCAAACGGACCATATTTGGCCATATAGTCGAAGACGAACTGGACCGATCGGTCCAGACACGGACACGGTCAAGGCGGTAGTCCCCTAATCCCCAGGTGAAGTTGTCGTCTCCGAATCCGTCGGGCAGGAGGGGCGCATTTGGGAAGAAGAATTGGACATCGCGGTGGTGCTTGTGGAGGGCGTGGCGGATGGCGGGTTGGAGGTTGCGGGTTTTGAAGAACATGCGGGTGCCGGAGGAGCCGTGTTCTGGTTACATGCATTAGATAGGATTCTTGGGTTTGGGTATGGATGTGAGCATGGAGAGGGGGAGACGTACCGTGGAGCATAAGGATCTTGAATGGGCGTTTGTTGGGAAACATGCCCTGGTCAGTGGAAATGACACCTTCGTGAGTGAGCTTGGTGGGCGAGGACGGCATCAGGGCTGTCTCTGCGTCATTCTGGTAGAGAATGGGGGCCATGTTGGAAGATGTTTGCGGTCTGGGAATATTTGCTAGGATCTCGAGAGATGCAAGTTTGAAAGTAGACATGAGGGAGGTCCAAATTTATAGTCCACGTTGTGAGGAGGGAACCTGTCATTCCCTACTACAGCCGTATCATTCACTAGTATGAACTGTCAAAACCCAGACGCGAGCAGGGATATATCTGTACACATGCGTCAAGATTGAGAAGTAGTGAATGACTGGGCAGAAAAGGCCGATCCATGGAACAGTTTCATCTTATCTCATCGAAACTTTGTCCTGGAGGGTGTCATTTGCTGGAAGTGAATAGTGAGGGCTTTATTGTTGAGCTACCAGGATCGTTGTAGATTATGTCCAGAATAAGGAGATTTGTGTAATTATGCTCTCTTATCTAGAGTTCATCGTGATCTAGCACCATCACATCACTATTAAACGTTCGTGTGATTAATACTGAAGGCACTGTTACTCTTATTAAACTTTAGCAAAGTCGCCCTAAGCTAGCCATAAACCAAGGCCATATGGACAACCCCAAACCACATCTATCACTACCTGCCATCCCCATCTTGCGAAGACACCACGCCTACTTTAGTATCAATCCACTCGAACCCCAGCGCAATCAACACCGCAAGACCACTCTCCGCCGCCGGAGTAAACTTGCATGAGTGAAAAGTCTCCACGAGCAGAAGGGAATGCCACTCACAAAAACCTTCGTAACCGCATCATTATACACCTCCAAGACAACCCCCGGTCGATCAGGAAAGTTGCTCCCCACAGTCTCTCGAACTCGGTAATTTCCCGCATCTAGCAGCATTTTCACCTGCCGAGTATCCAGACCTGCGTGAGAATGAAGCCCGTCGACCAATCGGTTCTCGAAAATAGCCCCCGCAATACACTGAACGACGGCACTCCCAAAGTACTGCGCGAAGTAGATTATCGCCAGGCCTTGCGGAATTTGATGAGGGCGATCTTTGAGAAGCAGGGGGACTAGTGACAGCATTAAGGGGACTGCGATTCCGCATCCCCAGCCTTGTAGTACTTGCCATCCGATCCAGCTGGCGGTGGAGGCGGTAGCAGTGAACGTCGTATAGAAGCCAAGAGCGACGCAGGTACAGCAGGCACCGAAGATAAACCCGGGGTTCCAGTATCGAAGTCGCTTAGCTGAGATGGTCACTCATCCGCCTTTGGGTTTATATGGGATCTTTGGGCAACTCACCAGTTAGAGCTACTAGGGCTGTTGATATGACTGGCGAGACCATAGAAGGCAACATCATGATACCCGCGTGCACAGGGGTCTCGTCTCTCACGACCTGGAACCATTCTGCGAGATAGTATCCCGGGATGGCGAAGCCTCCGAAAAAGAAAAAGGCGAACACGACGCATAAGGCTATGGTGCGTCCTTGGAACAAGCTTCGTGGGATCATCGCTCTATCTTCCATCCGCAATTCCCATACAGCAAACAAGGTGAATACCCCGACTGAGCCGATGACCAAGCCAACCGGGGTGGGTGAGGCCCAGGGATACTCACTTCCCACCATTCCAACGCGAGGAGCATCATCATCACAGCAGAGACAAACAGCCCGCAACCTGTCGCATCCATCTGACGGACCTTTTCCCGGAAAGTCTCGCTGCGAGTGGTCGCCTCGCTCTTGAAAGACTTGACCAAGAGTAACTCCATGATGAGTTTCACCGCGCCAACGGGCAGGTTGATGAGGAAGCACCACCTCTATGTCCAATACTGGGTAAACACCCCGCCCATAAGTGGAGAAATGACAATCCCCATGGTATAGATAGCCGTCCCCATACTGATAACAAACGCACGCTTCTCCGGTGCAGTCGCCGCTATCGCCCGCGCCATCCCCGTGGAGACTACACCAGCACCCCCGATTCCTGCGATCGCTCGTCCGCTGATCAACGGCGTGGAGGTGTTGGAAAGCCCGCAAACTAGCGATCCCCCGAGGAAGACGGAGAAAAAGGAGATGTGGGTCGTACGAAGTCCGAAGATTGTGGCTAGTTTCCCGGCCAGCGGCTGGAAGGAACACATTGTGAGAGGGTATGCGGCGGCGTACCAGCCTACGTCGCTGGTGGCGTGGAATTCGCTCGTGATGGCGGGGACGGCCTGGAGAGTTCGTTAGATGGGTGATTAGAAAGGAAAAGGGGGACTGAACTGTTCCGATGATGCTCATGTCTAGGGCTATCAGGGCGCAGCCCAGAATCAGGGTGGTCAGGAGTATACATTGACGCCATAGTGAGGCTTTTGCAGGAGGGGTGTGTAGAGTCAGAGGAGTTCATAGCCGTCTCTGAGGTGGGGAGTGTCTTTTCCTCTGTGGACTCCATGGTGTTCCTGGATATATGAGAAGGGGGGAAAGGTTGGAAGCGAGGAGAAGCCTGTGGTGAGGTTATACAAACACAACCTCGCCTGTGACAAACTCGCTTCAAACGGTTTCTGTTACCACCTACATTCTTGCCTTGCATTCACTTGCTTTCCCCATAAACTCAGAGTATCATTCACTGACTAGCATCATTATCGTCATTAATACAAATTAGACCCTATCAAAGATACAAAGAAACACATCATCAGTCGTTCGTTTACTTCTTCTTGCTGGTCAGTCCCAGAGCATCAGTCACGGAGCCCAGTCCCAGACTGCCCAAGACCTTGTCCAAACCCAGTCCACCCAGCAGACGGTTGACCAGAGGTCCCAGACCCAGACCATCGAGAAGACGTCCCACCAGTCCAAGCACACCGGTCAACAGAAGACCGACGGCGGCGATGATCTGGAAGAGAGGCTCGCTGAGCAGGCCCCAGAGCGGGTTGAGCTGCTTCTTCGCATGAGGCATGTCGGCAATCTTCTTGCGTCCATTCTCGACTGTGCGGACGACCGTGTCGGTCAGCTCCTTGAGCTTATCCGCCAGTCCATACTCCTCGGGGAGGCTTCGTGAGAGGCAGCGCGAGCCTTAGCAGAGGCTGCAATCGATCCATCGGGGTCGAGAGCCCGGATGGCACCATTGCACTCATTCAGAATGCTGTTGCCCTCTTCCAGCAGAGGCTTGACGTTCTGCACGACCTGCTCCTCGTCCAGCTCCTCCTTGGGCGTGCGCTCGGCCTTTTCGACGTGCTATTCACCATGTTAGCGGATACACTAAGATCGTCGCTGCATGGCATCAACTTACCTCGGTGATCATCTTGCAGATCGGACGCATCCGATCGAGCGTCTGTCCGACGATCGTGCTCATCTTCTTGGCCAGCTTACGGTCCTCTTCTTCCTTCTTCTGCTTCTCCAGCTCCTCCTCGGACGGACCGGGCTCCTCGGGCTCCTCGGGCTCAGGCTCAGGGATGTTCTCGAGCAAGGTGCACTCGCCCAGCTTGTTGCCGTCGTTGTCGACCACATAGCCGTTATCGTCGATCTCCTTACCGATCAGAGCCGGCAGATTGCCCGAGGTCAGCTTGCCAATGAGGTTTCCATCGACATCGCGCACCTCGCCTTCACGGGTGACCTTGCGGCCGGCCATGGGGTTGACGTTGCGCTGCTTCTCCTCCGGCTCCCAGCGCTCAGCATGGCCGATGGTGTTGCCATTCTTGTCCAGGATGTCGCCGTCCTCGTCGACCTTGCGACCGAAGAGCTTCTTCGCGTCGCCGTCGACAACACGGCCGATGATGCGGCCAGAGCCATCCGTGACGACGCCATCCTTGCCGACTTCAGCAGACTCGAAGCCGAAGAACGCGCCCTCAGGCTTCTGCTCCTCTGCACCGGGGACGAGCTCGGCCTTGCCAATCACCTTGCCGTTGTCTCCCCAGATCTGGCCCTTCGCGTCGACCTTGCGACCGGCCAGGCGCTTGTCACCAGAGACCAGACGACCGAAGACCGTGCCCGAGCCATCGACGACGTTGCCGGCCTTGTTGACCGTCTTGCCCTCGAGGATGGACAGGTCCTCCTCCTCCTCGGGCTCTTCCTCCGGGGGCTCATAGCGCTCGGCATGGCCCTTGACGCTGCCAAACTTGTCGATGATATCGCCGTCCTCGTCGACGGTGCGGCCACGGAGCGCCTTCGCATCGCCTTCAGTGACCTGACCGACGACATTGCCCTCGCCGTCCTCGACGAATCCGTCCTTGTTGACGACGAGACCCTCGAGGCCAGCGAACGCGCCCTCGGGCTTCTTCTCGCGCTCGTTGTCCGGAATCAGCTCGACGCGACCGATCGACTTGACCGTCCCAGACCTGACCATCCTCGATCTCCTTGCCGGCCAGTTCCTTCACATTGCCCTCAACGACACGGGCAATGGGCACGCCGTTCGATCCAATGACGAGACCCATCTTGTTGGGCTTGAGCCCGTTCAGATGCGACAGATCGACGACTTCCTCCTCGGGCGCATCGGGCGCCTCATAGTATTCCGCCTTCGCGATCACATTGCCATGCTGATCCGTCACCTCGCCGTCCTCATCGACCGGACGACCGAGGATCTTCTTCGCGTCGCCGTCGACAATCTTGCCGACACGCTTGCCCTTGCCGTCCTCCACCCAGCCGTCCTCGACGACATGGAGGCCGTCCAGACCGGCGAAGATGGCCTCGTCGCGGTACTCCTCCGCCGGGATGGTCTGCGCCTTGCCGATGACGTTGCCACGGTTGTCCCAGAACTGGCCCTTGTCGTCGAGGGTGGCGCCCAGGCCGGCGAGCTTCTTTGCGTCGCCTTCGATCAGCTCGCCGACGGGCTTGCCGGTGGAGGCGGAGATGATCTTGCCAAGCTTGTTGACCTTGAGGCCTTCGAGGGTGGAGAGGGGAGGGAGGTCCTTGACGTCTTCGGTGGCTCCTTCAGTGGTATCTTGAGCATCCTCAGCGGCGTCGCCGACAGCGCTGCCGACTGACCCGGCGAGGTCCTTGGCCTGGGACCCAGCACGAGCAGTAGACGACGTCTTCTCAGTATCAGCAGTCTTCTCGGTACCAGCAACGCTCTCCGACCAGCGAGAGACGTCGCCTCAACCCGACCGACCAGATCGCCCTCATCATCGCGAATCTCGCCCTCTGAGTTGGGCGCCTGACCGACCAGATCCTGCGGGTTTCCTTCGACGACCTTGCCGACGACCTGTCCAGCAGGATCCTTCAGCGCGCCATCAACATCAACTGGCAGACCAGCGACTTTCTCGAGCAACCCGCCGGTGGCCTGGCCAGCGACATCCTGCACGGCCTCGGGAATCGCCTCCACGCGACCGATCAAATCGCCATCCTCATCGAGAATCTCGCCCTTATCACCGACGGCCTGTCCGACCAGATCAGTCGGGTTACCTTCCACCAACTTGCCGACGGGGTTGCCGTCCTGCCCGAGCACGCTCCCGTCCTCGCCGACCTTCAGACCCTTCAGGATCGACAGATCGACAGGGAGGGTGTTATCGACCAGGTCGACGCCCTGGTTCGCGACGCCTCCGACTGTCTTTCCGACCCCGCCGATGGTGTTCGTGACGCCGCCGACAGAATTGAAGAGTCCCCCGGTCAGGCCCTTTGCGCGACCAAACAACCCACCGGACGAGGGCTTGCTGGAGCCGGACGCCTGCGACTGGCTGTCTTCCGGGGCCGGCGAGGGGACGGACTCAACCGCGGCGGTGGAGTCGCGCTGCTCGGCGGGTTCGTCCAGGTTGGGGGTTTCAGGGAGGGCCTTGTCGTCGACGGGGTTGGGGTCTTGCTTGCGAAGCTTTGGGGGGGAGGTTTTGGTGGACTTGGGGCTGAGGTCGGGGGCGGCGGTGGACATGTTGAGGTATAGGAGGAGGGGATGGAGTTGGTTGGAGAATTTCAGACCAATGCTGGCTTTCTTCTTGGGGTTGGGTCGTGAGTATAGGTAGTATAATACAGTGCTAAAAAGGAGCAATGAAGTAATTGAAAGAAATCGTGGTAGTAGTAGAAGTAGTAGTAGAAGTATAGTATGTAAAGAAGATGTATCTATAGCATGCTAATATCCTGACATCTTCCCTCTTATATACCTCGTGAGAATATACAAGTAGTATAAATATAGATAGAAGGACAGAGTAGATCGGAATCGACACCCACCGACGTCATGATCAACCCCGGCTGCATGGCCGATGCATCCACGTTCAGCCCGGCCCCAGAGTGGCCAGAGCGACGCAATTAATCTAATATAGTTGGTTAAATCCGGTTTCAATGACATTATTCTAGAATGAAACCCCCGGTTCCACCGTTGATAGGGCCCACTGCTTCGGCCGGCCACCACCCGCCTACGGACATGACGTGTGCCTGACCCCCATCGCTGAGCTTGCGTCAACCCAACCAGGCAGTCCGACTGCCTGGTTAGAGCCGTCCAGCGTTTCGATGCGGTGCGACGACGCGACCTGCTTCGGTTGACCGGTCGACCTGTCTTGATTGGAAGTGGGAGACCGGTTGTGGGCGTCGGTGGGATGACGTTATGCCGAGACCTCGGGATTGGGTGACGCTGTACGCGAGGCTGCACCGGGAGGGTGATTCGTGTTGGAATTGGGTGACGGGGTGTAGGTAAGCTTTTACTGAGTCGTTGAGGTGGCAATTGGTGGCTGTGCTGTCGATGTCGAGGTTGGGTTGATATTGGTGATTCCTGACTCAGGAATGTGGCGAAACCCTAATATACTTGCACTTTGTGGAACCGTGAAGCTATTCCAACTCACTATACCACCGTGATAGTGCCTGACTAGATATTCACTGTCACTCCTGATCTCATCATGCATCGGACCATCGGTGGCAGCCAGCATGAAGAGTTTTATTGGTATACGCACTTGTTGTAGATTGTCCTTTATGTAGCACTCGTGACCAGCATTTGCCCTAATATGCCCTTGGACTGTGCCGAACTCTCCGATGAATGGCCCTACATGCAGCTAATGTAGCCACCCAAGATCTTGTCAATGATCCTAGTTTGTCTGTCAATGATCCTAGTTTGTCTAGATTGTACGACCTCAACCCAGTCCAATACATGTACATCGTCCCCGGGGCAGAGCTACCGTCTTGGTGAGGCTGGCATTCATCGCTCTGTAGCACAAATACTCACCTGACGTGTCGACAGGGATATTGTGTCCACCACTGAAGTCCGTATGGCCTAGCAAATCTAGTGGCTCTAATGACAGGGGTTGAATGGCTTCCTCTCTAGAATACTATAGGTTCTAAATAACTATTTATACTTCATTCAAGCCCTAGAATTTGGTAGAAATTACCTGATTAGATTTTTCATCTAGTCTAGAACCTGAAGAGCCGTAGTCGCCTATTAATTAGAATAATAAATGTGGTAGCATCTTGAAATATTTAATATATTAGTGTTATGGTGGCTATTGCTTGTGCTCCTATTATACCTATTATAATGCAGATGTTAGGACTACCCTAGGGTGTAGTTCCGCCACTGCACTAGAAAGGCTACAATACTGGGAGTTGTAATTCGCATATACCAGCGCACAGCAGCTTCTACGTTTATATCTATCATGTTTCTGCTGGATCGAGCGATGCTTTAATTATGTCCAACATTAAAGAGGCGCGCCCTACATTCATGAATGACTCTTGTATACAATTTGCTCTCAACTTGTTCCATGGGACATATATCTTACGACTTGGGAGTACGCCGGTACGCAGCCTAGAAGCTTTCTAGACTATTTTTTCTGAATGTGAAGTGACATCAGTTCTAGTATCGAAGCAGATCATTGATGAGGGTATGCTTAAGTTAACATATGAGGAGCTGAGCCTGCGACAGATACTGCTTTTGGTATATCATAGCCAGCACCATGATTACTGGAATAATCCATGGTAAATGATATGTTATAGATATTAGAGATCAAATCAATTTCTCATGATCTTGATCTTTTTGTCAGGCCACCGGGACGACATCACTGAGCTGCAGAGACAAGAATAAAGTGTATAAACAGTAGCCATATGAATTTTCATGAAATGAAATAATCCCGTTCCCTAGATATTCTTCTTCAAGCATAGTTACTGTTCTTGTAACACTATCTTGGGAAGTAGGAGATTCCCGGGCAGGGGAATGGGTGCCACGCTACGTATAAGTCTTTGGCAGCTGATTGGCTCTTCCTCCTACCACATCAACATATGTGACCGTAAACCCGGGGGTATACGAAAGAGAACTGGTGTAGAACAAGTCAATGTGACCACAGGGTTTGCGGCCAGCTTGGTACAGTAAGATGTCGCTTTGTAAGCTTCTAGACAAAATGGAAGAATCAATTGAATTACTATAGCTTGTTCCTAGCCCACGACTAAGGGCATAATTCCGAAGGTTAAAGAGGGAGACGCGTAATTGCGAGTATATATCGTCCGCGGCGTGAACATATGATAGATCCAGTCCCCTAGGTAGAAGAAACCGGACAGCTCAGAGTTCCCTCGCGGTCAAATTGCCAGATAGACTGAGAGCCCTGTGTAATAAGCCAAGACATGACTATTGGATCCTGCGCCAGCTTCTCCAGGGAGCAGCCATCCACATAACCCGTGTATAAGTACTGTGCAGAAAATTAGTTCTCGTATTGGGGAAGTCACAGGAGGCAGCCCTGGGGAACTCACGTTTGGCAGCCAGGACTCGGTGAGGGTGGTACTCCCCGGGTCGTCAGGCAGAGTGTCGATCAACGCATTAAAATCATCGGTACTCGCGCCGGAAGCCGCAAAGATGGCAACCGGAGTTGTAGTGGCGGTTGCGGTGCACGTCGACGTCGTAGTTGTAGTTGAAATCGCCGTTGTCGGGCCTACTGTTGTAGTCGTGCTGGTCTGCCCACCACTGCCGCCACCCCCACCGGAGAGCAGTCCCTTGAAGAAGGAAGCAATGCTATGTAATACAAGGACTGATTGGACCTCTCAGTAAGATGCCACAATTCCTCTTTGTTTGTGAAGGGGGTAGACTTACAGAACCCAGTGACAACCGTCACCGCGAGAGCAGTACCAATCGCTTGCAGCGCTACTTCTACTTCAGCAGCAGCCGCAGCAGTATCAACCTGTGGTGGAGTGCCGGCCTCGCTTGCGCGTTGGAATTCATCCAGCCACTGAGAGATTCGGTCTAGAATCTGACGCAGGTATCCCGCCAAGTTCTCGCCGGTAATGCCCCATTGCTCAAAGAGATCTTCTGGTAGCGGCTGTGGCGTATTGGCCGTAGGCAATGTGTCCCGTTGTATGTTGTGAGTCAGGGCCTCATCTAGGGCTTCCCGGTCGATCTCTGCGCATCATGTCCGATAAGCTGGGGTCTATTTGGCTGAGCATGTAAGAAGAGTGACTAACCTTCCCTACCCGAGACGGCTTGCAAGTTATTGTAATCTTCCGTAACTGCTGTTTTGAGGGCCTCGATTTGCTGAGCTTGCCGCTTGCGCGACGGCTGAGACTGGAGAAGCTCGTCAAGCTGGTTGACATGCCCTTGATAGGTAGCAATCGCCTCGCGCGCGTCCTCCATGGTAGCGTTGTACCGTTCCACAGCCGCGATCAGTTCATCGATAGTCGGATTCTTCCAGGTAAGGTCTTCGTAGACCTGGATTCGGCCTGCTTCGCCGCATGCCTGTGAGCTGTCTCCGGCGCAGGCTTGCGCGCAGTCGCTGTCCGGGAACTGATTGGGGCCGTGGATGGTGTTTCCGACGTAACATTGCCTAGACATTGATCAGTCGGTCGAGTACTGAAAATGGATCTGAGGATATACTTACGTCCCGAATTCGACCCCCGCATATCGCCAGTAGCCGCTTCGGGCGACCTCGACGCATCGTTGCACGGTCATGCTCTCGGAATCATCCGAGTCCGCAACCAGGACCCGTGCGTCCCAGATGTCGACCAGACAGCTCCTATACACGAATGTTCCGACCCCAGGAACAATGGTCGGGGTGGAAATCGCCGTCGTGCTGGAGGTGGAAGATGTGGTTGTGGACATCGTCGTCGTGCTCGTGGTGGAAGATGTGGTTGTGGACATCGTCGTCGTGCTCGTGATGGAAGATGTGGTTGTGGACATCGTCGTCGTGCTCGTGGAGGGGGATGTGGTTGAGGTCGACTTCGTCGATGACACCGTCACAGAAGGATTCATGACAGAGGTGCTGAAGGTGGTAGAAGTCGGCAAAGGATCAGGATCCAAACAACTGCTCGTACCACAGGTTTGACTGCTGGAACACCAGAAGCCGTCGATGTATCGATCGCCACAACATTGGTACTGATCGGCTGAGCGGCAATCCGCTTCTTTGTTATACGGGTCGAATACACTAGAAGTGTTAGTCGACCGGACCGATACAGAGCGAGTAAATAGTCCATACCATCCGCAGATCTGACCTTCGGGATCTTGACAGCCCTCTAGAGGCCCTGCCGTACTATCAGGGTTGCATTCTTGCCCAAGAGCACAGTAGTCTTCGCTGCTCCCATCGATATCACATTCGTATACTCCCCCATACAGGCAGGTATAGCTGTTCCCCACAAAAGTACATTTCGAGTATGCTGTCGGACATTGCCCATCTCCACAGATAATGTATCCATCCAAGATACATACCACAAACCCGTCTTTCTGGTGGGTACAAGAATACCCGGCCGGGCACATGCTCTGGCTGACACATATATCCAGGTCGGTCAGAAAACATGAGCCAGTCCCGGGGTAGCAGGCGTAGTGTTCTGGACAGACAGTCCCAGGGCATATGTCGGTGCTTTGTCTCCTTTGTAGAGAATCATTGCGGGCCGGGGAGGCTGGGATCAGTAACGACTCAATTGAAGTGGGCGGAAAAGTGAAACTGGACAAAGTTGCATTCTGCAGGGCTAAAGGGGCTGTGGCCATAGCCATTGCCACTGCGCATTGGAATGGGAGAAGGCGTAAGGGCTTCATGTTGAGCATGCTGGATGTACCATACCATCACTGAAGACCAGGGAGGTTTTCCCGTCTTATGTTGTCTGCGGGAGACCGCAAGGCGAATTTTTTGTGGTTCCCGATGCCCGGTAGGTTCTTCAGTGATCCCCGACGACTCTCATTCATGTTAATTGTGGGCTGGTTGAGCTGACTGACTATAGTTATCCCAGCGGTGACTACCTAGCGGACTAGCGCCGATCCTACAGGACCACACCAATCACGGCTCCGTCGATGGGGTTTATGAAGCTAGAGAAGGGGAATCATTGCTGATGCATTTAGATTCATGGGTCACCAAGGATTTGAATGCCTGAAATGGAGTTGCTAGGACATGAAAACTGGTATGCTGATTCGGGAAGTCTGGTCTGCGAGTATATGCCTCGAGGAATCATGTATACTTTAATCTAGTCGCACCTCTAACTCTGAATTGGCCACTAGATTCTGGTATATGGCGGTATGTTTCTGTCTAGATAGCCTTAATAACTATTCCTTTTTATCCCTAATAAATAATGGCTGGGCTAAAGGAAGTATAATATAACATTCTATTATATAAAGGAATTATACTCTTGGGTATTATTCCCTCTCTTTGATTATAGTCTGTGGGCTAGCTGGTAGGTGGCTGCGACACTAACTGTGCAGCGTAGGAGATCCACCCCACCAGGGTTCATCGTCAGCGCGGTTCGTGTGGTATGGAGATATTGTTGTCTCATATTTCTGCCGACACTAGCGGTCGTGGCGGATGCTAGTAGAGAGCTGATCCGCAATATGTGAACAGGAAAAAGGATCAGCGATTTCCTCCCATCACGGTACTTATACTATCGACAGTCTTCTTCCGTATACATCTCCTGTCCTCTGTCATTTCCTCTCTTCCGACCAAAACAAAGTAAAAACAAGCAACGCAACTACAATGCGACTCAACCTCATCTCTATCCTTCTTCCCCTCCTCACGGCTCTCCCCACCCTCGCCGTCCCAAACTCCCTTAACCAAGACCCCGTCTCGCTCGCAAAACGCCAAACCGACCCCGAGGACCCCGGTACAGACACCTGCACCGACATCTGCACCGCCAACCCAAACTGCATCGAGATCTGCTCTCCTGCCACAGAAGCCGCCGACCGCGTCTGCACACACTTCTGCAACTACAGAAACTACCACATCAAGAGCAGGGACATCTGCCTGACCGTTGGACCGGACCTAACCCTACCCCCGTCCAGCACTGATGAAAAGACCGGTACTGCTTTCATCCTTGAAAACGCGTCATTTAGCACCAAAGGCGACATCAACATCAACATCTCTCATCGGGGCACCGATGGTGTGGTGATGGTGTATGTGAGGGATGTGGTGTTGAAGGCGGGCGGGAGAATCCGGATTAACTCGGGGGAAGGAGCGCGCTGCATTGGGAATAACTGTAAGGTGATTTTGTATGCGAACAATGTGCGGTTTACATCAGCCTTGACGGGGGGTCAGGAGCGGCACGCCATCGAGGAGGTTTATAATTCGGAGTTGGATGGGACGTTGGTTTGGCAGTGATCCCTACTTACATTACCCCCTTGGGTACTACTTGCTGTGTATGCATGTACTTAGCGGAGGTATAGAGGAGACATGTATATGTTGGCTCTGGGTAGTATTTCAAATGGTTTGATGAATGCTATGCTAGGTAGAATGCGGATACCAACTGGGACATGACGCAAGCAACAAATCAACTCCTCTGCCCTTGCATAACTACGTAAGTAGCCATATTACCCCCATACTATTGTGTAACAGTCTAAGTACACTTAAACGACCAAAGCCAGCTGATGTTCGAATTATACCACACATTCGGAGCATAATCCGTCACAGAACGACCCCCGCAGTTCGCTTCGTTAAAGAACTGACAAGCTGAAGACCCCCACATCGCATACGACGCCATCCCCCGTCCGAGGTTGACGCACTGGCCCAGCTGGAAGGACAATCCCTCCGTGTATTCGTAGCGTTCACAATCGTCTGAGTAGTAGCAGGGTTTCGCCCAGACCAGACGGCCGTCTGCCGCGGCCGATGTGACGAGGAGGCTCGTTAGGCAGATGGATGAGAGGGAGAAGAGCTTCATATTGTCTATATGGAATTTAGTATGCAGTGTCTTGAGATTCCGAGAATAAATGGGGGATTGGGGAAGGCGTACGTGGATTGTATATAAACGTAGTACGTACTTGTCAAGACGGGGAGGTATGAGGATTTAGAAAGAATGTTCTCCGGTTGCCCGTATCTATCTAGAGTTTGGAATCCAAAGTGGAGGTCTTTATATTTATATGCAAAGCTGAGAGAGATCTATAACCAGCCAGCTTATCAGCTGAGTCGTCGGGGAGTCCGTGGTAGATATTGTACCCGACCTAGTGGGCGACTAGCGGACAAGCTCACGCCACATAAGAAGATTTCAAGGTTGGTACTCGGCTATTACTGCCGTACCTGCGAGGACAAATTCAGCCCTTCCCCTCACCAAAAAAAAAAAAAAAACAAAAAATAAAAAATTAAACAAATATCTCTTTGCCCTCTATGTGATTGGATGATTGAGCCTGGCTGAATGCAGGGTTACCTGTCCAGTGCCCGTATTGATCCATCTTTCTCTATCAGAATCTTTGGTGCTATTCTTATCCCCGTTCCGCCGTTGATGGTAAGAACCGGTGTATTACATGAGAAACCAATATATACTTAAAAAAATGCCGTGAAAATAATCATTCCTGGCAAATAAGGATAGCGAGGAGTTGACATGTGTGGAGAGCCTATTTAAATTAACTCATCTGTCCCTAGTCAAGATATTCAATAACCATCAGCGCAGGTGTAGTTTTCCGCCTGATCCGGATCACCATGACCATTATATCCATGGGTGGAAGTTTGAATGATGTACATAAACAAGTTGCGTGACTGACTGAAGCCTGGTAGGAATGGGGACGACGTGGCATAAAGGATCCTGGGGCATATAGAAAGAATCAGAGCATTGCTTAATATCACAACATCATCCATTGAGCTGTTGACAAATTATATCCGAGCATTCTGGATGTCTCCAATATGTACTCTACTGTACTGTGTATGCCGCCTTCAAGAAAACTTTATATGTTTATGGACCGCCTCAAGCGTTTACTACACCCGATACGTACTACATTGCAACCAAACTGGCTAGAGACATGGATTATGAGTCATGTAATGTTCCACCTTGCGTCAGTCCCTGCGGATGAGACAGAAATATGGAGAAACAGTGATTATGTTTCGGCACAGGAGTGCTGTCACCTTGCTTCCTTCACTTATCTTAGTATCTTGTCTACACAGGTGGTGTTTCAGATAGGCTGTCATGCGGGCCCCTTAGACGAAGAGATAAATTGCTTATATTGTGTAGCCAGCTTCTGCAGCGGTAGAGGGCCCACGTATTCCCCATGCTCCAACAGTGGCATTGGTGGATGAAAGTGTTCACAAGAAGCATCACCCTAACCCACATCACGCGAGCCTCTGCTGAGACAAAATATACTATACCCACCCATCCCCTATAACCCACTAGCCCTTTCCACACTCGCCTTCTTCAATCGATGCAACTCGAAAACCTCCTGATCCAGCCCCTCAGCAGGCCCATCCACTGGCAGCCCAGGCACAACCTGATTAATCGCCAATGGGGCAACAGGCCCAGGTTTGACGCCCAATTCCGCCTGCCACTGCACCAACTGCGCGGAAGAACTTGCGTACACGATGCGTCCCAGCCCTGCGTATGCATGCGTTGTGGAGCACATGGGACAGTGCTCGCCCGACGTGTAGACCGTTGCACCGGCGCGGTCTGCCGGCGTCATGTTTTTCTGTGCCCACACGGCGAGGGTGAATTCTGGGTGGAGGGTGATGTCGTCTTCCGTGGTGTCCCGGTTCCGGTCCTCGCGGAGAACCTTTCCAGCTGCATCTACAAGGATTGAGCCGAAGGGGGCGTCGCCGGCATTCAGGGCCTCGCGGGCGAGCTCGACGCAGCGGCCGAGGTGGGTGATGTCGGTGGAGGAGAGCATTTCTCTTTGTATCTTTGAAGTTGGGATTTGCCCTTGGTGTATAGGTAGGGAGATTTTCAGGTAGATGAAGTACTCTTCACAAGATTAGAAAGTGAGGTGTGAACAGTGGGTGTTGGTGATCAGAGGCGGAAATGTCGATGTGGGGTAGAAATGGAGAAGTGAAAACGCGGGGAGCTTACCAATTGCCAAGACTTTAGAGGAGACCAAGAGATGTACCAATGGAAATTGATGATATTACCCTATGAAGGACTGTTCCCCAAAAGCAGGCGCGTGTTAATCTCGTGTCAAAGTTACATAGAGTGCAAAGTACACTGTGATGGAGTGAGTTCAGCGTGCAGCGCCTGTCAGAGCCCAGGAAATATTGCTACGCAATGCGAATACCATGTGGTTGCGGAGACAGCGAGGTTTCAGACCAAAAAAGCATAGGTCTTGTCTCCAGTCGGGCGATTGCTGAGCCGGCTGAAACTAAGGTACGGTGTTCTAGGTATGTCCAATCGCTGCATGACCATATTGCGCAACTTGAGGGACGAAGGCGTCAACAGTCCGGGTCTATGGGAACACGCCACAAACCCCTGACTAGGAATGTGATCAAGTGGTCATGGTCAGAGTTAGCCCTGCAATGGGGATTGAGAAATGCCTGTCTGTCCTGGTAGACCACTAGCCCTGTCCATCGTTCTCAAGACCACTGAGTCCGAGGAATCCCCCATCCTGGCTCGCTTCTGATATTATCGGCGCCGTGGGAACTACAATGTTGGATATTAGTGATGCCGATACGCACGACCAATAGTATGGTCAATCGCCAATCGTCTCTCTTATTCAACAATGTGCTGGAATAACGACTGGTCAGAGTTCAGCTTGTCGTCAATGCCGGTCCATCCAACCTCTTCGACAAGCTCATTCAATATGTCCGGTAATGGCCCAGGAATCTGTACTGTGTGGTGCAAAATGTGCGGCAGAAGCCTTCGCAGCGTATAGTCTTGTTAAAACGCCTTCTAATGTGTCCTTACAAGATGGCGCGGGCGCGTGGTGGTATGGAATGTTTTGTATGTTCTTGCCTGTGTTTCTTCTGTAGATGGGTTGATGCTGTATTTTAGTGCCAATTGCTTCATTTGATTTAGTTAGTACTAGTATGATATCAGTTGATCCTGACGTTGACGGGGCGTCGTTAGGGGACCAATAACAGTTGGCGCGAGATAGCATGGGAACATGTCTACAGACGCTTTATCGCATGGTCGACGTCCATCCTTCTGCGCGAGACTACGCGATTGCTCTTGGTGCGCTGAAGTAGCGCCATACATCATACATATCTCAGGGTACGTACATCAACACACGATACGAATACGGCAGCGATCTCCTAGCACACTGGACTAACAGTCATGCTTACCCCCCGTTCAAGGAACAGGGGCTGATCGACACCCGGAGCAAGCGGAGAATGTCTCACTGGAGCAGAATAACGGTGAGGGTCACCACCCAGGTCTAACGGCGCAGAATCCATTGCGTTCTCACACAGTTCCACCGGATGGAAATGAGGCCGAGGCTTTTTGCAATGTTCTCAGCCCGTTTCTTTCGAATTGGCAGAGCGGGTTGGAGGATATCATGCTGCCGGCTCATTTGTTGCAGAGGTGGATGAGGGATTGTTGTTGCCGAATCTGTTCTGATACAGTCCGTTGTATAAACTGGGTGTTGCAAGCAAGGAATCTTCAAATCAAAATAGGAGCGGGTTCATTCTATTTTACGATGATGGGTTAGACTTACTGTGATGTTTAGAGTGAGTGTGACTAGTCCATGATACTTGGATCCATGCAAATGTATGCGCACGTATCTTTCTTGGACATCCGCATTATTAGTCGTGGTAGCAGTCACAGACCTATCTACCCTCGATCTAAAAGAGTCCAGCTAAAGGGATATCTCCTGAAATCTTGCATATCATCAGTGGGGCGAAGCCCATTGCCAAGTTTCCTGATCTTGATACACGAGTACGGTACGTCATAGGTAAAAGTTTCGGGGAAAGGTATGCGTGGTTCTAGCATTCGGCTGTCCTAACCATACCTGGCCATAGCGAAGTTTTTGAGAAATTAAGCAGGTGTGGATGATCGTACGGAAATGCGAGAATTCGCCTACACTGGCTTTAGATCAATGGATGGTTAGACTGCACGATGTATGCATCTCTCTGCAACCTTGTCTCCATAGATAAATCTTGTCCCTCGCTGTTCAAAGAATTTAGGAGGATTTCGCAATCGTCCAGAGAGCTGCCATGTTTGTTGACGTTTTCTAAGTGGAGCTAACCGAGCCTTCATCCACGGTCGATCCATGTTGGCGTGCTCCTCGTGCCCACACACACAACCTCGGCATAAATTTCGCCAAAAAAAATTGGAAAAGGGGTAGCAACTGGAGTTTCTTGATTTCTTGTTTTCGAAATGACAAGGCACTTTGTGCGGCGATTCTACCCAATTAGTCCTGTTGGTAATCTTATGTTCAGGCCTTATCGTTCCTGATCGAAGACTTCCCGCTCGTGCGTGATTCTCTAGCAGACGCTGCTTCAGACAGGTGCTCTTGTGACAGTCATTTCGGGCTTTGATCGGCAGGGCTGATCATTGCTCTCCGGAGGTTCGGAGATGATAGGAGAAGCTTAGCATTGTTAGGGGCAATTCTGGTGGTGAATTTTCATGCAGGGGTGATGGCATTGAACAAGATGAAAAGGATCAGTAGGAATCCACTGGCCAGGATGTACAATAAGCTAGCTGTGTAACTACTGCAGGGGCACGACTGAGAAATATGCAGGAGTAGGTAGCATCAAGGGATCTTGCATGAGATGTCCGGAGTCATCAAACTGTGCTCTTTGCAAGACTACAGCAACATCAGGGGCAGCAAGCCAAAAATAGCATGCGAATGCCGGTCCAATAAAGAGGGTCTTGTTTGTCGAACTGGTCGGGGTCCCATATTAATTGATATTAGATCCCCTCGCTTGTAACCTCCACTCCAATCAGCGGCGGCCCAGACGACGATCACTCCAGCGCTAAAAGGCCTTAGAGACTGCCTATTTCACAACGCAATTGCCCTCAAGACCCTATGGCCAGTCCTGACACTGGCTTCGGGGTCATCTATCCTCCGAGCCCCTTTTTTGCGGTCTCAAGAGCGGCTTCCCCTCCGTCTGGGGACTGGATAACGGTCGACTAAGCTCCAAAGGGGGATAACTCACGTCTGTCAACCTCCACTTTGGATGCTCGCCGACTCCCCACTTGCTCTGCTAGGCGAAATCGCCGGCAGACCCCGTTGCGTTGACGGGCGGCATTTGAAACCTCACCGTCACGTCACTGCTCCTGGTTTAGGACGTTGACTGCCGGATGATCGTTCGTTGATATGCGTGCTTCACCTGGGAGGGATCTGCTCATGCTTGGCTAGATGATACACAGGGATGCAGCCTTATTCCTTCTGCTTCTACTCCGTACATTCCGATCGTGACCGCTATCGGGGAATTGACGGCGCGTCACCCGGCCTAATGCAGCGTCTCCAGATGGTGAAGAAGCAGCCACCCTTGGCAAGGATCCAGCAGCCAGTCCAGCATCTTGTATGCCACGGAGAGTGGCCGTCGAGGCGTCTGGCCGGCGTCTCCGTCGATAATCCCTGTTTCCTTTTCTCTTAACCGCGATGCTCCAGATGGGCCTTGCTTATCCCGCGTCTCCCAAGAGAGGGGCGGCCACCGGCCCAATACAACGATGTCCACTGGGATCCTTCGACGATCAGTAATTTCGAGAAGGGTTCACTATCCCATAAATCCACTGGCGTGAGCCCGAGTGGCCCAAGTGGGCCATCTAATGAGCCTAATGCCAACCACCGCGATACGTGCCTGGGCGTCGACCCCGTCTGCATTCCTAGCCTCGCTTCCCGGAATTCCGAGAAAAAATTGCAGAGCAAAAAAACAAACGATGAAGGCTGGAGTCGACTGCGCACATACTCCGTCTTCCGTTCCTGACCGACTATGCTCTTCTTAGGGAGGATCGTCGGCCTCATGCAGCCACGACGCAGGGGTATAAAGTCCCACGTTCTGCCGCAGCCCGACGTGAGATGGCTCTTGAAGAACCAGCACCACACTCTTTTTAACCATCATCATGTTCTGGAAGCGTCTGGCTGGACTCTTCGCCCTCTCGGCTGGTCTGGCGACGGCCGTCGAGCTCGAGGACTACGAGTATGTCATCGTCGGATCCGGCGCTGGCGGCGGTCCTCTCGCTGCCCGTCTGGCTCTCGCCGGCCACAAGACTCTGCTCATTGAGGCCGGTGACGATCAGGGTCTCAACTGAACTATCCATTCCTGCCTACTCTGCCGTGGCCTCGGAGGACGAAAGATCGCGTGGAACTTCTTCGCCCGCCACTATGAGGACGATGAGCGCCAGAGCCGCGACTACAAGGCCACCTACGACACTCCCTCCGGCGAGGAATACACTGGCCCCAACCCTCCTAGGGTCCAAGGTCAAGGGCACTCTGTATCCTCGTACCGGTACTCTCGGCGGTTGCACTGCTCACAACGCCCTGATCACCATCTACCCCATCAGTCCGACTTCGACTACATTGCTACCCTCACTGGCGACGCCTCCTGGTCCCCCGAGAACATGCGCCAGTACTTTGAGCGCATGGAGAACAACCACTACTCCTGCCCGGCAAGGAGGGCCACGGCTACGATGGCTGGCTCGGCACCGAGACTGCTCCTCTAGCCTGGCCATCAAGGATCCCCAGCTGTTCAGCCTGCTCTCCGGCGGTGCCTTCGCTCTGGGTAACCACAACCTGCTCATGAACTTCGGTACTCTCCTCCTGGGCGACGCCAACAAGGACTCCAAGGAGCGTGACACCCAGCCCGGTTACTACCAGATCCCCATCGCCACCGAGGACGGCAAGCGTAACGGTCCCCGCGAGTTCATCATCGCCGTGCGTGATGCTGTCAACGAGGACGGCTCCAAGAAGTACCCTCTGGACGTGCGTCTCAACTGCCAGGCCACCAAGGTGGTCTTTGACGAGAGCGTCTCTCCTCCCGCGCTACCGGTGTCGAGTTCCTCGACGGCAAGTACCTCTACAAGGCCAGCCCTCTGCACAAGTTCGCTGCCCCCGGTGTCCCTGGCTCCGTCAACGCCACCCGTGAGGTCGTCCTCGCCGGCGGTGTCTAAACTCTCCCCAGCTGCTCAAGCTGAGCGGTGTCGGTCCCGCCGACGAGCTCAAAGAAGTTCGGCATCCCCGTCGTGGCGGATCGTCCTGGTGTTGGTACCAACCTGCTGGACCACTACGAGATCGTCGTCCAGGGCCACACTCCCAAGGACTTCTCCGCGCTGGACGGCTGCACCTTCAGCTTCTACGGCCAGGAAGACCCCTGTATCGACCGCTGGCAGACCCCCGTGCTGGGTGACCGCGGCATCTACTCGTCGTCTGGTCTCGCTGGCACTATGTTCTACAAGAGCTCCGTCACGGCCGATGACAGCTACGACGTCTTCGTTTTCGGCGGCCCCGTCAACTTCCGTGGATACTTCCCTGGCTACTCTGTCAACGTGACGGGCGAGCACGACTGGTTCTCTGGGCCATTCTCAAGGCGCACCCGCGCAACACCGCCGGCTCCGTGACCCTCCGCTCTTCTGATCCCCTTGACGTCCCCGACATCCTCTTCAACTACTTCGACACCGGTGTCGGTGACCACCTCTCTGACCTGCAGGCTCTGACCGAGGCCGTCAACCTCG
The DNA here is from genome assembly GCA_039763685.1 of Aspergillus micronesiensis. Lineage (NCBI taxonomy): Eukaryota > Fungi > Ascomycota > Eurotiomycetes > Eurotiales > Aspergillaceae > Aspergillus > Aspergillus micronesiensis. Next base: position 312,278 of record JASHHO010000087.1, on the reverse strand, counting down.
CCCGTGACGCCTTCGACCGTCAGGCCGTCGATGTCGCTGAGGTGCTCCCCGGCTCGGCCATCCAGTCCGACGAGGACACGACTACATCCGTGACACTGCCTGGGGTCACCACGCCTCGTGCACTTGCCCCATCGGCTCGGAGAATGACCCATGGCCGTGCTGGACTCCAAGTTCCGCGTGCGTGGCGTTTCCGGTCTCCGTGTCGTCGATGCTTCCGTCTACCCCGTATCCCGGGTACTTTCACTGCGGTCTCGACCTACATGGTGGGTGAGAAGGCGGCCGATGACATGATCGCTGATGCGAAGAAGGATAATGCGAAGCGTCATCACCGTCGTGCGGGTCACCATGCTTGAATATATCACGGCCTATAAGGTGTGTTGGTATTAGCGACGTGAGTGTACATACACGTGGACGTGGACATCACGATATATTGCTGTATATGTGGTTTATTCCGGATCTACGGATCAATTGACTATCTTCTTTGTAAATATTCAGTCCCATAAATCATTCTTCTATTCCTTGCCTATGTCCTCCGTACATACAACATCGTAGCCACGTCCCATCCACGCACAAGCCGATCGCTACACCAGCCGTCTCAACCCCTCAACAAACTACTACACCAGATCTGATGGCCCCGAAAATCCGACAAATTGACAATTAGATATAATTCTCGATTATGTTCAGATTGCACCATGTAAATATATACATGCCCAAACCGCGACCAAACGTCACCGGGTCACCCCGTGCGTATGTCGTTAACATCCAGGATGATCAAGGGATGTATTACTTAGAGACAAAGCCTAATTAACATAACCAGGTTACACCAGACAGAACCTTAGCTAAACTTCATACCTAAGTAGCTTGAGTGATGGATCCCTGGCAATGCTGAAGTGCGTCGGAGTCAATACGTTAAGACATCTTCATTGACCAGACGATTATATATATGTATCCCCAGCCGTCTAACCAACGAGACACCTGTTTTGATGTGGGTATAAGCTACCAGCAACCACCAGCGATGGGCTTTTGGTCAAGTGTTATAAAAACTAACATCAAGATCTTTTTGAGAAGCTCAGCATATTGCAAGTGGGAATCATCTCATTGCAAGAGCCCGCTCAATAGCATTCTCCAGAAGCGACCCAGTCACACTAATCTGCACGTCCAAGGAAGACCGTTAGCCATCTATGAGAACTTTGCTTCAAATGATTCAAACTTACCTGAGGTGGGCTCATGATAGACTCATGGTCACCAGTAACGACATGACATTCCACAGCACCAGCGAGTCGATCCCATCCACAAGGCCCAAAAGACTGACGTGGTTCTGTCTGCCATTTCCGCCCCACTGCCTCCTCCAAAACACATCACTCGACAAGGTGCCCGCCTTCTGAGCGGCAAGCAACTCGGACGCCTCTCGTAATCGGTCCGGAAGCTGATCATACTGTCCCATGCTGGCCCAAATCTGGACCACTAGCCGTGGCTTCGGTCCAATCCTAGAGGTCTGGGCTCATAGTTTTGCAGAGCTTTCAAGGATCCCACCGTATGTTCTTTCAGAGGCAATGGCATGTCGATATCGGGCAACTTTTCTCTTGATCGGTGCATACAAGCCCGTTAGCTCAACGGCCTCAACAGTCGGCGTAGGCATATTGGGCATCGGCGCGGGACAAGGGCTGTCGATCATGACGATACACAGAACGTCGTCTTGTTGGGTGAGAAGCTGGCGGGTGATTTCGTACGCGTACATGCCTCCTATGGACCATCCGCCGAGGAAGTAAGGTCCACGAGGGCATACGCGGCGAATTTCTTGGATGTAGAGGGATGCTGCATCTTCTATCGTCCAGGATTCTGACGGTATCTGTTGAAGGTATGGAGACTCCATAGTATAAACGGGTAGTTTGCTGCGCAACTTGGGGAGGTTCATGTAAGATCCAGGGTAGCCGGACCCTGGAGCAATAAGAAACAATGGTGGAAGGGTAGAGTCTGGGTCGCCCTGGAGAAGGCTAGCAAAGTGAGAGTACGTTCGGGCGGAATTGATGCTGGTGCCGGCTCACTCCTGACACGTTCTTGCTGAGTCCATGCGCTGTCTGATCCGGAGAGAAGCGTACGCAGTGATCCAATGGTGGGATGGTTCTGGAAGACGGTTGTGGGAAGGGTTTTGCCTGTAACATCTTGGAACATGGATAACACGGCAATAGACAAGAGGGAATCTATACCTAGATCCTCAAATCGAGTATGCGGTTGCATATCAACCAGGGGCACTCCAGTCTGGTTGGCCAATACAGCGAGGAAGTTGTCGAAAAGCGATGTCCCCTGACTGCCGTGGGTTGACCTGGTGCTAGTGGTTGAGCATGGTGTGGACAAGGTACTGGAGTCATTAGAAGTTGATTGCGGACTGGCCTGGTGTTGTCGGAGATAGCTGGAGATATGGGATAGGCTTGAATTCCCGCGCAAAAAGACTCATTGGCAGCGCGATGCCTGTCGTGTCTTGTACTCTGCTCCAGATAGAGGCAGCAAGTATGGAATCGACTCCCATTTGTTCCATGAGGATGTGTTCGTTTATCGCACATGCATCGATGGCGAGCTCCTCTGCAAAGATTGCGGATACGCTGGCTAAAGAGTCCGTTGATAGAGGCGAAGGAACGGCCTGCGGTGGCACTATCTTTGGTTGATGGTCGTAATGGCTCGATCGAGAGATTCTTTGGTGGTCCGGAGGGTTCACCAGAGTCCGAAGGACAGCCATATTCATTTGCCGAAATTTCAGCTCGAAACAGGTCGCTATATCTCATCGCCATAGTCAGGTAAACATCTCCGGACCAGACTCTGGGGTTCTCCTCGCGCATGCAAGCGTAAATCTTGTATGTCTTAGCCTGAAGCCGACTGGGTATCAGTCGTAGACTTTCCCACCCTGTAGAGATATATGCCGTGTCTTTAGGTCGATTCAGACTGTTGTTCAGAATGAACCCGGCAAAATGGATGATCCCGTCAATACAATATGGCGAGCAGGTGAACCGGCCATGTTCCTTGACCCAGGCAGCTGGATCATCCCGCATGCTTCATTTTGTTCACAGTCCATGAAGATCTGTCGGATGCTGTGTGGTATTTCGTGTCGTAGTCAACAATGTCTGCGAACATTCGGTACAACCAGATCCCCAGGCAGATGGCAGATGCCGGGGCGCTGGGTGAGGTCCATTAGCTGCTCGATTTTGGTACTCAAAAATCCAGAAAACCGTTTCCACTGTGACAGCTGCCTCTTCGTGTCTAATACTTGGACGTGGCAGGTTGAATGGGTGGCATCGGTGCCTGTTTCCTGCTCTGACTTGACTGTCACAGTGACAGTCCTCAATGCTGTCGTGGGCGTTGTTTCGATGATCACTTTTGTCCCTGGCCCGCTGTCTGAGACAATCAAGGGATGGAAGATTTCAATATCCTCGACGCCGATTATGGAATGTTCATCCCTCTTGGAAGCGTCAGTGAGGACGTACTGCATGGAGGTGATGGCCATGTCCACGTAAACTGAGCTAGGACATAGCCCTTGACCCTGTACACGGTGTCTCATAGCAGCCAACAACTGGGGATCCTTTGCGTCGGAAACAAATGTTCTTGTAAGGTCATCCTGGCCTGTGGCTGGTTGTGGTTGTTGATACTGGACACAGGTGGTCAAAAACGGAATCTTAGGCGCAGCGGTGGGCGAGGACTGTTGGTTGCCCTTGACATGATCGATCCAATACCGCTGAGTCTGGAAGGAATAAGTTGGTAGCTCCAGCAACAATGCGTTCTGTTCGCCGTCACATTGAAAAGCTGCCCAGATAATGTCATGCCCTTGGCGATATAAAGAGGTAAGTGCCTCTGAGATGGACTTCCAAACATCTACGCCTCTTTTCACACTGGGAAGCAGATCCGAGCCAGGGACCTTGTTCCATGACCTGATCATACTAAGACATCCAGATCCGGGGCCACATTCTAACCAGGAAATGTTGCTATTTACTGGCACCTGTCTGGCGCCATTGTCGATTGCCCCCATGAAGTTGACTGGCTCCCTGATGTGGCGGACCAAGTAGTCGGGGATGATCTCTGTATCAGCTGGTAGAATCCTGCCCAGTAACGGGGACAAAATTGGAATCTTTGGTTTTGCAAGCGGAATGTTTCTGGCGATGGAGGCAAAAGGCTCAAGCACCGGGTCCATTTGGGCGGAATGGAATGCATACCGAAGCGACAGTGCTCAGCCCGGATCCCTTCGTAATTCAATTTCGACTGAAGGGCTTGGATATCGGCCTTACACCCACTGATTATCGTTGAATTGGGCGCGTTCGTACAGGAAATCTCGCAAGTCGGAAATAATGAGCACAACTCTTGGGCCGATTCGAAAGTCAAATTGACCATCAGCATGCCGTAGGCGTCCTCTGTACATATCTCCTCCATGAGCTGTGCTCTTCTGCCGACCAGAAATAATGTGTCACTGACAGAGAGTGCCCCTGCAATACACAACGCTGAATATTCTCCCAAGCTATGCCCGAGAAGTATGGCGGGACGGACTCCCAGCTCATCCACATCTGCGCCATAGCAATCTCGAACGCAACGAGACACAACTGTTCAACTATTGGCGCTGCAAATTTAGGCTCGTTCTCATGGCAATCATAGTCGTTGACATAGTCCAGGAAGGATGGAAAACCAAGAGCACGGGTTAGATCATCCGATTGGACCAAGAGGTTCTGGAATGTCGGACAATCATCCAGCAACCTTCTTGCCACCTGTCTGACACTCTGCGATCCTTGTCCAACAAAGGTGAATGCAATTGGACGCTTGCCATGGACACTGGAGAGAGACAAGGCGAAACATGCTCATTGGATATCTGTTCCACCAAGCTTTCGAACATCCGCAACAAGATACGCAGCGCGAAAATGATAATGCAACCGGCGAACAGTTGTCGTATATGATAGGTCACGAATGTGAATATGTTGTCTTTGCTGCAGGTAGCCCAGTAGTCGTCGTTTGCCCTCATGCAGAGAAGCTTCGGTCTTTGCTGATAGAATTATAGGATAATGCCTTGTCGTGGAAAACCATCCTATCTGAAGTCCGTGGGGAAGGGAGTTCTTCCACAAGCAGGCTGGTATTACCGCCCTAAATATCATGGTCTAATAAGTAACGAGAGGGCAGGCCCCAGATATAATGAAACATATGTATGGGTCCAGACGCACCGTTGCATTGAAGCTATTTACCAACACCCTTCTCCGTCCACCGCCGGAGCGTGAGGTGAATGGCACGCTGGTCAAAGGCACTTGGATACTGCCTCCCATTGCCGAGATATATCTTTGTTTATGCAGGTTGTGATCCCAGTGTGAGGGGGGATGTAACCTTCTTGAAACATCAACAGGGCTTTGATCAGCGAGGTAACTCCTGCGGCCTAGTACCGTGAGTAGGGGCTTCCACGAAGTAAAGACATAGGCAAGAGTAAACGTACCGCCTCACCATGGCCTATGTTGGCCTTCACAGAGCCGATTGGCAACGGGTGGCCCGTTGTCGAAACTCCCCCAAAAATGCGAACGATGGAAGCCAACTCAGTTTTATCACCAACCTGAGTTCCTGTCCCATGCAATTCCACATAATCGACCTGCCCAGGAGAAACACCTGCTCGTCTCAGTACCCTTTGGTACAGCTGCTACCGTCTGCTGGTGTGGGTGTGTAATGGATATATCTGCGGAGTGGTTTGTGGAAACAGCCTTGATGACACCGTATACATGATCATTGTCGGCAATCGCCTTGTCGAGGCGCTTCAGAATTACCACACCCACTCCCTCACCTCGACAGTACCCATCGGCCTGATCATCTAATGTCTGACAGGGGCCAGTGGGTGAAAGAAAGCCTCCCTGCCGCAGTCCTTGGAACATCCTAGGCCCCGTTAAAACGTTTCCACCACCGGCAACAGCCATGTCGCAATCTCCCAGACGTATGGAGTTGCATGCAAGCTCAATTGCAGCTAGACTGGATGAACAAGCTGTATCAATGCTATAGGATGGTCCGTCCCATTTGAAGAAATAGTTCAATCGTCCAGGGCCGAATGCTCGGATGTTTCCCGGGACATAGTAGATATCTGGTGCCTGACCCGCGTTTGCCTCGCGCCAGTCATCAGTCGTCTGGCCGAAGAAAGTACCAGTGCGACCATTTCCGTTGGCGCTGTAACCGGCGCGCTCGAGTGCTTCATACGTTACCATCAGAAGAAGCCGCTGCGTAGGATCGGTCTGCTTTGCTTCCCGCGGACTCATAGAGAAGAACGAACAGTCGAAGTCGCCATATCATCCACAAAGCAACCATGCATCCCAGGATGTGATGGGTCCGAATATTGGTTGACGTCGAATCGATCTTGGGGAACTGGTTTATGCATTCTCCTTCCCTCTTGTAGTGTTGTCCAGAACTCGTTTAGGTCCTTGCCGCCTGGGAACCGGCCACTCATTGCGATGATTGCAATATCTTCGATGTCATTGCTATCTTCAGATGCAAAACTCTCAAATTTTTGATCACGGGCCAGTGGTATTCCCACAGCAGCCAGATTCTGATGTAACACATGCGTCCCAGCTGTCGGCCCTATTACGCGAAAGCCGTCGCGAATGTCATGGCGGAGAGGTCCAAGATTCGTTACCACAGCGTCGAGACAGATTGGTCTATGGAGAATGTCATCGATTGCCTGACGAAGAACATGGTGCAAGGAACCTCCATCATATGCACAGCCAGTCGATGGCGAGATGAGTGTCGTGTTGGACCGAATGTTCCGGCGAATACATGCCACCGGCTCCAAGATGTAGTCGATAGAAGTGGCCGCTAGATGAGCGGCATGGAAAGGCCCATAAATCGGTAATGGCAATGAATTCGATCTCTGGAGTACGGACAAGTTGCAAACAGTCGGTCCAACATCCGCGGAGGGCCGCTCACCGTGAAGCTGTTAGACGCCCTGGCGCTGATATACAACTTGTGATGGGGAGAGCTGACCTGCAAGTAAATCTCAGTAACATGTCACATCTTAGAGCTGAGAGTCCATCCCACATTTTTCTGTTCGAAGAGGTCCAAAGCATTTTGAACCTCTTCAAGGGGCACACCACGAACTGCCCTGGACCAGGTACCCCCTTCACTGGCAATGACTTGTGCTCGGCGATGCACATCGAGCGCAAGGCGAAGAGCCACGCAAACCATACGGGCACCCAAACTAGTCAGGTCCTCTACATCTGTCGCAGCTCCTGTCAGCACGGAGGGAAGTAGCCCTGTGCACAGCCCGAGCACATGATGCCGACGTTCCTGATCGCGCGTGAGGAAATCAGGTTCGCGGGAAGTGTGGCTGTAGACATCCATCAAGTAACCAGTTAGTCATTCATAACACCGCGCCAATCGCGAAGTGCTGGGCCTTACATTATTAGCGACGCTATCTGCGTCATACATAGGAGGAGAGTCGATGAGAGGACGCAAGATCTTCTCCTCTCCATTCTCATGGCTGGAGAGGAAGGCGTCGACGGACTTGGGGCTTCCGAGCAACTTTCTTTCCTCTGGTGCTAAGCTGTGTGCTTCTCGGGCTACCACTTTCAGGGATTCCTTCAAGAACGGATCAAGGATCTTGGCGTCCTGAAAAGAGCCGACTGCTGAGGCCAGGAATTGTGTAGAACATTGCGACTGGTCCGTGAAAACTGAGAGTTTCATTCTGTCAGAGATAAGGGAAGGCGACACTGGTATGGGAAGGGCCTGGATAGAACACAAATGAACCGGGGATATGTGACTGAAGAAGTAAGTCTAGAGGATTGTCTATCCCATACAGACATGTACGCCCTGTCTTCTGATTGCAATAGCAATGCTACAGTAGCTCGCGGGTTCCCAGATCGCGATATTCGCGGCACTCAGCGGTGAGAACGTATGCATGAAACACAGACTCGGGGATATAAAACCCGTACCTATCATGACTCTCGTGGGCACGTCTTCTGTGGAGCTGAACAATGCCATGAAATTTGGAATGAGAGAAAGCAAGGAGATACACACTTGGCTTGCTAGATCCAGGTTTTCCGTCGATTCCTGCAGGTCATCGGAATTGCTCCCTCAATTGCACATGCAGACAAGGATATACGCGCGACAGAGTAGGAAATGGACCCTGCATCTAATAGTCCCGTATGCGGGAATGCTGAGGTGAATTGGCCCCTTGTAAAATAACGAAGATATGATTCAGGACGTTTGCACAATTTATCCCGTGCAGCCCGCCGATAACGACAGATCAAATTCCTTCTTTCCCTTTCCATGTGCCGATGAAGCCTTCAAGGAGTCTCCTGGCAATGAGATCTAGCTCACGCACCACAACCGCAATGTCTTCTACTGTAGTCTGCGGATTAATAGTACACGCCCGTAAATGTACTTTCCCGCCTACTTGGGATGTATAAATCGCAGCCACCTGACGGCTCTCCAACTCTCGAGAAATAGAATTGTTGAGTTTGTCCAAAGCCTCCTTACAGAGCGTGTCCTCTTGCAGTCGGGGGCGAAAACGAAAGTTCACAATGGCCAAGCTGTTGTATGGGACCTCCCAGTCTCGGTGGCTGAGGAGCTCCTGCTCCATCCTTGCAGCTAACATGAAACCATGGCTGATCATCCGGTCGATGCAGTCCAGCCCGAGCACCTGCAGAGTCATCCAGAAACGCATGTAGCGAGCAGGCTTCGTCAGCTCGATTCCATAGTCCCATGAACTGGTCACGAGGTCCTTGCTCGACCGAGATTCGAGCAGATCCTCGACGTCCCGCACGTATTCTCCAGTTCCTGAAAAGCTCTTCAGGGCCAGGTTATTGTTGCGGAATAGGACAAGGCCACAGCCATAAGTTTGGAAGAGCCATTTATGCGCATCCCAGGAGATGCTGTCGGCGCGACCTAGGCCTTCCACCAAGTGTCGATGGGACGACGAGAGCGCCACAGAAGCACCGTATGCAGCGTCGATATGCAACCACATGTGATGGTCTTTTGCGATGTCGGCTAGCTCGTTGATTGGATCGATGGCTCCGGTACTGGTCGTCCCGCAGGTGGCAACGAGGAGAAAAGGTCGAAGGCCCTTGTTCACATCCTGCAGGATGGTTGACCGAAGATCTGCGAGACTCATTCTGCAATCAGGATCACTGGAATGACCCGGATCTGGCCGGCAGTACAACCGATGATGTGCAGTGCCTTTGCAACGGAGAAATGCGCCTGGTCCGAAATGTAGGCTACTCCCCGGTGCCGCATATCATCGTTCAGCAAGTGATCACGGGCTACAGTGACAGCCGTCAACGTTGCTATGGATGAGCCTGACACAAAATGCCCACCAGCAGTATCAGATGGTAGCCGAAGCTGAGCCGATAACCATGAAACCAGTGTTCGCTCAACCTCAATTGTCCCCGAGACTGCTTCTGCACTCCCAGCAAATGCATTATATCCAGATGTAACAACATCTCCCATCCAAGACACAGGCAGCGCTGGTGACGGAATAAAGCCAAGAAAGCGTGGATGCCCAGTTCGTGACCTAAAGGAGAAAATATGGCGTGCATCGTCCAGGACTGCCTCTAGTGGTCGACCGTTTTTTGGGGGTATAGCATTGCGGCCAATTGCAACAGCTTGGTCGTCTGTGGCTCGACGGACAATGTTTCCGGAAGGGCTGGAGGTTGGTGCACCGGACGATAGCTCTTTTTCTTCGTCCAGGCGAGAAAGCAGGGACAGGGATTCCTTCAGAGTATTCCATGGCACCTGGTCTAAAGCGACAGGTGGCTGGTTCAATGCTGGTTGAAGAATGCTATCGACCTGTCGAGCCGACATGATGACTGGATACACTCAAGAATACTCCAAAGATCCGTTATTTATCTTGATGGCCGGACCCACCGCTCACTGGACTAGACGAAGCTTCCACCTCATGCTGCGTATCCAACGCTGCATATAGATTCTGGATTTCTTCAGAGTCCTAGGACATGCACCCCTTACCTATGATGAAAACCTTATGCTTCATAAACTGGGAATCTTCACAATGAACGGAGCACAACAGGAAGGAGCTTTCTGCACCATGCAAGGGGCCATATTGTGTGCATTCCTGCCATTCAACCGGTATGCATCTGAAACCCACAGGTATTATGGTGTTATTATACACGAATCTGAGGAATCATACTCTATCGCTCGATTAAAAACAGTGTGAACATACCAGACGCGTCTGGTGCGGTGAATTTCAGGTAGTTCTAGGCTATGATACGATCGCTTGAAGGACATACATGGTCATGCATGGAAGACCCAGGTCATGAAACTCATCAAGCTCCCCTCTGGTCGAAGACCGCTCAAAAAGCAAGCGACTATCCACACTGGCTACCAGTTTCTGCATCTCCTGCAGCGAGCGCTCTTTACCGGCAAACATTCCGTACATGGCGATGTCAAGGGCGCGGACAGTTTCTCAAAGTAGATGGAATCGGCTCCTGGTTCGGGAACAATGGTATCCATAATAGCAAGTCGGGCTCCATCACGTAGCCCGGGGATTGTCGCCGCGATGATGCGTTGCGCGTCTTCGTCGGACCAGTCATGAATGATGAGCCGAAACAGGAACATGTCCGCCTGCAACGGCTGGGGCTGAAAGAAGTCATGCGTCATGGACGAAACATCTTTGCACGTCTGCTTGCCATCTAGAGCGTTCTTGGTGTCCTGGACGGTGCATTTGATATGGGGATTTGCGTGAAAGATCGCCCTGGCGGCATGTCCCTTGCCACCCCCTACCTAAGAGAGCGATGTCAGGAACAAGGACAAAGTGCAGGACCGCAGATCGGGATTGGTAACATACATCAACAAGTGAGGTGATCTCCTTCCAGTCGAAGGAATGCAGAACGTGCTGCAGTGAGAAAATCGGCTGAGCAATCTGTGTGGCCATCAAGTTGTCGAAGCCCCGACTGGACAGTGGACGAGCAGCATGCACCTCCCATATTGTCGGATAATAGTCCCCCTCATGGAACTCGACACTTGCTGCAGTCTTTCTACCATCTGTTCCCGTTGGATCCAACTGTGATGCTTCATACAATCGGGCCGAAGAACGGAACCCGATGTCCAGCGTCCACGTCGCCCCATCAGCGCTGCGGCCATCTTTGACAAAGATGGCCGACTCAGCACTATGTCCAACGAGGCCATCACATTCAGTCAAGAAGCCGAAAACGACAGCAAACCGAATCATTCTTCTGAGAAGGGCCTCATCGGTGCCAGATTTGCGACTAAGCTCTGCGTAGGTGACCCGCTCGTGGAGAGGAATCATGGAAGGGATCCCCAATTGAACCAGGGCTCGAATCGTCCCAATCTCAAAAGCCTTGGGGTTTTCGTTAATGATATTGATGTGTCGCGCCGCGTAGAATCCACTCACAATATCCTGGTATCTATTCAAGTAGGTGAGTGGGCCATGTGCTAGACGGAGGAGTTCTTCTGCTGCTGAGATGAGCTCAGCTTGGGCAGCCGAGCCTGAAGCGCTCAGAAGAGGAAGGTCAAGGGGGGCATCAGGGTTGTCGAAGGAGTATTCCTCGAGCCCTCGGCTTTCTAGCTCAGTAGAAAGATCATGTGCACTTGCTGCGAGCTTCTGGGCCAGAGCACGGATCTGAGCCATTGTACAGTCTGGGACAAGCGTTGATGGGAGAATCGTATCTCACTGGCGTTCTGTCTCTCTCAGCTTTAAAACAGTTTGCCCAGAGTCCTTCTAGGACATGCAGACATGAGTGGTGACGAGACACGCACAGGAACTTGCAAGACGCTCAGTCTTCGGTACAATGCAAGGGACTGGAATTTTCATACGGCCGCAGGAAAGCCTTTCCTTGCTCGCCTGATGAACCACTTATACCGCCGTTTGCGCCATTTGAAGTGATATTAACACTAGGCGGTGAAACTGCAGCTTAAGCCATCTCTGCGTCCACGACATAGTGAGTTTGGATACTCCACTGCAATCGCCACATTTTTTTGCGGTGTCGTGCTGAGGCTTGATGCGTTAGGAGTCTGAAGTCTTCCAGGGCTATTCCGCTGGCTTTCAATATCTTCTTTCACAGTCATTACTACGCTCGACGATTCTGAACGTTACGGTAACGTGATTTAGCATACCATTATTTATCAATAGCCAATCATGGCGGACGAGGACGACCTCAGAAGGATTTGGACATGGAATGAAACAGTGCCCCTTCCAGAGCGTGCCTGCTTCCATGAAAAGGTAGCAGAGAACGCTCGCGAACGACCTAATGACCCGGCTATCCATGCCTGGGATGGTGACCTCACATACTTGGAGCTGGATAAGCTGGCAACGGCGGTGGCCCACGACCTCATTCGACAAGGACTGACGCCCGATACACCTGTCCCCCTATGCTTCTCGAAGTCTTTCTTAATGCCCGTTTCGGTACTGGGGGTAATGAAGGCTGGGGGTGTGCGCAGTGAGCATGGACGCGACTCAGCCGGACGACCGGCTGCGGTGTATAGTAGAGAAAGCCGATCCTGGGGCCTCTTCTATCATCCTCTGCTCTTCTGAAACCGAACAACTTGCCGGCAAGCTCTGCTCCGGCACTCCTCGACGGGTCTATGTGGCGAATTATGCAAACCTAATGGCTGACAAGCATCTACCTAGTCCGCCGCTGCCGACAATACACCCCAGTCAACGTCTCTATATCCCTTCACATCCGGAAGCACGGGAACCCCAAAGGCACAATGATCACCCACACAAACCTCATGACAGCCATGATGCACCAGAGAGAAACGCTCATGATTCAAAGCACCGACCGAGTATTCTGCTTTGCGTCCTATGCCTTCGATGTCTCATGGTACGAGTTCCATCTCGCTCTTCTCGAGGGAGCTTGCCTGTGTATCCCGTCCGAAGGCGCAAGAAGAAACGATATCAACGGAGCAATCGCAGAAATGAATGCAACATATGCAATTCTTACCCCGTCCACGGTCGCCGTCCTCGATCCGGAGAGGTGTGCCAGTCTCCGTGTCCTTGTGTTGGCGGGTGAGGCCGTACGACACCAGCTTCAAACCGTGTGGGCCCATCGGGTGAATCTTATCAACTTCTACGGTCCGTCGGAGTGTGTAGCCACATCTGCGAGGCTCATCCGTCCGCAAGATACGGATATAGCGTGTATCGGCAAGGGGCTTGGTCTGGTCACCTGGGTTGTAGATGTGCCTGATGCACCGATGGACGATGAAAAGACCGCAAGACTGGCACCAATTGGCAGTGTGGGAGAACTATGTCTCGAGGGACCGTTAGTTGGACATGGCTACCTTGATGACCCTGAATATACTGCAGCGAGCTTCATCCAGGATCCAGATTGGTTGACCCGGGGTGCAGGACCAGGCTATCCAGGCCGCCGAGGATGTGTATACCGCACTGGAGATCGAGTCCGATATAATGAGGATGGAAGTCTCACTTTCGTGGGCCGAAGTGACTCCCAGGTCAAAATTCGTGGGCAGCGTGTGGAGCTCGGAGAGGTAGAGAACCATATCCAGCGTCGTCTGGAGGCCCTCGCAGTGGCGCGCAAAGTGAATCGTATGCCCTCGGTTGTGGCTTCACTTATCACACCGAAGCAGTGCTCAACAGCGTGCTTGTGGCATTCATCAGCTTCGACGAGCCGGTTGAGAAGAGGCTCTTGTCTAAATTGACGGAGGATTTGGAGCGCACGCTGGCCCTTCTAACTCCCACATTATATGGTCCCGAGAATGTATGTGCCCATTGACATGTTTCCCATGACGGGTACTGGCAAGAAGGATAGGCGAAAGCTGCAGCAGATGGGTAGTCAAATGACTCTCCAGCAGCTGGCAGCGCAGCAGCCAAACCGGAAAGACACGCGTGCCCCGAGGTCCCTTGTGGAGCAAGAGCTCCAGAATCTCTGGTCGAGTGTCCTGGGTGTCAGCCCTGATGTCATCGGCATCGACGACAGTTTTTTCCGTATCGGCGGTGATTCCATCACGGCGATGCGTCTTGTGGCGGCGGCAGGTGATCGAGGGCTCACATTCACTGTGGCTGATATATTTACTCATCCTACCCTTGCTGATCTTGCACACGTTGCCAAGGACAGCATAGAGAGTGCGAGTACAGCTGTTGACGGCTTCTCTTTACTCCGGAGCGGAATCGAGCCTGGAGAGGCGCGCAGGCTTGCAGCAGTACGGTGCGGGCTTGCGGAAGAGCAGATAGAGGATGTTTTGCCCTGCACGCCATTGCAAGAAGGATTCTTGGCAATGACTGCGAAGCGGACAGGACAGATACATATACCGGCATATCTTGGAGCTGAAGAGGGATGTCAACGTCCCTCGTCTGCTTACTGCGTGGGAAAAAGTCGTGCAGGCAGCGTCCATTCTGCGGACGCGTGTTATCGAGATACCACCTGAGGGTCTTGTTCAGGTTGTTATGCATTCTGGAAGGAATGATGTGGTACAGATCACTGGCAACCTTGATACCTACGTGGCCAGAGACTCTCAACAGAGACTGGGTCTAGGGACAGACCTCTTCCATGCAGCCTTGGTGGTAGATAGCAGCACCCAGTCAACCTTTTTCGTGTGGACTCTTCATCACGCCGTATTCGATGGATGGTCCCTGCCGTTGCTTGAAAAAGCCGTGCTACAGGCATACCGCGATGGTGCTTCCCCATCATTAATTCCGTTCAAACCCTTTATCAAGCACATCCAGGACACAGATGTGAAGGAGATGGAAAACTTCTGGAAGGCTCAGTTTGCAGGCTCAGAAACGATTCCCTTTCCTATATTACCAACACTCAGCTATCAACCCGATCCCAGGAGCGAGCTGAGATACAGCATATCCGACCTTTCATGGAGACAGAGCGATATCACTGCCTCGACTGCGTTAAGAGCCTCGTGGGCAATTCTTGTGGCACGACATACTGATTGCCCGGACGTTACGTTTGCAGCCACCGTCACAGGAAGGCAGGCTCCTGTTCAAGGGATTGAGCGGATGGTAGGGCCAACCATTGCGACGGTGCCATTGCGACTACACTTCAATTGGGATGCGAGGATTGACAGCCTGCTCAACCAGGTACAGGTCCAAGCAGTCGACATGACACGGTTTGAACAGGCGGGGATTCAATGGATACACAGATTGAGCCCATTAGCCAAAAGGGCCTGTCAGCTCCAGACACTTTTAGTAGTGCAACCGGCGGAAGAAGATCGGCTCCAAGAAGGACACCGTCTTCAAAGCACAGAACCATGAGCACCGGGAGAAGAACATGGGTGGTTTCAACAATTATGCCCTCCTAATCGAATGTCAACTGCAGGCCCAGGGAGGGCTTTCATTTCCGTGTAAGCTTTGACGGCCAGGTTATTCCAAAGCCTCACGTCCAGAGAATCATGCAGCAACTCGAAAATGTCATACGCCAAGTATGCTCTCCTTGCCGTAACTCCTCGTTGGCTGTGAAGGACATCCAAGTCATCAGCACCCACGACATCCAAGAGATATGGCAATGGAATGCGACGGTTCCAAGTCCATCAGATGGGTGTATCCATACACTTGTGGAGCAGCGAGCGTTACAAGCACCAACTGACCCAGCTATCTGCGCCTGGGATGGCAAACTTACATATCAGGATTGAATGTTATCTCCAGCCGACTGGCAGGCCATCTGCTCACTCAGTGTGATGCAGTCCGACCCGGTGTAGTAATCCCGATATGTTTTGAGAAATCCCTCTGGGCTGTGGTTGCAGCACTCGCTGTCATGAAGGCGGGAGGCGCCTCCGTCCTTCTGGATCTCTCCCAGCCAGTAGAGCGATTGCGATACATTGTGAATGAAGTTCACCCCGTGCCGTTTATAATCTCGTCCTCAGATCACCAAGACCTGGCTCGAAGACTCTGCGGGAAGATCATCGTCCCCGCCGATTTGGATCTCAAACAACCGTCTCGGTGTCGAATGGAGACTGACCTCGCGGCTATCCCTCCATCCAGTCCGCTCTACGTGGTATTCACCTCCGGCAGCACAGGCAAACCCAAAGGTGTGGTGATCACGCACGCCAACGCTCGGTCCGCCATCCACCACCAGCAGAATGCCATTGGAATCGGGCGGACTTCTCGCGTATTCGACTTTGCTTCATACGCCTTCGACGCCTCGTGGTTCAACCTGTTGCATTCGCTGACATCTGGCGCCTGTCTCTGCATTCCGTCCGAGTTTGCCCGTTACAACGACTTAGCGGGTGAGATCAATCGGCTCCAGGCTAACTTCGTCTTATTGACCCCCTCGACGGCCTGCGCTCTTGACCCTACCTCTGTTCCTGATCTCAAACGCATGATCCTCGGTGGGGAACCTTTGACGCCCCAGGCCGTGCAGCAATGGGGCCCCCGCGTTCATTTGAGCAATGCGTACGGGCCAGCCGAATGTACTATTGTGGCTACTCTCGTAGACGTACAGCCCTCCGCCCTTCAGCAGGTGGCTCGGATTGGGAGAGGGCTCGGGGTCGACACATGGGTGGTCGAGCCCTCGGGCGACCGTTTAGCTCCCATTGGGGGCATTGGGGAACTATGGGTAGAAGGGCCCCTGGTCAGTTCAGGATATCTAAACCGACCTGATCTCACGGTTTCTAGTTTTGTGGAGAATCCGCCATGGCTACTTACTAGGGGCGCTGGGCATGCCGCACGGCAAGGCCGACTATATCGAACCGGGGATTTGGTGCGTTACGAGCCTGATGCATCCGGATCGATGCTCTTTGTCGGGCGCAAGGATGTGCAGGTGAAGATCCGAGGACAACGTGTGGAGCTCGGCGAGATTGAAAATCAGATCTATGCCAGCTTGGAACCGCAGGGGATCGACTACGTAAAGGGGACCGTGGCGGAAGTAATCACTGTGCAAGACAGTTCAAACCCGGTACTTGTGGCGTTTCTAGCTATTTCGCAGAAGCTGGATAGCTCCCCTGATGGGGGATTGAAAAAGCGCATGTCTCGACTTGCGAAAGAACTGGGTGAAGCGCTCGCCATCCACCTCCCAGCGCATATGTTACCCTACGTATACATTCCGATTGACGCGTTACCGACGACTACCAGCGGCAAGGTGGACCGGCCAAAGCTTCGTGAGATGGGTGCAGCAATGACAATGGAGCAGCTAGCTGAGTTACGGCCTCGTGAAGCTGATTTTGTGGGAGCCAAACCTGAGACGATGGAGGAGTGCGCGCTACAAGCACTCTGGGCTTCTGTGTTGGACATCAATATCAATAGGATTCGGACCACTGACAGTTTTATCCGGCTGGGTGGCGACTCGATCCTGGCCATGCGACTCGTGGCCACTGCGCGAGAGCATGGATTCACCTTTACTGTGGCTGATATCTTGAAGGGGAGGCCACTGGGTGAGCTGGCTGTGCAATTCACAGCTGATAATCAGACATCCCATTTCAAGTACACCAATCCTGCGCCATTTTCTCTGGTGCCAGAGGCAGTTGTGTCCCAGGTGGGATTCTCCAAAGCTGAGGTGGGGATGTGTGAGGTCGTCGATGTCTATCCGGTGACCGATTTCCAGAAGTATTGCATTGCATCCCTACAGAGATGGCCACTCGGGTTTTGCTTTCACTCTATATTGATCTTCCAGCAGACATCAGTGTCTCGCATCTGAAGGCAGCCTGTCAGCGCCTGTGGGAGTATCTCGATATCCTCCGCACGGTGTTTGCGGAGATCAACGGCAAGATCGTCCAGGTGGTCCTTCAAGGCCTTCCACTACCATGGGATGCTGTTCATCGGGATGTTGGCGATCTCGATGCTCTCTCCCAGGAGATCTATCAGGATGATATCCAATCCCGCCTTGCGTTGGGAACGCCATTCACCAAGTTTATTGTGAGCCAAATCGGGGGAGGACCTGCCCGGCTGACGGTGCGACTGTTCCATGGGCAGTATGACGGGATCAGTCTATCAAGGGTCTTCTCCTGTCTCGCAGCCTTCCTAACGAATGCGAAACCCCCACCGGCAGGTCCCTCATACTCTGGGTTCATCAAGCATAGCATGCAGACACAACCTAAAGGATTCCAATACTGGAAGCCGCTCCTACGTGGCGCACAGATGACTCGAATTGTCTCCACACTACCTGCTTCTCCCCTGGACTCTCGCAATGTGCTGGACAAACCCAAGCTCTTCCAACCGATCTATGTTGAGCGGCGGGTGACGCCACCTCAGAGACGCCGGGAGAACTACTCCCCAGCAATAACCTTCATTTCAACCGTCGCCATAGCCCTGGGTAAGGTCACCCAATCCCGAGATCTCCTCTTTGGCCTCGTCGTATCTGGGCGATCCAGTCTTTCCAACAGTCTCAAGGACGTTCTGGGACCCTGTCTCAACCTCATGCCGATCCGTGTTCAGGATCCCACCCATCTCTCTGACGTTCTCCCCTCTCTCCCTCGCGCAGCAGTACGCCCAGGGACAGCAATACGAGACGAGCCAGTTCTGGGAGCTGACGGACTCCTGCAAGGACACGGAGTGTGGGCCCAGTCTCCACAGCTTCGGGGTGGCCGTGCAGTTCCAGAATGTGGACGAGCACCCGGCTCTGCCCGGGCTGGACGCTTCGCTGCAGATCCTGGACGGGCAGAGCGAGCCGCTGCACACGGATACGATCTGGATACTTGCGAAGCCTGTTAAGGAGGGGGAGAAGTGGGAGATTGGACTGGCTGCCAGCCCGGAGTTCCACACGGAGGAAAGTATTGGGGCGGTGATGGAGGTTCTTGGGGGGGTTATTGAGGGGACTCATTGAAACAGGGTCATATCATGCAAGATATCTGGCCCTTGCCGCTCGATGCGCTGCAGAAATGTGAATCATGGTTAGTAGATGCAGTAGTCCATGCATATGCAGCAGGAACAGGGAATTCGTGCATCTCAAGCGGGGTAACCCAGCTGTATGCAGTCATCTTGTCTCCACTACTGGAAACTCCTGAAGATAGATACAATACTCGAAGCCCTAACGCATCACCAACCACCGTCCCAACTGCACCAACATACCAATATGCCTCGGGTCCTCATCCTAGGCGCAACCGGCTACATCGGCCTGCGCATCGCCCGCGCTCTCCTTGCAACAGGCAACTACACCGTCTGGGGCAGTGCCCGCAGCGCCGCCAAAGCCACGTATCTCCTGCAGAATGAGATCTACCCCGTAGAGGCCGACATCACCGACCCTTCGACCCTGGCCAGCAAGATAGCAGCCCTGAGCATCGACATCGTCGTCGACGCAACAACCGCGTACGACGCCGCCACCGCCATCCTGCAAGGCGTTCTGACCGCCGCCAGGACGCGACGCACCGCGCTGTTAGCTGACAACATCCACCATTTTCCAAAGCTAGGATTTGTGTATTCCTCCGGGGCCTGGGTCTATGGCTCTCCGGCCACGCGCGTGAACGATCTCTCGCCCGTGGGGAGTCGATTGTCCCAGGCACAGCCCGCGCCGATCTACGCCTGGCGTACGAGACATGAGCAGGCTGTTCTTGAAGGCAGGGAGCTGCTGGATGTCGCCATTTTACGCCCCTGTGCGGTCTACGGGGGGTCATCGTGGGTTTACGGCGTTTGGTGGAAGGATTTGCTTTCCCAGTCTCCTTCTTCCTCGCCGGATGGGAAGACGGGACCGGACCACGCACCGGGTCAAGTGGAGGAGCAAGGACAGATCAGCGTCCCAGCTACCCCGGGAGCGAGAGTCGGCACCGCGCATGTGGAGGATATTGCGACGGCGTTTGTAGCGGCCATTGAGCGGGTGGATGGCCGTCTGGGGAGCTGGCCGGTGTTCGATCTGGTGACGGAGATTTTGTCGGTACAGGAGATTGTGGAGGCGGCGCGGACAGCATTGGGGAGGGAGGAGCCCGTCGTGTTGACTGGTCCTGGTGATGATGGATTTCTCCAGGGGATGAGTCTGGTTGCGAAGTATGATGCTGCGCGGGCCAAGACGGTGTTGAGATGGAGGCCGAAAAGGTAGACTTTTTGGGGAACATGGAGGTTTTTGTGCGGGCATGGATTGCTTCACAGCTTCATCTTCTATTTCTACTGCCTAGCTGGTGCGTGGGAGGGAAGATGACCATGTCATGAGTGATTGATAGAGTTTCATATGGACGGATACGTATACATGTCTGATATGAAACAGCCCCTGTCGAACAACTATATACTTCCTCGGAACAACACTCTTTACTCTGCCTCAACCCTCTGCAATGCATCCACAAACCTCCCTTTCAGCTCCTCCGCCTCCTCCAACCCAACACTCACCCGAACAATATGCCTCGGGACTCCGTACTGCGCCGCCCACTCCCCCTCCTCCCAGTGCGCCAGCACCGAATACGGCAACGCAATCGTACAATTCGTCCCGATACTCGGACCCTTCCAGACATTCAAGCCATCAAAGAACGTGACTGCGTGTTTCGGGTCCTTGAATACGATGCTGAGGAGGTATCCATACCCTTCTCCTGGGCGGCGGTACCTCTCGTACTGTGGCCGAGAGGGAACGAGGGTGGGATAGTTGACAGATTCGATCAACGGATGGGTCACAAGAAACTCTGCCAGTGCCTTGGCTGTTGTGCTGCATTGTCGAACGCGAGAAGCAAAGTCCGCGCTGTTTTGGCTAAGGACGATAGCGTCGAGCGGGAAGACGACATCTTCGTAGGTTTGCTGGAGGGAGGTATGAAGGTGAGTGTAGTGTTTGGAGTTGGGGTTGATGATGAGACTAGGTCAATTTGTGAGCTCTTCTGTCTGTACTTCATGCCTTGATCTTAGTCGAGGACTACGACCCGGTTAGGGGAAGCATACCTGCCACCCATGACATTACAAGCACCACTGAAGATCTTCGTCAGGCTGGTCGTGACGACGTCCGCGTGGGGCAAGATATCCACATTGATAGAGGTGCCGATGGTATCATCGATAACGACGACAAACCCGTATTCATCGGCGAGTTGCTTCACACGGTGGAGGTTCGGCGTGTATAATTGCGGATTCGAGGTGATCTCACAGAACACCACCGTGATGTCAGTTCCTGCGGCGAGGGTGGCCTCGAGCTGATCCAGCTCGTCCTCGGTGCCGTGGCCGTACATCGTGAACTCGTCGTATCCGCAGTCTCGCACCAGTGGACCGGTCCCTGAGTATACCCACCCGTATATCACCGCGCGAGCTTCTCCTGATGCATGTGCCTGCAGGGCACGCGCAATCGTGCCGATCGCCAGCATGCCAGTCGGATACAGGAAGACATCCTCCACACCGACTGGTTTCGTATCAGGGAGCTGCGATGTAGTTGATCTTGCGAGTGTCCATTTAATGAGGTCCTTTTCTTCCTGGGATGACGTCCACGTGGGCAGTTTCGTGCCATTCATACTCGACGCTGAGGCCGATGTCTGGAATGCGTCCTGGTGAGCCTCGCACGCCGAGTCCATGACTGAGACCCACTCCAGACAGAACTGCGCATGTCGATTGGAAAGACAGTCACCATGATTCAGCCAAAAGAGAAACGCGTCGGTCGCCAGGCTTTGGGGAAACAATGTCGCCACAAAGTGTGCCCATCTCCGGACTTCCGGGAGCTGGTCAGTACCACTGCGTACACGGAACTCGACGGCGTAAACCTGCGCATTGGCGTCTTTCTTCCTGAGTGTCTGGCTCAGACGATCTGCAGCGTTGTGTGAGGGGAAGATCCAGCATCCCAAGCCCGGGGGATGCTGGAGTCGATCCATGACGGCATCGTGGAGGGCCTTGACGGAGGGACAGTAGCCCATTCTGCGCACCTGGGAGTCAGTCATCCTTTCCACGGTCAGTGTGGAGTCAACTAGATGCAACTCACCGCGGGTATGTAGTTTGCTTTGCATGCTTCACCCAGTCCTCCCCGGCCATATTCGCAGCCACCGATGCCCATGTCGGCAGAGACACGCTGATAGCCTGTACCGTCCAATGTGGCCCGGATCTCAGTCATCTGTCCACTGATTCATTTGGGAGTGTGGGCGAAAGTGGCACTGACATTAGGGTCATTCGGCGGTAGCGAAGTACCCAGCGGATGTGCGCCGGAGACTACTTGGTTAGGATCGGGCCGGTAATCTCCCATGTTGCCGATATCCGTGAGGAAATTGATCAATTGCCCTTGCAGTTTGCAGATACGTATCGTCCACTTTATACACAATCCCAAACCCCGCATGGAGGGGGACTGGAGGCGCGGAGGTCATCAGACCGAAGCGCCTCATCTGGAATTGAAATCCGTCTCGATTGCGCCTATGGGGTCGTGGTGAAGAGTTTGATGCAAGCGCATAGACCGCGGATGCACCATGACGAGGGGCCTGCATAGATCGAGACACTAGCCCGCTATCGACCCTAGGGAAAGTGTCCAGCGGAACCGACGAGGTTGGTGAGGTACTGTCCGGCAAAGCAGGTGACGGCCATGAGGGCGTAGAGAGGCCCATTTGCTGCTTTGGAGAGATCTGGGTTCTTCGATCCACCGACTTGCATGTTTTCCTGGCAGACCAGATACCTGTTCGGAGGCACAGAGACCGTTTGGCTGTAGTTCAGATTTTGTCAGATGATCCTGCCTGTACATCCTGCTGAGTGGTGCGCCCATTTTGCTTGGAAGACGAGATATAAAACAGAATCAGCTATTCTGAAGCGTCAAGGTGTTGAATTGTATAGGTTTAATACATCTTCATGGCCACCTCTGACATCACGTTGCTGTGTAACGCCAGTTCCCCGCGCGCACGTCGAACGAGGCCATGATGGCATGACTTTTCGACACCAGAGACTGCCTCGGGTATTAGTCTCTGATCAGCCTCGCTCGTGTAGGGTTGGGGTTTTCACCCATCGAATGAGATTGTCGTGATCTTGGCGCCGATTAGGGGATCCAAACCCTATAAGAAACCCTATGAACGACCATCTTCCATCCAACACCCTCTATCTTCCTTCTACCCGAGCAGAAACTCATAATAACAGCGTTATGACTGCCTCCGTATCCCAGATTCATATCCCCTCTCTCGACAACCTCGAAATCTCCCCGTCAATCTCCTTCGAGCCGTTCGAGCTGCCTCCCTCGAACCAGCGCGTATTGACAACCCCTCATCCCCGCAACACCGTTATCCCACTAGCCCTACGTCCAGCTCTTCAGGACAATGAGACCCTCAATCTTGACGCCGTAGTCGAAACAATCAAGTCCCTGCGATCCCGCGATGGGGTCTTCACGAAACAACTCGCCAGGCACGGAACGCTGCTCTTCCGCGGTCTCCCCATCCACAACGCCGAGGACTTTAGCAAATTCGCCCATGCGTTCGGATACAAGCCGCATGAGATCATGGGCATCGTAGTCGACCGGCCTCTGCTCGCGCCGAACGTGGCGCCCGCGAATGAAGCACCCAAGGAGGTTCTGATATACAACCATAACGAGTCGCCCAGGTACCCCATGCGCCGGAGTACATCTTCTTCTATTGTCACCGCGCGCCTGAAGCTGGCGGCGAGACGCCTATATCCTCCTCGCTGGAACTGTTTCATCGCGCGCAGCTCGAGATACCCGAGTTTATCGCCGAGCTAGCGGAGAAGGGCATCCTCAGCCAGGTCACATACAAGGTCGACCAGCAGTATGTTGGTGGTTCGACGCTACGACAAGCCTTTGGGAAGGAGATCCTTGACAGTGACGACGAAGATGCTCGACGACAGAAGGTCGAAGCGCAGATTGCCCGCTACGGACGGGGCAAGCACACGACATGGAAGTGGAGCGACGACGGCCAAAGCCTGGTGCTCACGCATCGACTTCCTGCCATTCGGACACAGCCTGGGACGAACCTCCCAACACTATTTACGGGTTTGGCGGCGTACTATAAGAACACGGTGGTGAAGGCCGGATCCCGGAAGAATGTCACGCAGCAGCTGTTTGGAGATGGCACCCCCATCCCGGAGAAGTATCTCGCTCATCTGGCAAAGATCACGGATGAGATCCGTGTGCTACATAAATGGAAGGAGGGTGATGTGTTACTTTATGATAATGTGATTGCGCAGCATGGCAGACAGCCGTGGGAGGGCGAGCAGTCGGATCGAGTTGTCATGGCGAGTTTGTTCGATGGGCCGAGTGTACCTGGTGCGTATGGGTTTGGAGAGTGGGCGCAGTTAGTTCAGGCACTTGATGGATAGCTTCATCTTCTGTGAGGCTTCCTGCGTGGTCCGAATGTCATTACATTATCTGGATTGTCTATGAAGTATTGTATGAAGTCCAAGACGACAGGTGTTGGTCACGGGATTCCGCATTGTGTATTTTTTAGCACTATCAAGTTCATTCTACGGGACGACATCTACTGAATGACGTGAGTCACCACAGATACACCCGCATACTCCGGTTTGTTATTAGTAGTGTCGATATATAGCTCGTCGTAGGCATCGATCTACGGCTGCGGAGATACTTTACCTCGCCTCGGCGCTTAGGGCATGAACTATTTCTTACTAACGGGCATGTGAATAGTGGCCATGAGATCAGCCTAAATCAGCAGACTTATCCTATACATAGAAGGGAAATGCGTAAATCGTTGATTCAAACAGGAACAGACGACATCTGTGTGTTACTTCTATTTCAAGATCGAGGACCGACAATCAAGCAACATGACCGAAGAAATCAAACGATTCTCCAGAGAAGAAGTCTCCCAGCACACGACAGATGGCGACATGTGGGTCATCATCGACAACGCCGTGTACGACATGAGTCCCTTCCAGGAGCAACATCCAGGCGGCAAGAAAAGTTTGTTACCCTGCATTCTCCTGCACCGCTGTGACAATCCTGACCAGGCCGCTGATGCTGTCTTTATCTTAGTATTGCTGAGTGCTGCAGGAACGGACGCCACCAAGAAATACCGCAAGCATCACGGCGAGAAAACCATGGCAAGGTATGGAGATAACCTACGCATCGGGTTTCTTGATGGATCGGGTCCTGGCATCAAAAAACCTGCGGAGAAAAAGGGTTTCTTCTCTCGTTTTCGCCGATCAGATTAAGTTTCTCCAATACCAGGGAACACTGTTTGGCACAAGAATATGGGAATATTCATTATTCGTTATCTGTGGCTATCACGTATATACAAGATTGACATCCGCTCGACCGGAGAATACATATATATACTGCGCACAACCCGCAATCTATCTCATCATATCCGATCCTAGACATAGTGCTAGATAAATCCCAGCATCTTCAACAACTGAATAAGTAGCTCGGCAACATTTCCAAGAGACTCAGAATACTCATCTGTATCAGCCTCCGGCAACGCCTTAATCGTACTCAGGATCGTATCCAGCAATCATCCACAAGACCCTGCAAAATCCCAATCGGCTCATCACTCCCCAGCAGAAGACCGATACCACTATTAATCACGTCATGCAACAGCGGTCTTATCGGCCTCGTCGCACTGATCTGAATAGACTGGAAGGCTTTCTCCCAGTACGGCAGATGTTCTCCTTCGTAAATCACAGACACGCCGGTCGCAGAGGCCATGACAAGCTCGTCTTTGAGATATGGGATTTCCGCTCGAAGAACGTCCTTTACCCCCTTCTGGACGTTCTCTGTAAATATCTTGGCCTTGACATCGAACACGTTGTCGCCGGGGACGATGTTGTCGACTTGGACGACTGCTTCACCGAGTGTGACATTTGCGATTATGACAGCCAAGGTGACTTGTCCCTATAGGCTGGGGTTAGGACCTGATTCCCAGGGAAATCTGGAGGGCGAATACATACTAAGAGTCACCGACGCGGGAGATGGGTTATCGACAATAGCCTTCCCATACACGTTATAGCCGTCTGCATCCGCCTCTTGGATACCAAACTCCTTGATATCCAGCCCTACAAAGTTATTAAACCCTACAGACATAGTCAGCATAGATCCAGCCAGACATTTGTGGCGCCAGAAGAAGCTTCAAGCAGGAGTGAACAGTACCTGCAAGTTCAACCTGCTTATACAAGTCGACCGACGTGTGAATCTCTCCAATCGACACTCTAGCCTTAGCGCTACCAGCAACAACAAAGGTGGGGTTGTATGCGACCTGTTCGACAAGCCTGGAAAACTCGTCCAGGTTTTCGAGTTTGAGTTGTTGGTTCTCTAGGGTAATTCGTTCTTTCTGACCGTACGACAGCTTTTCCTCCAAGTTCACGCTCGCAAAGGGAATGGGGTTCTCTCTTGTGTCCGGGAGAAAGAAAGACACATTCATGGGTTCGAGCTCGACTTTCAGTGTATCTGGGACTCGGACCTGAGTGAATACTGAGAACTGGATAGTGTCGTTTTTGGGGTCTAGCAGGGTGATGTTCACGTCCGGGATCGGGATGCCGTCGACTAGGTACAGCCCGAAGGCTGGAGCTGCGTAGATGATTCTGTTTCGCTCCTGTTAGTGTATCCCAAACAGAAATCTTTTGTAATCATCAAGGCGGCAGTAGAGAAGCTTACAGAAGCGGAAGACCAGCTGCGAGAAGTGCAACTGCCAGTAAACCATAGCATATAAAGTATTTGGCAATAGACGAGTTTCCCCACCCCCTGAAGCACAGTCAGAACCTCATTGATCAGAGATGAATTGCAGTAGGGAAGCTCACTTCACGTGTTTGTTCCGAGTAATCGGTCTATGCTCCTCACTCTCATCGTCCTCTGTCGCCTCTCCTTTTGCTTCTTTCCTCCTTCCAAACTCGCACCGACATACATCCTACTGGTTGTTAGCGAGGCATCTTCCGAATCATTTAGTAATCTTACGGTCTGTCCCGGGTACTCTGAATGTTGAAAATAACCCAAGGATCCGCAGTGCTCCCTAAACTGATGATTAGCTTTCCTGCAATAGACCACAGTAGACTCCAGATAATGGGACAAGTCATGCTTACAAAGAACGCACTCGCAAACCATGAAATCGCAGCGATAAATGCAAAAGCCGTCCCTGCAGTGTAGGTCGGGCAGTTGATACCCGGATCAAGTCGAAAGCCATAACAGCTCGATTCCAGGAACTGCACAAAAAACGATCAGCTTTTCTCTGGCTTGTATACATGGCCCATACTAACCTGGACAATGAGGGCAAAAAGAGCAGCCAGAGCCCATGCTAACCCAGCAAATAGATCAAACAAGAAGTTCGGATATGGGGGTATCAGCGCCGCAAACACCGTGACTCCCGCCAGAACCTCAATATAAATCATCAGCTCCGAATTCCACGAGGCATTCTGGATAAATTTGCCATTCAGTCCGATCACGATGATGGCTGAGGCAATAGCGCCAAGCCGAGACAGGATCCCGAACACGGTGAGAATCATATTTGCAACGGAAATTGCCCGATCCTGTGGAGGAATAGGAATACCTCTGGTAATCTCCCTCTCACCTTGGAGCTAAGTTGTGGGAAGACCCTAGATAATACTGCCATTCTATCTAGGTCCCGTATGTTCCTCTCCAGTGGACAATCCTTTCCGTCGACATCACCAGGCAAAGTGGTCACCCCGGAGGAGCTTAAGCTAAGCCCGGCCCGCGGGCTGGGTTCGGGGGTCATACATTAAATGAAACCGACAATGCGAGCTAGGGCCCCCAGATCCCTGAGGCGCTACCCCGGGGGGAACGGCATATTTTAGGTTGGGTTAGATTTTCTTGCAGAATTCAAGCTCGATTGGATCCAGGGTCTCATGGTCACGGGTTGCATCTTGCTACCTGCCGGGAGATCCTATTGCGGCAGTGGCTTTCTTGTGCTCTGGATATGGTATGTGGACTCTAAATTTTGGACATACCGGGTAAATTCTGAAGTATATGATATATTTCCATTAATAGGTAGAGCAGCTCATGTATTCATTTCACATTGTTCAAGCGGGAAAGACAAAGAAGATGGACGGAAACGAAAGAATATTGCAACATAACACCGTAGAAATCGAAAATATCCATGTCAAAAACATAAAGAGAACCTAATGTATAGACCATCATCCCTCTATCACTTCATGCCTTGACAAGCTGTCCTCCCCGCCTAGCCATACGCTTCCTCACCAGCCGCAGCGAATATGTCTTCGGGAACTGTCGAATGAAAAGTGGAGTGAACGGATAGATCCCCGACATTCCCGAGACGAAAAGCCCCGAGATTGCTCGAGACGACTTGGATGATCGCAAACCAAACTGCTCTCGAATGCGAGGGGGCAACTGCTCGATGGTGTGATGCGACGGACAAACGGCATCGCAAACCAAGCAGCCGGCCTCAACCAGAGAGGCAGGCTCTTGGGGTCGAACAGATCCTTGTGCACCGTTCTGGCGTCGATGCTCACGTTGAGGTGGTTCTCGATCATGTCCTTCCAGTAGCGTTTGAAGGCAGCGAGGTTGGCGGGCCACATATCACGCGGCACCTGCAGGGACGTGCCCATGACCGAGTAGGCTTGGTAGACGCGCTCTGCCCGCGCAGGTGGAAGAGGTCCATAAATCAGCTCATACATGCCAACCATGGAGGCGTAGATGGTGGCCGCAACCCAGAGTTGAAGTCCAGGGTCCATGGCGTCGTAGGCCTTATCCTTCTCACCACCCTTGACTCGCGAATGTGCCTTGTCTACCCACGCCCGCATGGCAGCCTTTTCGTCGCTGTCGCCGAAGATCATGACATAGATGTACATCTGGGTGTATTGGGCTCGGCTGATTGCGCGAGTGGCGAATGTGCTGTGGTCGGCGACACCCTGGCCGACCTTTGGGTGGGCGATTTGCAGGAGGATAGCAGCTGGTCCACCAGCGAGAGCGATCCCTTCTCTGGCTACCTTTTTCAGGTCTTCGATAGCCAGGGGGGACTCGCCTACTTCCTTGGTGCCTTTTTCGATAGTGATGGCCCAGGAGCCGTTGGATGAGATCTTCTCCACATGCTCCAATTCGTCTAAGTTCTCCTTGAAACCCATTGTGAAGGTTGTAAATGTAAGGAAGTATGATACAAGAATAGTCGTGGAGAGAGAAGCAGGGGGGAGGAATAGACAGAGATGCAGGACAACACCTTCTGATCTCCATACCGCAGAATCCTTCTACTATATCTACTATCTACCAAACCTTGCCACTGATACATCTAACAGCAGACAGGGATACCCGAGGACCGTCAACCGCGAGCCGCTTCGGCGGCATATAGTAGGCCTATGATTATTATGTCTATGTTACGTGTTTTCCCCTACGCCGCACCCCATGGGGTACCCCATTGGCAGAGCCAGGGAGTCACAGGGCAAATAGACAGGTCTGTTGACGCCTGGAGCCCAAGTAGAGGTAGGCATCTGCGCCTGATTCCTAATCAATAGTCCACACCCCCATTTTGCCCAGTCCACCTACCAATATACAGGCTGAGAGGTGGCGCTAGATGTATCAGACTTAGAGCCTGTCCGCCTCAAGGTTTGTCGGCGCATCGGCCCGCGGAGAATCAGTAGCTTAGATTGGCCGTTAGACCCTTCAAGCACCGGTACCCCGGTATCCCCGCAGTCATACTGATGCTTAATTGGTTCATGATGACTATAGAGTGAATGTCCGCAGCTAGTTTTATCAAGAGGCCGAAGTATGCGCTTGACCCCTCCATTATTCAGTCGACCACAAAACACCGACACAGGTCGATGCATGTGCAACTTCATCTCAAAGGGATACCTCCCACGTGTAGCCATACACCCTGGAAGAAATGGATCGATGCATGAGTGATCTTCAACATAGCCTCGTTTGTACCCCGCTTGTTTCAACGTTGGCTATGGAGCATCGCGAGCATGATCTATCTGCTAGAGGCTCAGGGTTGAGGATATCATAAGATCAGGCATATGAAGTTTATGGACTCATTATGAATCCCATGCTCTCATGTTCTCTGTTGTCATGACGCGATAGCTGTCTGGGTTTGACCTTTCAGAGTATTACCACGTGACTTCAAATCGTTCAACCTTTCCCTCATTTTCATGACAACCGATCATGGGCAGCAGCATAGACATCACATGCCTGGCGATGTTGTACTTGCGATTATGGTGACAATGTTTTCTTATCTGCTTCAGATTTCTCTTCACGAGAAGAGCCGCTCGGAGGAAACACTCAAAAACACTCGAAGCTCCTTTGAGATATGTTGACAGACTATACTACACCCGGACCTACGAGCATGACATACGTATATGGCACGAAACAGTCAATTCTTTGAGGGCTAGCAGCCAGTATCATTGTGATCATCATGCATCCATATCAAACATTCATCAACATGTCTCCTTCGTATTCTCCTCGAAAGGGCCTTTGATTAACAGTAAACCCACTCACGCCTTGAAAACAATATATTTGAATTATCCATAGTAGAACGGGTCCTGTCGTATATATATCACCGATAGATGGAAGTATCATCATATGGCCGATGGGTTCAGAGAGACATTGCCGATGAGGCTTTTGGTGGTAATTCGTGGTCGGGAGACTTGACGTTTTGGAAGAATCATATCGAGGCCGTTGATCATTTTCGCGTTTAAACTTGATTGACATCATCGGATTATGGTGGATAAAAGTGTGGACTTCACCATATATATCATGCTATTATGGTAGGCATTCATCCCTTACTCCATGTCGGATAGCTCAATATCTTTGGTTACCACCAAGGTACCTGGCAATGGCAGTGCGAGCGCGAAAGAGGGAGGACGAGCATATGCAAGTATTTGATGAGTTGCATATTGCTCAAAGTTGTGTAGGTATATTATTTCGAGGTGAAACTTGTTTCGGAGATTATTCAGGATGATGTTTGAATCTTGATTTCCGGCTTCAGGTATCACGATGAGGATGATAAGAAAGTGACAGGGTTTCTCCATTCTTTATATCCAGCAACGAAGATAGTTTTCATATTGAAAATATCATTACACATGCGTCCAGCCTCTATCCACCATGCCAATTCATGTGAAGCCGCCTTCCATGGTGTACATTCCATGGTTCTCGGCGCTTATCTGAGGGCGAGGAGGTGCTAGAAATCCGACTTGCTCGCGGACGAGACCACCTCACAAGAAGCAATTGGGCTCGATCTCGTCGTTGCATAATCACCGAGCCGCACCGGGAGATCATGAACTGTCTGCTATAGGACAGACCAAGCTTGCGGTAGACCCTGGGGCCCACAATCATGCTAGTCACATATCTTCGGGCGGCAACAAAACCCCGTGGGGTTGCTAAGCCAGGGGGCAGATGAACTATCATTCCAACGACAGGGAGCATGTGTTTCGGTCCTAGCGAGATCATCAATGTGTTTTTCGGGAACTTCTCATGTTACCCTTGCTATGATCCTGAACGGATCGATCTGGGAATTTCCTACGGCCAGGTTCGGCGTCCATCTATCGGTTGATCTTGATGTCAGATTGAATAAGATGCATCGGTAAATTGGGAGATCTTCCACCGATGACAATCGAATTAATATGGCAAAATCAAGGTTTTTCGGTCCACGGAAGCTCACAGCTAGCCTCAACATAACTGTCTCCTCAAGGTCTTTTCCAAGTGATCAATATCAACCTGGCATTAAAATCCTGATAAGAAATATATTTCTACATTGAACGCGCCTTCTTGTGTTGTCTACCTTCAAGACGCCCTGTTCATTTGCCGGGCTCTTACTCTGTTACCACCATTGTCTGGACAAAATTGCCCCGTCCCTCTCTAGCCGTACCTCACATTCCAATTCCAAGATGCGTTTCTCCGGTCTCTGCGCAATTTTTGCCCTGGTCAACGCAGTCAGTGTCGGGGCCGAGCGAAGAGACGTTGCACAGAATGTTGAGCAGCTGAAAGTTCAACTGTAAGCAACAAGTACAAAGCCTGCGATACTTTTCACCGTGCTAACATTTTGTCCACACAGGACATCGCTATACAACATACTCAAAGCATTACCTACGGCCGTTCAAGAAGTACAAGACAATAAAGCTCGTGCAGTTCTTTGGGAAGCTTTATCGACCCCCACAGCGACCGCTGCGAGGTAAATTCCAGGCATGGTGATCCTTGCCGCTGTGCGCGGCACGGAACCCTCTTGACGGGGACATTCCAGTGGCACAGGGTTGTCTTTGCGGGTGTAGCCTAGGGGTATTGCATTTATTACGGATACTTTTGAAGCTATGCTATCCTGCGGGGCCGCCAGTCCTGCATTGAAAGCAGGTGGTGCACTGCGCGCATTATCTGCGGTTGCTTCGGGCATATTTGACCCGACCATGGATTTGGAGCTCCTTAGAGCAAGCTAAATAAGTGGTATCTGAGCACTGTAGTTTGAGCCTTCATAACATCTCCCTTTGCCTGGATTAGAATAAGAATGTCAGTAGCATCCGTGGAGTTGGGCTCGGCCTCAGTATCATTAATGGCACGTCTTGCGTCTATAGGATCAAGGCTTCGCCTTTGCCCATGAATGTAACCAAACCAAAGCAATTTGTAAGTATCTTGAGCCAGCTGAACTGCAATGCATCTGTGCTTTCACTTCTTCCCATGTCTTTCCTGTTCGGGAATGCAGCGCGGACAGCCTAGTGTACAAAAGATGGCGAACCAAACCAGCCGCCAAGCAAAACACGATAGACCCTGAGCCACGAAGACCCTGCACCCGAGGCTCGATGGCTGGCACTACTGCATGAGCCTTGTTTAGCCCCAACTTTGGCGTCGGTCCGGGTTAGTGTGCGCTTTAGTGCCGTCCGTCGGCCCGACAGGTGGAGAAGGCATTCTATACTCCTTTCGTGATCTGTCACGGTATCCTGTATTCTCCCTCACCTCCAGCATCCGCGATATTGTGGCTAGTGATCCTCCCCGAGCGGCACAAGGGCCGTGAACTGAGCTACTGACCTGGCGGGGCACACCACATGACGTAGCGTACGGTGAACTCCGATTTTACCGAAGCTACTCTGTCCTATGAGGGGTTTAAGGGCTTGGATGGGATGTAATCCGAAGGGAATGCCGGCCCTCGTGACGCACGACGACTGGATCCTCACACGGCATTGCGAATATGCCGTGCTCGTAGCTTGTTCCGGGTGGATTGCATTTCCTACGTCAGCTCACCGAGCCGTAAGTCACGATTACATTCTCTCGCTTGTACGATCGAGGGAAATGCCAGTGGGAAGTGGAGCGTTATCTTTAACATAGCGGGCCTGTGTAGTGTCAATGGTACAGAGTACCGATTCCTTCCATACGAATGTAACCATTTGCGTGTCAGTCTGATAGGGTTTTTCGGCAGCAGCTTCAGCAGACGCATGCCGTATCCACAGCGTAGCAGGTAGACTAGTGTTGGGGTTAATATAGTCTGTTCAGCGTCCTCTCGGGTTAATACGCGCGGCTAATTGAGCTTGCTCTTTCTCACTCCGGGGTGCCAGCACGCACGAAGTAGTTTCATGTTTGTTGAAGTACTGTCTGACTATCACTCAAAACGTTGCTCCACGACATCTTCTTCCAGGAGAAATGAGTGCTGGCACAAAGATCCCCTTACGACTGGGTCCAAACGGAATGCATCAGTCCTGGAGGTTGCCCAGCGTCTCATTCTCATGATCACGACCTGCAGAGTCAACGTCGAGGACATGAACCGGTACGAAAGCGAGAGCGCGCGTAGCATGTACTTGGTGTCGGGACCGGAAGGTCCGGTGCGATGTCTCTAGCCATGGGATACCGTGTACAAACTGCGAACTCGACAACCAGGATTGTGGCCTTCAATCAGTTCAGCAGCGGTGGGTGCAACCTTGGAGCTGGATCGTGACGCTTTACTCCCCTATGTGCTGATCGACTGTTTGACCACGCAGAAAATTGAATGCCGATCGTCCTGCCGGGGAAAATGCCTACTCATACAGCCAACGTTCCTCAGTGTCCAATGCCCCAACTGAGCCATCGATCTTTCGATCAGCGTCATTCAACCAAGGAAGCTCATCAAACCCATCGCTGATATCAGGTGAGACAGTACTCCCTGTCCCCTTGATAGGGTCTCACATCTGTGGCAAGACACTTATGGTTTCAGGTGCATTTTTGCCAACTTCAATACCTTCAACCTACGGTGGCCAGAGATCAAGCAGCATATGGCAATCCATGCGAAACAACGAAAGCTCTTCAACGCCAAACGTGATATTCTCGTACTACCCGTTCCTGAAGCTGCCTGGTCTTCGATCAATACTCTCGGAGGATCTAAGATATTTGAACGCCAAGGGATGTCTCCACGTTCCAGGCCGGGAGGCCCTTGATGAGTTTATGCGCAACTATTTTCTATACGTCCATCCATGCCTCCCTCTTCTCGATGAAGCGGACTTTTGGAGAATATACCGCAATAGGCAGTTCTCGTCGGGGAAGGAAAAGAGTGTTTCGCTGTTCACCTTGCAGGCCATGCTGTTTGCGAGCTGCTCGGTATGGTTTCATGGACTCGTCTCTCCTGGATCCGGACTAATGATGGTTTAGTTCGTTCCATCTGCCACGATCAAGTCTGCTGGCTTCTCAGATGCAAGATCAGCTCGTAATAGTTTATATACCCGTGCTAAAGTCAGTACCCTTCTGTAAACCACACAATTCTATATGCTAATATGACCAGTTGCTCTTTGACCTGAAATGCGAGAAAGATCCGCTGTCCTGTGCCCAAGGCGCCATTCTACTCACCTACCAAAGCTCATCCGTTGACCTACACGCCGGCAGCCTGTGGCTAAGCATCGCGATCGAGAATGCCATGATCTACGGCGCCCATCGAATTGAAAGCGATGATGCGGCTCTCCAAAACGATCCATATAGAAATACTCGGAAGCGTATCTGGTGGTCAATCCTGATACGAGACCGGATACTCCCGTTAGGGTTACGTCGACATCTTCAAATCACACCTCGGACGTTTGATCTATCCCTCGACCCTATGACTGAGGCCGACCTTGAGGACGAGATTTACAATTCGGAGGTCTACGATCCAGACACCAAGCGACTTCTAGCAAAAGTCCTTCGAGTTCAGTGCGAGCTATGCATGGTGCTTACAAATGTTATCATGCTGGTATATGCACCGAAGGCGTTTGGTCATCCACCAGTGACCGAGGAAGATGATCTTCCTATCACAATCCGACAGGTTGATGAGGGTAGGAGAGCTCTAGAGGACTGGTCGAATAATGCTAAGGCAGCACTCGGACCTGCCATCAACACAGAGAGGACACATGAGTCTGTGGCTCTGTACTTTGGTCTTACATTCTTATACTACCAGTAAGGCTAACGTCTATCAAGCTGATCTACAACGACACTGACCAGATTTATAGTGCAGCTCGCCTGGCGCTATGTCAGTTCGAAGCCCTCACCTTATCAGTTCATCAAATCCAACTCCAAGATCCACACGAACCGCCATTTGTCCGGATACAAAGCGAGTTAGAAGACGGCATCGGGTGCATAGACGACACTATGAGAAGGTTCCTGGCTCGTGGTCTAGTTCACCATCTTCCTATCAGCACGTACGTATACCTCTTCTCCCTCCTTCAACTGAGATCCTATTCTGATGATGAACTACCAGGATTGCTTACACAGCACTCCCACTCCTCCTCAACGCACTGGATATCAAACTCTCAACCTCCAGATCCCAGACAGCAACCCGCAAACGCCGTTTCCGCCACTACGCCAACGTCATGCAACTCTACCAAGACCGATACGACGGCACCGACAGCGTAGCAACCTTCATCCAGAAGGCCCTCGAGTTCGCCGGCTCCTTGATCACACCCAAGCCACACGAGTCCCATAGTACGTCCTCCATCCCAATCCCCTCCCAGATGACAAAAGTCCACCTAACCCCCAAGACCTCAAACCGTCCACCTCAGACAGCTGGCCGGAAGTCTTCTCCCGCAGCCCCCAGCTCTACCTCCGCATCTCCCTAGCCCTAGACTACGCCTTCACCTGCGGCCATTTCCCCGAGGAAACAGAGCTCACCAGCCTAATCGGTACCTTCACCCCCAACCAACCCGCCCAAACGCAGTCGCAGCCCTTCTCCCAGTGGCCGGCGAAGGTACAGGGGCAGTCGCAGCCTCGCGAAACCTCCATCACGTCATTTAGTGACCTCCTGGAGTCCACTAGTGACGACTACGCTGACGAACCCGAAGAACAGGAGCCTCCCAAGCAACTGCCTGCCACGCAGCCCAGTCCGGCGTCTCTCGCGGCCATCTTGAATGCGCCGGACTCGCCGCCTGCGCAGTTTGGTGATCAGAGTGGGAGTTTCTATACGTTTCCGTTTACGCCGTTCTCGCATCATGAGGAGCTGTCGCATGTCGTGCTGAATGAGAGTCCGAAGGATGAGTGTCATACTTTTTTCAATTTCGAGTCGCCGGGGCCTGGGCTGGAGGGGGAGTCGGGTCCGTCGTTGGAGGAGGAGTCGGGTGGGATGAAGGGTGGTGATGTTGGGAATATGCCTAGTCCGACTGATTCAAAGTGAGGGCTACCTACCTGCTCTAGTTGATTGATGGTGAAATAGGGATAAGAATGTTTGATTGACTGCAGTAACGATGAAATGTCCATTTTGGTTTGTGATATATTCAAGCGAAACGAGATATGTACTCCAAATGCTACCTAGGTTGATTGACTCCGGATGAAACATCTATCTTCTTCTCCTTCCTTCACATTCTCCCATTAATATCTATCTCCCTGTTCCCGTAGACATCGTACGGCCCGGTGTTGAGCATATATGGCTGGTTCAGCGTCGCCTGGTTGATATACTCTATCAGACCCAGGTCCAAGCTCTGCTTCAGATCGGGTAGAGCAAAATTCTCCAATTCCCCGTTATACCCCATGTCCTTAGCTGGGAATAGAGGTTGCGTGTCGGCCACTGATGTAGACGGGCCAGCAGCTCCGCGGTCGGATGCCAGGCAGGCATATTGAGGAAGTCCATGTTAAGGTCCTCGTCGCTGTGATGGGCAGAAGCACTCTGGATATCGTAATCCATACCATAGTGGAGGTTCGTCTGCTCGGCAGGATTGTGCTGAGGTTGGAATTCTCTCGTATCCTGCTGAGGCTCGGCGAATTCGCTCTCTGTCCCCGACGTATCCACATCATTCGCAGTTGGCAAGACGGCAGATAGCGGCAAGGTGGCGGACGAAGGACACCAGAACTCGGCGTTTGGATCTCGGTTGTCTGATGGGTCCCCTGCAACCATCCACGGTAGTTCGATCTTCAAGACATCGCCCACCTTCGGCCGCAGCAGATCGGGCAACGCGTTGTCGTGGGGAAGTCGGCCAACAGACAGGCCGTAATCCACAGACGTCGATATCAACAGGTACAGAGGGGGTAGTAGAGGAACAGGTCTAGCCAGTCGCTGACTCGGTTCCTTGACGGGTCCAGTGGTATTAGGTCCGTGCCGACCGCATCTTCAATCAACTGGTGCTCTTCTCGAACGAGGAGCTCCTCGGATACTTTGTAGACCAGCTGAAGAATTTGGTTCGATCCGACCGCCACGAAGTTCGTTACGTCGTATAGATTAGCTGATCTCCGGTATTTTCGGCGAGAAGATCCAGTCGTTGTTTTCGCACCAGCATCTCGTCATGTGCGCGGGCTAGTTTGACATCCAGGGCGGACACGATTAATGGCATCGCTACAAAAGCGAGGCTTTCAACGCGATATGTTAGAGAGACACCAATTTATCGGTAGAGCTCAACTTACAGGCAGAGAGGGATTGTCTCTATGTTTTGCCGATCGCTGAAATGCTCCATGTTTTGGTTGAGGCCTTCCACGGCATTCTTCAGATAGTCACGGCATTCACACAGCTGATCAACGTATG
The DNA here is from genome assembly GCA_039763685.1 of Aspergillus micronesiensis. Lineage (NCBI taxonomy): Eukaryota > Fungi > Ascomycota > Eurotiomycetes > Eurotiales > Aspergillaceae > Aspergillus > Aspergillus micronesiensis. Next base: position 274,715 of record JASHHO010000087.1, on the reverse strand, counting down.
TCTGTCCTGCAAACTTGGAGTGGCTTTCAAGGAGGAGTGCCTCGTAGTGGACGATGTGAAGCTGGGCGGTACTGTTCCATGTTAGTTTCCACGCACGAAAAGTATTTAGTTTACCCACTAGTAATAGAGGTAGGTCATTTTAATCATCGTGATAGCCTCAGGAGGAAAAACTTCCGCCGAAGTGACGGACTTCAGCCGGAGAAAATTCTTCTCCCATTTGAGCAGCTCCTTCTTGGTGTTGGATATCCCACTCTGGTACGCCTGGAACTTCTTGAACGGAAGCGAAGGTGAAGACGCGCCATACGACGTGAACATGAATGACACCATATCAGTAACCAAGACAGCGAGACGACATTGTTGTTGCAGCACCTCGATGAGCAGACGCTTGGAGTTGCGATCATAGACATTCGAGTAGTGAATCTCGCCCGCAAAGTCGGCTTCTTCGAAGTAGTTTGCCTCCGCGTTGAAATGCTTCGAAGTCACCTGTGTTCGTCGTCGCAGTCCAAGACACAAGATTCGGTCGCGTAGTAGAATGGACCACCATAGCCGCTTCTTAACACAATCTTCGACTTGGTCTGCAAGGGGTGTTGGCTGCTTTCCGAGCATGACAGCGCTCTGTGTTGCGTTGGCGAGCCAGAGGCTTCCTATTTGTGGGTCATCGGGAGAAACGTGGTGGGATAGAAGGATGGCTCCTTGTGCTTTGCTGAGGGATCGGTCTTCGGCTTTCAGGTCCAGTAGTAACTGAAGCAGGCTAGTATTAGCAAATTCTGTCTCTTGATGGGGGACTATAGCTGGCATTCCAAACCTTTGCTCGGTTGTAGAATGAGTTCCTTGCGACTCGCTTGTCACTGAATCCACATTGCCGGATACTTTCATCCGAGACGTACTGTTTTGATGAGCATATGGATCGGAAGAGCTGGGCACCATACTTACGGAACAACTGGTGAATAACATCGCTTGGAAGACAAAGACGGATAGTTTCTGTCCGCCACTGACAAATGAATTGCCGCACTCGAGATACATATGCCAGAAACTCGCTTCATCGAGCACTGGCGTAGATGGGTGTACATGGAGGAAGTACTGCTTCACAAAGTCATCCAGGGCCGGTTGCGCTGGGACCATTAGACAGCCTTTCGAGACTAGGTAGGATATATTCTTTGTCCAGTGATCGCGTGTTGTTAAGATCCAGGAATGGGTAGTTTGAATATTCGACATGACCTGGCGACGAGGACTTGGCTTGTTCATCTAAGGAAGCAGAGTAAGTTGTGGCCGGTGACCTCCGGATAAAGTATCCACATACTATCTTTCGGCCCTCTATCAAAAGAAGGCTGCTCCTCGGACGTAGACGACAGTATGCTTCCGCAGGGTTGTAAATCCTTGAACTAGGGATCGGTCAGCGACCATCCGTGACAGACATACAGTATACTTACAATCTGGGCAGTTTCTCTCGCAGCACGCATTTCTCCTGGCCATCCTGGATACACCGGGTGCAGGGACAGCCCCTGAAGGAAGCATCACAGCGCACCTTGCGCTGGTGACACCAGACACAGGCACGAGAAGCCCGCCTACCACGATGGAAAATCATTGAGCGCTGGCCAGGACTCGATTCGCGGGGACCCCTTTCGAAAACGATCACAAATTCTTCGCGTTGTTATTTGTACCACGGTGCATGCATCAAGTGAGATGTCGGACGATAGAGGGAAGGTCTTCTCCGCTCCGGGTCACCAACATGTCTGGATATCGGCGGAGGAAACGACTTGCCCTAACTAAGCCACGCCAACGCCGCCTGTTCGAGGGATGGGGATGGGATCCGGATTACGCATCGCATACGAGCGTACGAGGAGCACCAACCACAGCGCCTGTATTTGCTCCAGGGCCATCAGGGTCATCTGAGCCTATCAGTCTTAAGATCCGTGGTAATACCCCGCACCAAGCGAACATAGGATGGATCTGCGCCTGATGACAACATGTGCATCCTTCTGATTTCGCTAACGGCATCCTGTCGCTTAAAATTTCTGTTCCTTCTTTCCCCGTGGGATCCCCACGAACACACGGGGGAAATCTAGCTTCCCATGGTCGGAGCACTTTAGTTCAAATGACAAAGCGGTCATAGGGCCAGAACGCTTCCCCAGCGCGCTGCGAAGGGGTTCTCTGCAGTGGCCACGGGCCTGCGTTGCGAATAGCTTATGCGCCGTAGGAGTTTTAGGTTCAAGGGCTCCACATCGTGCCGAAGCCACCGGGTGGGGTGATATACCAAACGCCGTGGACCTCGATATTAGGACGTGCCGTTCCAAGGGCCAACTGCCCGCGAGTTCCTGGCTCAGCATGTGAGACCAGACGAAATGGGCGGATTTGGGGGTGTTTCCCCGCCGTCAAGCCTGCTGCTAGTTAGGATATATATATTAAGTGGTCTCCACCTGACAGATTGGGCGCTGGGCTTTCAGCATCCAAGAGGAGTGCGTGGCAATGATTGGCACGTATTCTCGGGTCTCGTCCTGAATCAGCCAGGATGTGCCAATGTCCACTTTTGATTAGTGGGATTCTTCCACGAGGGAAAATATTCCCGGCAATATGCCTCGATCCAGCGAGAATCCGGGGGTCTTCTGGGGAATGAATCCACTGGAAAGGCTTAAGATAGGACTGCCATAAACCGTTGCGATCCATCCCGACGTGGAAGCAGACAAGACCGGGTATCAAGCAGGTTTGGTCTACACGCTTTCGCGATAAAGAGCGGATCTTGTGCTGGGTTTTCATAGCACCAGTAGCGGTCGATGGTCCCGATGCCTAGAAACTAGTCCTGACAGTTGACGTTGATCAGATCTCGTCGGCTAGTCCACACTGAGGCCCAGGTCTAGTCATCAATTGAACTCTAACAGGACTGAGGCCGCCAGATCCTGGCACGTAGGGATGGCAGGAAGTCAGAAGAACTGACTCATTTTCGAGGTGACCATCGCGAGAACTGACACAGTCGACAGGATAGACCCCTGCTCCTTGACAAGATACCAACAATGTCTGACGTGCATGCTCCTCGGTATTGACCAGACGAACCATCTTCATATGATTCAACTGGCCGGGACTCATCGCAACACATTCTCATTTGGTCGTCGACTGCACGAATCTGTCGATGCCTGTCTAGTTCGTGAGCCAGATCATCCTTAGACTCCGAAATTTTTCCGATACCCGGCATTGATCGCAACTGATCTCGGCCGTTGCACCTTATTGCGATTACGGACCACCAGGGCTTGGTTCGCCAGGTACGGACAAGAATCAGGGGAATGTAGTCAGTCATCATCAAGACGATTCACGCAGGAACCCCTGCCAAGCCATTGTCAGATACTTCTCCTCAATTAAAGTCCCACATGGCAGACCACATGTCAGAATCACTATCGCCTTCGTCTTGACATGGCTGAGACATACATCCTCCTGCATAGTGGTCCGCCTCGAGGCCATTATCTGGCTGAGAGCTCTTCGTTCCTGTGGATAATCACCTGAGAGGCTCTGAAACAGGATTGCTGCATGCATGGATGATGTTCAGGGGTTGGGCTGTGTTTGCCACCACTTTTTGCCGCCATCATATTATTCAAGGACTCAAGGTTGGTCATTGTGGACTTCAAGACAAGGCAATTTAGGCCGTCCGCCCCCAGATGAGTGTGAGGAGATGCTTCGCGGAGATTCCCCATCTGCCCCGTTTACCCCATCCCAGCGCCACAGGCGTTCCACATCTCGACACGACTCGTGATCCCAATGCCGTTTTTCCGGTGGACTCCTCGAGATAACATTCTCGCCCGCCGTGAACAGCCATGAAACAATTGGTGAGTTTCTCCAGGTCTCGCCCAGCTCATGTCTCAAACTCTAAGACGTAACATAGGCTGTGTATGGTACTCTGTATCAAAATGCCAAGAGTATGGGTGTGGTGGTCCCGGCAATGTATACCCGCACCGTTGAGATAGGCCTGAGATTTGGATCGGCTTTGGCCAGCAGCAAAGTTCGCTAGGGCCATTCCTTTACGAACCGACCCGAACCCGAAGGACGGTGTCAGGACAGGAATATGAGCTAGGTAGTTAGGGTAGTTAGGTGTTGGACGCGCGGACTGTGCGGTGTTGATTGACAGAGGGACGGGCCCAAACAGGCAGGCTGCAAACACGGCAAACATGTCTCCAGACTGTATGTCACGTGACAGAAGCCCCAATCAAGACCCATCCCACGTGATCTGGCTCGGAAAGTGGGCCTAAAAATTTTGTCTTTTTTATCTTTTGTTATCGTCGCGGGCCAGATTTTCCATCCATCACCATTTTTTACTCCCAACAATCGCTCACAATGGGTTCCGCGCAGGATCACACCAAGAGAGAGAAAGAGACAGAAGGTCTCGGAGGGCTCCAAGTCCTCCAAGTCCCGTGTGGTGGAAGCCGAAGCCGACGATCAGCGCGAGCTCGCCGAGACCACGACAAAGAAGCAGAAGAAGGTCGTTCCTGCGGATGAGCCCGAGGCCGAGGCCTCTGACGCGGAGTCGAACAGACGGAGAACGGAGAGACCGAGACGAATGGTGAGAAGGAAGATGCCCTGCCCTCCACTCTGGGCCTGTCGCTCCCGGGCGCCGACGCTGCGCCGCAAAAATTCACCGATCTGAATCTGTCGGAACCGAGCATGAAGGCCATTCGCCAGATGGGCTTCGAGACGATGACGGAGATCCAGCAGCGGACGATTCCCCGACGCTTGCTGGTCGCGATTCTGGGTGCTGCGAAGACGGGATCCGGCAAGACGTTGGCTTTCTTGATTCCCGCGGTGGAGATGCTGAGCGCTTTGCGCTTCAAGCCGAGAAACGGTACCGGTGTGATCATCATCACCCCGACCAGAGAACTGGCTCTGCAGATTTTCGGTGTCGCCAGAGAGCTCTGCGAGTTCCAGTAAGTTCTTCACCCTCCATTCACCTAAGACGGTCGCTAATGGGCATAGCTCTCAAACCTACGGTATTGTTATTGGCGGTGCGAACCGAGAGCCGAAGCCGAGAAACTCAACAAGGGAGTTAACCTGCTCATTGCGACCCCCGGACGTCTGCTCGATCACCTTCAGAACACACAGGGTTCGTGTACAAGAACTGCAAGGTTCTTGTGCTTGATGAGGCGGATAGATGTTTGGATGTTGGTTTCGAAGCTGAGCTTCGCCAGATCGGTAAGCTCGGTTCGTGTGAAATATGCGATCATTGCTAATTCAATTGCGATTAGTCAAAATCCTTCCCTCCGAGGAGCGCCAGACCCTCCTGTTCTCCGCGACCCAGACCACCAAGGTTGAGGATCTTGCCCGAATCTCGCTCAAGCCCGGCCCTCTGTACATCAACGTCGACCACCGGAAAGAGCACGCGACGGTGGACGGTGTCGACCAAGGTTCATTATCTGCGAGGCGGACAAGCGATTCCTCCTGCTCTTCACATTCCTCAAGAAGAACCTGAAGAAGAAGATCATCATCTTCTTCTCCAGCTGTAATGCCGTGAAATACTATGCCGACCTCCTGAACTACATCGACCTTCCGGTGCTTGCGCTGCACGGCAAGTTGAAGCAGCAGACGCGGACGCAGCGCTTCTTCGAGTTCTGTAACGCCTCCCAGGGCACTCTTATCTGTACCGACGTGGCGGCGCGTGGACTCGATATCCCGGCGGTCGACTACATCGTGCAGTTTGATCCCCCGGATGAGCCCAAGTCTTATATTCACCGTGTCGGTCGTACTGCCCGTGGTACTACTGCAAGATTGGTCGCTCGATTATGCTTTTGCAGCCGTCTGAGGTTGGATTCCTCAATGTCCTCCGTGAAGCTCGCGTGGTTACGTCTCATAACACCTCATCAACCAGATGAAAACTAAAAGAGATTTAGCCCGTCGTGGAATTCGAGTTCCCTACCAAGAAGATCATCGACATCCAGTCCCAGTTGGAGAAACTCGTCGGCCAAAACTACTACCTGAACCAGGTAAGCATCTCGAATTCGCCCACCACTACCCCACATACTATGTCTATCTGCGAAAGACGGCTACCGGGCCTACCTCCACGCCTACGCCTCGCACTCCCTCCGCTCGGTAATTCAACGTCAACAAGCTGGACTGGTGAAGATCGCCAAGAGCTTTGGGTTCACGACCCCGCCCCGCGTGGACATCACGCAGTGGGGCGAGCATGGGCAAGGACAAGGTGCAGGGACGACGGAATTACGGCAGTCAGAATAAGCAGGGACCGCGGTTCAAGCGTCGGGATTAGTCCTTCCGTCCGGTCCGATCGATACCATACCAATTAGTTTGTACCATAGATCTTGAAAAGTGATAGATTATGCTTAATGATTAGCGCTGCATTTGTCATGTCGCTGTGCTGTGCACCAGTTCGTATCGATAAGATCGGAGCAGATAGAATTGGTGAGTGGATAATCGGAGATGATGATCCACTCGATCGTGACGGACTGCATATTATGTGATTGCCAGTCATCAGATATACTACAATCTCCACTGTATCAATGGAAGAATCCTCCACCTGATCCAGTAATCCAACGAGTATCCCTCATGCAAACTCCAGACGCCTAAAACAAACCAACCAACAAACCACCCACCCGCACACATAAGCATCCAAATCATACCATAGGTATCCATATACACCCGCTAATAATCACTTTTCCATGCATCGAGGCGACCAGATCCAACCAGCCGAAGACAAGACAAAATAGAGAGGCTAATACCGCGACGACGCCGCATCACCATCTAGTACATCTACCCCACTCACAGTCAGCATCCCTTCGACAATAAGCACATAGACCCCGCTCCCAACAACAGCAACAACACAACACCAACCAGAGAAGCAAAGCAAGAGAGGAAAGGGAGGAGGAAACATACACCCCGACTCGACATCCTTCATAACCGACTCATGGCGAAACCCGCGCAGATTGCGCATGCGCACGGCGCGCATGTACTTCTGCTGCTCCGGGGCATAGTGGTAATTATCCCGGAGCGATCGGGGAAATAGTGTTTGAATAGGGCGGCGCCGAGGGTGACGGTGAAGAGGCAGGCGACGATGACGATGACGATGATGGCGGAGTTGGAGAGTTGGGCCATTCTGTGTGTCTTTGGGTCGGTTGGGTTGGTATAGTGAGGTGTTCAGGTAGTAGGTAGTAGGTAGCCAGGTAAGGGGCTTTGTACGCCTTGATGGAGGATGGATGTGTATGAGGGTAGGTCAGTCGGAGGGGCGATTATGTGTGCCCAGTCATCGCTGCTGACTGGTCTGGCGTCTTCCAGTGGGCACGCAGAAAGACAAGGAATACCTAGGTAGTGTGTAGGGAGGTGTCTGGGTAGTACCAATCAGCCGGGAAGAAGTTATGAATAGGCCGGGCACCGGATTACGCCGGAAGACGAGCCCTGGGCGAGCCTATATATAAACGGCCCAAGAGACAAAGACCAGGCCAGTGTAACCCAGGCTGTGGCCGGTAAGGAACCTCGACTGCATCGCTGGGTTTGGGCTGATTTTCTGCAGGCAAGTGATGCCATTGTGGCTGGAGTTGCGAACAGACAAACCTTGGAAGCGATTGGCCAACGAGAGCTGTGGAGGGGGGCGCAGTCCGGAGGCTTCCATTCGTCGAATCAACTACATGGTCCTAGGAGAGACTGAAATGCCTAGTATGTACTCCTGGTTATCATCAACTACCTAGGAACACTCACTATTTAGTTGTCTTCCGACACATTGCACGATTGATTTCTACTATGTGTAGCGACTAGTCTCCCTCCGAGACATACATCGGCGCAAGTCCTGTGCATCCAGATCCAAATATAACTGCTGACGAACCTCCTGCGTTGTTTCATGGTTCCGCGGATCCCGACCCGAACAAAGCTTGTCGCTGCGGTGGCCCATGATATTGATCAATCGCCCACCTCAATTTTGGTCCAACAAAGACCCAAGGACGGTCCAAGGCAAGACCAAGGCACCACCAGGCACCAGGCACACAAACATCAAGTCTCTTGCCAAGTGCACAGCCTTAACATCTCAGACTCGACATGCATTTCATAAGTCTATGCACAGGGTCTTGTCGGAGTAAACACCATCTTCAATTCCCCCATATACATCACAAAATTATCCTGCGCCTCCTCGATGAATCGCCTCCCGTCCTCCCCGGGAGCGAATTGCATATCAAACGCCATCACCATGCGGGCCACCGTGGTGCGGAGGTTGAGCATTGCCAACGGTTTTCCAATGCAGTTGTATGGGCCTGGGTTATAAATAGACGGTTAGTCCGATCGCTTGACTGCCAACCCAAATGCCACCACGCGAGCCGAGCCGATAAACTCCGGCAACCAAGACAGCTGCAGAAACCCCAAGGAGCTAGAAAAGTCAAAGGAAAGACCTACCAAAGAGTGAAAGGTGCAAACACGCTCTTGTCCTTGATCAACTCGGGGTTCTTATACCACCGCTCCGGGATGAATCATATGGTCTCTCATAGCAGAGTTGCGCTAGACACCCCCATCACCATTAGTTCCACTCATTCCCCACTACACCATCTCACTCAACGTCTCCAGCAGAATAAATCGATAATGAGGGAACTTACATCTCGCCATGACATACATCGGACAATACACCGTCATATCGCCCGGAATAAACACCTCATCGATCAGGATACCCTCAGGGGGTGTCTGCCGCTGCAACGCCCCAGGAACCGGAGGGTACAATCGCAGAGCCTCGTTAATGACCCCGTTCAGGTGACTTAGATTCGCAATATCCGAGTGGAGGAACTCGCCGTTTACGTCCAGGTACGGCGTCAACTCGGCACGGAGCTTCGCCACCTCCTCGGGGTGTCGGACGAGTTCGTAGAAGACGCAGGCGAGGGTGCATGCCGTGGTGTCGCTGTCCACACTCGTTAGCAGATGCACAGAACTCTTCAAAGGGAGATATGTACCTCCCCGCGATGACGATCAGCCGCGAGTCGGCATCTAGCAAGAGTTGCTCCTGCGGAGTCGGCTCTTTGCCCTGCAGATGGGTGATCAATGCAGAGCTGACATCCGGAATCTCGGGTTTATTCTGGATAGATCATTAGCAAATTCCTCCAGCATCATCCCTCAAAACCAGAAGGAAATGGGAAGAGAAGAAGATAGGGGATACCTTCAACCGAAACAACAACTTCTGCCCACAAAATTCCAAAAACCGAAACCAATCCCCGACAACCCCGGAATCCTCAACAACGTCAACAACAACCAAATCGGCACAAACAACCCAATCTGGCTCATCGTCGTATTCAACAGCTTAATCGCCCAATGATCCTCCCCCCGTTCCAGACTCTGAAACCCCTCCCCAAACGTCAACTCCCCCATCACATCGAAACTATATAGATTCACCCACTTGCAGACATCGACCGGCTGGCCCTTCATGCCCGCCAACCTCTCCACCAGCAGCTGCCGGTACTTGCGGAGGCGCTGCTCATACCCTCTAAGCAGCTTGTCGCTGAAGGCAGCAGCCCAGACCTTCCTTCGCGCAGCGTGTTCCTGCGGATCGCGCATGTTCTGCAGCGCGATGCCGGGGTGCGTGAAGTCGTAGTAGGCGGCTTTGGAGCAGCGGGAGGAGGCGCTGTAGATTGCCTCAACGGCTTTGGGGTGGGTGATGGAGAGGTCCGAGGAGCCGGTGCGGACGAAGAGGCCGTAGCGGTTGTGGTATTCGTGGAGTTTGTTGCAGAGGTCGTGGTCGAGTTGGGTGGAGAGGTAAACGGTGGAGAGTTTGGCGCCGAAGGGACCGGGGAAGTGGCGCGTAGAGGGTGGAAGAAGATGCGGTAGGTGGAGACTGGTGTAGAGGCCTGTCAGGTAGGCTCCTACCAGTCCTGTGGTGAGGGTGAGGGCTGATAGCCATGGCTGGAAGAAGAGGTAGTGTGCTGATGCGGTGCCGGCGATGATGCTGGCGAGGAAGTACTTGAGGTATAGCGTTCCGTAGAGATGGTGCTCGCCTTTGTTGAAGTATGCGATGTGCGAGGCTACCCCCGCCGCTGCGGCGGAGATGTAGATCGTTGCTGGGGGGACATTTCGCGCTCAGCGGACTGAATAGGCTGTTCCACACTTTGAGTCCATTTTACCATTCTTGCTAGCCGGGTATTTATACCATCTCCGGGGTTTGAAGCCACGCCGAACTTCTTATCAATGCGTGTTCGTAGACAAACCCCGGCCCTGGTCTGGTCTCCCTGCAGGACTATATTAAATGCAGACGCCGTCCGGCATTCGAGGAGTTCGTCTCAGCGGCAGTGGTTTGAACACCATCGGAGTATCTGGTTTGCTCGCTCCAGAATACTTCGGCTGCACGTTCTGCAGATGTGATTATGCTTGGCGCCACAATATCAGACAATCACCCTGGGAGCCAATCTGCACGGGCGCTTTGCGCCGACTCAGCACTCTGATTGGTCACCCCAGTGGCAATCTCCAGAGACCAAATTCCGATTGTGGAAAGTGGTGAAGCTATTCTAAGAGCTAGTCATCGTCGCTGATATCCCATATACACCCGGGCCTTGGCGACTAGCGTGGGAAAGATAGAGGATGATGATATGTAAGACTAGTGCTTCCTGTTTTTCCTTCAATCACATCTTTTCAATTGACAGGCACAGTGCACCACGAAGAAAACTATGTACAAATTCCTCTTCACGGATAGCCGCTGACTGATATATACAACCTAAGCTCAGCTAGCCAATCTGCTTGCTTCTAAGTGAATACTTTACAAAGCATTCATGATAGCAGTGTAAGCCTCCTTGGGCTGGTAGTTGGCGTCGAACAGCAGCGGGTTGGTACTCGCGCGCCACGAGTCCTACAAGTCGTTAGTAATGATATTACGGATGAGATATCATTCACTGACCTTGTCGGAGACACCCCACGAGGTAATACCAACACAAGAGGGGACGTTGAGACACGCGTTGGCAGCCTACGTCACGCATTAGCATTACTTTCCCAGCCGGGTCCATGCAACACCGCACTCACATTCAAGTAATCTTCAGGCGCGGCACCCTCGATATCAAGCTCCGTGATGGCGACTTCCGAGACACCGGTCGAGGCAAGAGCTTCCAGAGCTGTAAGGGGAGGTCAGAACCATGAGTTGGGATAGATGACGGAACGAGGGGACTTATGCTTGAATGCCGGAGGAGGGGAAGTATTGGCTGCGATAATCAGCACCTGTCAGGTCTATTTCATCTCAGGGGAAATATGCATACTTGATGTGTCCTTGAGATCCGATTCCGTCGATTGGGACGCCCTCGCCGAGCAGTCTCGTCACCAAGTCCACCATGCCCTGGGTCTTGGCATAGCTGGCAGAGTCCAAGCTATTACAAAGAGTAAGTCTTAGTCCCTCAAGGCAACATAGAAGGTACTGACTTGTAGTCGTTGATATACAACTTGGCGTCGGGGTCGGCCTCCCGGGCCGTCTCAAAGGCGATCTTGATGTAGTCCTCGCCGATGACGTTGAGGAAGACGTTTTTGACGCAGGGATCCGTCCTCCTCGAGAGCCTCATTGACGACGTCCTATACCGTTTAGTGAACGGCCTTCCTCGCTGTCTATTATGATATCCACCTACCCAAGCATAGATCTGCCCCTTGTACTGGCCCATCACGGTGGTGATGTGGTTCTTCATCACCTCGGTCAAGGTGTTTACATCGGAGATGGCAGACACCCATGAAGGGAGCTGGGAGAACCAGACTATGCTATATGAGCTGGTATGGACTTCAGAGAGGGTGGATTGGACATACCGAGTGTGTGGCCACGGACGAGCATGTTGTTCTCCATGGCATAGTTGACCTAATCTCGTCAGAACCTTCGACTTTCTCTTATCGTCATACGGTAACCTACCAACATCTGATCCAGCAAAGTTGAAGCTTCCCTGGGATGCTGTGATATTGTCAGCCCACACTCATATGCTTCCTAACAGGGGCCAACCCACGCTCAGCATCCCACTTCATGCTATTCTCAGCCGTCAACTGGCCAAAGTTGGCCTTGATGACCGCCGAGTTCTGGGTATCCTGCAGCAACGCCTGGTCGGAACATGTTCCCCAGTAGATCTTGTCATGGTTGACAAAGGCGGCATTGAGCCCGGTGGCATTCTGACGACGTCCGATGACCGAGTACGCCGACACAGCCGACGCACAGAGGGCAGCGCTCGCGAGGTTCTTGATGTACACCATGTTGACCGTTCACCTGTGACTAGGGATCAAAGAAAGATCGATATCGAGAAGACTATTCCAAAGATCATGGACAGCTAATAAAGCTAACAAGACCACTCCTGCAGACCGATCGGCCCACCCACTCCTATTTATTACCTACGTACCTAAACACCGACCACTCACGACAACCTGACAGGAAACGTCAACGGCGTCCACCCAAGCCACGGCTTTAGGCTAAGTTCCCACTCTTTCCGTTTCGGGCGCGGACCTGATCCATGAACGAGCATATTCAAAACCAGGCATGTTTCAGCCAAGATCCAAAACGCCATGCCGCCGAGGGGATCGACAGCTCTATTTCCGTTTCCCCGCAATGATCCCCCGCTCCGCTTCAATGGAAGTTTTTCCTGCAATCTTCAGGCTGAAAGGGTGGTTCTCGGCGAGTGGGAAGTTCTGCAGAAATGCACGCGTTGGGTCTCGGAAAGGATGTAGAGTTCCGATGGGTAATTGAGTCGTCATGAGACGAGCCAATTGGGAGAATGGTCAGCTGGGTGTGGTACGGAGTAGGTGAGTGGTGTTTTTTACTAGATTAGAAGGGGCGTCTTGGTTTCTTAGGGCTGTGGAGAGTGTCTGTTGTTGTTGCTGGGGGGGTGAAACCATGATGGAGCGTTGTGTGATGAGGATGTCTCCATGGAGAAGGACTAGAACAGCCAAGATTCAGACACTCCACATAGCCTATTCGCGTTTGGTTTAGAAGTCGCATGTTTCATTGTGATAGATGATCGAGTCTGTAACTATTATCTAGGCAATTTTACTCTTCTCCGGAGTTTCTCCCTCGATAGGCTGTACATCAGAAAGATAGTCTGCCCCTTACCCTCATCTCATCGTCATCCGTCCAACTCTCCCTTCTGAACAATCTCCTACTTTTTTACTTACTATCTATCCACTACTAACATTTTACAACTAAACCAAACAATGTCCTGCACAGTACGTCCTGCGCTAACTACCTACACGATGGTCGCACAGGTTCGTCTTGATACACTTCGATTGAGACCACAACTAACATACTGAAAAAGGTCAATACGACCAACCACTATTCCCAACATATGCATCCATAAATCCCACCCTACCCCCCCTACCACCACCCACGACTTAGGTAACCAAGACAGCCTCAGATACATTGTCTCGACCACCATTCTTCTGCACACAAGCAATACCCCATAAACACACATGCCTGACTGGACGTACACTTCTCCCATAGCAGAATCGCGTAGCACGCGTGTCCAGGATATACGCCAGGGGATTAGCAGAAAACCCCGTCAGACACAGCCTCAGACCCCTCCACATCCGGAATCGAACGAGGCAAACAGATGGTCGCGGGATTGAAAGCATCTTGCTCTGCACAGAAGCACTATCCGCTTTATTCCAGATCTCCTTGCGTTCGTTCTTCTCAGTCTCGTTGGTGTAATGGTCCGCCCAGTTGAGCAGCGCGGTCTTGCTCAAACGCACAGCATCGATCACGTCGCCTTTGCTGTTGTAGGAGCGGGCGACGCCGTCGTCGGCAATGTGGAGGAAGCCGTCGCATTTTTTGAACATGTGTCTCATGGTGTCGAGGGTGGTGTCGTAGGTCTGTTGGTTTCATGTCAGCGGGGATTGGAAAGGCTAGGTAGGGTTGAGGGAACGTACGGTGTCTGTTGTAGGGGCTGCATAGACGGCGCTGACGGTGGCCACCGCCAACGCGATGATGGAGGAGAAACGCATCTTCTTGGGTTGGAGAGTACCTGTATGTATGGAGTGTTGTAGTATTGGTTGGATCAGCGTGAGATGCGTGAGGTCCGCCATACACTCGGGATTTTATACAAGAGATACTTTACCCTCATCGACAGAGAATCTGCCTTGCCCCGATCATCCCGTCGGTTTCCTGGATACTTGTTTCTCGCCACGATGTTGCCACGGTGGGATGAGCATTCAAATGGGGCGATTTTCCCAACTCTCGACTAGGGGAGCACCTAGCATAGAAGTGGTAGCTTGGTACAACCACAAGATTTGGGGGCGATTCTGTTCGTGCGGGGCCACAGTCAACATATCTGTACATGGTATACTCCGATAGGCTTTTCACAATAGGAATAAGATCGCCCTGCAGATTATTGCCGGGCCTTCAGAAGATTGTCTTGGATGAGCCGTCCTCGATACTTACGGAGTACGTCGAAGCCTATCTCATATGGGGGCAAAAGAAAGCTATATAGCGTCCTGACCAACTCCAATTGCCTCATCACATCATCAACAACAACACAATCCAATTCCTCTTATCCACTCTGAATTGCTAGCCCAATCAATTCCCGTCTATCAGGTCGAAACTCCCTTGACTTGACCGCAACCATAAAGTCCACCACCACTGCTATCGCTTCTAGATACCAACAACAAGCAGAGAGAAGGGCCAAACCCAAACCCGCGAAGGGAATAAACTTTCCCGCAATTCCAGCCAGTCCGCTGCACAGATCAAGCCGAGGCAGAGGCATTGTTGGATCTTCATCGATGCTTAGCCCTCCGCCCCCACGGCATCCCGACCCTGGTCGACAACCACTCTGCAAGGGCCGGTCCAGTCACACACAAAGTCTGTCGTTTCAAATCGATCGTGCTTGCTGCGCCGACTAGCGACTCTGCCCTGGACCCAATTGACGGGTCCTGGTATGGTCCCTGTTGGTTGGTTTCCACGTTTCGTCACCTCCCAACATAACAGTACCCAGGAGACAAACCGGTGGCAATGTGAGTTTGGCCCCTTTGACCTTCACATTTGTAGCATGTATCCAGTAGGTTAGGTGTAGCATCAGAGCAACATGAGGTGGTGAGGGCTCAGATCTGGCGCCGTTCTGGCAGGGTTTGGGCAGTTGACACTTGTCTGTAGACTGTACTCCGTGCGGCGCAGAAGATCGTTTCCTCAAGGGTGAGTGAGATGTCGCGGCAAACTGTAGAGTAGATGTTTGATCTTTATCGAAGAAGTATTGTTGTTGTAACGTTTTGTGTGGTTTCTTCCGCTCTACGGCCCCCAGTCTTGTTAGACCAGCTACCTCTCGCATTATATATCGCTGTCTACATTATGGAAAGTTCATGACACATTGGTCAGAACGAACGACACACCCTCATCACCAGTCAGGTAGCCAGCACGCTAGTAGAGGTTTATTCATAAGCTTTAATGGTCACCATGTTCTCAGAAAAACCCAGTCAATTGTTGTAAACAATGATGCCTCGGGCATTGACGACTTTTTGGAGTGGACAATAGAGCATTACGTAATCAGTTGTTCTGATGGAATATAAAACCATTTTGTCGGCAAAAATTCATCGCCGGTCTTATGGTGTAGGGGTTAGCACTCTGGTTTTTGATACCAGCGACTCCGGTTCGAATCCGGGTAAGACCTGCTTTTTTGCATTTTTTTTTTTTCATCTTCTAAAAAAGTATCTTTTTAATACAGCTTGCCCTTCCTTCCCTTAACTATCTTTTTGTTATATGTGGATTATCAATTGAATGGTGTCATTATATTCGTCTCATCATCAATATTAAGTAACCTATGCACATCGATCTGTTCTATTCATGTCACTACCAATGCTGTCTTCGGGTCTTGCAACACGCCCTTGTGGAATACTCGACGAGCCCACTATCGACTGGAAGAAGTCTCAGTCGAGACTCTCTGCAGCACCCGTCGGGTAAGATCCGCCTGAACCCATTGCTCAATCAGGGCGACACTATCCCCGACCAGATGTTCGTAATTGGCGCCCTGGGGGATAAACATCGATTGATGGGCCGCCACCTCGTCCATATCCTCCATCACGATTGGTGTCCAGTGGGAGTTGGTATCGTGTTTCCAATGGTGGAGGGAGGAGAATGAATTTGCGTAGTTTCTTTTCCGATGGTTGTGAACTGACGCTGGAGTCGGTGGTCGAGAGAGATGCGGTGGTGTCTTCTGTCAGGGGTGGGGATTCCTTCGGTCTGTCGGGGTGGTCGAGGCGATACTTGTTGTTTCTCCCTCTACCTGTAGATGCTCTTTTGCATGGTTTAATTCTTCAGTTGCCGGGATAGAAAGGGTAGACGAGGACTTGAGAGGCTCGCTGTCGAGGGCCAAGCTGCTCATCGTGGAAACAGTAGCCTCCGACTGACTAAAGATACTCGGCGCTTCAGACGATTCCTTCGAAAGCGTTGTCGTGGAAAAGTCGGTGTTTTCGGTGATTTGAATCTCCCTCTCCTCAGCAGGCTTCTTTTTGCTCTTTCGCGATATGCGCCCGGTGCTTGCTGTGTAATAGTTGATGAATCGGACTCTTTCCGGGCTATACTCCTCATTCTCCAGCTCTATCAGTCGACGATGTCGTC
Source organism: Aspergillus micronesiensis (assembly GCA_039763685.1). Lineage (NCBI taxonomy): Eukaryota > Fungi > Ascomycota > Eurotiomycetes > Eurotiales > Aspergillaceae > Aspergillus > Aspergillus micronesiensis. Next base: position 258,223 of record JASHHO010000087.1, on the reverse strand, counting down.
GACGAAGCTCGGGGAAGTCATTCACGCAGTTTGCGAACTTAAAGGAGGAAACGAGGCGGTCGGCGATGGATCGGGAGATATTGTCTTTGTTCTTGTTGTAGAAATGCATCATGCCCTTGAAGAAGCCCCGTTCGACGCGGAGGATGTCGTTCTGGAATGGAGGGTCAAAGTTGGGGTTGGGAGGAGGAGGTTCAAAGGCCGCAGAGTCTAACGATAGAGGGTCTTGTCCGCCTGAGAGGTCGTTTTCCGATGCTGTATCCTTCTTGGGGATGGAGCCCATGATTCCAGTTGGAATGACGCGGGGATGAAGTCCCAGGAAGGGTACGTCGAAGTTCACGAGTCCCAGAATGCGATGTTTGGGTCGCTTCTCATCTGTTTGGAGAAGGGCCACGTCGGCAGCCAGAATGCCACCGAGACTGTGTCCTAGGAGGACGACATCGAGATCCTCTGCCTCGTGCGGCGATAGCCTGTATACATCTCCGTCAGTCTAGGTCTCCGATCAATCGGGTAGCCATACCAGTCGCTGAACTGTTTCACAGCCGCCTGAATCTCGCCATGGGACTTGTATCGCGGGTAAATGCGGGTGTAGACGACGTGCGACTCGCTCAAGAGGCCAGCTAGTAGGTCGTGAACCTGAGCTGGATAGTCCTGGAAGCTCGCACCGGAGCCCATGAAGCCATGGATGTAGATGAGGAGCAGTCGGCGCTTCTTGGTGTCGTGGCAACCCGCCAGCGACAGGCTGGAGAGCGAGCCTTGGGCGATGGTGCGGATGTTGCCCTCCATGGATGGCCTCGTGGAGTCCAGAAGTTAATTCAGACACTGGAAGAAGGGAACTGACCTGAACCAAGACATCGTCGCAGCACAGCCACAACGGGCATCCTGAAGGTCTCCGCACGGCCCGCTTGCCACCGCAATACAAGCTTATTAACGGAGAGGCCTAATCACAGCTCTCATGGAGGTGGAACAGGTTATTGTCAGGGTTGCAGTCTGGGCAGTACATACATACCTAGCTAGTACCCATAATAATCCGGGGAATCCCTCTCTCGTCCTACAACCATCACCACCACCATGAGCAATGATTCAGGGACCGACTCTCCCCGCCATACTCGCCCTATGTCGATCCCCAGGTAACCGCCGAGTCGGCCAACGTCTACCGTAAGTCAGCGTATCTCCAGGATGAATCTGAATTAATGCCCGAATAAGCGGACGGCCGCATTGACGTCAACCTCGAGTCGCGCCTCGCCAAGTCCATCGCGCAAATCGCCGACCAGGAGAAAGAAGTCTGGCACCAACCCCCACCAAGCTATGATCTCGGTCTCGCAACTCAGCCCGTCGCCTGCGAGGTCAAACTCAACATCGTCATCCAGATCGTCGGCAGTCGCGGCGACGTCCAGCCCTTCATCGCGCTCGGAAACGCCCTCCAGCGCCATGGCCATCGCATCCGCATCGCCACGCACGATGTCTTCGCCGACTTCGTCCGGGAATCATGTCTGGAGTTCTTCCCATCGGCGGAGACCCCGCGCAGCTCATGGCCTACATGGTGAAGAACCCCGGTCTGGTCCCGCAGATGAAGACCCTGCGCGACGGCGAGATCAAGAAAAAGCAAGTCATGGTCGCGGAAATGCTCGATGGCTGCTGGCGATCCTGCATTGAAGACGATCCTCTCACTGAGGAGCCGTTTGTAGCTGATGCGATCATTGCGAATCCGCCGAGCTTTGCGCATGTGCATTGCGCGCAGGCGCTGGGGATCCCGGTGCATTTGATGTTTACGATGCCGTGGAGCACGACGAGGGCATTTCCGCATCCGCTAGCGAACTTGAAGCCGACGTGCATGGATGCTGGGACGGCGAATTGGGTTTCGTATGGTGTAGTGGAGTGGTTGACGTGGCAGGGGTAGGTCGATATCACCAGAGATCAGGAACGGGGGACTGACATGTTATGGCAGACTGGGAGACGTGATCAACCGATGGAGATCCTCGATAGACCTAGCGCCTGTCCCAGCGACAGAAGGTCCCTGTCTGGCTGAAGCTTTGAAGATACCCTTTACCTACTGCTGGTCTCCAGCTCTGGTTCCACGCCCACGGGATTGGCCTGCTCAAATCGGTATGCATGGCGCTGATTGTGGTGGAAAGTTAAGATGACTGATATCTATAGACGTCTGCGGTTTCTTCTTCTCAGAACCATCCTCATATACCCCCTCACCAGACCTGGCAGAGTTCCTACAAGCCGGACCACCCCCCGTCTACATCGGCTTCGGTAGTATCGTGGTGGAAGACCCCCAGAAGCTCATCAACACAGTGATTGCAGGCATTCAATTGGCCGGTGTACGCGCCATTGTCTCGAAAGGGTGGAGCGAGCTGTCTGGGGCGTCAGATCCGAATATCTTCTACATTGGCGATTGCCCACATACATGGCTCTTTCAGCATGTCGCTGCCGTCGTTCACCATGGCGGCGCTGGAACCACGGCATGTGGTCTGTTGAACGCGCGACCGACTACGATTGTGCCTTTCTTCGGGGAGTATGACTCTCAACTCATCTATCTATTCAACTGGATACTGATCTAGAACCAGTCAACCCTTCTGGGGCAACTGGTCGCCCAGAGCAGGCGCCGGCCCCGAACCCATCCCCTATCTCTCGCTCGACCCTGAAATCCTCGCCTCTGCAATCCAATTCTGCCTCACCCCCGAGGCAGCATCCGCCGCATACGAGATATCCCTCAAGATGCAAGCCGAGTCCGGCGTAAAGGCAGCCGTAGACTCCTTCCATCGTCACCTGCCCCTCGACCGAATGCGATGCAGCGTCATGCCCGATCAAACCGCCGTATGGACCTATACCAGATCCAAGCCGCCGCTGAAAACTGTCCAAGACGGCCGTGGACATTCTGATCAAGCACAACCGGATAGATGCAGCGCACATCAAATGGTATCCCTTGCAGTCCATTCGTATCCCCCAAAGCAAGCCAAAGCTGATCTTAGACTGGAAGCTACCCATAAACCCCATCATAATCGAAAACCGCCGCTGGGACCCTTTAACAGGGGTGCTCTCCGCCGCAGGAGCCACCGGCTCAAACATGCTCCAATCCGCCGGCGAGATGTTCTACAACCCCTACAACGAATTCAAACGCGGGCGCGCAAAGCCCTCCGAGAGCACCACCTCCCTCACCACGTCTCGACCAACACCCCAGACCGAAAAGAAGAGCGAATGGCACATCCCCCAACAGCCCATATCCCGAAGAACGAGCGAGCAAAGTCCCCGTCCGTCCGAAGCAGCCACAGCCGGAAACATGGCCGGCGCAGCACTCAAAGGCGTCGGGAAATTCTACGGCACGTACTTTCGCGGCGTGGTGGTCGATATCCCGCACGCGGCCGCAGAAGGCTTCCGCCGGGCGCCGCAGCTCTACGGCGAGAAACCAAAGGACTATGGGACCGTGCACGACTGGAAATCCGGGGCCAAAGTGGGAGGGAAGAATTTCGTTGGGGGGATGGTCGGGGGTGTGACGGGGTTGTTTACGCAGCCGTTGAAGGGCGCGATGGAGGACGGTCCTCGAGGGGCGATGAAGGGGTTTGCGAGGGGGACGATGGGGCTAGCGACGAAGATGCCTTCTGGTGAGTTATTGATCCTGTTTCTTCTGCTTGACAGAATGGGGGCGCATTGCTGATGTCGGTTGTGTAGCGGGAATCGGCCTCATGGCGTACCCGTTCCATGGGATATCGAAGAGTATCGAGGCGGCGTTCCGGACGAAAACGCCGAAAGCTATTGTGAGTGCTCGATTACGCGAGGGGTATGCGCATACGGCACGGATGCAGCTGTCGCCGGAGGAGGAGAATGAGATCGTGCAGGTTTTCGATGTGCTTTTGAGCTCGATGAGTGCATGAGGAACGGAGGTGAGATGACGAACGGGTTTAGATTTACTTCCGGCAGTCTGAATGAATTTTTACTTGACATGTCGCATCTAATGCCGAGTATATCCTTCACTGATCGGGATAGAATGATGGCGATCTAAGAATGGCAAAACTTGGCGCTGAGCCATTGAATAACTGCCAAGTGAGTACTATCGGTTAAAGTCTGCCTGACGTGCAACACCCGCATATGAGGAGCTTGGACCTGACCTTGACCTGACATTCTAGGATGCTCCGACTCTGATGAACACCGTGCCCAGGGATCGGCGCAGCACTGCATGTGAGCTGCCAGATGTGATACTCCGTAGTCAAACAAGGCACATCTGATATCACAAAACCTTAGGCATTTCTGCCTGTCAATTCTTGGACCATCGGGACGCAGGACGCTGCAGAGGTGATTTTCACAGCAATCCTGAGCAGCAGAATGCGCTTCTTGATAAACACGCTGGACGTGGGAGCAATCTTCCTGTCCCTCATACGTCAATCACGTTGGATGCAGTGATACCCTGTTCTAACGTTGTAAATTAGTACAGTCCCTCCGATGGCGAGATACCCCTAAATGAACCCAGCATGCACTGCGAGAATGCAGCTCCAAAGGCCACAATTGGCCTCTTTGAATTCCTCTGCCTCCGACTGATGAAAGGCCTTGGAATACGATCGATTCACGGAGTTCCCGGTAGCCTGGCTTCCCTACTCACCAGCACGCAAAAAAGTACTAAATCTCAACACGGCAGGCGACTTCAGTCTTACATCGCTCGATTATGTACAAAAATGTGGCCTCCGATGGGTCGGCAACTGCAACGAACTAAACGCCGGTGAGAATACACAACACCCACCTCTAAAACCCATCTAACCCCAGACAGGCTACGCAGCCGACGGCTATGCCCGTATCAACGGGATCTCAGCCTTGATGACGGTCATGGGCGTAGGCGAGCTCTCGCCCTGAACGCCATCGCCGGCTCCTTCGCCGAGATGGTCCCCGTGATTCACATTATCAGCATGCCCAGCCGTCGCGCGCAGCAGGAGAAGCGCTGCGTCCACCACAGCTTTGGCGATGGCGACTTTGAAGTTTTCAAGAAGATGACCGTCGCTGCATCGTGTATGTCCGTCACACTTGACTGTCCGGAACATGCCCCGGCCCAGATCAACGCTGTTATCCAGGAATGCTGGATACAGAGCCGTCCGGTGTCGATTTTCGTTCCGTCGGATCTTGTCGACGCTCCTGTGAAGGCGGAGGTCTCACTCATATGCGTCATTTGGGCGAAGCTCCGTTGAATGATATGATTACCGAGGGTAGCTTGGTTCATGAGATTATCACGGAGTTGAGAAGTGCGATTAATCCGGTGGTCCTCTTGGGGGGTCTGGGAGTTGGTCATGATATGCATGATGAAATCATGGACCTTATACATGCTCTTAAGTTACCCGTATTGAGCTCAGCTACAGGGAGGGGTCTCATCGATGAAGACCATGAGCAATATGTTGGTCTTTACGTTGGTGACTGCTCTGAACCGCGTGTCACCGAGATCATGGAATCGGTCGATCTCGTCCTTTCCATCGGAATCATGCAGTCGGACCTTGGAACAGGTGGCTTCAGCGGCGTGATCCAGCGAAATTCTCTGATTGATATCCAACGAAACCGTACAACCATGAAGGAACAGCCTCCGACAGCGGTGTTCATTCAAGGTGTTCTTCAGACACTGAGCGCAAGGCTAGACAGTAGTCTCAACCTTGGATCATCGGGCCACAACACCGATACGAGAATGACGAGAAACACGGCAAATTGAAGCAGAACTTCCCGGAAAAGGACAGGAGAAACAAAGGTACCGCATGTCCGCTGTGGAAGAAGATAGCGAGTATCGGCAAAACAATCATGTCGCCCGTTCGAAAGAGCCAGCCACTTCGACATGACGCCCTTTGGCCCTCCTTCAATACATGGCTGCAAGACGGGGACGTCATTCTCGCTGAGGCTGGGACTGCGAGTTTTGGCTTGTGGAAGACGACTCTTCCAAAGCATACCTCATGGATCGGACAGTATCTATGGGCCAGTATCGGGTATACAGTAGGCGCGTGTCAGGGAGCAGCGTTGGCTGTGCGAGACTCAGGAAACCGACGACGGCGCACCATCCTCTTCATAGGAGATGGGAGCTTGCAGGTCGGATGTCAGGAGATAAGTACTCTGGTTCGACTGGGGTTGAAGCCCATCATGTGAGTGGCCGTCTCTCTTACCCACAGGATCCTCCTGACCTGGAAATTGCAGATTTGTGATCTGCAATGGAGGCTACACGATTGAACGTCACGTCCACGGGCCAGATAACTCTACAGCGATATCCAAACGTGGGATTATCGGTATCTTCCCGCTGTCTTTGGCGCAACGCCGGGTGACTACCGCTTCCATCGTATTCGGACGATGGAGCAGTTGAACAGGCTCTTTGCTCGGGAGAGCTTTAGGCATCCTTCCGTGCTACAGGTACGTACTCCGGAAGATATCGGCTGGGTTGTGACTAATGCTCTTAGATTGTGGAGCTACATTTACCACCGCATGATGCGCCTTCCACGCTTATCACGGTTGCGCAGAGTTTGAATCGACGTAATGTTGCGAGAGGGTAGAAAAGACCGCAAAAGATTCCCAGTTTTATGGTATTGTTTTCCGCGGCGTTTGCGAAGCATGCTGGGTTTCTTCTGGTTGAGCTCGGTTCAATGTTCATGTATTGATAACCCTCCGAAGGACCGACACACCTTCAACATGTTGTTTTAATTGCTACCTTGATTCTTCTCAGTGAGATAATAAACAATTTCCTCAAGAATAATAACCTTCACCAATACCAATTGCCGATCGGTAGACTAGCGAAGTAGCTGCAGCCCGCGAAGCCTCCTTGGTTCGCACGCATAATCCAGAGTAGGCCAGCGGGTCCAATTCGACTGATATATGCAGGAGATACATCACAACACACTGATAACCGATCGCTGCAGAACGCAGCCTGATAGTACAGGCACGGGGCCCCATAAATCCGTCTGTCCTTTTCAAAATTGCCCACCGATAACCAGTCTGCATTCGCAATCTTCCTTGCATACTTATTCGACCTACCAAATGGCGCAACCACTTCAGAAACAACTTGCTCTGGTGCAAGGCTCAACTGACCAGCCGCTCTGGCATCGAACACTAGGAGATGTCATTCATGAGCGAGCGAAGCTGCTCGATAGCAAGCCGGCCGTCATCTTCCCTTGGCAAGGTGTCCGTCTATCCTATCGACAACTCGCCGAGCACGCTCGACTGGTTGGCACAGCGCTGTTGCAAGCGGGTATACAGCACTCAGACTGCATCGGTGTTATGGCAGGAAACCGATACGAATACCTGGAAGTTGTGGTTGGAGGAGCGCTCATCGGGTGCCCTGTGTTGGTTCTGAACAACACGTACAAACCGTGGGAGCTGCGGAATGCGTTGCAGAAGACTTGTAAGTCGATTGACCGTTTGGAATGAGAGGGAGCATTGCTAATGGTATCTAGCATGCCGTATACTGTTCATCGCACCGACAATCGGGTCTAGGAGCTTAACGGAGCATCTGCAACTTCTGACATTGCCGTCCAAGGAGGCTTCTCTATCGGGATTGGATCGCATTGTTGCGTTTGGTGACTTGGACGCAAATGCTTTCCCCAGTAGCCAAACATATGAGAAATTTCTTTCATATGTACAGACTCCGATGCAAGATATAGAACCCTTGGAGCCTACCCACGCGGTAGTGCCCTCCGATGTGCTGAGTCTCCAATTTACATCGGGTAAGCAAGGCTCTACTTACTACAATAATCACATACCCTATTTCCACGTTGCTAATTGAAGACAGGAACCACCGGTGAGCCAAAGGCATCAATGTTAACCCATATGTATGTGACTCCACCCATCTCCATAAATGCTCAAAACGCTCACTGAATCCTAAAGAAACCTACTCAATAACGCGCGATTCCTCGGCCAACAAATGGAATTGACCCCAGAAGATGTCGTCTGCTGTGCGCCTCCACTATTCCACTGCTTCGGCCTCGTAATGGCCTTCTTCTCCGCCATAATCCACGGCGCAACAATCGTCTTCCCGTCAGACCACTTCGACCGGGCCGTGTCCTTGACGCCATCGAACAGGAACGATGTACAACCCTCCTCGGCGTACCAACCATGTTCGCCGCAGAATTGGACCTCTGCAGAGCTAGAGGATACCGCCCAACAAGCCTGTCCAAAGGCCTCATAGCCGGATCCCCAGTATCACCTAGTATGATGATCAGTCTCCAGCAACAGATGAGAATCGATGGGATGGTGATTTCCTACGGTATGACGGAGACCAGCACCATTACATTTAGCACCTCGCTCCGAGACGCGATTGAGAATCGGACCAAGACAGTAGGACGGGTGATGCCCATGTCACTGCTAAAATCATCAATGAACGAGGTGACACGCTATGTCGTGGTGAGCGCGGGGAGCTGTGTATCAGTGGGTATGCGGTGCAGAAAGGATATCTGAACAATCCGGCCAAAACCAACGAAGTTATGAAGGTAGACGATGATGGGACCCTGTGGATGCACACGGGTGACGAGTGTCTCATCGACCAAGAAGGATATTGTCACGTCCTGGGGAGAATCAAGGATATCATCATTCGAGGTAAATGCAGTCCTCCCGAGTCTGAACATTCTATCAGTACTAATGTTGTTACTCTTGACCAGGTGGAGAGAACATATTTCCTAAAGAAATTGAAGAGCAGCTTCAACATCACCCGAGTGTAATCGAAGCCAGTGTTATCGGTGTTCCAGACGCCAAGTACGGCGAAGTGGTAGGCTGCTTCCTAAGAGTAGCCGATGGATGCCCTAGACCTCGCGAAGACGAGATCCGGAACTGGGTACGAAGCTCGATGGGACGGTCAAAAACACCTCAGTACGTATTCTGGGTTGGCTCTGATGGAGTTTGTCCCCGGATACCGCAGACCGGTAGCGGGAAGCATCAAAAGCATTTGCTTCAGCGGATTGCAGCTACACTGGTCAATGGACATTAGAATAACACTCTGATCATACTACTGTGATAACATATCACCATATTTCTATACACGAATCTGATTCCCAAGCATAAGGTAACGTCAAACCATGCTGGTTCGAGCTGATGAAACCAGCTTTCTTCGGTAGTAACCTTCAAGTATTCCAAAGAGTAGCACACTCTGCGGCGTAATATATAATATGGTAGTTTAAAAGAGCGGTAATACCCACAAGAGTCTGGTTGACGACATTGATACAGTAGAGTATTGATGCGATCATGCAATCGTTGCAAGCGTAAGCAGTTACAGCAATCGGGCACCACTTGTGGCTACATTTCCAAGATTCCAAGATTGATATCTCGCGCATCATTTCATTCACAAACCCGACACCTAGCATACAGATCTCCATAAACAACACTCTATATTATGACATCTGATACAATAGCCAAGAGATCAGAATGTTCCAAAATCTTACTGCCCTTCCTTGGGGCCATATTTGGCCCGCAACTCCTCCACGACAAGCTTCCCCAACCACCAATGTTGCCAGCTTTGGTGATCTTCACCGTTGGAACATCAACATTGACCCTCTTCCGCAGCCAGCTCCGAATTTCAATCGTCATAAGAGAGTCAACTGCAGTCTCTGCAATCGAGGTTATGCTGTCATTCTCGTCCCAATCAGACTTGACCAGGCGCCCAATCTCCTGGACGATGGTGTCCATAGTTGAAGGCTTATCCAGAGTGGTAACGTCTTGTGCCGCATCTGATAGCACTTGGTTAATGACGTCCATCTGGGAGCTCTTCTGGCCATCAGCTTCCATATCCTTCAGCTGGAAGGTAGAGAAGCGAGGGTCGTTTGAATAAGTCGCTCGACCCATCTCCGAGGTGACGGTTGTAAACCGATGGTAACAGAAGATTGATCCAGTCCATTCTCTGCCTGAGCAGGTAATTGAGCATGTCTGATGGCGGCTTCCACACCTCGCAGCATGTCGGCTTCTCCCATGGCCGGAAGTTGATATCTCGGCACCGCTTTATCAACTCGGGGTTGTTACTGACGTAGCCCACGTCCTCCACGCCGCCGAGATTAATCCCGCACACGGGTGAGCCCTGACGACGGGCGTATCTAGCGAAGGCCTCGACCCAGGAATTGGCAGCGGCGTAATTCCCCTGACCAACATTTGCACAAAGGCCAACAATGGACCCAAAGATGATAAAGAAGTCAAGGTTCAAGCCCTTGGTCTCGTTATACAGGTTCCAGGTCCCGTCAATCTTAGGGCCGATGGAGCTAACCCACTCATCGTGACTCATGTTGGACAGCATTTGATCCTTTGATCCGTCATTAGTATGAATATTTACATCTTCCTCTGGGATATGTCTTACCTTCAAGACCATTGCCATCTGAACGACTCCTCCCAGTGGCTTCTCACATAACGAGACAGCTTGTTGGACATCTTCAGTACTTCGAACGCTGCCGCTGACCGCACGGACAGTGCAACCCATAGATTCAAGTTCACAGAAAAAGTTCTTCGATTCGGGAGTAGTACCAGCAGAGCGAGAGAGGTAAACAAGATTTCGAGCTCCTCGTTCGACCATCCATCGAGATATGGACATTCCAAGGCCTCCGACCCCACCGACAAGAAGATAGGAAACCTCGGGCGACAGAGAGAGAGATTGATCAGATCGGGCCACAGGCAGACATGCCGGATCTTCTGGCATTTTAATAACGATCTTGCCAATATGATCTCCAGTTTGCATATGTCTGAAAGCGGCCGTGATATTTTCAGCCTCAAAGACCGTCTTCGGCTGGATGGGCTTCAGTTTGCCCTCCGCAACCCATTCGAATGACTGTTTGACGGCTCTGGGAGTGATCGTTCAGTGAGCTGCCCTTGTTCAAGACAAAAAAAAATCTAAGAAAGTACTCACCTCCTCAGAGCCTCAGGCTTATGGAATCCAAGCTGATGTAAGTCGACCCCCACAAACATACGGTTCTCGCCAAATTTATCGAGATCGAGCTTTCCTCGTCCCATGATATCTCGCTTGCCGATTTCAATCATCTTTCCATACTGTGCAACACAAGCCCAGGAAGCATGAAGACTTTCGCCCGACAGAGAGTTCAGAACGATATCCACACCCCTGCCTGCTGTGACGCGAAGAACATCCTGCTTGAAGGCCGGGCTCCTGGAATTGAAGATCCGGTCCCTAGGAATACCATGGTAATTGACTAAGTGTGGGCCTTTTCGTCACTGCCAACAGTTGCATATATCTGGTATAGTCAGCAAACAGTCCCATACACGACAGAATAGCACAAGGAAACTTACCTCTGCACCGAGCATCTGGCAGAGCTGTATGGCTGCCAATCCAACCCCACCACATGCTGAATGAATAAGAACTGACTAGAGGCTATTAGTATCACTCAATAGATTGAAACCAGGGGTCTCACTTGTCCCGCCTCCAACTGGCCGATTGTAATCAGGCAGTATACGACTGTGCTATATACAGCGGGAATGGTGGCAGCATCATCGAGTGCAACCCCCTCAGGGAGCCTAAAACAGGTCGAGCTTTTGACAACGGAAGAGGTACACATTGCTGTGGTACCAATGAAGCATACTAGGTCGCCTGTCTTGAAGTCCTGATGGTGACTGCCAGGACCTACTTTTCGAATAATTCCAGTGCCTTCAAAGCCAAAGCCCGCATGGTTGATGAAGCCCATCGCCACCATCATATCCTAGACGGTCAGCATACATAAAACCTTACTGCGAGGTAACTATTAAAACGTACCCTAAAATTCATACCAACGTACTTGGTGACAATCTCAACCTCACCCGGGCCTGGTGGTGCACTGTCCTGGGTTTGTACCCATTGAAGGGAGTCTAGCAGGCCGGTAGTACCGATCTGTAACGCCTTTGGAGCATTTGACGTCTCATCAATCCCACTGGGAGTAAGGGTCTCCGTTGGATGATAACGGCAGGTCTGCACAGATTCGCCGTTGATCGAATATTCATACTCCAGGTCAACCCGGGAAAGATCACTTCGCAAGACCTTGCCAGCGATCCGAATTAGAGAGGCGACAGATCCTGACTCCGACACATCCATCTCCACCGTGAAGAACGGAATAGAGATTTCTAGGCGCGCCGTACGTGCAATGCCCAGGATGTGGCTCCAACGAGGGTCTGCACATTCCGCTGGAGATGCCGGGTGATCCAGATGATCGTTTTTGGAGTTTCCTCGATTAAGAACTTGCGGAATGCGAGGAAGTCTTCCTCTGTGATGTTATGGAAAAATGGAGTTTCTATATCGAGCAGAGATATGACGTGTCCACGGGACGATGAGGCATGCTCCAGTGTGAACCAGTTCACAGTGAATCCATCCTTCAGATATGCCTGTTCAATCAATCGGGCAGAGCTGCTTATTGTGCCAGTGTAGAGAAGGCTGATGGCTTTGTCCGGGCTAGGGACATGCGGGCGGCGTGAGATCATGTTTGCGGAAAACTGGTATGGCTTTTGGTTGTCTAAAGCCTGGGCCTCCACTCCAGTGAAGCCCGCAGCCCGCAACTCAGCATCCCATCTTTCCGGCGTGACATGAGGCTTGTCTGCGCGCCCGTCATTCTCCCCAACCCACCATCCAGGAAGACTTCCCATCAGTGTATCCACAAAGAAGGTATCAGCAGCAATCTCTTGCAGGAAGAGATAGCCACCAGGAATGAGGAGCGTGTGGACATGTTCAAGTGTTTGACGGAGTGACGGGGTTGCATGGAGGACATTAGAGCAGACCACGAGATCGAACGATGCGGCCTCGAATCCCTGTTGCAGCGGATCCTTGGAGATGTCGAGCACCTGGTAGCTGATTCCTCGGTATTGAGAAAAGCGCTCTCGTGCTGTAGTGAAAAAGCCAGGCGATATATCAGTGAATACATATTCTGAGTACAGCGGCACACCTTCCAAGGTCTCCAGGCCTTCTAAGGTGGCTCTTGTCATTCCGCCTGTTCCCGCTCCTATTTCCAGAACTCGAAGGCTCGAGTTTGAATGTCCCAAGGAAGCAAGGAAAGGCTTCACATCCTCTGGATAGATGATATAGTCATAAAACTGCTCTAGGTTGTTGTCTTCCATAAGCAATTCTATTGCGGATATATCTCCCTTGAATATACGGACGATATTCTTGGACATCCTATCAATCATGCCCGCGAAGAAGGTGGTTTCCGGGTCGCTACTCTGGAGATCCTGTTTCACAGTTGACAAGATTGACTCCTGCTGGTTGGGATCCATCATTGCCCACTCCTGCGCCTGGGGAACAATGCTATACCCAGTATCTCTAAACTGAGACACGCGGGCCTTGAGCCAGGCCTGATATCTGGCAATGTGATCAAGTGAAGGCGTGAGATCCTTTGTGAGATGGTAAATCTTGAGAATAACTAGTACAGTTGCCTGTTCCAATAGACTGAACGACTTCCACATTCGGGCAGGTGGCTGTGAGAGGAATTCCGGCAGAGAGCGAAACTCGATGTGAGGCTGCCAGTCAGCTCGGGCGGACCAAGTGGCATTGGATGAAGCATTTGTGACGGCGTCCGAATCCATGGCGAAGCACCTCAGTCCTTTGATGTCAACTATAACTTCATTGTTGCTGTTGATAGCTTGCGTATTCCCGGAGAAGTTGCCATCAATGGAGCCTTGATAACTGGTTTGTGCCGAAAGCTCTCGCTCATCGCATTGTCGGATATCGATTCGCTCAATAGAGATAGGAACAGCGATGCGATCCACATTTCGAGCCAAACCCTGGGCAGCGGCCACCGAGAACAACTGCAAGCTTTTGTCAATCAGAGTTGGATGGACAGAATATGCGTCGGCTTTGCTCAAATCATCTCGACTTGTCAGTTTGGCGGCTGCTCGGTGTCCAATGGGATCCGCAGAGATCTGCTGAAGCCCCTGGAAATGGGGTCCGAACTCAAGTCCGGCTCGTTTCAAGACTCGATACCAGGGCGCTGGCTCGACTGGGCGTCCAAGTGACTCAATATGGCTTATACCTAGTGTCTGGCCATCAGGGGTAGCAGCAGCCCGTCCTGAGCAATGTTTTGTCCACCCAGCCCCATCGTGTGAGTAGACGGTGAATTCATACCAAGCTGAGTCCAGGAAGTCCGTCAGCCGAACCGGCCGCAGGCTAGTCATGATCTCAATGTCTTTCTCGTAATCGAGGAGCATTGCATTCCGAAGAAACATATTTTCAATCGAATAGCCCGTCGCGCCAGTCACCTGGCGAATCGCTTCTCCTATCATGCCAATATATCCAGCAGCAGGAAAGACAATACATCCAGACAGCTTGTGATCTGCAAGCCAGGCACTGTTCTCAAAGCGAATTATATTCCGCCAGCAGGGCTCCTGTTCGTTAATCTCCATCACACGAGACCCAAGGAGCTCATGGTGTGGATACGGCCGCTGTCGCCAGCCCTTCGAGATCCGACTTTCAGCAAAGCGCTTGGCCGAGTAGTCCCATGGATAAGGTGGCAAGTCTGTCACGACCTCTCCGAGACCGTTCACTGCGGCCATGGATAATGCTACCCCGCTGAGGAATAACTGACCCGCTGCCTGGAACATATTGACAGCTTGATCATGGTTTTTGTGAAGGTTGAGACATAAAGTGGCGCAGGCTTGACCGATCTGTGTCGGAAGATCTGACGAAGAGGCCCTGCGAGGGGACAGTGAGGGCCAATTTCGATAAAACACGACGACTTCGAACCGATTGCCGTTAGAGCTGCTTCCACTGCTGTGGCGAAAAGCACGGTTCCTTCCAGGTTCTCTCTCCAGTACTGTGCATCAATTCTGTCGGTCTCATTCAAGACCCTTCCGTAAACTGTAGAGTACATGGGGATCTTTGTCGCTGCAGAAGGTGGCGGGAGACTCTCAACCATGTTTTGGAAGTTGTGACCGACCTCCGCCATATGGCCTGGGGATTTGTTAGTCTTGTCCCACAGCCAAGAAAAGAACAGGTATGCTTCGCAACATACATGAGTGATAGGCAGTCTCAACATCGAGCCGACTGGTGTATGTTTCGGGTTCCTCCCGTGTGATACGATCAAGAACCTGCGTAAGGGAATCCGAGTCTCCGGATATCACAACACTTTGTGGACCATTCTCACAGGCAATGCCGACACCATCTTGCAAGTATTTGCTTACAGATGTGCGACTCATGCCAATTGCAATCATTCCACCAGGTGTCGATCGAGCCTTTGAGGCTTGACCCCGATAGTAAGCCGTGATTATGGCGATTTCTGCGTCAATAGCCCCGGAGGCATATGCTGCTGCTCCCTCGCCACTGGAGTGCCCAATGACTGCAGTAGGATGAACACCCCATGAAGCAAGCATATTGACCAGACCAATCTGAATGGCAGTGCATAAAGGCTGTGAGAATTCAGCTTCGAGGCAGGTTGAGGTCTCCTCGCTGACCACTGAAAGGTTTTCTGTACCCAGATGTTAGCAAGCCTTGTCAACCACTGTAGAATATCAAATGAGGTGTGGAATCTACCTTCCATGCTCCAATCAGGGGGTTTGACAGCGCTTGGAGAACTTGATCCATTTTCCGGATGTCTTCACGGAAGTTTGGACATGCTGCCAGAAGCTCTTTCCCCATTCCATGCCATTGAGAACCCTGTCCAGTAAACACAAAGACTAAACACTCCGGGGCTGCAGATGGAATTTGCCCGGACTGAAAGGCAGGAAGCTCTGATGGGACCTCGGCATCCTGAACAACTGTAAAGGCTCGATGCTGCCAGTGCTCGCGTCGAGTGCCTAGAGTATGGGCTAAATCTTTGGTGACGATCTTTCGATCCTTGCAATACCCGTTCAAGGTATCGATCCGTCCGCGGAGTGAATTGGCACTCCTTGCGGAGACGACCAACAGCCTTGGCGTGCCATCCGTATCATGGTCCGTCCCATTTAGCATTGCAGCGGAACGGTGAGCTTCGGCGGATTCCAAGATAACCTATGAGAGTTAGCATTTCCGAAAACCAGAGTCAATTATGAATTGGCATACATGGGCATTTGCTCCTCCGATTCCGAAACTATTGACGCTGACGCGCTCGTCACGACCAGTAGGCCAAGGCGTGAGTTCCAGGGGAACTTTGAGATTGCCTTCCTTGAAGGGGACTAGGAGTAAAAATGAATGAGTAGAAGTTCAGGGGGCACATGAAAATCTGAGCTTACTATTAGGGTTTGGAGTCTTGAAGCGAAAATTGGGCGCAATAGACTTGCGTTCCAGAGACATAACTGCCTTGATAATGCTGGTAAGACCAGAAGCACCTTCGGAATGACCGACGTTTGGTTTCACCTGTTGTTCGCCATTAGTCCTCGGTATCGGAGAGGATGATCCTATCTTGACGCACCGCTCCTATGTGAATCCCCTTTGCCCCAAATACTTTCGCGATCGCCTCAGTCTCTGCTTTGTCGCCCGCCTAGTCATAGTTTGGTGGTTAGAAAAGGGGGATAACGCCATCCTACTATTACGGTAAGCATTTTACTTACTGCAGTCCCTGTGCCGTGACACTCGAACAGTCCTGTTCGAGACAAATCAGAAATCCCTGCCCGTTCGTAGGCTTTACGAATCAAAGCTTCTTGGGCATCTGCACTGGGAATGGCCATTTTTCGGGTTCTGCCATCGCTATTCGTGGTCGTTGCACGGATTACTGCCCGAATAGGGTCACCGTCTTGTAGGGCCTGGTCCAGTCTCTTGATATAGACTGCATTGATGGCCTCGCCACGTCCGAACCCATTCGCCTCCGCATCGAACGTTTTGCATACACCATCAGGAGCTAGTACCATGTTTTCTGACATGCATGCAGTCATAGTGGGTGTCATGATCAGGCTAGTGCCGGCCACAATGGCAGATGAACACTCGCGCGAAGCAACAGACTGGCACGCTTCATGCAGTCCAACCATGGAGGCCGAGCATCCTGTCTTGAGAGTCATGCTGGATTCGATTGGTCAGCAACGATATATCTATAGGAAGAAAAGCAGCTTGCTCATACCTGGGCCCTCTGAGGTCATACTGGTAGGAAACGCGATTGGACAGGGCAAAGTCATTGGCATTGAAGATATGCATTCGTGTAAGTGATAACGGATCTCTTAACGCCATCTCAAGCCAATCATCTCCAAAGGTGCCGATATAGCAACCAATGTCTTTACCTTGCCAGTTGACCTGACCTGCATTCTCCATGCATTCCCACACAACCTCCATAAGCAGTCTCTGCTGAGGATCCATTTGTGCGCTGTCGAGGCTTGCCATTCCGAACACAGACGGATCAGCATCTGCAAGATCATCGCTGAGAAAGAAGGCTCGCCGGGGCTTTACAGTACGGATATGCGATTCGCTGTAGAAAGCATCGATGTTGTATCGGTCTTTTGGCACCTCACAGCTCAGATCTTTCTGGCTGAGGAGAACATCCCATAGCTCATTGGTTGATCGGATGTTTCCCGGTAGCCGCGCTGCCATGCCGACAATCGCAATGGGAACCATGGTTGGTTCTGCTCTAAGAGCATCATCTTGCAATGGAGAGGCATGTGCAATGCGACCATTCGCTTCCTGAGTCAAGGGTTCTCTCACCACATTCGAAGCATACGGAGTGGCCCGGATCTTGGCAAGGAGAGGATTCGATCCACTTCCTTCATTCTTACCCAGCACAGCAGGTTCAACTCCAATCGAACCCATGGTGACAAAATATTGGCAGTTAAATCAATAGAATAGCGGACTCGGAGAAATGCCAGGGAGAGGCAAGGGGAGAATCAAAAATGGAGGGTGAGTGTATTGACCTCAATTGTCCTAAACGGAGCTTTAAACGGAGCTTTAAATGGAGAAAAAAAAAAGAATAAAAATAAGCAACAGGCAAGATAATCTCCATCAGCGTTGACCACGTACGAAGGGTTGAACGTGACTAGGAAATTGAAAGGCCAGTTGAGACATCAGATAGTAGATCGAGAAAAGGTCGCCCACTCACATGCGGTGTCAGATATGACCTACACGATCGTATTATGAGGAATCACAGTACCACCATATCCCGCTGCCATCACACAGGGTCGGCTTTCAACTGATCAAAGATGATCTGGTGGAACGGCTGCCAATCGCTAGCACTGTCGGCCCTACGGGCTGTAAAGTGGTCCTTATGAATTCTATTCGGGTTTATCGACACTATAAGACGGTCGTATAATACTCCGTAGTACTGACCGGCATGCTTGTGCGTCAGTGATATTCGGTATTTTCTGGAGCTATTCTAGGTACGAGAAATAGGTCAGGGCGTTCGAAGAGGAAGAACCTTCTCCGCCCCACACGCTACAGCACTGGAGGAATTGTGAGTATTCCTTATCACCGCCGTGGCGAGAAGCTATTATATGACAGCTCACATGTAATGTCGATCAGCGATTTCTGAAGAAAGTCGTCCCCACAGAGGAAACATCATGAAGATACCCTGATATGTTAGCAAATCCTGCAGAACGCCTCCGGCGGGGTCTGGCCCTTGCAATACCTAATCTGCGAGTTACTTTACTGCCAGTGCAGAGGAGTATTGCGTATATCTCCAGGAGCCATTGTGTTAAGAGACCGCTACAAGTCATCACGAGAGTTCAAGAAACTTAGTGCCTAATCTGTTGTAGGCGGCATTTTCTTCGGCCTATCGAAACTGAAGAAAGAAAGGGGGGAAGTGTTGACAAAAAGGTCGTATTCTGCACACAGATAGACTACTCCGTACAAATTCGGCAGTAGTCTCTTCATAACCTAAATTTGTGGCGGTAAGTCCTGAGCTACCCTTTGGATACCTCCTAACCTCATGCAAGATAGTAGGTATACCGGTAAGAGGAACACCTGAGAAGTCACTCCCAAAGAAGGTCCGTTGAGCCCAACAAGCCCCGAATTCAATAGTGTCAAGGCCTTGGAACCCTCATACTTTGCTTTTTCGAACATGGTCAGTAGCTATTCGCCACCGACACAGGCCCAGGGGCCATGCAAGCTGGCTGTACTCCGTACATAAGTGGGAATCTGGCCTTTGGGGAGTTTGCCGGCCTAATGTGGAACGACACTAGAAAAAAAGTGACTGGCAAATGATATTCTGGAAAGAGTCACGGATAAAGCCTCCGATCCGCACCAGAACACTGCGTGGATGTGCACGGTGTCTTCAAAGGATCTACAGTATTTACTGGATATCGAATCCTTGATTTACCGGTACTTCGTGGGGCACCATTCCCACGGCATTCGTCCTCTACAGGACAAGATATATGCATGTACGCAGTAGGTATGCCTAAACCGTCATATGCTGTGCTTCGTAACAATAATCTCCTGCAGCATCAAGTTCGCCGTGCAAATCAATAATAGGCAACTTTACACCCACGACCAAAATAGGGAAGCACCATCACATCTCTGGCACAGTTGCTTGATGATCGACGTTTTCCTGGAGATAGGCTGCAATGATAGACGAAAAGACGGTGTAACAATTCTCAGCACGCTGGGTCTGGGTCTAGTCGGGAAAGTCCCTCAGAGCGCCCATATCCTAATGATGTATATTATCATGGTGTATGAGATTTTATCGATGCGCATATTCGTTCAGACTCCCGTGTCGCTAGTCCTGTTCATCAGCCTATACCTTCTCAAAGCAACTGCTCAGAATACGATCAAACCTCCCTATAGCCTCCGAGCAACAATCATGAAGTTTGCTAGCACGATTGGGCTGGCATCAGCCACCTTCATTTCGCTCTCTCCAGGTGTACTGGCCGTGACATCCTGTATTGGAGCCATGAATGCCATGAGCGACGTTCCTGCCCTCTTCCTTCAACATATACGAACTGTGGTCTGCGACGCTGGCTGCCAGCCAGACCTGAAACACTGGACCCATAAAGCCAAAGGCCAGGTCCTCTCAAGCATCATTGCGGATGGGGCCAAGTATATTGGCTTCGACGACGAGAAGGGATTACAAGAGTTCTCAAAGCTCGTCGATAATCTCCAGAGCACCGTGGAGAGTAAATGCAATGCCGAGCTGGGCAAGGGCCACTTGTGCCGCGACCCTGAGCTCCTGCAACCTTTCGTCGATTGCTGCAACTTGCATTCGCCCTCGGCAGTGAGGAGCAACCTGGCTGGATTAATTCCTTACATGTCTTCCGAGAGATGCAAGAAGGCCGAGGAATACCTTACTAGCTCGAAGTTGTGGGAGGAAGATTTCCCCAAGCATATGAAGGCATACGTCGGCCAATGCCACGAATTGTGAGGTGCTTCTTTCGGGCTACGACAGCATCTGATGTGTAGCATTTGAGGTGCCATGTTTGAAGATTTGACTTTGACCCATATCTGGGGCCATGAGCATGAAGTGTTATATAGATGCAGTTTCCTCTACCTAGGTACCTGTCCTTTGGTGTTGTGGTGATTGAAACTTATCTCAAGTGTAATTACCTATAACCTGTTAGTACACGTTTATCTTTTCAACAAACATTGGAAAATTTCATGAGACTTCGTAGACTTTGACAAGGCAGATTAACAAAAGCCTGTGGGTTTCGCCTCTACAACATCGCGGCCTTCGACTATTTCTTGCAGATACAGTATAATTCACAGGCACCGTAACATTCCCACATACCAAAAGTTTCTATCTGCCAGTAAGCCCACCGAGGTAAAACAGTAGCAGCTATGACAGTTTTTTGGTTCTAGACTGGTTTGTCCCGTGAATCCAATCCATCAAACCGTTGCCTCCAAAATATACATTGCTGTTCAGATGATGAAGGTCATGCATCCTAGTTTCACCAAACCACTCATATCCACTATGCCTCACAACCCCGCTCATAGCCTCCACAGACAGAACAAACCAGGCCGTAAGGACGTGACACCGTAGAAGCTGTGGTGGTAGGGCGATTGGGATCAGGTTATGAGCAATATGTTCGACAGGATGGGCATAATGAGCGGCCAGTGAAATCGGAGCCGTGAATCGATGATGTTGACGATGGATCAGGGTGTAGAGGCGGCCCTGATGCAAGGAGTAGTGGACGTAATAGGCAAATATCTCTCGGAGAAAGAGGCTGAATATGACACCGAGTAGAAATTCGATAGTCGAAGGGAACTTGGGATCGACGCGGTAGCTCGACGGGAAGGGCGAGTAGAAATGAAGTAGAGATGTCCAGATTGCGAGGATGACTGATGCTATGAGCTGATTTCTCGCTGCTACGAGGAAGCATTCCCAAGTCTCTTTTGGGGTTGGCTTCCTCTCGTCTGGCTGGATCTTGAACCGTCGCACCCAGCTTGGGCCGATTTGATCAACTGCAAAGAATAGGAGCGTTCCCCCCCATCCCACTAGCAACATGACGCCTGTCGTACCGACATATTCAACTGCAGGAGCAGGATAAGACGACACAACATCCGACCACTTGTCCTCCAGGTGTTGAAAGTAGTGCAAGATATTTGCCATTATTTGCACTGCCTGGGATGATATTCATGACAATGAGGGAAAAGATTAACGGAAGCAATCCTAGACGAAGTCAGGGGCGAGATAGTCATGACTTAAAGAAACCATTTTCAAGGCACAGTACACACACACAATTTGTGTTCTTAAGATCATCTCAAACTATCTATGTTGGCCGCGTGAGCATCCTTGATATGGACGTATCACATAGACTATATATGCAGGCACCCTATCATATGGATACACCGCTATTCGCGTCATTTGGGCTTTCATAAACACTGCGACCCCCTGAAAAACCTGGCATCCACTCACAGCAATGGTGACCAGCCATCACTCAGCCTACTGCCAATGATGGATTTACTCTATCATACCCCCTTCACAGTCAAGGACTGCATCTATTGGTGGTTGTTATCTGTTTTGTCTACCTCCATCTATGTCACTCTGGTCGTGATCTACCGGCTCTATTTCAGCCCGCTGGCCAAGTTTCCCGGGCCTCGCCTCGCCGCTGCCACTGGACTCTACGAAGCGTACTTCCAGATTGTCAAGGTGGTACATTCACTTGGGAGATCGATCGTCTCCATCAAGAATATGGACCCATCATCCGGATCAAACCATCTGAACTGCATATCAAGGACCCAGACTACTACGCCACGTTGTATGCTGGTCCAGGTAAACACCGCAATAAGGACCCGTGGTTCAGCTACATCACATACCCCCATTCCTTATTTTCCACAGCCGGGTACGACCTCCACAGAGCACGGAGGAAGGTTTTAGGTCAGTTTTTCAAGAAGGATGCTATCACACGGCTTGAGTCAGTCATTCAGGCCAACACCGAATCACTCTGTCGGCACTTCACCACGGGATTGCTGGATAAGACCCCCTTGGAGGTTCACGCTGCCTTCGAGAGCTTTGCCTGTGATACGATATCCCAATATGCATTGGTCAGCAAGATGGGTTCCACTATCTTGATAAAACTACTGTCTCAGATATCTGGAAGACAGAGATAACGTCGCTGTTTGACTTCTGCCAGCTCAACCGGCATTTCTCATTTTGGCACCCATGGCACGAATCTTTCCAGCCATCGCCACAAAGGTGTGTCCTAGTTATCAGTGTGTCCGGGATTTTGAACGAGTAAGTTGGTATCGGCCTTCATGCCTTGCATCCGGTGTTAATATCCGAATCAGGATGTGAGACTTCGCGTTAGAGCTGTGATTGCAAAGCATGAAGCTGCCTCAATAATCAATTCGTCGTCTCTATCGACGGAAAAACCCCTTCCCCAGGGAAGTCCTCCAGCTATATACCGTGCTATATTGGCTGACCCAGAAGTGTCTCAAAGCGAAAAGGATCCACGCCGCTTGGAAGACGATGCCTTGTTTGTTATGATGGCTGGCACTGATGCCCCTGCCCAAGTGATAGCAATCACTCTATTCCATATTCTTAACAACCCACAGGTCCAAGAAAGGTTACAAGCCGAGTTACTGTCCGGAATTCCAGATGTCGGAAAGACGCCATCATTGAGTGACCTAGAAAGGCTGCCATATCTGGTAAGTCAAGAGCTCGCTCTCTGCAACAGAACCACGACATTAAAAGCATTGTAGAGCGCAGTTATTCGGGAAGGACTTCGCCTGTCCTCCGTTGTGACAACCCGTCTTCCTCGGTCAGCACCCGACGAAGTGCTTCAGTACAAGGAATGGCAGATACCAGCTGGAGTATGTAAGCCCCATCCTTCTACTGCAATAGCTTCTAAACAAAGACAGACTTTCGTGAGCATGTCGACCTTCTTCATTTTGCGGGACCCCAACATTTTCCCTGAGCCTACCAAGTTCATACCCGAGCGATGGCTATTGGAGCCAGACGAGCTACAGGGGTTGAAGCGGTATCTAGTTCCGGCCTCAAAGGGAACGTTGGGGTGTCTGGGACAAAAGTAAGTAGACACTTGAGTGTTTTCTTCTCTTCCATGCTGACAAAAGCAGTCTGCAATGGTCATGGATGCATATAGTGCTGGGGACAATTCTGCGGAGGTTCAAACTTGGTCTGCACGACACGACAGAAAGAAACGTTGAAATGACACGGGACAACTTTATTGGCCAGACGGAGCGAGGTATGAACATGGTCCAAGTGAAGGTGTTGGATAATCACGCCGTGTGAGACAGGAAGTGCTCCAATATGCAGGAATATCTTCATCCGTCAAACTCGTAAACTGGACAGACATGTAATATCAGATTTATTTTTCTTTTTCCGTTTCTGGTTGACAGAGACAGATCCATGGAAATCGGCTCTGCTTTCTAGGCGGTGCCGTGCCTTCTTATAAGGTCAGAACATCAGAATTTTCGTCTCCCAATCCCCAGATACTTAAAACCAACATATCGTACTGGTCCCCTTGATAATTTCCGACCTCCAACTACTCTCCAACTGACGTCATGGGGTTTGTTAATTCGGCCAGTGAGGGCCAGCGGAATACGAGGATGGGAGTTGGAGACACTAGATAATGGATAGCAGATTCTCGGCGGAAACAATCCCGCACCGCTCCAACCTTTTCACATTATTAATGTGGGACAGGTGCATCTGCAGTCAAGAATATATATTGTCCAGTAGACCCCGCTTCGCGAGAACACTGTTTGTTTTTATAATGATCCCAATTCCCATCCGCAAACCCATGATTAAACAACCACCCACGGAGTGATATTGATTTCCGTTGAACGACAATATGCCAACCATCCCCGCTCGCTCATTTGCATTCCAACCCCTTCGCTCTGGTCAATGCATCAAAGTCATCAACACAAGCGGAGGACAAGTGGTCGATACCTGGGCCGTTTCCGCCGCACAGCCAGATTCGCCGTTCCCACGATACATGTCCATGATTCACACCCGGTCCTCTCTCTCCAAGCTTCTCCCATCAATCAACGAATCTTTCCGCGACAATAAGAGGGATCCAATTTTGAGCGTCGTGGAAGATACCTCCCCGGGGATCCACGATGTCATTTGGGCTGCTTGCTCCCCTGAACGCTACCAGCAGCTGGGAGCTTCGCGCGACCACGATAACTGCACGAATAATCTTTATCGCGCTGTGAAGGAGCTCAAACACCCGTCATTCAACAAACTTCAGGAGTTTCTGGAGTATGGGTGGATGCCGGATCCGTTGAATTTGTTTATGAACGTGGTGGTCACAGACGACAAGGTGGAAATCTTGAACCCGACGAGCAAACCTGGGGATTATTTACTCTGCGGGCGGAACAAGACTGTGTTGTTTTCATGAGCGCTTGTCCGATGGATCTGAATCAGTGCAATCGTGATGGGCCGACAAGTGCGGATTTTGAACTGCTCTGATTACGTCTGGACATGAAATGTATTGAAGACCCAGCGATCTGTAGTGGTAATACAGAGGGCAAAGAACATATTGCAGTAATTCTCATGACTGAATGCTCCAATATACTGGATCCACCAGTTCTGAATTGATCTAACATCGCTGTTCCATTTATACTAACAGGGTATTCAAGCCATTGGTCCCATTTTGTACCCAGAAAGTTTGAGACTAATCCCATATATATGTCCCAGAACTTCCAACCTGCCACATGTTTCTGCCATAATGCAAGAGAAGCGCATAATATGCTAGCAGAACCAAAGCCTCCGGTTGATAAACAGCCAGCAACTTAGTGAATTCAGGGGGTACCAAGACCGTCCATAAGAAGCACATTTGATATCGGAGGTGCTCCTCTTTTGTCCCCTCTGGTGCTAATATGGCATCAAATCCGAGCTGAAGGTATCTGATCGCTTCTAGGCAAGCTGATCTGTCACCCTGCGTCAGGCCTGTGGAGCTGTTGATCAGCTCCGTGACTTTTTGGCAGTGCTTCCCACTCGGGGTCCGAGATGTGTACCCCGAGCTGCGTAGCATAATCAACTCAAGCTCAGATTCCATCAAAAGGGGCCACGCAGTCATTGCTATTGTGAAGATCCCTCTATGGATATCTGTGCACTGCAAGTAGTGGACCATGAATGCCTCTAGACCCCCTGGCTCTCTCTTGGAGAGCGTATCGGCCAGAAGGTGGTGTCCTAGGCTTATCGAAAAGAGAACAATAGCGACGCAGTTCGATTGATCAACATGGATTTGAGAGGCATTAAAGATCGATATAGCACGAGTTTGCAGGGTGACTGCCTGGTGAAGATATGATGCCGAGCGCTCTGGGTGCAAGAATGCTAAGTGACGAGCAGAAAAAGCCAGTAACTGGTACAGGAGGTAGGGGTATTCCAGACTAGCATTCAGTCCAACGGAAACAGTAGAGCTTCCGATGTCATGATTATTGTCACCCAAATTGAACATCATCTCCTTGTTGGTGGTCAAATGGATAAGGAGTTCCATGTGGGTCAAGTTGATATCATCCTCGGTGGGTGCATCCGGTGTGGTAGCCGCCGGGCCGGAAGCAGTCGCCTCATCTGTAGGAACTATGAGCGGCTTTAGGCTATTCTTGATGGGCTGGTCGTTATTTGGAGTCCCTGATGTGGCCGTGTTCTCCGAGAATGATTGGGGTGCATAAATACACTCTCCCAGACATGGCACACATAATGCATGCAGGGTGGCCTTCATCACACTGATTATTCATTACAAACGAAATCAGTGATTATTTCCTATATCTTGCTCGGAACAGTGCCTGGAGCGCATTACCTTGACATGTCGACGCTTGCTGTGATGTACGATAAGCCGATGTTGAAGAACCCATCTGACGCGACTTCACTCACCATTGCAAGCAACCTGCTCGTGACTTCCTATGGCTCCGACGAAGCATAACCGATCATAATTTCCCTATAGGTTCGAAGTGTTTCACACCACCTAATACGCGTATCGCACATCGATGATCTCGACGAAGGAGGTTGAAAGAACCCCGAGTGGCCTCCGACTATGGGATTAAGCTTATGACGAAAGGGGTTAGAGTTGCTTATGTAACACGCGTATTCGGCTTCTTCCGAAGGCTAACTAATTATAATTCTGGCCAATCATTGCGCATCATCGGGTTTGGTGTTGACAATGCCACCCAAATTTACTTTTGGATACGCTGACGTTTCCCTTGAAGGACTCGAGATAGTCTTGGAAGCTGTCTTGGAAGGCGGCGGTGAGGGTGGGCTGTGAAGGCAACCAAGTTATCGTCCTATATATAAGTAGAGCCTGCCATTTGTTGCCGTCATGATCAATTACCCAATCTTCCAGTCCTTCCAAAATGGCCCACGGCGAGCCTGGTAAGTGTTGTATGAACGTTCTCCTTTGAATAGTCAACTGACAAAGTATATAGTGCCTGACAGTCTTTACGTCTACGCGCCTAACAAAGGCGCCCCTGTCTTTTTCGCCGTTAGCTTTGCTGCCTCCTTAACTGGGCATCTATGGCAGTGTTAGTAAGTACATCACTCTTGAGTGTAAGAGAAAAGGAGAGATTCTGACATTCGTGGAAGTCGATACAAGTGCTTAAAACTCACTTGGCTACACCCATTCTGCGCGACATTGTATACCATCGGTTATGCCTTCCGTGAATATGGTGCCTTCAATTATGTGTATGGTTCCGAGGGCGTCATTGACTCACAGAACTTGACCATCTTCATCCTGAGTCAAATTTTCATCTACATCTGTCCGTAAGTAACTCGCATACATCTGGAGGCATGCTATGAGCTACGTGCTGATTGTCTACCACCATCTAGTCCACTCCTCGAACTCGCAAACTACCACATCCTGGGTCGACTGTTCTACTATGTACCATACCACACGCCCCTTCCCCCAGGAAAAGTGCTATCAATCTTTGGTGTCTTGATGGCAGTGGTAGAAGGAGTGAACGCAGTGGGAATATCCTTCTCATCAGATCCATCAGCCCCAGAGAGCCATCAAGATCTAGGAAGCCACCTGACGGTATCAGCGCTGGCTCTCCAGCTTGCGGTGATAGCCATCTTCTTTGTCCTCGCAATCATCTTCCATCGAAGATGCTCAAAAGCGAACCTTCTTGTGAAACCAGTGATGACTCTTCTCGTCACGCTATATATTAGTATGGTGTTGATCTTGATCCGCTGTATCTACCGTTTGGTTGAACATCAGGGCAACACGACCGTGGACTTCGAAAACTACGAGTCGCTCTGGGATTTGACCCCCATTCTGCGTTACGAGTGGTTCTTCTATGTTTTCGAGGCAAGTCTTATGCTTATAAATTCGGTTCTGTGGAACATATGGCATCCAGGGCGGTATCTCCCGACAGATTATCATGTATATCTGGCGAGGGATGGCAGTGTTGAGATCCACGGTGCTAACAAGCCGGATGATCGCTCGTTAATCGAGAAGGTATTGTCGATCTTGACATTTGGTTTCCTTTTCCGCAGGAACGAGACTTGGTTGTCTGAAGAGCTTGATGGTCGTTCAGGGCGAGTATGACACTAGATGTAGGATGTATTAGTACGTTGTGGGCACTGTGGCAGTCTTTGGTTTCCTTGGTGTGGTCTTTATTTCACTTGATAGATCATTCCGTTCGGCATCTGCCCATTTTCGATGTGACATCAAGCAGCGAAATTGATTCGACTTCGCGGCCATTGGAATTCGAAGACTCTGTTAATATTGGGATAGAGGTGGAAAAGGTGAACTCCTGATGCAATTTCTTTGTTAGAATAGCTCAGCAAGCGCTTATTTTACCGGCTCGCAATCAATGTAAAAGGCACAATTTTAGATAGAAAGAAATCCAGAAGTCAAAGTCAAATGTCATGACATCAACCCATGCAATATTTACAAAGTCTCAACGTCAGCACTTCATAGTATTATAAGGCCATAAGAAACAGGGTATAGAATAACTGGCGTAACGAATAAAACTCCCAATTAAGCCGAATGACGGTTCAAGACCGTTCCAGCGTACCAAACAACGCCACAAACGCCCAGCGCTGCGGCACCAAGCGCTCGCTTCTCCCAAGACATGTCATCTGCCATCTTAGTCGGCTGGACATTGTCCCTTCGGGGAGCGTGTGACAGCCTGACAGGATCAGACCTGCCCGACAAGCCATGAACGGCGTCAGTGGACTCGTTGCGCGTGGCGAAGTATTCCTTGTCCCGGGCGTGCCATTTTTCAACCAATCGTGCGATCTCCAATAGATCCTCCTTCAACGAACCAGGTTCCGTTGCATTGGCGTTCTCGACTTCGATATTCTGCACATTCCCGAAGAAGTCCACTACAGTCCGCAGACGGCCTTCTTGCTCGCCACCGGGGAAGAGATCCCACCGCACACCAGGCTGGGAGTGGATCTTCGACTCGTCGTATGAGTCGAACAGGTCGCCCAGCGTGAGTTTCGAGTTCGTGCTGGTGACTTGGGTTTCGAGGAATTCGAGGACATAGTAGGTCCAGCGGTCGATGACGGCGACACCGACGTCATTATCGGCGTGATGGGAGTAGGAGGACTGGTCGAGTTCGCTGGATCCCGTAGCGACAATGTTAGGGGAGTAGAAGTGGGTGTACATGGTGTTGGCCTGGCAAGTGTCGATCATAAATAGCAGTTCATGGTAACGCTTCTTCTCCCACATCTGTCCGAATGCATCTGCAAGATCCCAAGCTCCAATTTCCTCTGCATCCTGGAATTTGAGGAACTGGTCGCCTCCGTGGCCGGTCATGTAGACTAACACATTGCTGCCAGCATCGGAGCCCAGACGCTTGCTGCGGGGCACATCCTCGTCCAAGCGATCCGTCAAAAGTCGAATAAAGTTCTCTACTGTCACTTCGTATCCACGATAATCCACCTCGATGTTGTCGCCATACAGGTCGACCGCGCGATCGGCATTACTGTACACGGTTCCGGGGAAGGCGTTTCGAGGGTTACAGGCCATGTCGTCAGGCAGCATCAGGATAATCTGGGAATCGGGTATCCCGAGCCGCTTGACCGTGCGATAGAGCGAGAGTACATTGGCGAGGTGTCGATAGTTGAACCAGAAACGGGATGTTGAGACGAGCACGGCCCAATTGGAGGTGTGTTCGGAGGAGACAAGGGAGACGAGGAGTAGGAGGGAAAGGAGGAGGACTGGGAACAGCCCGTAAGAAGGACGCATGGCAGGCAAAATTACAATGGCATCATATGAAAGAAGAAAAAGAAACGAAAGTCTTTGAATGAGGGGGCTTTCGCGAGAGGACGCTGGCGAGGGACACGGAGGTGGTTGCGGATGACCTCAGGCCAATGGCTGGTCACATGATATGCATAATTAATAAGCACCATGCTCAATGCTATTACCTATGACCCTCGTCTCGTTTAGATCGATGCTAGGCAGACCTGACGAGAGCTAGTAGGCTAAATCCCCCTTCAGGGCAACTGTTCATGTATTTTCGAAGGATCTCACAGCCCTTTTCAGACAATGTATCCTCATCCGCTTCCAATTCGCATCTGTATATAGGTCCTGTCCTGTCTCCATCCAGTTCCTAGAGACGGCCCGAGTAGCTCACTAGCCCGATATAGTGATGCTCAATCTCGAACTCTGCAGCAGACGGTTGGCCGGCAGCTCCTGCAAAAAGCTATCGAGAAATGATCCTGGGACTACTGATGTTAATCATTATCACACTTGCGGTTAATGCGACGACATACCAATAAATTGATGATCTACAGTGTTACAGACACAGTGTAGGATGGCATATAAGCCGCATGCATTGTTAATAGTTTGTTTCAACCAGATGATATCTTCAATGGAAGTCGTCACTTTACTCTCCTGTTCTGCGTACACAGGGCATTCGGGCAAGATGAGTATCAAGGCCTCTATGGGTTGCTGAGTTGTTGCATGTATGACAGACAGTTGATCTTTCTCAATAGACTAAATGTCAATGAATTGAAAAGTCTCCGAAACCCCCAAGTCATGCATCAGATGCGTGAAAATGGTAGGATCGGATTCTAGAGGGACAAAGTGCTTCTTGCACTCCATTTTGACTCACTGGGCTTGACCTGTGTAACCTGTTGACTGTTAAGTTATATCAACTGCCCAAAAGATAGAATCTTCACATAATGGTCAAATTAAGGCGGGGTGTGTTATACCACCACGTGATCGTTGGCAATTAAGTGAGCTGATTTGATATTCGATTTCGAGAATACCATTTAAATGACTGTTGGTTAATATTTATAGTGTACTCATCACATTCAAGCAGGATAAAAGTACTGCCATGCGCAAACACATTCATT
The DNA here is from genome assembly GCA_039763685.1 of Aspergillus micronesiensis. Lineage (NCBI taxonomy): Eukaryota > Fungi > Ascomycota > Eurotiomycetes > Eurotiales > Aspergillaceae > Aspergillus > Aspergillus micronesiensis. The sequence goes on along the minus strand of JASHHO010000087.1, from coordinate 227,750 downwards.
TGCCACCAAGCGGTTCATGATCGCACTTAACATTCTCATTGCGCCTTCATTGTGTATTTTCTTCGAATCCTCCCCTAGTTGACAATCTCAAAGACCGACTCACAGCTTCGACTGTGGCTGCTTGAACATATCATAGTCCGAACCCCCTGTAAATACCGGAGCAGCACCCATTGACTGTGGCTGTTGGAGAATATATATTCCGCAGACCCTGTAAATACCGGAACTACACTCATGATATCCTGCCACTTAGACGGAGACAGCATTGGCGCAGTGACATACGGCTCAACCTGGAGGTTGTCCAAATGCTCATTCAACCGAGCGAAAACACCATCGGCAGCTTTGCTCTCCATTTCAAGCTGCTCTGCCCTGCTGAGGTGAAGATTCTCAACATACCAGGCTCGATCGGTCTGTAGTGCACCAGCCTCATACAGCGCCAGGAGATCGGGGTCCACGCCTGCATCGAGTGCTGCCTCGTATGCCATGCGTTGGCCAATGGCCAGCACCATGGATCGGCACTGTGGAAGAACGTTGCGATTGTATTGTTCACCCCGATGTGCAGAATTCTTCTTCTTCAAGAAACCGGCAAGTTCCCCGACAAAGCCTCTTTCGTGTTTCTCCAGGAGACTGCCGGGTCTTCTTGATTCAGGGAGGATATAGCGTCCAAGAAGAAGCTCAGTAGCAAGGCCTAACATTATCAGTATAGTGCAGGAAGATCTTCAACAAAGAACGTACGGAGTGAAAGAACTAAGACCTCTCCTTCTGCAATACCAGTGACTCGAGCTAGGGCCTGAACACGGTCAGTAAGGAACACTAACTATATCGAAAAAACAGACCTCCATGGACACCATCTGATTGTGAGGGTATGCACCCTGTGCGCCACTTCTTTCAATCAAATCACTCAGACTTGCCCGTGTGTTGTGAAGAAACACCACTTTAACGATGACACCGAGCCCATGTCTCGCCGCCGGATGAAGATTTGGGTCTCTGTATAGCCCCTCAACCCATTCGGCAAACGGCTCCATAACAGCAACCTGGGCCAGGGAATGAAGGATCGGTAGCTGCTGAGTTCGGAAGGAGATAATTGGGGTTCGGTCTCCATTGATGCCTTGCTGAACGGTGCGTCGCTGGCTGTACTTGCCGACGATATAAGCTGCAGACTTGAGGAACGGGATCGTCCACAGGGTAAGACACAAAGCACCGACACTCAGACGATTTATGACTGACAAGAAATTTTGGCGGAAATCATCGGGCTTGGTGAGTTCGCCGAGCATGGCCGTGGGAGGCAAAACAACGTGGTCGAACGTAGTCACGCCGTGATCAAGCATTCGTCCACCCGAAATCTCCGGTAGAAGCCTGATCAACAATTAGAACCTGAGGTGGAGCATCTGGATCAATATAACATACCATGACTTGACTCCTTTACACATCTCCTTTCCGTCATTAAGTGGAACGATGAAAGGCCGAAGTCCTCGGTCATCTCCTTCAACCACGAGGCGCGCGAAAACGAGAGCAACGCGACGGATTCCTGCAACGGGCATGGACGGTGGCATAAATCTACCACTCATTAACATTGGAGACACTCCATGAGGATGGATTTACTTACTTGGCTGCTCCTGGTTGAGGGGTATTAAGAATAAAACTTCCACCCGGCTGCCAAGTAGCCGTAGTTTCTAGGTTTCTCGCATCACATCCATGATCCATTTCGTTCAGCATGAATGGGCACCTGGAAGTTGACAGGTCAATATTTAATCATTAAAATAATATATTCAACAGAAGCACTGACGAAATATCAAAGTTAAGGATCTGGTCCATCAGGACGCGCAGATCTGGTCTCTCCAAAGCAAAAGGCGCAACTGTTCCCGCCACCAGATTATATTGAATGGTGACGAGGATCTGGGCGGTAGTATCACGAGTGATGATATTGTCAGTATGGGCATTCCAAAACTTTGGTGTTAGATAGTGGACATCCTCAAGCGTCATGCCTGGTGTTTGTCAATTGACTGCATTGTATGTTCGTATGACCTGACATACGACATACCATAGTGACGGCCGATTGCTCGAGCTCGCGCATAGGACCGCTCTACATGCTCGAGGCGAGTAGCATCCTCATAGTGATGTTTGAAAAGGGGATCCCGCAGTAGCTCAACGGTGGAGGGTTCCATGTTCTCGATTTTGTCTGGGGTTGTAGAAAAAGGGAAATTCTGAAGGCAGGTGGCACAGTCACACCACAGGCGGTGCGGGATTGAGCTTATTTATACCACATCGCTTCCTACTCGCCTTTTTGCCATTTTCCTATCTTTGCCGCATACATGAGTTTAAATCACGACTGATGCTATTGACTTCACGGTTTCATATCCCGAAAGACAGGTTCGGCCTATGAACTTGGCAAATCGAGGGTCTTTTCTGTTTTCTGATCACCGAGCTCGAATGCAACCAGTAGAATGCCTCGGGATGAGGGAAATCACGTCCTAGATCTCAGTTGAGACCCACTAGAAAGTCATGCCCCTTGCGTTCCATCACTCTGTCTCTCGCTGTAGTCATAGATTAGCAAATACTTATGTGCAAGCCTCTTGTTGCGGAAGAATCTTCCTCCCCGAAGGAAACAAACCCCTGAACGCCTCGGCTTGCGTTCGGTATACTCTTATCAAAGAAAAAATATTTTCTAAGCATCCATGAAGGAATCCAGAAAAATGAGCGTAGCATGCACGTCGTTCGAAAAGGCGTCTGACTGCAGTAGGTCTATGTGTTCCATGTGAATTCTCCATCTCGGATTTCCGAATAAGTAGCGGGATCCACATACATATCTTTTGTATGACAGAATTTGCCTGGACTGAATCTTATTATCTGGGCCAATTCCATACTACTGGTCATTAGACATTGGCAAAAGTTCACCACGAATGCACTTGAACGTCTTAGGAGATCGGTCCCACCGTGGGTTCCACGCAATCCCTTGATTTGAACCGGTTGTGATGTTCCAAGAACAGGAAATCGCGCGGGGTGGTCGACGATGATACCGTGGGTAGATGTCCATGGCGGGATGCTACTTCTCATGATCAACCAAAGCCACATAACTCGGGTCCCACACCTTCAAGGATGAGACTGAGATTGATATTCTAGACCCAGCTCGAGCGATGGAGGCCCTTGATGGATATTATCAGATCTCGTTCAGGTTGAAACTCTTTACCTGTCGCCCTGACCTTTGACTCTGTCCTTGCTTGAACAGTGAGTCAGAATCGGTGCAGATGTAAATGTTCAATAGGATTCCGATTGTCTAACATGACATCACGATCTACGTTATAACTCTATCCTCTGGTATAGCTTACTGGAGCGAAAAAAGCCAACATATACCTAGTGTTAGGATCAGCCGAATGTCTGCTGCTACAACCCTCAGATCGGCTGATAGGATGAATAACGCCCGTTCAGCCTTGTGTGCGAGTGAACTTTAGAGCCCTCAACGTCGCAGGTGAATCGGAGCTAGCGAAGAATAGTTCCTGAATCCTGCGTCCTTTTCGGGTCATTGCCAAGGGGTTTCTCAGACAGACGATTGGCTTTTCCTAAGTCACGATGATTGGCGGTATCGCTTTCATGGCGAAGTCTAATCAAAACAAGGCAGGGATCCAGAGATGCTGGACACTGACATTGTTATCCTAGTTGTCGACCATTCATTTAGTCTGCCCAAGCCACACATTCCGAATAATTGAACAAGCCGAGACATGCATCCCAACGTCACCCACATGTTGATGATAATTTTCTCAACGCATGAGTCCCGCTATATTGTCAGCTGACATTTCAAACAGAACAAGGAAAACGGGTTTCTTGCGATGCCAGTCCCATCTGCAGCGAGCTTAATCGGGTTGTGGGCTTCCTGACCTGCACAATGATTGACTGCACCTTGGATGCACTCGCCTCTTCTCATCATCTTCTTCTCGGTACTTTATCAGTGGTACGGGTGAGTGTAATCGATCCCCCGTAATGAGCGTCTATTCTAGATGAGTTTTTCATTATCATACGCTCACCTGGCAACCAAAGTTTGAATTTTTCTTGCACATTTCGAATTATCAGGTTTGGCGTGTTGCTTGAGGTGACTCTTACAGTCAGACGCCTTCCTGTATAAGCCTAATGCATCGGTCTTTTATCTAGGTAGTCTCTCTATTTCTCACGTCTAAGTGTCTGTATTCTCCAATTATCCCATGCAGTTGCCCACCGGACCTATGTAAATATTGCAGCTCTCCCTGCCTGATTACCTTGGAAGCGCCCTTGCTGCAGGTTAGGGATCCATGGCGATACTCCCACTATCTCGCACATTATATCCTACAGAATCCTATCCCTTAGTAGACGTAGTCTACTGCACATTCTCAAGGACAGTGATAGGAGAAGGATATTTTGCAGCCTGACACCGCCACACCCTTACATGTCAGTCTCCGTGTTTTGTGCCTCTAAACTATCTACAAGGCGAGTCTGTTGCTGTCAACTACTCAACTACCGTGGTCACAGCGAACTTAGTATCATTATCAGAGGGGCAAATATATCTGGATTTGGCTTTATCATGCTTTACCATACCTAAAGCGATTTGGGTAGATTACTCTAGAATGAAAATGATTGTAACCAGCGATGTTTGCGCTGCATATTTGCTTGACAGATTGGTACAGGAAAATGCATGCATTTTCCCCAAAGTGGCAGCCACAGTATTACTGTCGTGACTTGTGGGATGACAGATTATGCAATCCAGAACTGCCTCATGTAGTTAGTCACCATGTCTTATTTGGGCATATCTTGCATTATGTTGGATCGGGGTGTTGGCATTCTCAACAAAAACTGTTACTGCAGCTTTCTTTTTCCCTTCTCCTGTATAGGTCATGATATAGCTTTGGGAGGAATAACAGAGAGAAGAGTCCAGAGAACCGAATACGGATGTACGTGCATGACGGCCCTTACACGGCCAAGAGACTCCACTGTACTAGCTTGATGACTTTCGATACCCTCCAAACTTCCTGATATGCAAACATAACCTATTACACGCCACCCATATATAGTATGTACTCCGTTTCAAATCCCAATGCAAATGTAATTTCTAAGTCTAATCATCCACGACCACTGGCATCGAAGCATCCCCGCTCTTTGCCTCCGCCTCTCGGGATTTCTTAAACACAAAGCCAACCCGATTATCTTCATCTTTCAACACCGAAAGTAAGACCTCATCGTCGATCGCCTGGCCGATCTCCCCTGCATCGTCCTGCCCCAACAGCTGAGGATCAATGTGCACATACTGCGAAAGCGACTGCTGCATACTACTCTTGCTGTCCGTCTTCGCACCATTACTCGTCCTCGGCTTTGATTTCTCCTTCCCCGTCCTGCGGGAGGAAGTCTTCTCCCGGATCATCTTCTCCTGCTTCTCCATGTCTAGTTCGGAGGCTTTGATCAACGTAGGGAGATCGGGGAATATCTCTTCTTCCTCGTCCTCATCCTGATCATCGGCATTCACCAGCGAAGCGTTCTTGTCCTTGATCTCAGCACCAGACTCCTCACCTCCCTCAGATGAAGAGACTGCAGAACTAACCCCCCTCCCACCACACTCACAGCCCAAAAGCGCATGAGTCTGACACCGACTCTCCTGATCCAATCGGAACAAGTCACGTAGCTCATCGCGCGAGAACTGCGCCATACTATCCTTCCGCTCCATAACGCTATCCGCGAGCCCGATCTTTGTCACTTGCCGCTGCCAGATTTTCTCCTCGAGGCTACCCTTAAGCAGGATACGGTAGATATGACAGGGGCGTTTCTGACCATCTCTGTGAATCCGTGCCATCGCCTGGATGTCTGTCGCGGGGTTCCAGTCCACGTCGAACAGGACCAGACGGCTGGCACCGATGAGATTCAGGCCTGTACCACCGGCTTTGGCGGAGAGAAGAAAGGCGAAACATCGGTTTGCGGGGAAGCGATTAAAGTCTTCAACAAGGGTTTGGCGCTTTTGTGTCGGGGTGGAGCCGTCAAGGCGAAGGAAAGGGAGCGAGAGCGATGTAAGGAGGTTGGCGAGGAGGTTCAGGGTGGATGTGTAATTCGAGACGAGGACGATTTTCTCGGGGGTAGTGGTGTGGAGAGTATGGAGGAGCTGGTCCAGGACGCGGAGTTTGGCACTGGAGGCAGGAGAAAAATGGCGGAGAAGGTTTTGGGGGAGTGATGCCAGTAGGGCAGCGATAGTGTCACTCGGGTTTTCCTCCTGGTTCTTTGGCGAGAGCAACGAAGGGCTGTTGCAGAGCTTCTTGAGAATAGTGATGAGCTGCAGAGCGCTCTCGGAGTTTCCAAGCGCGCTTTGGAATACGGGTGATGCAAGTACGTTCTCGTAGATCGTTGCTTGCGTGGATGTCGGCTTGCAGAACAAGACATACTCGGACTTCGGAGGCAGGTAGTCTTTCAGAATGTCCGCGGTGCGACGTAAGATGAACTTCGAAGTCAATTCGCGGAGCTCTTCATTTCGGGACTCGCCCTTTTCGATGTCCTTCTCCGTTGCCTCGGGCTGTCTGCTCCGCACGATAGGACCCTCGAACTCGCGAATGAAGGACTTGAATGTGCCTAGCACACCAGGGTTGACAAGGTCCACAGCGGCAAAGAACTCCTTGAGGTCATTCTGGATGGGTGTGCCAGACAAGATCACCCTCTTAGACGCATTGAGCGACTGTATAGCTTGTCCACTCTTGTTCTGCAAGGTTTTGAGCCTATGACCCTCGTCCGCAATGATGATATCGACTCCAACACCCTTGGCCAAGGTCTCCTGCACAGTTCGCAACTTCTCGTATCCAACAATCATGATGTTATAAGCTCGACCCTTGGTAAAGTCCGTCAGTCTCTTGCGCTTATCGTCGTAGACAAAAACGCCGATTCGCTCATTCCCCAGCCACTTGCGGAATTCCTTCCGCCAGTTATTGATCAGCGTGACGGGGCACACGATCAGCGCTTTTTTCGCCACCGGGGGGCTGTCATGAATCGGATTCTGCTTGAGCAACGTCCACAGCAGCGCAATCGTCTGCAGTGTCTTACCAAGACCCATGTCATCCGCAAGGATAGCACCTTCACCGTTGAACTCGCGCATACCCATGACACACTCGTAGAGGAATTTTACACCCTCTCTCTGGTGCGGGCGCAAATGCTTCGTCAGCAGCGGATCAACAACGACATCCACAACCTGCTTCCCCTTGGGGACCGAAGTCGGTCGCTTCATCACCAATGCACCCGGTTGCGTGGGATCATGACGGGGCACCGGCTGACGAGTGGGCACTCGCGAGGCGGCATTCTCCTCCCGAAGAGGATTCCTGAACGCGCCAGGTACGGCTCCCGGCCTCGATAATGATGCAGGGTTCGCAATAGTAGGCTTCGTCGTTTTCTCGACAGCTGGTGTCGTAGCACTTTTCGTCCGCGTAGGAGCCGCCTTCTTCGGCAACGAAGCAGTTACCACCGGAGAAGCCGACGAAGATACCTCCTTCGTCTGCAAGAATTGTTTCCCAGATAGGTACTCCTTCCTGTGTATCTCAGACTCTATCTCGACCTCTTTTCCGGAGATCGAGAACATCACCCCCGGCTCGAGACCGGCCCTGTGCACAGTCCGACCCATGTCTTTTCCCGAAACATCCTGTAAATATGCATATCCATCTCGGACAGTAAGCGTACCGTCCCCATCCCAGGTTTTGTTCTTCTTTGTCGTCGGTTTGCGCCTAAGAAAGTCGGTCGGCCAGGTTAGCAAGTGCCTCCGCCGTCACAAAGAACTCTTATGATCATACCACAGTACATTGAAGTATCGCGAGCCGCTGATGTACTATCATTTGCACGTTTATTCTCAGGGGATTCGCCCAGGTTGTTCACCTGAACGAGTGGTTTCCTGTCGTTGGGTGCATGGAGGCGCGGTCTCTTCGTAGGCGGCCCAATGCTTCCGGGCGTCTCTGTGGCAGTATTGGAAGTCCGAGAGGTATTTTCAGACGGCTTCCTAATTAAAGGAGGTTTGAAGGGTTTATAGACCATAACGAGCGGTGATCTTGGTTGTGTGAGTGTAGCACTCTGATCGTGAGGCTGTGGAAGGAGCCTGCCAGACGCGACGCGGCAGCGCGTGGTCACGTGATGATAAGGGTGTATATGAACTATCTGGGAAGAACCAGTTACAAATCAATTCGACGAGTCGATAGGATGTAAAGCCCGGGATTTTACGGAAAATGACTATGTAAAGAAAATTTGTATGACTTAATGTGTAAAATGTAAAAAGAATGTCATTCCCAACCCCCAGCTAGCGTGGATATCTCTCTAGTCAAAATTAAAGGGCTATATATACAGATCGTTTGCATATACCAAAGCTTGAACGTAAGCAACGGAGGCAATCAAGATCATTAGGTAACGTGAAAATGAGGACATGAAGGTATAATCTAAGTCAAGACGAAACGAGATGTAAGCGGACACTCAATGCGCATGTACACGAGATGGCGAGTTTATTTCGCATCCTCGAGCAGCACCTTGTCCGTGAGTGGCACGAACTTGGGTCCTTCATAGGAGCCCTGGCGGATAAACCACCAGAAAGCGACAAAGATGGTGAGACCACCGGTCATCAGACTGGCATAATTCATCGACTGGGCGTCCGTCGGGAGAGCGTAGGGGAAACAGAAGATCACGACGAAAGCGAGGATGTACACGGAGCTCAGGCTGTTCACGATGTAACCGACCTTGCCCATCCAGAAGTATCCGGGGACAAAGCTAGACCGTTTCGTCAGGATGTGGGGGAAGATGGCGGCGAAGTAAGAAAGACTGGACAGCTGCACGAAGCAGCCAACGAAGGCGCTGAAGGCAGTGCTGGAACCGACATAGATACAGGCAAGAATGGTGACGAAGACACCACAGACGAGGGTGGCATTGAACGGGTTGTGCATGGTGGAGTTGACGCGCGAAAGCCAGCGGGAGCCAGGGGTGGCGCGGTCACGAGAGATGGTCCAGAGGGTACGACCGGCGGTGATGTAGCAGCCGGCACAGGTGATGACGGTGGGAAGGAAGGCCACGATCAGGAGGCCGAGGGCGCCACCGCGAGATCCGGTCGCCTGGTGATAGATTTCGGCAAGCGGGAAACCGTACACACTGTCCATGACGGCACCAAGATCGTTGATGGAGTAGAAGATGGCGACCATGTAGACGATACCGGTGACAAAGCCAACACTCATCTGGGCGAAAACAGCCTTAGGGATATTACGGCTCGGCCTGTGGGTGGGATGTTAATGGGGAAGGCTCTGATGACTGTTGAGACGATGGAAACTTACTTCGGGATCTCCTCGGCAAGATGGGTCGAGCAATCGGGAGTACCGACACTGTAGGCGCCGTTCAGCATACCCGCAACGAAGACAAAGCCGTTGCTCGAGTATCCGGTGCCGTTCTGCCACGTGCGCCACACATCCGTATCAGAAGCATAGCCCGTGCCGTTGACATGAGGCATCACAGCACAGACCACGATGGTAATGAACACACCAGCAAGGATGAAGAACATTCCGAGGTTACCGATGTGAGGTAGGAGGCGGTTGAGGAACAGAACGATGCAGCAGCACATCCAAGTGCAGATGATCATGCTGACGAAGATGTGCCACGCCTCGGGGACGAAGCCAGGGTGCATCAGGGCATACATCGAAACAGTCTGCTGGCCAAGGATAAGGGACATGGAGGCGGCACCGAGGATCCAAGCCAAGCAGTTCCAGAAACCGGCGAAGAAACCGCAGACGCGACCATACTTTCCAGCGGTGATTGTAGCCCAGTGGTAAACTATGGGAGTCAGCTAGAAGCCCAGAGAATAACATGGCGTGAAGGATCTGATACGTACCACCACTGGCAGACGGCATGCCTGAAGCAAGTTCGGCAATCGAAGCTGCTACCAACCAGTAACACACGGAGACGGCAATACTAGATTCAAGTTAGCGAGATCGCTTCGGGAATTAAACGCAGGTTCCGTACAATTCATAGATGACACCCGATGGACCTCCATTGCTCAAAGCAGTGACCTAACCGGCTGATTAACCACATATCCTAAGCACTGGTCGAATATATCCCAACATACCACACTACCTCCTTGGGCAATCCAGGTGTTTCCGGTCGTGACGGCGACGGCACAAATGCTGAGAAGACTGAAGTTTCGTTCAAGTTCCTGCTGGTGACCAGACGCGTTGACCAGTTCGACCGAGGACCGATCCTCCGTAGCGGACTCAAGTGCGCCCTCTTTCTTCGTGGAGTCGACGGCGGTCAACTCCATGGCCGACATCGTGGGTGGGGTTTTTGTTGTGTCGGAACAGCGAGGGGGAGAGGAAATGCGACAGTCGTTGAGTGAGTGGACAGGCGTGTCACTCGGGCGAGAATAGGGCCGGGCGAATGTCTATATATATGACGGCTGATAAGGCGAGGCGCTCGGATAGGACGCAGCGGAAAAGGATGCGCTTGGGGAGGGAACGAGCGGAGTCAAACGAATGAAGGGAGAGATATCAGGAATTAAAAGGAACGGGTGAGCATGATTTTCGACCGGAAGATCAGCGAGAAGAGAGACAGAGCGGCATGCCACCGTTGAGAGAGGGAAGAACGAGTGGTGCGGTGGTGGTGCGGAGGAGTTTATAGGTAAGGGAGGGCAGGTTGTCGGAGTACTATCGAGTGTACTACGGGACGGCCGTCCATGCCAGCCAAGACCCAGCGGCCGTGGAGCCCTCTTGGAAATCTCGGAGGCCACTCTTCCCATCTCTCGCCAATCAACGCGTCCACCAGCCCTGCGCCTGCCCCAAACTGGCCCGCCCGAGACGCTGATTGGCCACGGGGTGCCACGATGAAACAGGGGGACGCGGAGAGGCCCTAAACCCGGAGAGGGAGCTTCAGCAGAAGGCGCTTTGGATCCCATTGTTCGCCCTCTGGCCCTCTGCCACACTTGCCCTTCGCAGCATCCCAGGTGGCCATCCAGCTTTCTCCCCACACATCGCCCTCGTTTCTCTTAAGTAATGCTCCCTATCGACCCTCGATCGGACCGCATGGGGTAGATACGTCCAGTCCCGTTGGATCCGCTTTTGTCGGTTCGGAACATGGGTTCTTCTTATCATGATGGTCGGGGGCCTGCGGGAGTTCGCTGATCATGACAGGATGCGATGCACCGAGTTATGCTCGGCTAAGACATTAATTCTAGAAGGCCACCACGACCCGGGAAAAGAAAAGTGGCCTCACGTGTGCGGCCGCCCTCGTGTCTAGCATTTCCAGGCCCGAAAACTTAAACCATTTCGCCGACTCCGTTGTCCTACATACTACTACCAACCACGGCCGCCGTAGTGTAGGGTCAAAAGCCAACGCACGCCACCCACCAGCCAGACCACTAATTAATTAACCCTAGTCGCAAGTTTCAGTCTCGTCACCACCGATCTAACTTTTCCCTCAGGTACCACTTCACCACACCCTAGTATTCAAAGCAACACCATCCCAACCCACACCCCGACTCCAAGGCAGACAGCTCAGCTCTCCCTTCTCCCGGAACCACCCCGTACTCCGTACTGTCAGCACGCTGAACCACGGCTTGCCGCTTGCCACTATGAGATGGCAATTCATGGAACGGCGGGCGGGGCCATGGGTTCTGGAGCCTAACTTTATTTGGCCCCCCGCAACCAATGACAGCCCACCCCCGGCGGAACCCTGTGGCCTTAGCTTATCGGGGCTCGAGGGATTATCACTCGGAATTACTCATTGCTTCCTAGTTCGATGGAGATGTAATTGGGATGCGAGAATTATCTCACCCACTTGGTCCTGTAATGGTGACCATCAGCCACGAACGGCTGCGTTTTCCGGTAGGAGCAGTTTTTGCTTGGTTGGGCTGCCAAGTTAGTATCTGCGTCGGATGGGCGGTTCCGTATGCACATCATGGACCATGCGTCTTTGTATGACTCGGGATGTGGACATTACTACTTGCTTGCATTTCATTGCATTTATGAGTGCTGACGAAGTGATGAAGATTACGCAGCTCGATACAGTGCTAACTGCCGTGGCAATATAGATTGCCCTCGATACTTACCCTCGGTACATAGATTAAGGGGGACCAGGGTGTGCATAGCCCGCCACTAATCCTGCACCCATCGTGCCATGCCATATACCCTTAGTCCACCAGTTCCGTAGCATTCGTAATGGGTCTATCTCAACGGAGACACCGAGCACGATGGAGTCGTTCTCAAAGTTCGATGATATATACTTCGTGCTACCGCCAGGAGGATACCGCTGGGGTCAATAGTTCGTAGGCTTCGCTCCACTCACCGTTGATGGTTTTCTACGAAACTGATATCCACGAGGTTCCGATTCGATCTTAAGTCATCATGGAAAAGATGGAACCTGCACCAAAAACCGCGCATTGAAACATGGCTGGCTGACCCCGTAGCTAGCTACGGGGTATACTGTGTATCGAACTGGCCACACCCGCCCCAATCTGAACTTTAATATCGAACCGTCCCAGACCGGCGACGGGTCCACAGACTCAATTTATTCCGACCATTCTCTTATACTCCCTAGTGCAACGGCACTGACTTTGCACACGAGATAGGCCGCTGTAGTAGCGTCGTAGTAGTACTACCTTGCCAACGTTAACGAGGTGGTCCTCGGTCAAACCCGTCCGATCCGTCGGTGCAGTGGTGAAACATCCATCCTGTCCAACTCGTAAACAAGGACTATTGTGGAAAGAGCCCAGAAGCAAGAGAAATAACCCAAACATCGTGAATCCGAATGTGCGGGTTGGGTTACATGGTTACATCCCCGTGATTAACCCTGAACAACCGATTGTGTGAGATCGCAGCCCAGACGCCTGGATAATCTCCGTCGATCTGGTCACATCACACCCGGGCTGGATCTGGGGCGGGAGGACGGGAAGTCATCACAAAACCCAGGCGACATCACAGCCCTGTACAAAGGAACGAAAGTAAGAATTGTCATCCTTGGCCTACCCTAGCTCTCTGAATCAACGATCGGAAAAAAGCACGAGACTGAAATCTCCGATCGAGCTGGCCATTCCTCCGTAAGCTGAAGCTTATCATAGGCTAGCTGGACGCGGACTATCCCTGCTAGTCAAGTGTGGTCTGAGGCGACTGATGACTACTCCAAGTTGACTGGGTATCGTGTCTGGCCCTCACCGACCAGCGGATGTCCTGTCCGCAGCAAGGACGGAGCCCGACCGAGTCAGATCGGAGGCAAAATAGACTCCTTTGATGGGGTAGGGAGGGAGATCGCCTTCTCGGGCGTTGTTGGAGTGTGCTGGTGGGTAGACAGTGTCTGGACTCTCTTTGTTAAATATAGAACACTCCCAAGTACAGCTGGAGTGGACGAGATGTGGCCAAAAGGCGGCTACTCCTGGTAATTAATTATTTTTTTTTAACCCTCGACAATCAGGCTCCGTTTGTCTTCCCGCTGTGTTACGATCTGTGTGATTGGGGCCGATTAGTGCGGCGTCAATTAGAAATAGTTGCCTTAACGCGTGCGCCAAGAGGGGATCGAGACGTGCCTTTCCATCTGCCAGATCTTAGCGCGACAGCTGGAAGTCCATCCCGTCCCGTCCGTGCGTATTATTAGTGGTGAAAAGGATTGTGTGGTAAACCCCCTTGACAAATGCATTGTTGGCTGCGTGTGGATGCTTTGTAAAGCTGTTTTGTACTTCGATTGGTGTCAATTAAATCGGCCCCGGTTCAGGACAATTCGATCGTGATTATCAAGTGAAAGCCACTGGTGTTGCCAACTTGGGTATGTCGAGCCAAGGTCAGGACCTCCCCTCAGACTACCTACCTGGTACCTAGGTAATATTTGGGTTGATTTTGGGAAGAGGGCTGACCCCAGGGCGAATCAGGGCCCAGCTGCGAACCCAATACACTGGGTCACCAGCGTTGCACCACCACGATGACCCCCTGGACTCCACCACGATGGCGGGTGGGAATGGTCGAATCACTATGGGTGAAACCGACAGGGATTAGGATGGTCTTGGCGGAGCTTGAACCACTGGGAGAACGTGCATATCGCTGGATGACAGGACTCTGCGGGAACAAGAATGGGGCCGTCCACTGCCTCTATTGGGGAAGACGCCCGCCGGGCCATGATCAGGTAGGAAGCATTGACGAGGACTCCCTGACATCAGAAGCGAGGGGTCGATCGTCTCGCTTGAGTCATGATTTGGAAGGCCCAAGTAGATCCTCAGCTTGTGCAGAGTCGATCTGCCCAGTGTTGCAAGGGGTACGCGATCTGTCATTGGCGCACGAGGCAGATGGGCAAGAACCGAACAAGAAAAGAAAAAAGATGTCGGTAGATAAATCGGGCGCCAGCTCCGGGCCTGCAGGAGCTGAAGGAGCGTGAAGGAGGACTAGATCGAACATTAACTTGCGACTAAAGCGGCCCCACCAACCGTCCAGTCAAATCATATCCAGTGCTGCGCAATACCGGCGGCTGTCCTGTAATTTCAATGGCGAAAATGTATGCCGCCCGGCAAGGTGATTGGGCGGTGGCGGCAGAAATGCCCAGTGGGGAGAGACGGCCGCGCTATTTCTCTCTCGTCTCCATCGCTTAGTTACCTGACGTGGGAAGCTGCCCGGGTGGATCGGTGCATCTTGCCATCGCTTCATACTCCCTCCGCCTGTGCCTGTTCTTCGACACTGACTGCGCCTTCATATGGCCCTCTGCCGTCTGCTGGTTGGATAGGGCCACCCCCATCTCCATCAATCAAATCGAATCACTGGGTCAATCCTCCGCTCGCTAAGGTTTATGTAGAAAATCATGAACCCCCCGTAAACCCGATCCGGAAGCAGTCCCAAGCATCCCTCGATGCTGGAAGACCTGCGCCAGGCCCCGCAGTGACTGGCTGGACTATCAGAGCCCTGAGCCATGGGACCGCCTGGTGCATCCCAAGCCTGGGAGCACGGCGTGTGTAATTTTGGCCGGTATTCTTATTTCTCTGGAGGAAATGACTGGGGGAGGACAGCTGTGGTGCCGTGTAGTGCCCCAGTCCCCTGCGAGATCGCTCTAATTTGCCCATCGTCTCTGGGGATAGACATGGATGGTTCCTCCAGGATTTTCCTCCCATCCAGGATAACTCGTCACTCGGCCATCCGAATTCAGGTCGCTGATTTGCTTCCAGCTGCAGCGTACGCTATTCATCCTTCTCCACCCACCCCCTCACCCCTGCCCTTGCCAGATGTGCCGATTATTACCCTGAGCTTATCTCTGAAAGATGTACGTGCCGACCCTTATATTACCCACGAGATACCCTGCTGGTCCCTTGCATATTATTTCCACCCTTCCCCCCATGTCCCCCAATTGACCTCCCTCGCCCTGGGTTTAGGTTGCACGCCGACAAGATGTCCAGCCTAGGTCCAGAATTCGGACGTGGCTTCGCAAGGAAACATGGACCCTCTACGGGGTCGGGATGCTTGGGTGGTCTTGCGTTTGTAAGTGGTGTGTTCCTGAGGGGAAGCATACTCCGGTGGCTAACAACGTTTGCCTCAGCGTGGCTCGGATACGACGTCTAGGCATACGAAACCTCCAGGCCGATGACTATCTCATGGTGTTTGCGGTGGTCTGGTATACGATACTATGCGTGGCCTTGAATCAAGTGGCCTCCGGTGGGGGGTCGAATCTCATGGACGAAGACGACATTCGCAATTTGACCCCGGAAATCCATGCGGAACGAGAGAAGGGCAGCAAGTGGGTTTATGTGTCGGAACACTCGTTTGTGCTGGCCATCTGGGCCATGAAGGGATGCATGCTGGTGATCTATGCCCGCATCACGTATGTTGCCTCGTCTTGTTTCTGACAGGAGCTCTGGGCTAATGATACACAGGGAGGGCTTGAAGCAGCGGAAATGGGTCAACTATCTGGCCATCTACGTTGTCTTGGGCTTCGTCGCAACTGAACTGTCTCTGTTCCTCATCTGCCGGCCTCTATCAAACTACTGGGCTGTCCCAACCCCCGACTGTCGGTCTCCCCCGATATCCCTCCCAGGATAGACAGAACCAAGCAGGATGAGGATGGAAGCTAACATACCGCAGACCAATGCTCCTCCTACCAATACTACGAAATCATCCAAGGCTGCATCTCCATCACCTCCGACATCTTCATGCTCCTCATCGGCCTGCCCCTCCTCGTGCAAGTGCGCGTGCCCCTCCAACAAAAGCTCATCCTCCTCCTCCTTTTCGGCATGGGAATCTTCGTCATCGTCGCCGCCATCCTCACCAAAGTGTACTGTCTGGTCCCCTCGCTGATCTCCTACGTCTACATGAACTGGTACTTCCGCGAAGCCACCGTGGCGGTCCTCGTCACCAACCTGCCGCTGATCTGGTCGCTGCTCCGCGACGTATTCCCTGCCCTCCGGAGCTGGACCGGCTCCAAGCGAGGCACCGACCGATACCGGTCCGGGCCCTGGAACAGCAAGGCATCGGCCTACCCGCGCTACGGGGCCCAGAGCCAGCTACGCTCGGGCGATTTCGACCTGCACAGCTACCACCGCAGTATTGTCACGCCGCAGAAGGCGGTGTCGGACGTCAGCTTCCAGCCGAGCGAAGATCGGGACCTCAGCGACGATGGTTCCGACCGCGCGTTGCGGATCCGTCAGGACGTGACCGTCACGGTGGAGCGGGAGTCGCGGCCGCCGGATTATTGGGAGACTGCAGACAACGCCGCCAAGAATGCCGGTGGCCCGCGAGCGCCGTCTCGTCCATGAAGTATACGACTGACTGACTTGCCAACCTACACGCTCGTTTCTACTTTTTTTCTTCTTTTCTTTCTGTGGTTGGGATGGTATTATAAAATAATTTCTCTCCCCTGTACATAATTTCACCGGTGGTACCGGAACCCTTTGTGTGATTTTTATTTTGCGACGGATGGACTGGATACATGGATAGATAGATGATGGATCAATGCCCAACTTTTGAGAACTACCCACTGCCTACTTCTGGGGTCCGGAGTACGGAGTACGGAGTACCGTTACAAGACAGCTCTGTCCCAAAGGTGCGGTCCCAAGGATACCACAGACGGAGGGCAGAAAAGTGGAAATCACGCAGTCGATCGTCGCGGGCGGTGGGTGGGAGTGGTGGAGTCCCAAGATGGTATCCAGCACGACCAGACCATCCATGGATCATGAACGAGAGGATGCGTACGGCTGTAAGATAGAGGTATTGTCGGTAATTGGATAGAGCCAGCCATGCGATCCTTGGAACCGGCCCTCGTTCGACTTGGGGGATGCTCTGCTCCAATGCAGAGAGGGTCCGGAACCATGTGAGCGAATGTCCTTTTGCCCGTTTGGAACGGGCGTCTTGTCTCTTTCTTGAAATCTGTCTATCCATCCGTCCTTTGCCCGGTGGTTCATGCGTATCAGTCACTGCTCTGTAAGAAAGTGCCGGTAAAACGATTTCCGCCTTGACTGAGACCAGAACCCACTGCAGTCTCTGACTGCAGATCTCCCGGCACTATTGCGTCACGTGTGGACCGGATAAAACCAGTCCCATACCGTATCTTATCGCCCTGCACCGCCGGATATCCCAAGTATGACCGTACGGTGACCGTACCTAGGTACCTGGGGAAACCCTGCAGCAGCCCTCAGGACGACGGCGGCCGACTTTTACCCGTTCACGCACTCCCTCCTTCTCTCTTGCTTTCCATCTCTCTCAACTCGTCGACTGGTTCATGTACGTAAGACTATGGGATTTCGATGGAGACTGGGTCGACTCCATATAGTCTAACTCTTAGGTACTCGTCGATCAACTAGGATCAGATATGATAAGAGACGACTTTTACATCGCGTAAGAACCAGGTACAGTATTGGTGCTAGAGCAGGTACAGCGTTTCTATGTAGCAGCGTGGTCTGCCCTTCCAAGATCTCACAGAGTTAAACCCATCCAAGACAGCCTGCCACTGGCTGGAGGAAAGGCTACAAGGCACTAGGACAGGTACCACACGACATGCAGAGTCCCTCGTTACTTCTTTGGGCCAGACAGTTCAGTTCGCCGAGACACCCTCCTGCCTAAACCCTATTGATCTCTGGTGATGGCGTTTACACCGAAACTTCCGCCATACCGTCATAGCCTTCAACCCATTTTTGTAACGATAATAAGAATAAGGAGATCATTGTCGTTTTCTGTCACCCCTGAGAATCCTTCTCCCCAGTCAATCACGAAAACCCGGTTCCGAGTCCACCGCCGTATGGAGTATATTGCCTGCCCGACAACACAAAGTAATGATCGATATTATTGCCATACTATATGGGGAGCGGTCCACCGTGGCTACCACGGCCACGTTCGTTCCCTCCCCACCCGGCAGCAACCGCTTTTGGGAAAGATCGAGTTGTCACGGTCTGCTTTGCTGTCGAACCTCATTATCCGGCCCACGGGTCATATCGGGGATCGTCTGGTACGAGTTACCTACTCTGTCTTCCTCCTACCTACTCCTATGGTAAGGAGTGGTCTTCCTCTACGGATATGTCGCTCAGGACCTTGCCGACGACCCAGGGATCTACATAGTCCCTTGTACCCAGTCCGTTAATATACGGAGTACTCCATTTGAAGAGCAGCGGGTCAAGCGTGGTGGCTATGGCCAAGTAGGAATGGTGGATGGCCACCGCACGTGCGAATATCAAGTCCTGATCCACCAATATGAATGGGCTTCCAGGTCCTGATCGGAAATCTGCCCAGGTATTTCCGATGGACCTTATCCCGCGCAAGCCACCCGCCACAGCAGATATTAAATGTCTTGAACTTAACAGCCACGGCCACTAAGTAGTGAGTCGAGTAGGCAACTAGTATGAGTGAGTAAGTAAGCGCGTGAGAATGTTAGGTTTCGTTGATATTTCTGCTTTCGTCTTGTCCGGTGAACCGGAAAGAAACAACATCATTCAGCCGTACATGGCTTGATTCGGCTACCCGAGCGTCTCCTCCCACTCCATACTATGCTCCATCAGTTTTCCACCTTGCAGACTGACCGTTAAAATTATTACCATGCCAGGACACGAAACAGCAAGAAAGGCTTGACTCCTGCTGATCGACTGTCAGTCTCACCTGTGCCATGGGATGGCCCAATTGCTCATGAAGCCCGAAGTGGGACCCAGACGAGCGTCTCTCGCAACGAACTTGGCTTATCACTTCCTCTTTCAGGGGTTCGCTACGCAGAGAGCCCGGTTCGTGGCCCTCATTCGGGAGCCGATCTCCCTGCAAGGTTCCCATCAGAGCAGGCACTTTCATCATCGCGACAGTGCTTCTTCCCTTACCGACTCGTACCATACACCTTCGAAGACGGTGAATGTCACCTTGCTAACTCTAAGATATTCCGCAGGATCAGACTTAGCAGGAACTAGCTAGACGGCCCTCAACGGCCTTCACTGAAACTCTAGCTAAAGTACCAGCGGGAGGAGCAGATGCAAGGAACAACTCCCCCACCGGGCCGGAGGGTGAGCCCTCACGGATCCCACACCACATCCAGTACTCTCCTCCATGCACCTCGGGGTCTGCTCGGTCCAATGTGTACAGGATCGCCTGGGGCTCAGAGGTAGGACCTCTCTTCGCTCCAGAATGGGGTGGTTTCTACGAGCAGGTCCTACTCCTGCTCCGTGCTCCTGGGGTCAGTCCATGTATTGGCGATTGCATACATGTATACACAGACGGATGGCCCAAAGCCCTCGGCACGTACATACAGAACCTGTCCACCATACTAAAAACGTACCATACCGCCTGCATCCTTATCGTCGTAATGTGCGAAGCAGAACAAGAGTTGGACAATCGCCAATTCCTTGGCTGGTCGGCGCTATAATCCACGTGGCGCTAGTCTGTCCTCTAACAAGCCCTACGACGCTGCGAACCACAGCTGCAGCCCGTTTCGCCGACCGACCGGCTGACGAGGGAGTTCGAGTCATCTGGTCCCCTTGCTTCGGACCCCCCTGATGCCGACTTCCAGAGACTTCTGGAAATCGTTCAATCGGTGAGCAAGGTTTACATGAACAGGGGTAAGGGGAAGTTTCAGTATACATCCGAGACATGTTCACGCCAGGAAAGTTTGTTTAGAGTTTGGCTTGTCTTGTTCCCTGCATCGACATAATAATACAGCGTAATATACCTCAATCTACCTACACAAGTCAAGAGCAACAAAACTTAATATTCGGAACTGTGTCCACCCCAGTGCAACGTCGATGGTTTGTGAAGTGAATTAGATTCGGCCGACGGAAATGGAGGCAGCACTGACCTGGCGGAGTCTCATTCACCGTTGGGGCAGAGCCTAAATTTCAATTTTTCTAGCTTAACGTCTCCATCTGTGTCTTGGTGGGCTGGTTGATTGCCATCTACCTAGGTTTGTTCCGTCGGGCGTGTTTGACTCAGGGGTACGCCCTTAGGGTATTCCTCGGGTCAATTAATCTACCTTCAATATCGGGATGGATATGGTGGGCGCGCGTCTCGTTCCATCACCAGACCAGAGTGTTGAATTCGGACTTGATATCGTCAATGATTACGAGGTCACAGTGAGCCATCTACTTGCCATGTATTCATTATCGATCCATCCATCTGTTAAGTTGTGGAATTTTTGATGCTATGGTTCAGGTGTATGTATATGCCCCTCCCACGTGACCCCAATGGGCCCCGCGCTCGTGGGGTCCAGATTGTCTCTTTCCACCATCAACAACACCCAGATCAGACTTTATCCGCTCCTTCACACCAGAGACACGTCAGCCGCTAATATCGCCCTCGCCTACGCTACTCATAGGGAGCTGAACCAGTCCACTGCCAAGAACAGACTTGTACCTTGGGGCATCCGCGGTCTGCGCGCTTGACTCTCCCCACTACAAGCACTACCTTACGACGCTTGAGTGCGACTACGGAGGGGTCCTACTTCGTACTTGGAGGTGCGCCTCGACGACATCAGACCATACTCGTCGAAGGAAGCTAGTAAGTAGCTCCCTGTGGATGTGGTGTCTAAGCTCTACATGGTAACAGCTGGCTGAACTAGACGCGCATACTGTGTTGATTGACCGCGTTGCGGGCACCAGCCGGAGGTATTTCCCGAGTGAGAAACCCAACTACCTAGCTGCAGACATCGGCTATTCTCTCTCAATTGATTCTCACTTTTCCCGTCGTGAAATCGCGCAGAGACACTTGTCAGTATGGCCGCTGAGACCGTCGCGACGCATTCCTTCCTCGGGCTGGAGGGCCTCCATGTATTCGTCACCGGCGCTGCTGGGGGGATTGGCCGATGTGCTGTGCAGGAGTTTCTTGGTAGGTATCAATCTACCCTACCTCGCTCATTCCCTTTGTTTCCCTTGACACCGTGTCTGTGATCTGTTGGATGTAATTCGGACCCCTCATGTAAGCCTTGTAGTCAGACAGAGTCACCCAGCTTGTATACATCTATACACACAACCAAACATGTAGAAGATACAAACAGATCTAACAGTCACCAGACCAAGGCTGCAAAGTAACAGCCCTCGACATCAACCCCCTCTCACCGACAGAAGAAACAACCCACCAACGACCAACACCCCAGAACCTACTCGCGCCTGCACATTCTCCAAGGCGACATATCTGACGAGCTATCCATCCAAACCAGCTTCACACAAGCCGTCGCCCGCTTTGGCCCTGTGCACATCCTTATCTCCAACGCTGGTATCACCGACGAATCCTCCTCGAATCCCATCTGGGATCTCCCCCTCTCAACCTGGGAAGCGACCTACCGAGTCAACGTGCGGGGCACGTTCCTCTCAATCAAGCACTTTCTGCGTTCTGCGCGAGCCTCGCAGCAAACACTTGGTCGGCCGTTGGAGAACCTCGCGATTGTTGTCACGGGTAGCGAGACAGGGAAATTTGGACAGGAGGGTCATGCGGAGTATGCATCGGGAAAGGCGGGGTTGCAGTATGGGTTGGTCCGCAGCGTCAAGAATGAGATTGTGAGGTTGAACGAGAGAAGGCGAGAATTAATGCGGTTGCGCCGGGATGGGTTGATACTCCCTTGATTGAGGGGAGGTTGGATGACAGGAGAGAGATGTGGGCGGAGGCGCAGGCTACGTGAGTTCTCTTGTCCTTTCCTTATGTCCCTTTCTCTGGTGCTCTGGATTATGAGTCGGGCTGGAATAAGAGGAAACGAATGGATGCTAATAGTGTAGGGTCCCGTTGAAAAAGATCGCCAAACCCGAGGACGTCGCAAGGACGATGGCCTTCCTTGCTTCGCATCGTGCCGCAGGACATATATCAGGACAGTGTCTTAGTATCGACGGTGGGATGGAGGGCCGTCTTCTTTGGAAGGAGGAAGAAGTGAACCCTACCACCACTACGAACACCGCCTCTGTGAAGGAGACTGCCGTGGCCTCCATCCCTCGGTCTCTGCCGAAGCCAAAGCGTAATAAGATCCGGGTTGCAGTATCAGTTGATCTCGATGCAGTCTCTGGGTGGCTCGGTACTGGTACGTTATGCCTGGAACAACAGCAACATATCGTCTGCATTGCAAGAGTGAATCTAAAGGAAAACCATTGTAGGCCACCACGCCGACAACATCCTCGCCGACTACTCCGCTGGATTCTTCGCCGCTAAAGTCGGAGTCCCCCGTTTGCTTCGCATGCTCAACAAACTCGGACTCGCAGATCGCTGCACCTGGTTCATCCCAGGGCACTCGACGGAGAGCTTTCCCGACCAGGTACAACAGGTGGTAGCTTCGGGGTGCGAGATTGGATTGCACGGTTACGCGCACGAGGGGGCGTACCAACTTACCGTCGAGCAGGAGCGGGACGTGCTGGTGCGATGCATTGAGATTGCTACGAAATTGACTGGCAAAAAGCCGGTCGGATATCGTGCGCCTTTGTACCAGCTGCGCGAGTCGACGTTGGATCTTCTTGAAGAATTTGGGTTTGAATATGGTATTCCTCCCCCAACTCCCATCTACACATCTTCCCCGGTGGCTATACATAATCAATCAATGAACACATCAAATAACAAGACTCGATAATACAGACGCCTCCCTGACAGACCGCGACTGCCATCCCTTTTTCGCACCGAAACGACCTCCCCTGAAACCAATCGACTTTTCCCTCCCGGCCTCGTCCTGGATGCACCCCCTGGCCGCAAGCGAAGGCGACCGGCGCCCTCTCGTCTGCGCGTTCCTTGCAACTGGTACATGGAAGACATGACTCCGATGCAGTTCCTGCCACATGTCCCCAACTCTCACGGGTACACCGATGTCCGGGTGATCGAGAATCTCTGGCGCGACCGGTTCTTGTGGATTCGCGATAACGAGGAAGAGCCTATCTTCCCGGTGCTGATGCATCCGGATACGAGCGGCATGGCGCATATTATTGGCATGTTGGAGAGGCTGTTGACGTGGGTGAAGGGGTGGGGGGATGAGGTGGAATTTTGCCAGACGGGGGAGATTGCGAGGTGGTGGAGGGAAAAGGAGATGTCTTCTACATCTTGATACTTGTTTTGAAGTCCAAATTTGGGAAATTGTTATGTTCATACTGAGATTGTACCTCGATATCGACACTCTATCTTGTTATCTCCTAGGCTCTGATGTTGTAGTTATAGTGATGGGGAATGCGGATATATATTCACACTCCGTCCCCTGTTATATGAAGATAAACCGACGACCCATCCCGATCCTACGCACCATCATCAGCATGACCCACCGAACGAGGGCAATTCTGAGGATGGAATCAACTTACCACACATCTCGGATCCACCGCTGCCCTCTCATACACCTCCATCGCCGTCCGCGCCATCGTGGGCTCAATCCCTACAGCCCGTCCCGCCTCAACCCCCAACCTCAAATCCTTCACCATCATCTGCGTCTTAAACCCCAACGCATACCCATTACTACTCGGTGCATGAGGAACCACCCCCGGGACAGGCTGTACATGATCCATCATAAACGACTGCCCCGTGGAATTGTGAATGACGCGGTGAAGGAGATCCTTGTCGATGCCCGACCGGATGCCGATGGCCATGGCCTCTGCGTTCGCTAACATGATGCTACAGGAGAGGTAATTATTGGCGATTTTGGCGGCTAGGCCTGCACCTCGTTGCCCACAGTAGAAGAACTTCTCAGGAGAGCCCATTGTTTCGAGGATGTCGTGGAGTGTGGATTGTTCGTCGGTGGATTCGGGAGCTGGATGGCCGATTAAGAAGGAGGGGTTCCTGCGGTGGCGGCGGGGACTCCGCCCTGTTGCAATGCTTAACTACGGGTTTGAGGATTTGCCAAAAGCAAAGTGTTGAGCAAGGATTGGAACGGGAGAGGGCAAGCATACCGACACCGGACAATCGATATATCGCCCTCGTTGAGCGTCCTCGAGAACTTGACCAATGTCCCGGGCGGATTGGGCATCGATAGTGCTGCATTCGATGAGGAGACGCTGGGGATTACTCTCCGCCGCGAGTACTCCATCCACAGAGTCGAGGTATACTTCGCGCACGTTGTCCGCTGTGGGCACGATGGAGATGACAACTGAGGCGTCTCCAGCGGCATGTTTGGCTGACGACGCGATTTCAACCGGCCCATGAGAATCGTTCGCGGCGAGGAACCTCTCGCAGCTTTGACGGGAGATGTCATACACGGAAAATATTGTGGAGGAATCCGTCTTCTTGCGGACGTTACTGGCCATTGCGAAGCCCATGGCGCCGAGGCCTGTGGTGGTGAGAACGCGAGTCTCGTAGGGGACTGGAAGTATACTTACCGATGAAGGCGATCTTTTCGACCATAAACAATATTACCCTATCGGATACACGGTTTTGTTATTAACGTGGGATATACCCCAGGTTCGAACTTTGCATCGCGGATAAGAGGGATGGATATATGCATTGAACAAAACACTATGTGGGGGACAATCCCGGGCTGGGGTATTTAACATCTCCCACATCGCGTGTCGCTCTCCTCAATCCCACTTCCCTTTTCTGCTGATGACAGTGAACCAGCCATGGCGCCCCAGCTACCCTCGACAAACTCCCACGTGCGCGTGCGTCTGTTGAACGGCGGTAGCATGATCGCGTCCACGCATATGTTACATGTGGGGGAGGGCCCAACACCCTTCCGCATGCACAACTGGGCGTTCCTGGTGCATCATGAGGCGACTAAACAACGTCTCATCTGGGATCTGGGCATGACATCTGTAAGAAAACACTGATCACCCTATCTTGTCTCTCGGTTACCAAACAGTAATCATCTACAGGACAAAGAAGCCTACGCAACAGCCGTACAAGACAATCTCTTCGACCAAGTCCAGATCACCGGTCCAAAGGCTACTCTAATTGACCAACTACGCGAAGATGAGGGCATCTCTGCAGACTCAATCAACGCTATAATCTTTAGTCACGCACACTGGGACCACTGTCGTCCATTCAAGAAAGAATTCCCCAATGCAAAGGCGTACTTCGGTCCCGGCACCTACGAGTACTGCGCACCAGGCCACCTCGTCGATCCTACCTCCCTCTGGGATGGGCGATTCTTCGACCCGACCAACCCCACTGAGCCCTCGGAGGCTCTTTCTGGCCCATGGGTGCCCTTTGGCCCCTTCGATCGCGCGATGGATTACTTTGGCGATCAGAGTTTCTGGGTAATCCAGGCGCCGGGACATATGCCGGGGAACCTCTGCGCATGTGCGCGGCTCGAAAGTGGAGATTGGGTGCTTTTAGGGTCGGATTGTTGTCATTCCAGGTGAGTGTCAATGTTTCTAGCATACAATCCTGGACTATATAGGCGATTGATATGCTGATGTGGGGTGCAGGGCTCTACTGGACGGGACTAAGGAGTTTGCATACTTTCCCTCGCCAGATGGGACGATGAGTTGTTTGCATACGGATGTCGCTGCGGCGCGGGATACGATTACTCGACTGAAGGTGATGGAGGAGCAGCTTGGGGTGCATATTGCACTGGCTCATGATGCGTCTTGGTTGGTTGAGGGAAGGACCAGGTGTTGCTGTCGCTTGTGGAAGAGAAGCTGAGAGGGGAGTTGAGACGGGCAGTGCCATTGGAGGAGGCTGTTTAGTATCCTGCATAGCCATGATATCCAAATTGCACTTCTGTACATTCCTAAGTGGGTGGTCTTCTGCAACACATCCTGATCAGCATCCCTGTAGGCCATTATGTTAGTCGACATAACCACCGCTTTTCCCCTCACCCCACATGAACTCAGATATATCAAGGTAACCCCTCATTCTCCTCCACCCGTGTCACGTAACGCTCACTCATTGAGCCTTATTCAGAAGCAATGACTATCAAATCGCAAGTCGTTGGTGTTATAGGCCCCACCGGCTTTGGAGGCTCCTATCTCAGCCTCGAGCTCATCCAACGCGGCCATAAGGTGGTGGGCATCTCGCGCCACCCAGAGGGTCTCGGCAAGCATCCCTCCTACAAACCTCGCCCAGTTGACCTGGAAAACGTATCTATCGGCGAATTAGCAACGGCATTCCAGGGACTGGACGCGTTGGTTAGCGAATACGGGCCGCACACAGCCGGTACAGGAGCACTTTTATACAGTGAGTCGCTCTTTCACTCGCCAATCCGAGCAAGAAAAGCTGTGAACCTAACAATCCATGACAGTGCCCTTCCTTGAAGTCGCTCGAAAGATATTTCTCGCCGTTCAGCACGCCAAAGTCCCCTACTTCGTCTTCGTCGGCGGCGCAGGCAGTCTCCACGTGCCCAACACCAATCCACCCGAATGTCTCATCGACGCGCCAGACTTCCTCCTCGCCTACCGTCGTGCCCTCGCCGATAGCGAAATCCACGTGCAATACATGGAAGAGCGCCTCGGGGCGATCGGGGAGCCTCTCCGCGCCTATCGTACGGCACGACTTGCCCTCCGTGATGGCACCGCAACCTCCGAGCAGAAAACCTTTATAGATTCATACGAAAAACCACTACGCGAAGGCAACGACCCCGCAAAGGCGTTCATCTCTGCAGGACGAACTGCATGGCTGTTTTTCGAGGGGAACGTGTCCTTCCCGTGGACGTTTGTCTCGCCGAGCCCGATGTATCGACCTGGGAAGCGGACGGGGAGGTACGAGGTAACTGTTGATGAGATTCCACTGAAGAAGGTAGCGTTGGGGGCGATTGTAGATGCGAAGAATCCTTTCGATGGTCGGTTGACGGGCATTTCGGTGGGGGATCTGGCAATCGCAATTGCGGATGAGGTTGAAGAGCGACGATATATGCACCAGCATTGGACGGCTGTGGGGGATTTGTCGGACGATACTACGCAGTGTCCGAGCTATGTACGTCTGTAGCTCGGGGAGGTCTTATATGGCCTTCTGAGTATATTAAAGATCTGGATTTGATATCATTGGTTTGTCCGAATTCAGAAGTACAAAATAGCCTGGGAGACATCCCTATCAGCACGTGATGTGCGATAAGATCCTGACCCAAACTCTGTTTGCAGGTTGGACAAACACCCAATCTGGCAACTCCAGCAACCGCTATATCGTCATCGCCGCAGATTCACCGTTCCCTTGGTCCCAGAGATCTATCACTTGCGCTTCACATTTTCTCATTATCCCCATTATCCCGTAGTTGGAAAATATCCAGGAACTTCAGCATGGCTGACGCAGGTGGCTGGAGCACAATTGAATCCGATGAGGTAAGCCATTCACATTCACCAGCCCGTCTCACAGCATCAACAAAAGAAAAGAAAGATGCCGCAAATCAAGCCGACGCAAAGAAACACACTGACAATGTTCTTACTTAGGGAGTCTTCACCTCCCTGATTGAGAACCTCGGCGTGAAGGATGTCCAGTTCGAGGAACTCATCTCCCTCGATGCAGACACCATTCGCTCCCTCAGGTACTTCCTCACCAATCACCACGACACAAAGCCACAAACCCGACCACAAAGCTAATAAACCGCCCCAGCCCCGTCTATGGAGTAATCTTCCTCTTCAAATACCTCCGCGACCAAGCGCCCTCCACCGAAACCCCCCATGACGGCACCTACGACACCAACCCCGACAGCTCCCTCTTCTTCGCTGCGCAGACCATCCAAAACGCTTGCGGCACGCAAGCCATCCTCTCTGTGATTCTCAACCAGGACGGCACAAGCGGCACTCCCCTTCCACCGATCGAGATTGGCACCGAACTTTCCTCTTTCAAAGACTTCACGAACGGCTTCCCGGCCGACCTCCGCGGCGAGACGCTCTCCAACTCTGAAGCCATTCGCACCGCACACAACGCCTTTGCGCGCGCCAGCCCCTTCGCCGACGAAACCGCCCGCCCACCCCGTGACGACGGCTCCGGCGAAGATGTCTATCACTTCATCGCGTATACCCCAGTCGGCGGGAAGCTGTACGAGCTGGATGGACTGCAACCCCACCCGATCAGCCACGGGGAGTGCAATGAGAACACCTTCCCGGAGAAGGTGATTGAGGTGCTTCAGCGACGGATTGCGCGGTACCCTGAGGGCGAGACGCGGTTCAACCTGATGGCGGTTGTGCGGGATCTGCGGGTGCGGGCGCGGGAAACGGGCGATGCGGAGTTGATGGAGCGGGAGGAACGCAAGCGGCGGGCGTGGGCGTGGGAGAATACGCTGCGCCGGTCGAATTTTGTCGGGTTTATCGGTGAGGTGATGAAGGGGGTGGTCGGGATGAAGGATCAGGAGGGCAAGTTTGATGAGTGGGTTGGAAAGGCGCAGGAGGAGACGCAGAAGAAGCTGCTTCGCAGGTGATATGCCTTTTGTGTTTGCTCTTCCGGATTATGACTACGTAGACATGTTCTTATTGACGGATGCATCATGGTACGAGCGTGGATCAAAGGTATGTCCCTTAGAGACTTGATTCGAGTTGTTTACCCCCTGTCCCTTTCAGAAAAAGGGGAGGCTGGCGGAACTCGAAATCGCTGCATAGGAGCACCTAAATGGTGCAGCATACAAGCAATAATGGACCTGCTGTACCTACATATGTACTTGATAAAGCACGTCCTGAGCATGCTCGGGCATCCTGAGGCGATCACTGAGCATGGTGTGAGCAAGTGAGCTCAATCAACTGCACCCCAACTAAGAATTACCCCCTGATCTCATTCTCTACTCGCAGTCTATTTCTTGTCTCATCAGCTCTAGGTAAATCATAATAACTCAGTATGAGAATGCAGGAGTCCAGGGTGCTGTCGTGAGGACTGGATATCGGGAACAAGAGCCCGACAAGAATAGTCCATTATCTCCCCACCATTGACCAGACCTCCAAGACCCACAGGAAGGAATCCTAGCCATACATTTGGTTTGGTCGGGTTGTTTCTGTTGCTCTGGCTGCTATTGTGATGACCCCAGTGATTTCTTATCGGCTGCATGGCTCCGAGCGTTGGGACATCTGCATTCATCGGAGACAGCCATGTATATATGATCCTCATTATTGCATTCCCACGATGTCCTTCATCACGCTCATAACTTTTGCCCCGATTGCCAAATCCCAGACAATCTGTATAGGATAACATCCACCTAACACCATGGGCTCCATCGGCATACCAAAAGAATATGTGGTCCCGGACCAGTACATTGGCAAACCAAAACCCGCCAAGGTGATTGTGATCGGAGCAGGCATTTCCGGCATCGCTTTTGCCTACAAGGCCCAATCATTGGAGAAGATCGAGTATACCGTTTACGAGAAGAACGCAGATGTCGGAGGCACTTGGCTGGAGGCGCGTTATCCCGGCTGTTCCTGTGATATCCCCGCCCATTCCTACAGTTACCCATGGGTGGGCAACCCGAACTGGTCTCGCGTGTAAGAACCTGTACAGAGAGACATCCATGGGCTCGTTTCGTAGTAACTGATCACATTGAATAGATATGCGGGCGCCGAGGAGATCTGGAAGTTTTACCGGGATCGCGCCCAGGAATACGGCCTCTACGAGCACACCAAGTTCTCGCACCGGGTAATCGGAGCCACTTGGAATGAAGACGTATCCAAATGGACTGTACGTGTGGAGGATCTGAAGACCAAACAGGTCATCGAGGACTCTGCTGAAGTCGTGATCAACTGTGCCGGAGTCCTGAAGTATGTTTACCGCACTGCCTGCATCTTGAACTGCTGCTCGGGGAGACGACTAACAGCACTTAGTAACTGGAAATGGCCCGATATACCAGGATTGCACTCATTCGACGGGTCCTTGGTTCATACAGCCCAATATCCTCAAGATCTCGACCTGACAGGCAAAGTGGTGGCGGTGATTGGGGCTGGTTCGTCGGCCATCCAGGTCGTGCCAACCATTCAACCCCGTAAGCGTGTTTAATTTGTTCTTAGTTGATATCAACTGACTCTTCCATTTAGAGGTGAAGCAACTGAAGAGCTTCATTCGCTCCCCAACATGGATTGCGCCGCAATTTGTCGGACAGATCGCCCAGGACGGACGGGAACTCAATATTCCGAAGAACAAAAGACGAGATTCCGGAAGAACCCAGAAGAACTGCGTCAGTATCGCCAGGAAATTGACCACGCATTGAACTCACGATTCCCCAACTTCTACAAGAACTCTGCGGCGCAGAAAGCATCCCGAGAGGTGGTGGAAAAGGGCATGCGGGAGAGACTGGGGGGCATGGACCCTGCTTTACGGGAGAAACTGATCCCAGATTTTGATGTGGGATGTAGACGGTCAGTACCCTGCACGGAGAATCAAGATTCCGATTAACACTAAACAGTGTGACCCCTGGAGAGGGATACTTGGAGGCGCTGCAGGAGGACAACGTGGAGGTCGTGACCAGCCCGATCCAGAGTATCAACCACAGCGGCCTGATTACAAGCGACGGGACCATCTATCCCGTGGATATAATCATTGCTGCTACTGGATACGATACATCCTATGTGCCTCCATTCCCACTCATTGGGCGCAATGGAGTCGATCTGGGCAAACGGTGGTCCGTGAGCGGCGCAGAGGCCTACTTCACCTGTGCTGTCCCGACATGCCCAATTACTTCAGTATGCCATATAGCTAGCTCGCTTGCTTGCATCGTGATTGCTGACTCTGCTGCAGTGGTGGTTGGTCCCAACACTCCCATCTCGAATGGATCTTTGATGCCTGCGATCGAGGCACAGCTGGAGTTTGCGCTGAGTTTCCTCAAAAAGATCCAAGGCCAAGGTGTCAAATCGGTGTCGTGAGTCAGCAGGCAACGACCGAGTTTAATAATCACAAGGACGCGGTCATGGACTTGTTGACTTTCTCTGGAAGCTGTAATAGCTGGTGTGTTGAACCGTTGACGCTTCCACATGCCCCTGCTCACTGTTCAACAGGTATAAGGGAGGAACGAAAGACGGGAGGATTGTTGGACCGTGGCCAGGCTCCGTTAACCACTTCCTGGAATCTCTGAAGGAGCCCAGGCTAGAGGACTTTGAGTTCCGCTATGATGGTGCCAACCGGTTTGCATACTCGGCAGTGGGCTGTCTGCGAGAGTACAGAAAAGAGCCGCTTGGATGGTACATTCGAGCGTAGATAGAAGATAGGAGTGTAGCTTAGTTGAATATACTCTTTGCATCAGGATCTTTACTAGTGCTATCCAAAACTTATACGACTAATAAAGACCTAGTATGTCGTTCGTAATCCGAGCCCTAGATGAGAGTAAGGTTGATTGTCGTCAGACAGCCTTCCAGCATAGTCATACACATGATAGACCCGAATGTGGCGAACTGACTCCCCAGATTCGAATTCAAAAACAGGACTCTCTCTGGGCTGTGACTGGATCATTCCTGAAAGAGGGGACATCGGGTACTTGCATCCGATAGAGACAACCTGCGCTCAGCCTCGGCTTTAACGGTGGGTATGAGATGGAACTATCCACGGCATATATTACAGCAATCTGATCAAGTCCTACCATTGCAACCACAGAAACACAAAATGGCTCATATTGTCGAGATCGCCGAGACTCCGTCTCCTTCCTCGCCCACCTACGTGGACGGAGTGCGATGCGGCAACCCATCCAAGTTTCCCACGACTGAAACCTTCAGCGGATTCAATCAGCCTTCCCGACTGGAGGCCGAAGTGGGCCATCTCGAAATCACTGGTCAGATTCCTCAAGACATCGAGGGACCTTTTTTCGCATCCAGCCTGACCATCGGTTCCCTCCGGTGTATGAGTCCGACATCCACTTCAACGGAGACGGCAATGTGACTGCAATTAAGATACACAAGGGACGGCGCATTTCAAACAGCGATATGTCCGTACAGATCGCTATCAACATGAAAGCAAATATGGACAGGCCTTGTTCGGCAAGTATCGGAATCCGTACACCGACAACGAGGCCGTCCGCGGCGTAATCCGCACTGCGGCCAATACCAATATCATTTTCTGGCGTGGAATGTTGCTGGCAACCAAGGAGGATGGACCGCCGTATGCTATGGATCCGGAGACCTTGGAGACTATCGGACGATATGATTTCGAAGGCAGGTGCTGAGCCCGACCTTTACGGCTCATCCGAAGATCGACCCCAGAACGGGGGAGATGGTGTGCTACGGCTACGAGGTACGGCTCTACCTGATGCTTCATGGGACGATATGAACCTAATGTGCTACAGGCTGGTGGCGATGGCAATGACGGGTCCTGCGACATTGTTGTCTACACGAAAATGCTGCCGGAGTCAAGACCGAAGAGTGTTGGTACAAGGCTCCCTTCTGTGGGATCATCCATGATTGTGGCATCAGTGAGAACTGGGTCGTGCTGCCCATGACACCATTGAAATGTGACCCTGAGCGGTTGAAGAAGGGTGAGAACCACTGGGCTTGGGATCCCAACGAGCCCCAATGGTATGGAATCGTCCCTCGTCGAGGTGGCAGGCCAGAGGATGTTCGATGGTATCGTTCAACTAATGGTAAATAACCCCCGGTTGCAGTGAGGGCACGGTGAATGCTGACCCTAGGATAGCATTCCAAGGACATACAGCCAACTGCTATGAGGATGAAGAGGGCAACATTGTCTTCGATCTGACCATAGCCAACGGCAATGTGTTCTTCTTCTTTCCGCCAACGGACACTCCAACTGGCACAGTCGCCAAGCGGAATCGGCTTCAGAACAAGACGACCCGGTGGCGATTTGATCCCAACCTACCGTCAGGCTCCTGGGTAGATCCCGCTGAAGAAGTCGATGCCTTCTCCGGGGAGTTCTCGCGGGTGGATGACCGCTTCGTGGGCGTGTGCTATCAACACTACTGGCAGGCCGTCATTGATGGGACCAAACCCTACGACGTCGAGCGCTGTGGCTCCCCAGCGGGAGGGCTCTTCAACACCCTCGGCCATTTCACCTGGGATGGTTCGATACAGGAGACCTTCTGGGCCGGGCCCTGTGCGACGTTCCAAGAGCCTGCATTCATTCCCCGCGTGGGCAGTACGGAGGAAGCCGACGGCTATCTCATTGTCTTCCTCAACCATCTCGATGTCCTGCGGAATGATGTCTGTATTTTCGACGCTCGCAACATCTCCCAGGGTCCTGTCGCCGTGATCCACCTGCCATTTCGTTTACGATTGGGATTACATGGGAACTTTGTCGACGAACGAGAGATTCACGAATGGCGAGACAGGCGACGGGGGGAATTGGGCCCGGTGAAGGCAGCTAGCGCCCCATTGCCCTGGCAGATGAAGGAAATAACTACAATGGCCAACGGGAAAGATGGTCATGTGTGAGGGGTTTCAAGCGTGCATTATCAGAATAGTGTCTCTAGATTGACCATCATAGGCCCCGACCCAAATACATTCATCAGCCCAGCTCGTGTGTCAAAATCCAATGTTTCAAACACATCCAGTTCATCTAACGGGGAGCTGTCTAATGTTAGCGCAAGTATAGAGCCTCTGAGAGAGTACTCACTAATCGCACACCTCTGCCGTTAGATCTTGGTCATGTACTCCCAGCGGAGCGGACTCAGTGTCTAACACGCCGCTCTCCGCAACACGCGCCTCAATATCGGGCACCATCTTCTCACACCATCCTATCTTCTCCATGTTGGAAACTGTATCGAGGCAGAATTGTAACATCTCCCGATGGGCTATCGTGGGCCGCTTCCGCAGCGACAAGATCAAGATCCACGTCACCTCCGCGATACAGTGGCAGTCATTCAAGGACAGACTGGAGAGAGTCTCCTGCTCTTGCATCATTCGAATCACACGGACCAGAGTTTCGGCCGCCTCGATACAGGTCCCGCCGAGTTCTTCATAGCATCGTTTCTTGGCTGCGATCCGAATCTCCGCTGATCGTGCCACGGAGAAGAGCAAGAACGGCCGGGTTAGCGAGATCACGGAGGTCAGATACCGCAGTTGGAGGACACCCGCGGAACGGCGATGCTGCGGCGGGAGAGACGAGTCCCAGCGAAGATGCTGTGGCACCTGCTCGTGCCATTCAGTAAGTGTAGCGAGACTCTTGGTCACTCGACTGATGGGGAGACGACCGCCGTCATGCGTAGGCCGAAGGGCACATTCCAGGCTGATCTGCTTTCGCAATCGAACGAGACTGACAGAGAGCGTTTGATATCCCAAAGGCATGTTTGGACCAGGGTCCAGCAGCAACTCCGATGCCGGACTCGTCTTGACGAAGCTGACGTCGTCCACGATGGCACACGGATACCCGAACCGACTGGCTGTCTCATAATCCAGTGTGTAGATCGTCCACCACACCCGTCGCTCCCGTTCCCGTTCGACGGACGCTTTGGTGAGAGGAAAGATATCGTGATGGAGGCCGAGGGAGAAGGCGATGCGGACCGCAGTGCCCAGGTACAGATATGCGGCCACGCTGTAGCACATTCCATGCATCGCCAAGCTCTATCTGCGTTAGGTATACAGTTCTCTCTTCACCGAGTAAAAGTGTCATCGCTCACCAATAACCCTAATGCTCGAACACTCTCAATGCTCGCCTCCTCGGTGACTGCCGAAGAAAGCTCCTTTGCCATAAGTAGGTATTCAGAGGCCTGTCGTTGATCCTCAGGCTGGGTACTAGCCGCATGCCCGCCATCGCGAGGTTTCATACTCCCGAGAGCAAAGATAGAATACAGCGCGCACAGCCAGGATGCGCTACACGGGGCGGTTTCGTCATCCAGGGTTTGATCGAGGAGGGTATAGAATTGCTCCGCCGAGTAGAACCAGTGCATGGAATGGATGTGCTGGAAAAAGCGGCCCACGTAGTGCATACACAGTGGTCGCGATGGCAAGCACCTTTTCCCGGGCTCGCTCACCGGGCTTTCTGGCGTTGTTGGGGGCAGAAGGCCGGTCTTCAGGGGTTGGATAATTCGAGGGTCCCCGGTGGCAGACCTGCTACTGGCCAAGCGAGCAGCGTGGTTCCAGCGCATTGTCGAATCGGCGCCGACATAACCTGGCCATCCGTCAGATTACCTAGAGCTCGCAGATTAACTCCCGGGTTCAGCCCTACGGTATTTCCCCAGCGAATCCAGCACCAGACACCCCATTTCCTCGCGCAACAGAGGGTGTTCCGCGGCTTCCATGACCCCCTGGTGGCTCTCAATATCTGGTTGGGGCTCGTCTGTGTCATGCTGTTCGGTGTCGACGGTGTGGACACGATGGGATGGAGGCAAGGGCTCGACGGGGGCATGGTCCCAGTTGATGTAGCACCGCTTTGATGTTGCTCACTGTCAACTCAGGCAATTGTTCTTCGGGCACAAACCGCCGGAGAAGCTTGATTGAGTAGTCAAACACTTCCTCCGACACCTTGTAGAACGGGCGTTTCCGTGAGCGCAGGTTGACCTCGCAAGGGATGCCCATCGACTGGCAGTACTGACACGCCCCTGCATCCCCTCCCACACACTGTACGCGAGTCCGTTAACACAAAGCCCTTCATCGGTTCTATCGGCCCTACGTACTCTTGTCTTCCGAGCCTTGCAGGTCTCACAGCTTTGCCGAGCTCGTTTCCGCGATGGCGGCCCTATCTCCACCGGGATGGTCGACGTTACATTTGCAGCATCCATCGGGTTCATGGTGATTGTCCATGTTGAGCTTTGAATTGGAAACCCACGTCTAGACAAAAATACCCTGCCAGGGAGACTAAGACTGCCAAGATTGTGGGGTACATTTATGCGGGGGACCCAGAGATATCCTCGGTTTGATGTATCCGATGCTGCTAGCCCTAATTCCCCAAACCACAGCAAGTCCCTCACTTCTTTCCCACAAACACCAACTGCAATGGGCGGACCCCCACCGTGAAATGATCCTTGGTCTCTACCAGTAATCGATGGCCATCCTCTCCCGGCGCAAATTGGACCCCGTCGAAGGCGTGGATAAAGTGCGTCACCAAATCCCGCATTTCCATCATCGCCAGCCCACGTCCAATGCAGCCGTTCATGCCCACGTTCCACGTCAGAAATGCATTCTTGTTCTTGACAAGATCGGGCTGCGAGTACCATCGCTCGGGGATGAATTCCTCTGCCCGGACGTAGTTGACCTCATCGCGCTGCATCGCATACACCGGCAGAACCACCGTCATGTCGCCGGGATAAACGTGTCGTGAAGCGTCACGCCCTCTATGGGAGTAATACGAGGAAATCCGGACGGGATGGCTGGGTGGAGGCGCAAAGTTTCTTGAATAACGCCGTCCAGATGTTTTGCTTTGGGCACATCCTTCGGATCGAGTCGTGGCCGGCCTTGTAACAAGGGCACAAGCTCCTCTTTCAACTTTTGCACCTGGGATGGCTCGTTGGCAAGGTGATAGAAGAGAAATGTAAGGGTCGCAGCGGTTGTATCAGATCCACCGACGATAGTCAGTCGAGTATCTCCGCGCAGCCACTGGTAGTCAAGATCTTTTTTCTCACTTTCGTCGTACGCCCGCACCAGATGAGACAAAATCTATTGGCCCAGTCAGCACCATCACCACCAAAGACGCCTATGCACTCACATCTGGGGTATTCGGCTTTTTCTTGAGCCGCTCTTGCACTTGAGACCCAACAAACTCCAACCACTGTCGCGCCCCTTGCCCGGCTTTCGGCAGTCGATGCAGAATGGGGGCTAACCAGGGGACTGGGCTCGTGGGACCGACCTCCTCCATGCTGGTCTCTAGTAAATCTGGGATCCAGCGGTTCTCCGTGCGAGTCATCATATTAAAGGACTTGCCCAGACCCAGGTCACCCATCACATCGAAGGCTGCAGCGAGTTAGTATGAATGCCACATGCCCCAAGCAAACCCTGTGACCATTACCAAAATATTTGAACCAGGCCGAAGCATCCACAGGGGTGCCCTGCATCTGCATCATCTGACGAATGAATTCCTCGCAGTGGACAACGACGCGTTCCTCGTAATCGCGCAACGCAGCCGGGGCAAAAGCTTTGGAAAACACGCGGCGCCGGGCGTCATGGATCTTTTTACTTCGGACCGTATGCAGGTTGACAACGGGTAGCGATCGCTCGTACCAGGTGCTTTTGGAGCACTTGGCTTCATTGCTCAGCACAATCGGGATGGCCGCGGGGTCATTAATGGATAGGTTATTTGGCCCTGTATATCATTAGCCGTGCACCAGGTAAAGTTCAGCGAGACTGCTACCTGTGCGCACAATCGGCCCATACTGCTCGTGGAGTCGTTTGATCCAGAAGTAGTTATCACAGCGCCGAATCATATAGACATGCCACAGGTTTGAGAGGCGGGCCCAGAACGGTCCCGGGAATCGACGCAGGGGGTGAAAGACCATTCGGTACGTGGCGATGCTGCTGTAAAGACCGGTAACAAAGGACAGACTCAACAGAATGGTGAGCAAAATGCCCAGATGAATGGCGTGCCATGTGTAGTAGAAGCAGACAACGGCCAAGGCCGCCACGCTGGTCAGGAACCGTGTAATCCATCGATGTGCATATTGATCATGCTCACCGCGAATGAAGTAGACAAGATGGGTGGCAACTCCAGTCAAAGCCCCCAGGGCACAGAGTTTCCAAAGCTCCAAGGCTTCCATGGCTACGAGCGTCAAGAACACCTGCTGAACGGACTTTGCTGTGATCGGGTAGCTGGAAGTATATTAAGACATGGAGTACATGAACTTGGTACTCCAGTCGGAGACAAGGGAACAATGAGCCGACGCCTACTTGCTTCGGATAGTTGTTACCGGACGATCATATTTGGCCTCGGATATCGGATATGAAATTCGAGTGTTGAACCATGTCCGTGTAGTGGAATAATAAGATAGAGGGCCATACGAAACTAGCGATGTTATTAATCCATTAAGAATGCAGGTCAGATCTAGATATGCTGTCCGCCATATTCCCCATTATCCTGTCACACGTCTCGAATCGCACGAGTCCGCAGAAGCTACCCAGTATGATGGTCTAACCACCAAATTTTATCAATACTGTCATGTTGTTCTTTGCTATGGCTCTGCTGGGCCTGCATGGTAGTATGCACTAGATATATCACTCGAGCATGATTTCATCAAGGGTCACCATGAGCCCAGAATTCCTGGACATAATGGGGTTTGTCTACCCTGTTGTGAATTGAGTCTCTACATGAGAGATGAGAAGGCCTCCTATATGAATTTGGCCCTACTTATTCAGTTTCAGTCCAGAATGTTTGAGATTCCATTTTGGCTTCGCTGTGAATGTATATTCTTTTTTTTTTTTTTTTTTTTTCGGACGCGAATCCATTCAATCAGTCTTCTGAATTACAACACATCTGATTAATTTGCGCCAGCAAATATCTTGCTACCCCCCTCTCTCTGTAGGTCAAGTCATACTCTCAAGACTTCTCGTGATATTTGTAGCATCATGGACTTGTAGTAACTGGTGTCTCTCTCTGTATTTCCTCGGCCAGATTCCCTGTTTTCCCGGGCTCAATATCCCATTCGGGTCCAATGCATCCTTGATACGTTGGTTTAATTTCTGGAGACTACCGCCGTTGAAGTCGTACTGCTCCGCCACGAGATCCATATAATCGACATGAGCCCGGTACTCGCTATACCCCTGTTGCCGGGCCAAGTGAACCAACTCGACGAACAGTTGATTTGCGCGTCGGCGCTCCTCGTCCAATTGCCGGTCGAAATAAATCATATTGATCATTGTCAAGTGACGGGGATAGAGATGGAGGCCACCAAAATAGTCAAATCCATACCGCGCGCATATCGGTTTGGCAGCAGCATAGAAGCGCAGGGCTGATTGCCCATCCGGGGGGAGGACCGGAGAAAAGGAGAGATGACCACTAGATGACCAGGTCAGAGAGGATATAAGCCATAATCACGAAGTACAACTCACCCGTCTTTTCCACGGTACTCTACCGCTTTCAATGCCATCATACTCGGAGTTCCTGTCTCGACTGTCCGTTCCTCTAGGGGAAGATCTTCCGGGGATAGATACCTCTGACCAGCGGTAGGATATGTCGCCTTACCGGTGAGCTTTGCCCGAGGGAACTGTGCGAACGCCTCCTGGCATCGCTTGTAATTGGCCTCAATGATCTCCTTGGTCCCATATAGAGCAAATCGGGCTGACCAAAACCCTATGCCTAGCTCGCTTTGGATCTCCTTCATCCTTGCGTCGGGGATCGCATCTTTCCCATCATAAAAGGCTTCTCGACGTCCGCGTTTGACGAGCTCCCGCGGGATATTTCCGATCAGCGGATGGTTTTGAATGGCATCGCGCAGGAGGAGATCCTGGAAGGTGTCTATTAGGCGTCCTAGGTCCTCCTCTTCCTCGACGTCCACCCGACAGAACATGTAGCCTTCCGGACTGGGTGATGCCCAGAGGGACAGCTTGGTCACACGCCGAAGTTACTCTGGCAAAACATGGCCTCATACGTTGGTCCATAGCCGCCGCGAAATAATGGAGCACAGGGAGAGTTGTCCAGGGCTCCCATCCCGGTGCGCACGAGAGTCCCATCAGCAAGCACGACCTCAATGCCGCATATCTGATTGGAGTGATCACCTGGCTGCCATCAGTCTTTGTATTGTTGCAGAGAGACGTATGACCTACCGGCCGGCGTGTAGCCCCATCCTCGGTCCAGCGCATTACCAACCACTGATCCCCAGCCGAGAGCCGGTACGGAACACCAGATGTGTTTCTTCTGCTCCTGGATGGCCCGGTAGATGTCAAAAAAGGTGACTCCAGGTTCGACCGTGTAGTACGAGTAGCGGTCATTGATGTCGATGATCTTGCGCATTTGCTGCAGGTCGAGAATTATGGATCCCTAGAGCGATGAGTATTGAATGTCAAATCTTACTGGAGCACTTCAGCGTACCTTGACTCGTGCTGCTGGCCCGCCGTATCCCAGGTTCTTGCCCCTAGACACGGTCCATATGGGAATATGGTGCCCATTGCAGATTTTCAGGATTGCTTGGATGTCCTCTACCACCACGGGGAACAAGGTAGCCGAAGTACCCCGTTTCTCATGCTCGTCCACGGACTCGGCATATGGATCTCCGTATCGCTTTCGCTGTTCATGGCCTAGGAGGACCCCGTCCTCCCCCAGGATGGACCGGAATTCGCCAACTATTTCCGTCCACTGGGTGGTATTTAGTCCAGGGGGGAGAATCTCGATGGTCTTATGGCGTTCAGCGGTTGATTGCCATGTGGCCAGCACCTCGTTTGCCATGTCATTTTCGCAATCATTCAGTGCCAATGTGAATGGCTTCAGTGCCGCCATAGTGGTGATATCTACCGTCTATAGTATAAAAAGCCAAGGCATTTCACCAAGACGAGTCCCCATGCGTTAATATATCCATTATGATCGTATTAGATAGCTTCGGAATCCGCCACGGAACAGGTTGATCCCAGGGCCCCGTCGGCATATTGGATCCGATGCAGCATCCACAAGCCCTAAGTTGCCGGCTGGGCTTTGCGGGGTATCCCCCTAACGCTTCGTAGAATCCGGGGTACAGGAAGATCCCTTCTTTCGATGATTCGTCGACATCCTGAGGTATAAAGCAATAATTTCCAGCGACCACCCCGTCGCCCACTCGGACCCACTGTCTGGTCCACTCTTGCGCTGCACACATCATGCCATCTGCTCAAGTCACCGATACCAGGGATCCATCTTCCCTACGTTATGGAAGTCGTAATACCAGTCTTCGGGCTAACTGGCGCACCCTTGCTGTCGCTTTTTACCTGGGCATCTCACTTTTTGGGTATGGTTTCGACAAAGGAGCTATTGCTGGGTTTCAGGCCATGCCGGGCTTTCTCATGATCTTTGGATATCAGATTCCGGGTGGAGAATGGGGCATCCATGTATGTTGATGTTAGTTCGATAAAAGTCACCATATACTCGCTCACACGTTCACAGGCGGGTCCGCAACAGATTATCTCGTCGTTCATGATTCTCGGTTCCTTCCTGGGCTCCTTGCTCAGTGGACCCCTGGGGACATACCTCTGCCGCCGGTATTCGATTATGTTGGGCAGCCTGCTCATGATTATCTCGGTGGTCATCATGGTTCTGACAACATCCTTGGGGTGTTATACTTCTCGCGCCTGCTGATTGGCATTGCAAACGGTCTACTCTTGAACTTCACCCTGGTCTATCTACAGGAGTGCTCCTCCGCACACTTTCGTGGACTGTGTTTCGGTATCTCCACGCTTTGGATCACCACCGGGACCACGGTTGGCATGGTATATCTCACCCCTCCTATATACTTGTAACAGGATTGACTGGGAGTGATTGTATCAGGTCATCAATCATGCGACCGCAGAAATGCTCAATCGCAAAGCCTATCAGATCCCACTCTATGTCTGCTTCGTTGCGCCCGTTTTCCTGCTCTTAACGCTGCCATTTCTGCCTGAGTCGCCCCGGTGGCTATTACACCATCATCAGCCTGAACAGGCCTTGCGCAGTTTTGCGGTTTTTCCGTACTGGTGCATTAGATGAGGTCGCTCTGCAGCAGGAGTTTGAAGAGATGACAGCTGTAGCAGAACGAGAGTCTCATACCTCCGACTGGCGCGCATTCTTCCAGATCTTCCGGGGACATCATCTACGCCGTACGATCATTTCAGTGGGTGTGGGAACTGCCAACGCCGGCGTGGGGGCTATGTTGGTCCTCGCGTTTGGGACCTATTTTTTCGATGTCGTAAGTGACTCTCTGGAGAATCGATCGGTGTGATGCTGACGGAGCACAGGCTGAGGTCAGTGACCCGTTCAAATGGATCATCATCACCAACTGTGTGGGCATGGCCGGCATCATCATGACTTGGTTCGTCGTGACTTGGGTTGGACGACGTCGCATCATCCTCTTCGCTGTATCCTATGCACGGGTGTATGCTACTCATGGCGGTGGTGTACACAGCACCGGGCGTATCCCACGCAGGGCCGGGACGGCGATGGTCGTCCTAGTGAGCGTCTACATCTTCGGTTTCAACTTCGGGCTGGAGCCGTATGTGTATCTGGTGGCCGGGGAGATGCCGTCCCAACAGCTACGAGCGTACACGATGGGCCTCGCCAACGCGGTGAGTTTTGCCTTTGGATGGCTCTGCGCGTTCACCACACCATACTATATCAATCCGACGCAGCTGAACTGGGGTCCCAAAGTGGGTTATCTCTGGTTTGGGAGTGGGGTGATCGTGTGTCTGTTTGTCTATTATGCTTTGCCGGAGTGTGCGAGGGCGGACGCTGGAGAGATTGACGAGATGTTTCGACAGAAGGTCCCGACCAAAGACTTTCCCACTTATGTCTGTGTTGAGCAGGAAGATGCCAGGACGAGGGCCCTGGCCCGAGTCTTGGACAATAAGCCGGGCGCGGAACATATTGAGGATGCATGAGCATGGTGCAAACCCAACCATTAGGTACATAGGTAGCCTTTGGTAAGGAGAGTACTGCTGAGCTTCGAAGATCTCATAATTTCGGCCCACTAGTTTCAACTTAGTAAATACCAGTCTTTGTAGTGAACCCAATGGTGCTTGTGTATCTACAGTATACATCGCCACGACCACGATCTCCCAGGATACCACACCCTGCATCTTGACACTCCCAAATCTATTGCAAGAAAGTTTCTCACCTGCCAAGGCCAACTGTCCGGCTCGTGACCTTTTGAGATTTTTCGGCTGAACAGTAGCCATTAAGGCCTGCCACAGTACTCTAATGTGTCCACATCCTTGGATACCGATACTGGGATCCGTTTCCCCAGGCTGGAGATATGTCGCAATCTACATTATTGCTGGAATTAAAAAAATAACACGCGACAGACTACGGCGTTTGGTCTGTTTTTCAACCTTATATTATTTAAGAATTACGTCCGGCGTGTACTCGTGATGGAATTTGGCAGCACATTTGGAGCTAGGTACTCAATGAGTGGTGATCTCTGATTTGAAATAATCACTAGCAATGGTGTCCCGATGATGAAGCCTATTGATATATATGTGTGATACTTGTGATATATACCCATCTACAGCCATGTTACAAAGTCAAGTACATAGAGATACGCATATAAGACGTGAAACCTTACGTTGCATACCTGAGATTACGAACAAATTTCGGAAGCCTGAAGTCATATGCTCTGTTCAAAATCTAGTGCTCATTGTTGACATCAAGTGATGTAGTGCTGCTGTCCTTGCAGATATCAATGTCCACTTCCTTGAACCCCAAACAGGGCGGTGTGGCCTACTCCGAGTACACCCATATGCCTGAAAAGACTATCTGATGGATAACCCTATTCGGAGAAATCGGAATGCTTCAATAGGGGGCCCCTGAGAGGTTATCCCGAGCTATCTGGCGCCGGAAACAGCACCCGCTAGTCGTCCATAGTAAACCTTAGCACCTCTCAGCCTTGTGCGATAGTCCGGTATCTCCCTACGCACTGACTTGATAATCTGGCTCCACTTCGTAGATCCAGGCCGCCGGGGATCTCGTGCATTCCGAGATTACGTATCGGCCTAGGCACTTGACAATCCTGCGAGGTCGACAGCCTCGCTTATGTTTCGAGCACACATCCTTTATGCGCTCAAGCCCCTTTTCTGTCCTGTCATACTGTGGACTACACTTATGTACTGTTCATGAGTGATTGCGACTGGACCGCACGATGCGGTAGCGATGATGGCTTGTTCACCGCCATGACATTCCCTGGCCGTCAGCATGACATGTCGTATGCCCAGACAATCACATGCAGTCAGACTCGTCTGACGCTCGGGGTTAACCTGGTTATGTTCCGCCGGCACTACTATTATAATGACGAAAACTCTTATGCGGATCGGAGCCAAGCCAGCCGACATGCCGATGACTAACCGCCCCGTGGTTGACATCCCGGAAGGTCTCAATTCCGCGCCTCCGATTGGCTGTGGGGCGGCTCACTGCAGACTCGCCTCCATACTCGACGGCCGGATGTTCAACCGCTCCCTTTCCGGGTGGATCCCCTGGATG
The DNA here is from genome assembly GCA_039763685.1 of Aspergillus micronesiensis. Taxonomy (NCBI): domain Eukaryota; kingdom Fungi; phylum Ascomycota; class Eurotiomycetes; order Eurotiales; family Aspergillaceae; genus Aspergillus; species Aspergillus micronesiensis. The sequence goes on along the minus strand of JASHHO010000087.1, from coordinate 183,543 downwards.
AGGCTTCATCGTTCATCTCGGAGCGCCTCTTTCCCTTGGCTCCGATCCAGGCAAACGCCTTTCTATGGGAGTATTTATATCATCCGCATCGCTGCACATCATGGCCGGTGGATCCATATCCTACCTTTTCCTATCACTCCCAAAAAGGAGCTTTCTAATTGCTTACTTCTGACTACCACAATCGACTTGAAACACATACTTTCGGCCATCATGGCCAACCTATCAGACGCGAACCCGTCTCTGGGAAACACCCAACCCTCCTCATCCACCTCCGTGGCTCCCTCCACCTCCTCCGAAGACACCTTGACACAGCCGCCTGCCGCCCCCATGCGCCATTCGACCCTGCTGAAGCCCAATATCTCACTCGCTTGGCGACCTGTGACCAGCAGCTCTCACGCATCGCTTCCCGGGCTATCACCGCAGGAGACCCCGTGCTGGACCCGGACAGCAAAGACTTCGATCTCTACCAATGGCTGCGACGAGTAGTCGGTCAGCTGAAGGACGAGGGTATCCCGCGTTCCAAGGCTAGCATCTACTTCCGCAACCTGCGTGTCACTGGCACTGGCGCGGCCTTGCAACTACAGCAGACCGTTGGTGGCCTCTTCACATCGTTGTTGCGCCCTCGGGAGACATTCAACCTGGGCCCCAAGCACCCCAAGCAGATTCTCAAGCGGTTCGATGGCGTCCTAGACAGTGGAGAGCTGCTCATCGTGCTGGGGCGGCCTGGATCAGGCTGCAGTACCTTCCTCAAAACGCTTTCCGGCGAGCTGCACGGGTTGAAGCTGGACTCGGAGAGTGATATCCACTACAGTGGTATCCCGCAGCACACCATGCGTAAGGAGTTCAAGGGTGAGATGGTCTACAACCAGGAAGTCGACAAGCACTTCCCCCATCTGACCGTCGGTCAGACCCTCGAATTCGCTGCTTCGGTTCGAACTCCTTCGGCCGTGTGCAGGGTCTATCGGGAGGAATACTCCAAACTGATGACCAAGGTCGTCATGGCCGTGTACGGGCTCAGTCACACCTACAACACCAAAGTTGGAAGTGACACCGTCCGCGGTGTTTCCGGCGGAGAGCGGAAGCGAGTGAGCATCGCGGAGATGGCCCTCGCTGGAGCACCATTAGCCGCCTGGGATAAACTCGACTCGTGGTCTGGATGGATTCTGCAACCGCGTTGAAATTCGTCCAGTCGCTGCGCATGGCTGCGGACCTTGACAACTCTGCTCACGCGGTGGCTATCTACCAAGCCAGTCAGGCGATTTACGATCTGTTCGATAAGGCCGTTGTCCTCTACGAAGGTCGCCAGATCTACTATGGACCTGCGAGAGCCGCCAAGGCCTTCTTTGAGCGCAGGGCTGGTACTGCCCATCCCGTCAGACCACCGGTGACTTCCTCACCTCTGTCACGAACCCCGTTGAGCGAAAGCCTCGTGAGGGTATGGAGAACCAGGTTCCACGGACGCCGGATGAGTTTGAGGCCTATTGGCACAACTCCCCGGAGTACAAGGAGCTGCAACGTGCTATGGCGACTCATCACAGTGAGATCACCGCGCAGTCCGAAGATAAGCTGCGCGAGTTCCAGCATCAGAAACGCCAGGCTCAGGCCAATCACACCGCCCTGCTTCGCCGTATCTCCTGAGCGTGCCGATGCAAGTCAAGTTGAATACCAAGCGTGCCTACCAGCGTGTTTGGAACGAACGTACTTCGACCATTACCGCTTTTATCGGAAACTGCATTATTGCGCTCATTGTCGGTTCCGTCTTCTATGGCACACCTGCTGCGACGAGTGGTTTCTACCAAAAGGGTGGTGTGCTCTTCTACGCGGTGTTGCTCAATGCGTTGACTGCTATGACCGAGATCAACAGTCTTACTCCCAACGACCCATCGTCGAGAAACACAACTCCTATGCCTTCTATCATCCGTCTACAGAAGCCATCGCTGGTATAATCAGTGATATTCCTGTAAAGTTTCCTACTCGCCGTCGCCTTCAACCTGATCCTCTACTTCCTCAGTGGTCTACGACGAGAGCCTTCTCAGTTCTTCATCTACTTCCTCATCAACTTCGTCATAATGTTCGTCATGAGCGCCGTCTTCCGAAATGGCCGCTATCACCAAAACGGTGTCACAGGCCATGACTCTCGCCGGTATCCTGATTCTCGCCCTGGTCATCTACACTGGATTCGTGGTGCCCGTGCCCAACATGCACCCCTGGTTCGGTTGGATTCATTACATCAACCCCATCTACTACGCTTTCGAGATTCTCGTTGCCAACGAGTTCCACGGTCGCGACTTTGACTGTTCGCAGATCATCCCGGCCTATCCGAACATGCAGGGGATACGTTCGTCTGTTCGGCGAAGGGTGCCGTCGCGGGCCGGGACAAGGTCAGTGGCGATGCCTACATCTGGGACTCGTATGAATATTCATACAGCCACGTGTGGCGCAACTTCGGCATCCTCATCGCTTTCCTGATCGGTTTCCTGGCTATCTACTTTGTGGCGACCGAGCTCAACTCGTCGACGACCAGCACTGCGGAAGTGCTGGTGTTCCGTCGCGGACATGAGCCTGCGGCTTTGAAAAACGGCGGTGCCGACGATGAAGAAACCTCCTCGGCCGATGCTCCTGTTCCAGCGTCCAGCGATGAAAAGGCTCAGTCAGAGTTGCCCCCTCTGCCTCCGCAGCGGGACCTCTTTACCTGGCGCGATGTGAGCTACGATATTGAGATCAAGGCGAACCTCGCCGTCTGCTGGATCACGTTTCTGGATGGGTCAAGCCGGGTACATTGACTGCACTGATGGGAGTTAGTGGTGCTGGTAAGACGACTCTACTGGATGTGCTCGCTCATAGAACTACTATGGGTGTGATTACTGGCGACATGTTCGTCAACGGCAAACCCCTTGATTCGAGCTTCCAGCGCAAGACCGGCTATGTCCAACAGCAAGATCTGCATTTGGAGACCTCGACCGTCCGCGAGAGTCTGCGGTTCAGCGCAATGCTGCGCCAGTCGGACTCTGTGTCGAAGGAAGAAAAGTACGCCTATGTGGAAGAGGTGATCCGCATGCTGAACATGGAGGACTTTGCCGAAGCTGTCGTTGGTGTTCCCGGCGAGGGATTGAATGTTGAGCAGCGTAAGCTCTTGACTATCGGTGTCGAGTTGGCAGCTAAGCCCAAGCTTCTGCTCTTCCTGGATGAACCGACCAGTGGTCTCGACTCGCAGAGCTCCTGGGCTATCTGCAACTTCCTTCGCAAACTCGCCGATTCAGGCCAAGCCATCCTGTGCACCATTCACCAGCCCAGCGCCATCCTCTTCGAACAGTTCGACCAACTCCTGTTCCTGGCTCGTGGTGGTAAGACCGTCTATTTCGGCCCGATTGGCGAGAACTCGCGTACCCTCCTCGATTACTTCGAGGGCTACGGTGCCCGTACCTGTGCGGACGACGAGAACCCCGCCGAGTACATGCTCGAAGTCGTTCAACGCAGGCACCAACCCCGAGGGCAAGAGCTGGTTCGACCTGTGGAATGCCAGCCCCGAGGCCGCAGGCGTCCAGCAGGAAATCGACCGAATCCACCAGAGCAAGCAAAACCAACCAGACCACGACCCCAACGAGCGTCCCGATCCCCGTGAACACGCCGAGTTCGCCATGCCCATCATGAAGCAGATGCCCATCGTCTTCCGCGGGTCTTCCAGCAGTACTGGCGCATGCCAAACTACGTGGTAGCCAAGATGATGCTGGGCCTGTGTTCCGGTCTGTTCATTGGCTTCTCGTTCTTCCTCCCCGACCACAGCCAGCAGGGCATGCAGAACCAGATCTTCTCGCTCTTCATGGTCTGCGCCATCTTCTCCTCGCTGGTGCAGCAGATCATCCCGCTCTTCCTGACCCAACGTGCGCTCTACGAAGTCCGCGAACGCCCCTCCAAGACCTACTCCTGGTCTGCATTCATGATGTCCTCCATCCTGGTCGAGATCCCCTACCAGATCGTCATGGCCGTCATCGTCTACGCATGCTACTACTACCCGGTCTCCGGCGTGCAAAGCTCCTCCCGCCAGGGCCTCGCTCTGCTCTTCTTCATCCAGTTCTTTGTCTACGCCAGCACCTTCGCCGACCTGGTCATCGCCGCGCTCCCAGACGCCGAGACCGCCGGCGCGATCGTCACCCTCCTCTTCTCGATGGCCCTGACCTTCAACGGTGTCATGCAGACCCCCGAAGCCCTCCCCGGCTTCTGGATCTTCATGTATCGCATCTCCCCATTCACATACTGGGTTGGCGGCGTGGCTGCAACCCAGATGTCGGGCCGGGCTATCGAATGCAGCGACGTCGAGTACGCCGTCTTCAACCCGCCCAGCGGCCTCTCCTGTGGCGAGTACATGGCCGACTACATGTCCGTCGCGCCGGGATATCTCCAGAACCCCAATGCGACCGAGTCCTGCTCGTACTGCGCCATGTCCTCGGCGGATGAGTACTTGAGCAGCGTGCATATGGTCTGGGATGAGCGGTGGCGCAACTTTGGTATCTTCTGGGCGTACATCGTGTTTGATATTGCTGCGGCGGTGGCGTTGTATTATTGCTTCCGGGTGAAGAAGTGGAACTTTAACTTCGGAAAGAAGAAGTCCGCTTAATGTTTTGACAGATTATAGATGTACATAGAATAGAAATTATGAATTTTAATACGTTCGATTGGTTTATCAAGTTGGCCTTGTGTCTAAGTCCTGGTTTAGTGTACTCAATATTCACAAAGCCATTATGTATCTGAATGCATTACAACTACGGAGTACTTGAACATTCAATCTGCTCGACAAGACAAATCCAACGACGGAAGCTACTATCGTGTTGTGGAGATGCTTAAGCAACGATCTTCTCGGTAACAGTTCCATCAGCCTGCTGCACGACCTTGTCGACATGCTTAGATGCCTTGACGGGGTTGGGCTGCTTATAAACCCATTCCAACTCCTCGAGGGTACGACCCTGGGCCTCAACACTGCAACTCTGTCAATAAGATTCCACATGATGCACAACGACAGGACGACAACATACCCGAAGAAATACCAGCAAACAGCCTCGACGCAATCCCACCCGACAAACACCCAAATATAGTTCAGACCAATCGTCTGGTTAGCAATCGGCGTGCAGAAGGTATTAATGAAGCCCAGACAACCGTCAGGAAACCATAGAACGCCAGACCCTTCGCACGACGAACGGTATCGAGCGCCTCGACGGGGACGACACCCTGCAGAGGCGTATAGGTAAACGCGTTCACCACATTAATATAGGAAGTAAAATGGCGAGAGCGGCCTGGCCGGCGCTGACATTCGTGTGACTCGCGCCAAAGGCACGGTTCGCACCACCGTTGATAGCCAACATGACGGCGCAGCCGAACGTTCCGATGACAAGGACCTTGCGCCGAGGCATGCGATCCGTCAGGGAGACGGCCGTTCCACACCGATGGCCTGCAGGCACTGGTTGAGGACGTTATAGCCGAGCTGTTGGGCGGTGGATTCGACTCCTAGTAGTTTGAAAATGACCGGGTTGAAGTATCCGAGACCGTTGCCGGAGAATTGACCAAAGACACCCATCATCAGCACCTGGGCAGACCGCCAGCGTCCCTCGTGGGTGTCGAAGAGACAACGGAAATCCCACCATCGGATGCGCTGCTCCTGCTGTGCCAGAAGAATGCTCGCACGGATTTCCTCGACTTCAAGCTGGACCAGGCGGGATTGCGGGTTGCCGTTGCCATGGTACTGGTCAGGAAGTCGATGGCCTCCTGTTCCCGTCCCTGCGCGAACAGGTAACGTGGGGACTCGGGGATGAAGTAGACAGACGCCAGGACGATGATGCAAGCGAAGCATTGTCCGATGAAGGGGATACGCCATGACCAGCTATTATCGATATACTGACATCCGAAGGTGACGAGCGCGGCTGGGATAGCACCTCCAAACCAACCACAGTTGTAGAAGCCGGTGCATCGACCACGCCATTGCGGAGGGGCGATCTCCATCGAGTATGCTGGGGCAGCAACCGTCATGAATTGGATTCCGGAACCGAGGACGATGCGGCCGACGGTGACTTGCGCTAGGCTGAAGGAGCTGGCGGCGATGATACTGCCCAGGATGATACCGATGGCGCCGCAGACCATGCCCATGCGACGGCCCCAGCGGTCACTGACGGCGGCAGCGAAGGGAGTGGTGATGATGGAGCCGCTGTATGTATAGGTCAGCTTCACCTTTTGCCATCGGGTCAGGCCGCGAAAGCTTCATGGTGTGATACGCACACTGAGTATAGAGAGGTCATGACGGAGACCTGCCAACCGTCATCCTGACTATGCATGACGGATTTGAAATGCGGCATGACGGTGATGGAGCCCATGAGCGAGCCATCGTAACCGTTTGCGCAGGCACAGCAAAACGCGATAAAGACACACCCTGTCTCCCCATTAGGTTGCTGGAGACAGAGAGGACATCAGAGCAAAGAACGACTCACAGTACAAGTGGAGGGTCGATCTACCCCATTTGGGAATATAAGATTCCTGGATAGCAGCATAGAGCTCGGCCTGAAGAACACAATCAGCATGTACGCCCGTCCTGCCATAGAGGAAGTGAATTCAACATACATTGTACACCTCCTTCTCTTTGGCACCCTCGTTGGCAGCCGTCTTCCCCGTGCCCTCTGCGACGACTGGGAAATGTGGATTGACGTCCTCGACCCGCTCCCCTTCCACCTGTTCTGTCTTTGCCATCTTGGGCTGGGAGATGTGGACGTATATTTCTCGGCAAAGGCTTGTCGATAGCTTGACAGGTAGGAACGAGGTAAACCGTCTTGGCGGGGAGACATACAGCTTTTATGCATCCAGAATAGACAGCCATCTTGCGCGCACCAATCCTTTCCCCTGTAGTTTACTCTCCTCTCCGGTCAGGCGAGCAATGCGAGCTGATCTGGCCCATGTGAAATGCACGATCAGACGGCCGCCGGCCCGAAACGACCGACAAAACGTGTTGACATCAGGAATGCCCCGTGGGAAAGAGGGGATATAAGCTGCGAGAGACGGAGAAGGTCTCCGTTACGAAAGATGACTATTTTCTGAAAGAGGCATTGGGCTCCAATGTGTTGGATCGGTCTTGTCTCCTGTTGGACTCTGAGTCGAGTGGACTCCCTCCAATGCTGAGATTTGCAATTTGACTGAGTAATTGGAGGCGTCAAACTATTCCCGTGCCGGTCCTGTTAGCGAACGGGATTGATTAATGCTTAGCAGAGTTGGCGCTCAAATAGCCACGGAGAATTCGTGGATTTCTCCAGGGTAAGCCGCCACTGGGGGCCGGTGGCGCGCTCTAAATGCTTAGACGACGAGGCGAGCCTCTCACACGACGAACGGAGATGTCGGAGATCTTTTATTTCCGGATTCTGTGAGACTCCTTCGACCTCTCGAGGAATGTCAGTGGTGGACGGGCATCATTAGCCTAGTTGCGGGTGGTGACCAAGACCAATGCTTGTTCCTTCGAAGCTTGAACGCAGTTCTTACACCAGACAGCTCTCATTATGCGATGTTTCAGTCTTCTCTCGAACTGATCCCCGCCGGGCAGGTGGAGAAGTGCGTGTCTCATCAGTAATTGGGTATGTCGGCAGGAACAGGCCACCTCTGCTTCCACAACTAGTCTAGATCGACAGCGCTATATACGAGTGCACAGTAGTCTCTGGAAGAAAAATACCCTGGAATTGCACCTAAATCCTTGCCTGCACCCTAACATAGTAGCACTCACTCTTGACACAAACTCGGCCTTCTGAATCCTGCATTTCACCTACAATTCTCCACCTATTCTTCCCCAGGGCCTCACTCAAACGGACATACACGACCACCACCGTAGGCACTACAACACGTCTGACATACTTCATGCTCATCTGGGTGGTGACTGGCGCATCGAGCATGTTCTTCTCAGGAATAACTTTAACCTCGCAATGCTGTCCATGATACACCATCAACAGACCAAAACACTGGTCCATAATAGCGACAGCCACGCCACCCATTAGTGTAGCCGGGGCTCCAGTGACATCTGACTCGATCCGGAAAAAGGCTCGTAGCTCATCTGCTGGCCGGGGCCCCTTTATCTGGTATATTCGTTCAGGTATCGTCGCGGGTGTCTTCATGGTGTTCTCGAAGAAGAGATCATCCCACACCCCGTTCAGCTCGTACCGAGCCCTTGGTGGCAGGGTAGTATAAGCCTTGTCGCGAAGGAGAGCTGCAACCGAAGGAGTGGAGAAAAGCGGAGTATCAGCTGCCGGAGAATGTTCCTTGACGTAAAACAGGAACTCGAATGATACTCTACACCCCAGTCTCTCCATGATCGAAGCACTCGCACTATCCGGGTATGCCTGACAGTACCAATACCGACACCCCTTCTGTTTGGCGCCGACTTGAGCCGCGTAGTTCAAGGCTGTGGATATTCCGCGCCGCCGGTACTCCGGGAGTGTGCTTCCGAGTTGGAAATATGCCATCAACTCCCCGGGCTCCGGTTCCAGGTACGTCACAGCATTGGCGCCGATAATGCGCCCATTAATCCTAGCCAGATAGATTCTGCTTCTTGGCGTCATGACTGCCAATCTGGCGAACAGTTCGTCTGTCTCCGTTGGTTGCTCTTCCGGCCCCGTGGTGCTGGCATGGAACCGGATGAACTCTTCAAAGTCATTTGGCGTAGAAGCAGCGGATATGACGAGGCCATCGTCGGCAACGACTCCCTTATTGAAGACCTCAGCCTCATCTAAGGGAAGTTCGTACACGTTAACCGGTCTTTGGGCGGTGTAGCCTCGGGTTGTCAAGCGATCCAGGGTACACTGTGGTGTCCAGGATGGAATGATAACCCTTGCGGGTCGGTTATTGGATTGGTATAGCTCCTCGATAGCATGAAGATTCTCGTCATCCACAGACTCCTCAGTAACGAAAGCGAAGTTGAATTGGTAGTCTGTTATTTCGGCGCTGGACACCGCGACGCCGCCACCTTTGAGTGGTAGTATGGTGATCCTGGAATCGGAGTGGACACGGTCTGCCAGTTCGGCCCGAGAACGGTAAAACCCAGCTTGAGCTTTTTCCACGAGTTGTGCCAGTCGCTCTGGAGGGTCTGTTTTGGGGGCATCCATCGCATTGGCTGCGTTATATGGACTAACGAGATAGGATGGCTACAACCCGAGTCGAGCTGATGTGGAAAGCAGAAGAAGGCGGCCAGGAGAAGCCTCAAACCCTGGGATAAATAGAGGGGATTGACGTGGTCCGTCGCATTATATGTCGGCCTTGCCACATCATGTTACACAGGCTTCAAGGGTGTGTTCCCCGCGCCTCGGCTGCCCTTGCGTGCCCTTCATAGATAGCGTGCTGTGCATCGCTTCTCCTGGAAATCACTCATGCAAGTCGCAAGTTGTGGATGAAAAATAAGCTCATGTTGGCTTGACATATGTCATCTTCAAGATGTGGTCCCCGAACTCAGTTTTGACAGCGGACAGGCTCGAAGACTGTCCACAATGACGTCGACCATATCTAACATTCAGGTCATTGTCTGCAGGGTTTGGGGAACCCTGATATGCCTGTCTGTAAGACCAATCAAAAACGTCACGAAAAGCGCAGTCCCGAATGGAAATGTGGCAGTTCATCAACTGGTTTGTAGTAATCTTCAGTGGACCAACGAGGAAATGGAAATGAGCCCTCGGTGTTATGGGGCTTCCATAAGCTCAAAGTCCAGTACAATAATTGGCAGCCTCCAGGATTGAGACACGCAGGCTCTTATCAGACTTTTATGCCTATTGGTATATCGTTAGTCATCGTCAGGGTTTCTAGCTCTGGATGAGACGACTCATCCGCGTTACTCACACTCCCACCGGAGAGTATTGCCTATCTTCGGCTGTCGAGTGAAGCAATCGGGGATACCCGGTGGTCAAGGAGGCTGAATTGTGGATCAGAAGCGGACAAGGAAAAAGATTGACGTCCAGATATGCATGAATGCCAACCACGAGACCCTTCGGCAAGAACCACCCACTATTATCCTCAAAGACTGTCAATCACGGACAATGTAAGCCCCAACTACGAGTCTCCGAACATCTCCATTGGCCTTTGCGTAAATATAGGTGGCTCCGGCGAAGTATGGGGGCTGTTCTCGCGTGCGGCCAACCATATCGCGGCCCGGCGAACATCATCACTATACAAGGGAACTCGCAAGGCCTGAACGTCTCAGCCTCGTCCACTCCAAGACACTCAGCATGCTCGGGTATGAGCTGCTCGAAACTAGGTGCAAATCACCATGATGCCAAATAATCTTACCCTCTCCGTGCATTCCACCTCGTCCCCAAACTCCTCTCCCGAATCACCAACCCATCAAACCCACCAAACCAACCCACTCCTTCACCCGCAACAACCTCGCCCTCAAATCCGTCCTCGTCGAATTCCAAGAAGCCCAATGCTGGTTCATGCTCGCCGCCCAATACACCGTCCTCGCCGCCCAATTCTACAACCGCGTCTTCGAAGCCAACACCCTACAAATGCTCTGGTCAAACCAGGGCCTCTCCACCATGGTCTCCTCCGCAGGCAACCTCCCCGTCGTCGTCGTCGCCATGTGGAGTCTGCAAAGATGGCACCCAAGCTCGCCCTGGATTTTCTTCTCTCCTGTGCCACCCTCATCCTCTCCGAGGTCACGCTGTACATGCTGCGATGGCCAGAGCCGGATCATCTCATCCGGTTGGAAGGCAATCATTTCCCGGCCACATGTGGCGGACACCCCCGCCGCTGATCTATTGCGTTAATACCGACGAGGCGGCCAGTCTGATGTTTGCCCCGGATGCGTTCTTCGCGTATTTAAACCCGCTGTGTCTGGCAATTTGGGCCATCACGGTCCTCCTGTGGATTTGGGCGTATGTGGGTGAGAACAGACACTGCCTCCCGTCGGGGGGCGGTCTTCCCACCATCTGCGTCTACTCGAGCTCCATGCGTCGAGTCTCAATCCGGTCGATATATCAGGCTGCTCTTTCGCACAGCCTCGCCCTCATTGAACTACTCCTGATCATAGCCGTCTGCCTCGACGCAGTCTGTTTCTGGAAGATCCGTCGAGTAGGCTCTATCGACTTCGGAGCATGGTCCTTCGGCCAGCGGATTGCTATTACGCTCTGGCTTCCGGTCGTGAGCGAGTATTTTCTTATCCTGGGTATCGTGACCACCCTGTCAACCCTGTATCGGGAGTTTATGGTTCTAATCGCTGGTGGTGGCTAGGCGGTGTCGAATCCTACTCCCGTTCACGCTTTCCTCGGCCGTACAGGATTGTCAAAGACCAGGATGATGACCATGCAGAGAAGATTGGTGGTGGTGATGGGGATGTTCAGTTCACGTTACTTCCCACCTCGACTGATCGGGTTAACGATAACAGTAACATAAAGGAGTAAGTAAGCATGTCCGGCTGGATCTCATCCAGGGTTATTGTCTCGATATGAGTGGGAATATGACCCGATCCAATGGCTAATGAGCTTATACGATTAGGAATCAGACGAGCAACGACCAAGTGTGAGATACCTACAGCCCTGGTATCACCGATATGTCATTCCATGAGCTAAGGGCAGCACTTAATGATACATAATTTTGGGTCTACTCTGTTTACCAACCTGCAACGAAATGTGTCGACAGCCATACAGTAGACGAAGAATAAGATTAACTCAATGCAAGATAAGAATGGTATGGTATGTATGTACATCGTCACTCGTAACCATAAACTAAGAATAAGGAAGAACGCTCAGCTAACTGCCATGCCTGTTGAAAACAGCAGAAAAATGCCCTCATCCAACTCCGCCGAGCAATGACATAACCTAATAATCAATCATGCGAGACTTGATATGCTCAACCATCGCTGTAGGCAGCTCATCCTCGCGGATCAGTTTCAGCGACAAGAGGTCAGCCCAGAAGAACATCGCCCGGTCTTGCGCATAGGCGAGGTAATCAAACTCGTCCTCCACGACTTCCTCATCCACATCCGCGGCGGGACTCCGGTTGAATGGTCCTCGTGCACATCTGTGGATTCACCGTTGGCGTTGTCCCTCTCATCCCTCGGGCCATGGCGACAATCCCCTCTTCCATACCAGGAACCTTGGCCTGGACGATGCCCCAGGCGACCCACTGAGCCGAATTCATGACTCGCCACAGGCGAGCTTGTTTCATTAAAGATCGGACTTCTGTATCCAATTTATCCTGGTGCAGTCGCTCGGTTTCTGCCGATCGCTGTGGATCAAAATCAGATCCGGAGTTGAGATCCAGTGGGGCAACCGATGTCATGTTGGTCGACGACATGCCATGCATGAGGGGGGTGATCGATGGAGAGGATTGCCCTCTCAGGCTGGATCGGTGGGTCAGGTACGCGCTGATGAATTGTCGCTGTTGGTCCGGCACGGGGAAACGACGGTTATTGCATGCCCAGGAGGTTTCCGCATCATGGTAGTTGTAGCACCATTCGGTCTGTTCTTATTAGTAGCTGGTCACAAAATAGCCTCTGTGCACTTACGAAATGGTTGGCAAACTCATGGCCCGGGGTATTGGCCGACGCATACTCAAAGTCGATGACGACAAGTTGTTTGTGCTCATTCTCCGGGCGAAGAAGAGGAGACTGGGAGCTGGGTTCCATGCGCAATAAGTTGCCGTATTGCGTCTATTCTGTCAGTCAGGGCGTCCGCGACAGGTAGAGTGACGTGACTTACATCGTTGTGGGCGAACACCAGTTGCCGCTTGATCTCCGAAATCCCACCGTATGCACCCACCAGCCATTTGCGGTAGTTTTCCACAGCCTTGCGGAAAGTCGGCCAGGGGACTCCACAGACGAAGCTTCGACGCCGCCAAGGCTCCGAAGTCGCTTTGACCTCATTGTGTTTCGACTGGAGTTCCTTATCGAGCCAACTGGTGACTTGTTCGCAGCGATCGACCCATTTGTCCCAGTTCTTAAACACCATCGGACCTCCCTCCCGTTCTTCCTCCAGCAGATCGATTCCCTCATGAAGCTCTCTCATGCGTTTCGCAATCTGCTTCATTGTTCCTGGGTCACGAAGATCGGCGGGGGTCAGAGGACGTGCCTCGAAGTACTCTTCGAACCGGCCGTTGTTGAAGGTTCCGAGTACGCGAGGTCCGATGTTCTTTTGGCCCAGTCGACGCAGGATCTGTAGCTCGTTCTCTCGGTCAATCAGGTGATCCACCTGAGGTCCGTATATCCGTAGAAGAAGCTTCCTATACTGATATTAGGGTATGTAAGAAAGACCAGCTTGAGACTTACGGAGGCGGCTTCCTGGGGACGAGTGTGTACGACCCATCCTCCGACTTGGGGGGCGGCATATTCTGCGGCGGCGTGACGACATATACAGCGTTGGTTAAAGCGCCACTCAGTCTCACTACATCAATATCGCCGGCTAGCTCCTTCGGCATTTTGCGCCATCCCTTGAGACGCATGGTATGTGTCAGGCGGACGATTTCAGTCTTGAACACGGTCCAGGCCTCTTGGTCCTTCATGCGTCGGGCTTGGGAGCCATTCTCGCCCGCCTCATCTTCTACATCACCGGTATTATACGCTAGAGTCTTAGAGTTATCAAGAGCCGCATCCACACTCGGAGGTGCCGACTCCAGATCCGTGCAGTCGGACTCCGACGCGGAACCCCTCCGCAACCCCTTCACCGTCGGGCGTCGGCGACCGGGTCGTCGCGGAGGGTACTGCGACCCATTGCCTTGGCTTCGAGAGGTCGCGTACTGCAGTAGGATCTTCTCTAGGCGGTCCAGCGCCCGAGCGCCATCCGACCGATGCGACGTCTGGTCAAGGGGTACCCCGTCCACAGCCACATCGTCCTCCTGATCATCGTCCCCATCACTGACTGTCCCCTCGAGTTGTTCGCCTGAACCTCCCCACCGCGCTTTCTGTCTGGATCTCTCGCGTTGGAGCCACTGGTACACTTGGTGGAAGAGGACATTCTGCGAGTCGTCGTCGCCGGGCTTCATGGCGGGATCTTTCTCGGCGCGCGCGCTGGGCTCGGTCATGACGCTGGAGGTCTGGCTGTGCAAGGACGGAGGCGGATAGAGGGGAGGTCTGGCGGAGAGTTTCTTGCTCATCGACGCGCGGTGCTGTTTAGGGAGAGCCCCTTCCGGCGCAAAGACGGCGGATCCATTCCCGCTGGCGGGGCGAATCTTCTGGAACGGGGTGACACTCAAGCCGGTACCGCGAATGGGTTCCAACCCTGCTTGCATGTGATTAGAATCCATGGACAGTCATGAGGATTGACAGATGAAGGGTGAGGTTGACCGCCGAGAGGGGAGGATTTATGGTGGGGGACGAAGTAGTCGCGGGGGTTTAAGGAGGAAGAAAAAGCGGAAAAGTCGCAGTGGGCAATGAAATCATCTGATCCAGGCAAATTGCCAACAGAACCTCGGGACAGCTACGACGGCAACGGGGAACGGTGGTCCAGGAACGGGAAGCAGAAAGCTAAATCTTGAACCATGCTGCCTACCTTGGATGTCAGGGCCGGAATTACCGGGCTGGTCGGTGAAGGAGGGCATCTCCTTGCGCCTGATATGCGGAGGGTCACCGAGAACGGGGAGTGACGTTGTGTCCACTGGAGGAAGTTGGTCACGCCGTTGGGGAAGAGGTCTATGGGAGCGACTGGCGATCGAGAGACCGGTTTAGAGACCGGTACCTGGGTCTGGAGGGCGCGATGGGGATGCGAAGGGGACCCTTGGGTGGATTTGGGGAAGACAGACGGACGACGATAAAACGGGAGGAAGAAAAAAGTGTGGCCAAGTGGGGGGCCCGACAGCGAAGCGGGTACAAGCGGTCGGAGGGATTCCTGCTTCACCGTGACGGATGGACTGATGGCACCGATCGGAGGGACAGAAAGAAGGCCCTAAGAGAAAGGGAGATCAGTATTGTGTAGGAGGGAAGACGAGGGTGGAAGGATGGGGTGGCGAACAACGAAGCTTATCAGGCAACGAAAAGGAGGCCGTTCACTCAGGTGACATCCGCCCCAGGACTTCTCCATCCACTCCAGTCCCTCTCCCCGCCTGCATGTTTGCAGTGCCCTTTATGAATTCTCTCCAGGACCACACCTCGTCATTGGCGGTGATAAGCCCTGCCAACCGCCACGTCTCGGAGGAAAACCATCCAGTGTGGTGTCTGCTGAACAGCGGCCCTGACTGTCGCCGGAGATAAGACGACCGCAACCTCGGTATAGCCCGATTGATAGTGAATACGATGTGTCGCATGAGGGTTCCCGTTGTCGGCGTCGCAAGGGAGAGATAACACAGTCTCCCATCATATCGGCGCGTCTTCACCGCCATCTTTGCGATAGCGGGTGGACGGTGTTTTAAAAGAGAGGAGCCGGTGAAGAGAGTCTGGCCACCCGATCAAACACGATCAGTGGCATCCATATCATGGCCCATATGCTGAGGATGTCCCTCTCTTCAGTCCCTCCATCATCGTCCCCGTCCTCAGGGTTGTACGTAGTCTTGGTCGCACAGGGAAAGAAGACTATTGATTTTATACTGGTTGTCAGGTCGCAAGGGCATAGAGTTCACATCACAGCGGATGTGAGTCGGGGTTCCGATGTATCCGGTGGTTCAGCGTGGTGGGAGAAGACGAGGTGGACGAGAGACATGAGGGAAGGTGGGAGGGAGGGGAGAAAAGGTGTGGAAAGGGGCCGATGCCTCAGGAATGCATCCATCTCATGCACGGATCGCATCATCCTCCCCCGGCCAGCACCCTGGTCTGTCGCACCCATGGAACAAGAACCAGATAAGGCATCCTTATCGGATTGCGACTCTCAGTGGTTCCGGCTCAAATAGGTGCGTCCTTTCGCAATTCTAAGTTAGATAAACGCGTTGTCCATATCCACTGGAGATGTATACCTTTCACATCTAGATTATATACTTCAGTATGTTTGGCCGGCAGATTCTCACAAATTCGTACAACACAGAGACTACGGACTGCAGTCCATTCGCATCGGCGAACCTTATCGTCCTGAGGAAATTAATCCTTACCCCTGCAACCGCAAGCCTGACACCTTTTTTGAGTCAGTAACAGCATCTGCTCCCATCTAACGAAATTAACCAGTGGATACTTAGCCTGAGACAGGGTCCAGCCAAATACATACACGGAATGACCTTTAGCAAACCGATATGGCACCAATGTATCTTTGCTACACAGACATTAGCTTACCGCACCAAAAATTGCACCGGGACAGAACATTGAGGCTTCGCGACATGTAGAGTGTCACGACGAACTTACAGCGAATTTCCCAAAGCTCCAAGGAGGGCAAGAGTCATCACGTAACCATGATTCGTTTTTCGACGATTCTCATGGTTTTTTGTACCTATCAGACGGCGTCTGGCTGAGACCAAGAAAAGTATGGTAGAAGCCCATTGACAAATCTACAGACTACATAAGTTTTTTAAATGTGGGCAGCAAAAATGATGATATTGGCGGTGATGAAGTAGGGTGGGGTATATCTTATCAGAATGAGGGGTTGATGCACGCCCTAATAGTGACGAGAGGGTCCAACTATGACTACTTAACCTCCAGATTGCCCCTCATTCCATCAATTCCCCCACGAACAGGATCTCTCAATTCTCAATTCGCCCCAACATCGTACAACAATGGCCAGCAAGCCACCCGCCAGCGTCATGCTCTGCATCAACGACATCAAAGCAGCCGCGGGGAAGAACCTCCCGGCCGTTGCAAGAGGTACCCACACTGTCCCTATACCAAGGTAACACCCTCGTGCTGCACTAACCAACATGTAGACTTTTACAATGACGGGTCAACAAACCAAGTCACCGTCACCGAGAACACAACAGCGTATCGCAAGTACCGGCTTCGACCTCGCGTGCTAGTCGACGTCTCCCAAGCCGATCCCAGCACCACCGTCTTCGGCCAAAAAATCAGTTTCCCCCTGTGTGTTTCTCCCGCTGGTCTACAAGCCATGGCACACCCGGACGGGGAATTGGCTACAAGTCGCGCCTGTGCCAGACGAGGAATCAACATGGGTGTATCCTCCTTTGCCAACTACACGGTCGAAGAGATCCGTGCCGCAGGCTTAGACATCGGTCCGATTCAGCATAGTATGCAGGTATATACAATGCTCGACCGGGAGAAACAGAAGCGGATTATTCAACGGGCTGAAGCAGCTGGCTGCGTTGCCATCTTTCTCACCGCTGATAGTCCAATCCTCGGAGTCCGATATGGGGAACATCGCAATGACTTCCGCACGCCAGAGGGGCTAGGCTTCCCGATGCTGGACAAAACATCGGAGATGATCCGACGCGAGCGCCACGAGGAAGGATTTCAAGCGTTCAACTCCAGCGCGCACTCCTGGGCGAAGGAGATCCCGTGGTTGCGAAGCATCACCAAGATGCAGATCTGGATCAAGGGCGTGCTGACGGCCGAGGATGTAGAACTCGCGGTGCAGTATGGCTGCGATGGAGTGGTAGTGAGCAATCACGGTGGGCGACAACTCGACGAGACTCCCGCGACCATCGACGCTCTTCCAGAATGTGTCAAGGCAGGTAAAGGGAAGATACGCGTTCATATCGACGGGGGTATTCGAAGTGGGACGGATATCTTCAAAGCGCTCGCCTTGGGCGCCGAATGCTGCTGGATCGGGAGGCCCATGATTTGGGGACTTGCGGTGAGTACTTACCAACAGTCTAGAACCTCTGATTGTGGTCTTGTGGCTGACGATTATTGCAGTATGACGGAGAGATTGGCGCGGACAAAGTTCTAGATATCCTGTACACTGAGTTCATGCGGTGTATGCAACTGACCGGGTGCCGGAGCGTTGCTGATATCTCGCCGCCTCGCTGGGAGTCGTGCGCCCTGACGGACCGCTGGCTCGGCTGTAGGGTTCAGGGGCTAGATGTGATATCCAATGCAGGAACCACGATGATCGATGGTTGATCCGTATGATCTCTCCGATGTTTATGTGTGTGACAAGTGCCATTACACCGCTAGTTCCTGAACAGTCCTATCGATATCTAGCATGTCTTGCCATCAATATCTTTCGGATCTCTTCCAACGAGCCCAATCGTTTAATAACACTGTTACATAGACTCGGAATGTCATAGAATGAGAGAGTATTCAACCTCCTAGACGATATCACCAATCTCCTGCTTGGGTCAGGGGTACTGATATATCAGAAAGTTTAACCCCAGCTTTCTGTAAACATGTAAGGGGAAGCAACGCCAATCAAAAATTGCTCCACATTACTAGACTTGACAATTGATGGCGAGGTGTCTTCTCCACATTGAACGCCGTTACGAAAATTCATCTTCCTCTGGCCACGATGGTGAGATGGCTGCAGTTGATAGACAAGACTAGTAGGAATATTCTTGATGGTTGTCAATAGTTCTCTGCAAGTACCGCACAGCATGGTGGACTGAATAATAGTTCAAGTCGTGAATCTGGCCTCGAAAAGACCATTGACCAAGGTATATAAGAATCCATCTCGTCCGACCCTTCGTCCAGTCCATCTCAAACCCACATCACAAAAACTCCTACTTCCACTCCTCCACAACCAACGAGTCTTTCTTGACCACCGTGCAAATACTCT
This sequence comes from Aspergillus micronesiensis, assembly GCA_039763685.1. Lineage (NCBI taxonomy): Eukaryota > Fungi > Ascomycota > Eurotiomycetes > Eurotiales > Aspergillaceae > Aspergillus > Aspergillus micronesiensis. Next base: position 164,965 of record JASHHO010000087.1, on the reverse strand, counting down.
AGTATGTTATCTCCATATCGCGACTGGAAGACAACCAACTAACATAATACAGCCCATCATGAAGTTCATCACCAACGTCCTGACCGTCTTCGCGGCCTCCCTCATGTTCGCCGCCGTTGAGGCCGCCCCCGGAGGTGGTTGCAAGGGTCAGGTCTGGCACGAGCCTGCCGACTGCCACATCTTCTACAAGTGCGGAGCCTCCGGTGAGGTTATCACCCAGTGGTGTGGCCCTGGCACTGCCTTCGACCCGAAGGACAAGACGTGCAAGGACCAGGCGAAGGTGTGCCCTCCCAAATAGGCGCCGATTGTTTGACGTGACTTGGATTGTTTTTCAGCAGGGAGGAGTAGTTGGGGGAAATCATTGTTCTGTGTATTTGTTCGAAAACTAGCAGGCAGTTGACATGCTACTGTTCTCTAATAGTGCTAAGCTGTTGTGTTCTTCCAATCTCTGTCATCAGTAAAGGAGCTACGTAGCACAGCCCCCGGCCCCCACAAGCTATCTAACCACGAGGCCCTAGAAAGGCTGACCGAGCTAGTGTTGAGCATCAGTCGTATTCTCGTGCTACTAAACGGGGAGCGAATTATGGTGCCTGTGAGCGTTGGCTGCGGCTCGAGGGCCCCGCCGACATAAAGAATGTCTCCGCCTACTGTCTCCTTCTCTCTCCTCTCTCTCCCAACCCCATCCCACCCCATCATTTCAAATGGCATGACTCACAATGTTGGACAACGAGCAGGACTTTGTCCTCATCGATCGGAATGACCTCTCCATCGATCATCCCGAGAAATCACCACAGGAAGTCGCTCAGATCAAAGAATGGTTACAGCCAACAGAATATCTGGGGGAGTCCTCGGATTTCAAAAAACACCTCGCATCTCACGTCCCGGCACTGGAGAATGGATCAAGGAAACCTTAGAGTATCAGAAGTGGCATGACTCCACCACGCATGGAGCATTGTGGATGAAAGCCGTCGCTGGAGCAGGCAAGAGCGTGTTGGCTGCGCGTCTGATCTCTCAGCTGCAAGCACACGAACCCCAGACTCCAGTTCTCTTCTTCTTCTTCCGACAGATTATTGCCTCCAATCATGATTCCCATTCGATGGTTCGCGACTGGATGGCCCAGTTGCTGCCATCTTCCCGTACCTACAGACTCAACTAGAGAAGCTCAAGGACGACAAGCGGGAGTCGAAGGATATCGCCTTTGGTGAACTGTGGCAGACGCTGCTCGGCGCATTGAAATTGCTTGATAAAGTATATTGCATTGTTGACGCTCTCGATGAACTCGATCATGAGCACACGCAGCCTCTTCTCCAACGCATGGCGGCTTTAGGGAACATGCGCCCGGGCGCAATCAAGCTGCTCATGACCAGTCGGCCATTGCCCCAGATCCAAAAGGTTTTGAACCATCCATCTGTCTTACAGGTGCGGTTAGAAGATCGGCAAGTCAACAGGGACATTGCTCTGTTCGTGGAACATCGTCTTCTCCAGGCCACTCATCTCACCGATTCTACCCGAGAACATATCAAACGATCAATTGAAGATCGTGCTCATCCGTCTTTTCTCTACGCACGTCTCATGATAAATGAGCTGCTAGATGAGCATAGTGACTCACTCGGGGTAAATAGAGTGCAAAATGCACTACTCTCCCTTCCACCCAGTCTCGAGAATATGTACTCGCAGATGCTCTATGACCATTCTCAGATCGCTTCTGTACCGCAAGAGCGGCAGCTGTTGATTCTACAGCTTACTACACATGCGTCCCGGCCACTGCGTTTGTTGGAAATTGCCACTGTCTTGGATTTCCTCGACATGAATGACGGGAAGAATCAGCATGGTGACACCAAGAACTTAACGCGCATGTCCTGCGGTCCATTACTCGAGATTCTCAATGATGAGACCGTATCCATCATCCATCACTCCTTTACGAGTTCCTGACAGATCCCGAGCGCAAGGACCGGAGTGTAGCAGATGGTTCCAGCAACTCGTTCCCTGTTATTGACTCCACCAAAACCCATGAGATGATGGCGCTTGTATGTGTCAAGTATTTGATCTCAGGATGTTTTGAGTCGTGGAAATTCAAAGAAGAATGGAATTTTTATTATGATGATAATCGCATGGCCAACGAGGAGAACAGTCTGCGGTTGCAGTACCCTTTCCTGGATTACGCGGTGCGTAATTGGGACTACCACCTTCGTCGGTTACCCAAGATCAAGGGTCCACTCCTAGACAACCTGAACCTGTTTATGCAGACTGGGAACACAGCCTTTCGAGCGTGGATCTACGCTGTGATAGACCCCAACTATGATTCGACGCTGTTTTCGCCTCTGCATGCCGCCGCCTGGGTCGGTTTGACGGCATATGCCGAGGAGCTTATCGCCGCCGGCCGCGACATCAATGCACTTGCTGCTAACGAACAAAAACCTCTTACTATTGCAGCGAAGGAAGGACATGTGGATACAGTCGCCCTGTTACTGGCGCATGGGGCACCACCCGACGAGCCCGACAAGTTCGGTTTAAAGCCCCTTCACTATGCTGCCCAGTCTAACCACTACACTATCGTTCAGCTTTTACTAGATGCCGGTGTTAGCCCTCTGACCGGTAGGACTCAAGATTGGCCACCTCGCCGATGTGGCAATGCCCGGCTGTGCGTTGGTGATACGCCGTTGCGGTATGCATCGCAGGATGGGTGCATGGAGTCAGTGCAGGCCATGTTACCCCATCTGCGCGCCGAAGACCTTAATGAACCCCTTTTCTTGGCCACGAGGAAAGGACACCTGCCACTTGTGAAATGCCTACTTGACGACAAAAGAATAAATCTAACATCAGAGGTGGGTGGAAGGGCTTTACTCCATGCAGGCACCGGACCTCACCTAGAGGTAATTGAGCTGCTTCTTGATAGAGGCGCAACGCTCAATTACAGACCACGACATAACGACATCGAAGTCATAAGCAGTGATCCCGACGACAATGAAAGTGATACTCTCCTGCTTGCCATATGCTCATCGCGTTGGGTCACCAATCGAAATACCGAGCGTATCCCAGTGTCGATGCTCGAGAAATGTGTTGACCTGGCACTTCAAGCAGGATGCCATGTTGACGATACGGGCCCGAATGGACGAACAGGACTGCACTATTGTGTCATCAGTGGGTTGCCTGTAGCAGAAAAGCTGCTCCAGAATGGGGCGGATGTTAACGCACGAGACCGCATGGGAAACACCCCCCTGCACCTTTTTCGCCCAACAGGCAAGAGGACCGCGGTGCTCGAAGTATTGATGCGTTATGGTGCTCGGTGGGATATTGCCCGCGAATCTGACGGTAAAACGCCACTACACACTTGCGTTGAGCATTTCAGCCTCCATGCGAATCTCGAGTGCCTCCGCCATATGTTCAGAATTGGGACATTCCAGATCCCCAGGGAAACACACCCTTGCACTTAGTGCGACATGAGCCAGGGAAGCTAATCAAGAGCCTAATCGAGATGGGCGCAGACGTCAACTGGAAAAACAATGCGGGTGAAGTTCCCCTGCACACGATCGGCATGTCATCCTACTCCATGATTGCATACCTACTATACTGCTCGCCGCGGGAGCTGATATCGAAGCCCGAGATAATAACGGGAAAACATGGTTTTTGCGTGCTGTTGAACGAGATAAATACTCATCACCCGAGAAACTAAAGCATGATTTGGATCTAGGGGTAGATATACACGCGGCAGATTGGACCGGAAACAATGCGCTTCACTTGACTTGTGACAGGCATTGCTCTCTCGAATGTCTAGAAAAACCTTCTGAAAGCTGGAGTCAGTCCCTTGCATCTCAACCATAATGGTGATACGCTGTACCATACTCTGCTACGACACTGCTTTGAGTACATCAATGGATCTTTCCAGCGGTTCTTTGATATTATCCGGGTTACTGGGATTGAGATTCGTGCGAGAAATTACAAGGGCCAGACAATGCTGCATGTTGTCTGTAGCATGTCCCAGGAAGGCTATCACCGAAGCATGCTTTTATGTGCCGACCAAATCCACTGGAGACTCTTCCTGTATCAGATTTTGAGGCAATGATGAACACACCGACACGAAGGGCGGCTTCCGATTCACCTTGCCGTAGCCGTTTACCGAGGATCTCGTTGCGTGGCTGATCCGCAAAGATGCCAACCTGATGGCTCGCACCTACAAGGGTCAAAATGTGTTGCATTTAGCTGCGAAGTCACGGCAAGCCAATATCATTGGATGCTTCTAGAAAGCTACACTGATTACTCAAGAGAGGAGGCAGTCAACAGCCGGACAGAGACGGATGGACTCGCTTCACCACGCTTGCCTCTCTGGGCAGACTGAAAGTGTGAAGTTGCTTCTTGACGCGGGAGCGAATGTCACCATCAAGGACAAAAAAGACTATACAGCCCTTCATGTTTGCGGACAGTTTGCCAAGGAACACCTTGATCTCAATGAGGAACCAAATTGGGATGCAGATCATTATTCTATCACTTCGGAGACCCAGGTGCGGCATGTGACAGATATAATCCGCCTCCTTGTTCGGCACGGTGCGGACATCACGGCGACTACCAAGGATGGAAGGACCCCTATGGACGTTGCTGTTGATCATCAGCTGAGTGAGATGGTCATCACTTTGGAGGAGCTGAATGCTGTTACGAGAATTCCCTCTCTCACCGGGTGTGGTCGAACCCGGCCGGACAACTCTATCTTCAAGCCAGACGCCGAGATACTAAGTCGCTTATCCATGAGATGGTGCAAAATAAGGACATGGAAGACAATCCACTTGGCGTGTCTGAGTGGCTGCTCAAGCTGGGTGCTTACCACACTCTGGAGAGTCTTGCGGATCGAGGATTTGTATTTCAGGGCCAGCGCGAGAGACGGAAGCAAGACTTTCTTACCCTCCTGGCCAGATGGGGATTTGTTCATATGTTTGAGAAGCTTGGGAAGATGCGCAGAAATACGGAGTGGATCAATGGGGGCTTTTCGACTCCATATCAGGATGCTCAGAGCATACTGCCCTTCTTATTGACCATTGGCCAGAGAGCGGAGCCTAGCATGGATCTCTTGCGACTTGCTGTGGAGGACTTCAAAGCCGATGTCAATATTATTGTGCCCTATCTAAGACACAAGCACAGGCCTAGTCCAAGCGTCCTTCATACTCTGGTTGGAGGACATCATTGGTGGCATACACAGGCCGTTCATTATGTTCTTGCACATGGTGCGGACGCAAAAATGTTCCAAGATGGGCGGTCGCCCCTCCATTTAGCCGTTCAGGGAGGATATCGCCGACTAGGAATTGTCAAGGCATTGCTCGAACATGGCGCTGACCCCAACGTCCCCGACTCTGGGTACACCCCGCTGGCTTTGGCAGCCCGCGATATCGACTTGGTCCGACTACTCCTACAACACGGGGCGATGTAACGCAAGGTAAACCCCCAATACTCGCCAGTGCGATCCAAAATCACGATGTGGATATTGTGCGTGTCATCCTTGAGACAGGTATCGACTGCAACAAATCGTTCGAGAATCCAGTGTCACACCCCCGGGAGGACGTCGACGACTTCTCTATCGCCTTCTACGTCGCCGAGATGGAAGAAAAACGCAAGGCCTTACAGCAAAGACCTCTTTATCTAGCAGCCGTATTGAACCTTCACGGGAAAAAGAGCCGATGAATCAGAGAGCGAAAGCCATCGTGCAACTACTCCTCGACCACGGCGCCAACCCTTTCCAGCCATACGAGGACACGACACTGCTGCACAACCTCCTCGACGAAGGAAGTATATACGAGCCTCTTCTTTCCATTCCAAAGATTGATATAGAGCACCGAGATAGCCATGGGAGGACTCTCCTCCTCGCAGCCTGCGAGAGTAACGAGATGATCCGTCGATTTCGCACCAGCGGCACAACACACCGTACCCAGCTGATTCACAAGCTCCTCGACATGGGAGCAGACACCAGGGCCACAAATAATAACGGCGAAACTGTCCTGCATCTTCTCATCAAACCATCTGATGAAACGGGACATCAGACTATGCTATCCGAGGACCTCCTCCTGGCCATCGTCGCTAACCATCCCTCACTTGTCAACCACCCCAACTCCGACGGCATTACACCCCTCCATCTTGCCGCACAGCAAAAGTCCCTCACCGCGGTGGAGGCACTCATTCAAGCGGGCGCAGACATTCACTCGACCGATCCGCAGGGCAATACCCTTCTCCACCACCTCGCCAGATACCTAACCGGCCCCGACAGGACAAACCCGTACGCGCTCCGCCTACTCGAACGAGGTTTAGATATCAACGCGCGGAACAAGAGGGGCGACACTCCACTCGCAACATACATTCAAGACGCTATAGGCCGAATGCAAACATTGCGGGAGGAGAAACATCAGCAGCTTATACAGAAGCTGCGTGATACGGGCGCCGATTTCCTCACGATTAACAATGCAGGGGAGAACCTGCTGCACATAATGGCCCGCGCGAGCATGGATGCGGAACGTCACGAAAATGCCGCGGAAGCGTTTACAGTGTTGATGGAGATGGGGTTAGATCCATTTTTGGAGGATGCTCATCAGCGCACGCCTGTCGTATGTTTTCTGTCGCGTCTTCTGCCTTCCCTTTCTGGCCGCGAGCATGCGTATACTAACAAAGTGATGTAGGACGTAGCCGCTGCGTATGGAAAGACGGCTATTCTGGAGCTATTCCAGAAGAAGACCCAGCCTGTGGCTACAGAGTAGACGGTCGGTTGTAATCTTTTACGTCACTTTTACCGGAAAGTTATGACTGAGGCATAGTAGACAAAAACGACTCGGATATCTGACCTATACATCTTATTGCCAAGTATAGAGTACGTCTGATCAAAATAAGATGGCTATATTCGGAGTAGATTGCGAGATTAGCGTTGAGATACAATCGATACGACGGGGCCATTCTCCCTTCCTTTCTTGCTTCATTTGCCACGCTCCGCTTGAAGAAAAAAAACCACTAGGTAGATACCCGGATAGAAATAGGTAGATCAGCATTAGAGCGGGGAAGCACCTATTTTAGGACTCTGCAGGGTCCATCACCAAACTCGTGGATCCGATCCTCCTCCTCGCTCCCTCGTGTTGAGATGAGAAGAAACCGGAGTTTAGGTATCGAGTGACATGCCAGAAAAACAAACCAAGGAACCAAGCAAACGAGATGAGATCTGCGGGGTAAGGGTCACTCACCCCAATTAAATCTACTACCTACTAGGTACTAGATACTAAGTATAGCCCATCAGCTCCGAACGATCGAACGTGGGCAAGGGCATGGACGCCCGTGGGCGTGCGTCGGTCGAGTCACGTCACGTCAAGCACTACCCTGCAGATCAAGATCTAATAATAGTCTCACGTGGAAATGAAACGAGCCTTAGGTAGGACTGTGCACATACCCTATCTACCTAACCTTACCTATCCAGCTAACCCGATCCACCCGTCGTATTCGGTAGCGCAGCCCTGGCACGATCGTTTCATTCCCTGCCTGCCAATCGACTAACCTCGTATAGTCTGTCCGAGTAACAACCCCACTGAGCTAAGTCCAAGTACAAGGGATTGTCAGGGTCAATAATAACCGAGCGAGCGATCGATAACGCTACGTTTCAGGAGGGTATTTTCCCGGCCGTATTCTCGGGGGATTATGGTTGGATTGGGGGAGGAAGGGAAGGAGGGTGCTATGCTATTAATAGCACCCATGCCGATCCCCGTTCGTTTCCCTCCCGAACTTACCCTGAACTTAGTGCTAACGACTGATATCATCAGCGGCCATTTCGTTTCGTCTCAAGTCCTGATTTCTGCAACGTGCCTGCTTGGCGAGGCAGCTAGGGTACTTACTGTACTGCTAAAATAAGATGATCTGAGTTTCAAACTTGAAGCCCAGGACAGGGAGAGGATCTAGTGCGTTTCAACCTAGATTTGACTCCAGACTCCTAGCCTAAACACCCGAGTAGCGAGCTGTAGTCAGAAAGGAAAATATACAGATAGGCTAATAATAGCTAACAGATCATCGTCAAAAACGCCAATCAACTAAGTCAATGGTATAAGCGAATGAAAATGTAAACAGGGTATATCGGAGAATGTAGATCAATCACTCGTTCGTTTCCTTCGTACTCGCGCACGCGCCAATCAATCGCGCGTCTGTGTCCATCACCTCACTCCAATCAAATCAAATCCGCAAACAAATATCACAGGTAATCCAACAAAAGATGATAAAGAAAGTAAGCGAACAATACCGAATCAATCCATGACAATGCCGCAGTCCATGCGAAGATATCTCGAACAGTTCCCGACCGTTTCTATTCGCCAAAGCTCATGCAAAACAAACAAATGTCAACATCAATGTCAAATCAATCAATCAATCAAACCATGCCATGTTAGAATCAATCCAATCAATCACATGCGATCCGTAAGCCAATCGTAGAACGTGTTTATAAATAGCAAGGAGAGGAGTGAAAACACGAAAAAGAAAATAATCTCTTTTGGGGCACGGGGCCATCTGCTTAGGTACAGATGCTGCCCGGCCAGCACGACTCGGGCGTGCTATATCCCCCAACAACCTGGTGGGGGGCCGGGTCGTAGAGCTCCAGGTTCAAGCCCAGGGAGTCATCAACCCGAGAGAGGCCACAGGCCATCTCGTCGACGAGTGGAGGTGGAAACGCCGGGGAGTGTTGGAGAGAGCCCGGGTGGCTGTAATCCGAGAGGTCTTCGCGCGGATCCGAGAGCAACCGTGGAGAAGGCGGGTAGAGACCCTGTCCAGGAGCCGTCACGTAGGTCGCAGCCATGTCAAAGGGAGAGCTCGCGATGGTCACTGCGGGCGGTGACTGGAGAGGCGGGGTATATGGAGCATAAGTGGCAGAGGCAGAGGAAGGAGAGGAGGATGAGGCGATGCGGTAGTCCTGGATGTTATGGAAGGGGCTCGGCGGAGGCGGGGTGAAGTGATCGATCGAAGTCCGCGGGGACCATTGCAGGCGACTCTTGTACTTGGTGACAATATGGCTGGGGAGGTCCATCAAGGCTGAAGCCAGCTGCAGATCGGGGTTGAAAGGGTCAGCCGTGCTGCGCGTCACAATCACGCGGTAAATCTCTTCGATGGGGCCGACAGACAACGGTCCCAGATAGGCACCTCCCAGGTCGGGGAAAAGGCTATCCAGGGCGATGCCGATCCAAAGAATTGCGCGAGGATCGCAAGGGCGCCCATATCAGCATCACCACCACGCAACATGGCCGGGGGTAGCCAGAAGAGCCAGCGTCGCAAGGGCTGCATCCGCTCGAAGGCCTGTTCGGGGGCCAGTGAAAGGAGGTCGGTCCGGAATTGGCGCACGAATTCGACCAGTTCGCTCATTCGACGGTAGTGCTCGAGGTTGTGGGAGACGCGTTTCTGAACGTTCTGGAGGGCGATAATCGTCTGATCGAGGCTGACCAGGTCTTCGTCCTGGAAGTGATAGCCGGTCGTGATCGGCGCGTTGGTGCATCCGAGATATCGCTGGTTCTCGAGGAAGAGGGCGAGCTCGGATTCCTGTTTCCACATTGGGTGCATTGAGTTCAGTACGGTGGTCAGGCCTTGCTGCAGCGAAGCCCAGCTTTGCCATTCGGAGGCTTGCCACGAAAGCAGGATGGACGCAGCGAGGATGGCATCACAGTTCTCGTGCGAGAAGGTGCTCAAGGCCTTCTGCAGGCCTGAATGGCCACACCGCGGTGGTGATAGGCGAGCTGCTTGGTCTCCTTGTTACGGGTGACCCAGGCGAGGTGCGAGGCGGAAAGGGTGAGGATCGAGTGCATGACAAAGTCGTGGGAGATGGCGGTGGAGAGGAAGCTGGTCTACGTTAGCACTTCAGGACCTCCCAGGTTGCACTGACTCCGGCTTACATTGGCATCTTTTGCGCCCAGATGGTGCAGTTGCTGAGCCCACGGCGATGCAGGTCGATGGAGAGTCCGATGATGTGGTGGACGAGACGAAGATCGGTGCGCGACAGTTTGCTCCAGGAACTGCGGGGGAAATGGACGAGTTCGGGGAAGGGGGCGACGCCCGTGATATGCCAGTTCTTGATCTCCAGTTCGATCTCGGCGGACATGAGAAGATCAGGGACCTTCCGCGCGGCGGAGGTCTCGTCATGGATGGCAGCAACATCCATGTAATCGCACCGGCAGTTGTGCTTGGTGCAGTTGCGACTATCTCCAGTCTTAGTCGTCGCGACGAGAAGAAGATTGGGGAGACACATACCACTGGGGGAAAGTTTCATCACACCGGATATGTCGTCGCTTGCAGGTCTTGCAACCGAAGCGCGACTTGGTATGGCTCTTGCGAGGGGGACCACCACCAGGGCCAGCCATTGTGTCTGTGTTGGAGAAGGGGAGGGATGGTAGGAAGGAATGTCAAGGATGGAGGCTGTAAAGGAAGGACGAAGCCCACAATGGACAATCGAAGCAAACAAAGGAGGGAGACAAGGTCCAGCCCGAGCCAGGCAGGTTGGAAGAAGAGACGATGGAACAAAGGAAGGTTGAGAGTTGCGATGGATAGGGCACGGGACGGTGGCAGAGGGTATTATGTGAGAGGAGGTTGAGCCGACAGCTTGATATACACCCAAGACGACAGACAGGAAAGTAACCGGTCGATCAGTAGCGCAGCAATGCAGCGTCCAAAAATAACCTCGAGCCGCAGCCCCAGGTCCCAGCACGGATTGAAGAATGTGGATGCACGTGGGGAATACGAGAAAACGGCAAGGAAGTGAACCGTCGGGGGGATCTGATTTGCAAGGACGACAGGAACCAGAGGAGAGGGTTAGAAATGGAGCAGAACGGCCCCAATCGGTGGAATCAAAGGAGGTGCAGCTGGTGGAGGGGAGCGGAGGTTGTTAGGAGGAGAGGGGGAGGGATGAGGATGATATAGCAGGTCTACCAGCAGTCTGGGGAGCATCCCGGAGTCATCCACGCCCTGGGAATGATGGAGATCCAAAGGGTTTAGGGGGAAAGGGTCCCCAACACCCAAAAGAAAAGATTAATCGGGAATACAATAAATAAAATAATACTAAAATAATAATAAAATAATAATAAAATAATAATAAAAGGATGATAAAAAATCAGAAGAAAAGAGAAAGAAAAAGAAAAGCCAAAAGCCAGTCTAGCACCGAAAAAGAAACGAAACCAGACGGCCAGTGACGGGGCATGGGTCAGATGCTGATCTCCAAATCAGAGGGCCTCCAGCGCCGGGACAATCAATCCTCCCGAGAAATGAAGCAGCGATAGTTCATGAGGAAGTGGGGGGGAGGCAGCAGCAGCCAGAGGGGGAGACGGGAGTGTCAAGAGATTATTATTAGCAGCTGGCTAGGTCGAAAGAAGGCAGGGGGGGCAGGAGGATCCTGAAGTTGAGCCTCCTGCCTGGGATGGCTCCATCTGCTGTACTCTGTACTTTGTACTTGGCTGTAGACACTAACAAGAATGGGGTCATCCTGGACGTCCCTATCAGGATTAGCGTTTCTGTGGGGAGCTAGCCTTATCCGGCCTAGCTGATAGTATGGATTAGTCACCTTTCCACCCTTGGCAACCGCCATATCGCTTCTCATCGTCCACGACCCCAACAACCATGGATGCCAGCATGCTCGATTCAACAGCATCCCTATGACACTGCCGCCAGGTGGAAATCTTCCGGCCACAGAAAGCTCCCCCTTGGCACCATGCCGCAGATTGGTCCCAGCAGTGATGGATCCATCCTTCCCCAGTCCTTCCAGCCTAAGTGGGTGGCACGGGACGAGTGCCAAGCCCAGTTTCATCTTATTTGTCTGGCAGGATATGGGAGGTCTAAGCCTCGCGACCACTCCCACTCAACAGCGCTCGTCAACCATGGAACCCCTTCAGATTGGCTCAGACCACAGACAGCCACACCTCAAATCATCCTGAACAAGCACCCAGGAGAGAAAAAGCAAGCCCCAACGTCTCACAGATCACTTCGTCAGTCATTCGCTCGCTCTTGTAAGCGAAGTGCCACACAACTCTATCCCGCCCCTGCCACCCCGTGGCGGTCTAAAAAAATTCTATCGGAAAAGAAACAAAACACTGAAGTTAAAGCAAGGGGGAAGCAAAAGGAACGCCCGCTTGGGACCGAACCGAGTTCGTCGTTTGCCCGGGCCACCCACTCCCAGCCTGGGCAGGGTCTGTAGCTTTTTAGCTTGGTCTTGGGGCAAGCTCAGTCCCGTAAGGTTGACCCAAGGTCCAAGAGGATCACCGTGACGGATGGAGTCGACCGAAGAACTGCCTTTCCAGGCAGGATTGGAGTGGAGAAGGCCAGGCTCCATAACCAAGCCAACGGTGGGAGAATGGTTCTATGGGACGCCCTCGGGCCCGCGCTTTCATGATTGTTGCTCAGGACGCTCTCCTTCATTTCGACACACAGTAGGCTGTTTGACAGGCTGTCACGGATGTCGTGGGAGGGCGCATGGCCAACGGTGCCCATCAAGGGCAAGGGCGACGCTACCGCATACCAACGGCATCCTCAGCTCCTCGGGGCTTTTCCTGCTACCTCTCGTGGCGGGGGGATTCCAGGGGAAAGCAGAATGATGGAATCTAATTATTCCTTCGATCGTTTTATTTGCCTTTTTCCTGCTCCCCTTTGTTTTTTTTGCTTTTGCTCCGACCAACGTTCTCAGATTGGCTACCAGATCTCGCTCGGGAGACTCCCACCCCTTCTCCTCTTTGCAGGATGATCGCCTCACTAAACCCTCCTCTCAACCCTATGCCAGAAACGGCGAAAATCGACGCCAATCGTCCCCTCCTGGTGCTGTCGGTGACGCTCCGCGTTCCTGCCTGTCATTGGACCCATTCCAGCATAGGAAACACCTTCATCCACCTCCGAGGAAGCACTCATCCCGTCGGCTCCCTTTTTACCCAACTCAAGTGTCTGTCTCTCTACCGAGCTACCTAATCCAGCTGCACCTTACTTGCAAGTGAGGGATAACAAGAACAAGAAGGATGGAATGAACGGAGGAGAATTGCTTTTTTGCCGATGCCTCGTGGCCGTTTGAATTCCGCCTGTGTCACGTTGCGCTGGCCAATCACGACCCTGCTGAAAATCGAGTTTCGTCGTCTGAATGCCTTTCCCGACATTCCCAGCCAGGCGGACTAAGCGCACCGTTCATGGTGCCTGAAAAGAAAAAAGCATCTCCACCCGGGGAATGTCAAAGGCCACGCCTCATGGCCATGGAACAACAACCTCATTGCGCGCCAGGATAGACCCTGTTGGTGTTAAGTCACCTCCTTTCTGTACTTTTTTTCGTCCTCTCACACTCTGATTACACATCCAAACCCCAAGGACGAAAATGCAGAACCCACCAGAATGGGCCATCGAGCGGAAACCGTCTCCGACTCGAGTGATGGGCAGGGTGTGGTCCCCGCCGGGGAAAAAAAGGGCTTGGTGGATACAACCGCCAAACAATCCAAACTAAGGTACCTAAATCTTACGGCCGGCATGGAGGCTTCCATGAGGCCTGTCCGCGTGCGCGTGTGCTTGCGCCGTTTTTATCCGACACACCGAAAAGCGCTTGTAATAATCAAGATCATCATCGTGCGGCTGGAGCTGCAGGGAACAATGCTCCCGTCTGCGCTACGCTGGGAAAAGGGGACGACGCGCTGAATCTGGGAATCTCAACCGAACATCATAAGCAACTTCTGCAGCTCAGTTCAGTCGAAACCGAAATGCCACCTTTCCCCTCCTCTGAACTCTCGGGGCTTCTCACCAAAGGCTCTCCCTGCATGGAGCGGATTAATGGATGGATGAATTCAGGGACAAGCAGGCAGATGGCTGTTCAACGCGTCCGACGGACCTGATCCCAGGCCCCGGCTCAAATCAGCTCAAGACCTCTGTGTAACCGGAGAACACTCGGACGGTAAGGGGTGAGGGGTGAACGGCGAACACAAGAAAGGGTTTTGAGAGTGCTGCCGACAAGCGATGGATGGGGTGGGCCCTGCAGGATGATATGTAGACCAAACTTCAACACATCCTCGCCATGTCCTGCCCGCAGACCGTCACCCACCAGAAAGGCTCGCAGCCAGAGAAATACACCGAGAAATCCGACGATGGGCTTCTAGTGCGAAGGGCCAAGCACCTTTTCCAAGCGCAGCAGCAGCGCTCATTTGTTCGGGCGGGACGCTAAACCGCTAGTCCTGTCTAATGCTGCCAGGTGTCGAAGGTTTTCGATCGGGGAGGTGGGTGGAGGGGCACTCCAAAACCTTCTCTTTGGGTAGGGATCTTCTTCACCTGGTGTCTTGTTGAGTCTTGCGGAAACGCCTCCGAGGGGTTAATTGCACGAGACGTCGCCTAACGCTGTCCCAGTCACCCACGTCCTCACCATGGCTTTCTCACTACTGGCCCCCCACCCCTGACCCCTACCGCACCTGTGAGCTGCGAGCCACCAGGTTAATGTGACAAGAAGGTCGAGCCACGCGCACAAGCATGTTTCCTTCCCCCAGTCAGAACCAATCGACGGATTCCCTTTCGCAGTAATCTTTGCGGCTGAGCCTCCGACAGTGCGGGCGGTGGGGCGGAGCCCTACGAAGTTGTGAAGATGACTGACTGATAACTACTGTCCTTCCTTCTCCATGGTCCACATTGACGGAATCTGGTTTGGTCATTAGTGGCCCATAGCGTACCTTCAAATGAAGGGACGGGAAATGATAAAAAAAAAATCCTCACCAAGGTTGAGTGAAAATGAAAACAAAGACGGTAGCACAAGCCGCGCCCTCGGCTACTCAACAAAATGGTCGCCAAACTATGGAGCATGAGGAATTACATATCGAGAACAAACAAAAGAAAAAGGTTGTACGGTTTCAGCCGTGGTGGACAATTCCCTGGAACCTGTCACTCGGTAGTACGTACCCAGTTTACACATACATTCCCAGACAACTGGATGAAACACGCTCGCGCATTCGGATCTCTCAAACGCCCATGTCAGATTCGCTTATTCCGATCGGAATGGGAAGGGGCCTCCTATGGGACAATTGCAGGGGAGGAGAAAGGCAGATGACTCAGAAACGGCAACTCTTCACGACCAAGAGAACAAGACCACAAAGAGGGGGCCCATCGGCCCTCGCTTCCAATCAGAGAAGTGAGCGAATCTCACATAGAGTTGGGCTAAAGGCGAGCTAAAAGGCCATCTGGGCGAGTTAAAAGGCTATCCGGGGCTGCGGGCCGGTCACGGGAAAGACTACGACTGGACACCTTCCCGTGCACCTTCAGCCGCGATAATCAATGGTCCAGTCAATCCAGCGTGTCATGATCTGGAGAATAATCGATGATCATGCGGCTGGGAAGGAAGCCTCGGCGGCTCCTCGGGCGTCTCCTGGCGTCTCCTCGGGCGTGGAGGGGAGATTGGAACTGGATGATGGACGGGTCTACAATGGGTCTAGAGTCTGACCGACAGACAGGACGAGGTCAGGATGTTCGCCCGGGCAATGTCTGCCTTTCGCAAGCTGTCTTCCGCCTACCCTGGTCGAGGACTCGACCTGCATCAGCGCATGCGTTGTAGCACAAAAGCCTCATGCCACGTTTTCTAGCGGGGGTGTGGGAAGCGCAGCTGGAAGGGAGGGGATCCTGGTGAGGGGGGATGAAGGACCCAGAGCAAGGCTGCCATGTGATGGGGCACTTGGACCCTGCCATCATTTCGTCAGGGTCTTGGCAGGCCACGGCTGGAGGGCCCATCGGCAAGCGAAACCGTGGCACATCTCAACGGTTACTCAGCGACTGGGCGTGAACGGGGGTTTTCCAGCCTTGGGAGATATCTGGTCGCTTGACGGGGGCCAAGATCGGGACGAGCATCGCATGTGGTGGTTGGTTTAGGGCAGAGCGAGATCCTGAGAGCCTGAGAGCCTGGATATGAGGCCATCCTAGACTAGCCCCCGCTTAACCCGTTCAGGGCTGGTCAGCTCCCCCACTAACCCCATCGAGTATCGGACGGACATTTCCGACCCGCAGGGACTGGATCGGCCAATCCCGCAGCGAACGCCATTCTCCGCATTGGAGGGGCCAGGCGGGCTTCCCATTGGGCCTGGTGCCTCTCGCTAAGAGGCTTCTCGCGAGATGCCACCGGATGCGGCTAGCGCGGAGGGTCACCGCTGGTCGATTCCATCGCTTCGTTGGGTCTGTCAACTTTGTTTGGGTTCGGGGCCAACTTTATTTCGGTCTTGCATCACTGGTCGACCGTCTCCATTGCAGTCCACCTGCTCTATCTGGTGCGCGACTGAACTTGAATCGCACCATGGACCGGTAAATCCTACGATTGGCATGACCCCTTTTCCTTCATTCTTCTTCTGCGAACCCTGCGTGATGTATGTTTGTTGTGGTTATTCTCCTGGCTTTAGTGAGCTGCGCCGCCTAGCCTCCGTCAGGAATCAAGGTTGCACAGGCATGCTTCTGCTGCCATGTGGGCTGACATGACCGGACCGGACTTCACCTGGCCTGGCCCAAGCCTGGGGCGTTGTCTCGATCTGGAGACGGCGAAGGTTGTGTCGGGGAGAAACAGGCAGTCAGGCAAATGCATGTCTGGAGCAAGACAAGGCTCAATCTGCCTGAGTGTCTCCTCTCGCTGCAATATAATTTATTATCATCATGCTTACCGAGATCCATATGGAGACAGACCCTCCTGACATGGGTAGGTACAGCAGGCTACCGTCTAGCACCTACTAAGGCAAGCAAGCGATAGAGATGGATCATGTATAAAAACGCATGCTATTTATTCAGGATCGCACTAACATCCAAGCTCAGCGGTCTCATTAAACCGCATGCCAATCACGAGGCGAATCGCGCTGTCATCTCCATGTCACAATGTCACACAGCAGAAAGCCGCATCCCAGGCCATGCCCGCCTGGTCGAAGGAACCACCACCATCTCCATCTCCATCGAGTGTCATAATAATAGCCACTACATGCCGAGAATAGTAATCGCGATAATAAGACGTCTATTAATTCCGTTGACAATAATAACATCCCTTGTTAAGACTGCCAGATAGAGGCAGCCGACCAGACCGACACTCCGACAGCCCAGCCGGCCTGATGGCCATACACATCGCGCATCTCAGTCGCAGATAGCGGTGTGATACGCCCGATTTGACAGCTAAACCACATCACTAGGTATCATAGCTGCAAGGCATCGGCATGGACGTTGACTCACTGCCTATGTACCTTGTACTTAGTGGAGTCTCCATGCATCCCCTCCTTTCCTCCTCATGGCGCGGAATGTGATAAGTTCCCGATTCGATTCTGCCTGGGGAAGTACTCCGTAAGTGTCGGTATCTGCAACGTTGTGGATGTTAGCTGCAGGCAAGACTTGGGTCTCCACATTATGGTCTCTGTCTGGAGTACAGTCCACGAGTACATAGAATAGGATCTGTCATAGGTACCAGCATCGTGCTTTCGATATGGATGATCACTGCATCAGGTTAAGCAACAGCAACCCTTCAAACTCTCCGTCTACCTATCTACACCCACCTCCAACTCCATCATCTATCCAAATCACCGCTAAAGGTAGGTCACCCCCGAGTCCATCCCAACCAACCACCACCACCACCCCAAACCCCAAGTCGGGAAAGGAGCAAACCACCCATCCGACCCCGAGGCTGGGCCTGGTCCAACCCGTCGGCCATGTCGATCGCCAATCTCGCCCATTCCCCTGGGCGAGCGAAGGAGCCCCAGTTCATAGTGCTGGCTATTATGATGATTATCGTTCGTTTGTTCGCTACGAGACTATTGCTCAAGATACGTAATTATGTCTATACTCTGTAGATAGCGAGGTAGGTCGGAGCCAAGCAGACACGGACGGACACGGACGAGAACCCGCCAGAAGACCCATCTCCATCAAATAGATTGATTGATTAAGAGTGGAGGAGGGAGCCCCAGCCGAATACTTAATCCCAGTAATCGCCTGCACGGTCTCCAGCCAAGACGCGACCATACTGTATCCTGCCCTATTAACGATGAAACGGGGCGTGATTCGCCTGGAAGACTCTCCCCCGCCAATCGGGAAATACTTTATTATGGATACCTTATTATGGAGACGAACCGAGGTTTTATTTTCTGACTGTTGGAGATGCGGTGGGTCGGTCGGTAGGTAAGTAGAGATTAATAGATGGGTTTAGATAAATGCACGTCAAGGGTGAGTCCACTGCGTAAGGCTCTCGGTCGTCTGTCTGTCCATTACACCATGGAAAGCAACAGAGAACATCGGCAAAATAGAAAAATAGAGGAAAAAAGAAAAAGGAAAGATAGACGGTAGTGGAGCAGTCGGTTCTGCCCGCCATCCATCCAGGACCAGACGGGACGGTACGTGCTATCCCTTTCGGCCCCCAGCCCACCCACCTCCAGCAGGATGATTAGACTTGAAGTTTGTCGTCGGAGGAAATCATACAGAGGACCGACCAGAGGCAACGACTCGTCTATCCAAGCCAGTGGATGCAATTAGCTCGCCATCGGGCTGTTTGCCCCTGCCCTGGCCAACCCAACCCAACCCTACCTTTCTTCCCCACGGACCACTAACTTGCCCCTCCCTTCCCTTCCCTTCTCGAGTTAGTAGTCACTCACTCTGACTGGTTTAGTGACAGATTTCCTGCCGATGAATGGTTGATATTACGGATCAGCCGTGGATCTTTCCGAGATTGGTCCCATCCTGCGAAATTCGCTGTCGCTTCTACCGCTACCGCTGACTGTGGTTAGAGGTACATACAGTAGTCCACTCATGTAGGTACTGCTTCTAGACAGTGATGGGTGATTAGCTTGCTTTGTAGGGGTTTATTTTACCTTCGTCAGTCTACCTCCCGACCTACCTACCTACTCCGCAGTATGTGGTAGCGAAGGTAGTCAGTCACCTGCCTAGTCAGTCACCTCTACGTAGCAGGTAATTACTTAGCTCGATACCTAGGTACCTGATGTGCAAACAATCTGCATGCTGAGTAGGTAAGATACCCTACCTACCCACCCCTTTTCACGCCCCATTCTTGGCTGACTTGCTGGTTTAGGAACCATTCTGAGAGCAGCAGCAGTAACTATCTACCTAGCAGCCGCATGATTCTGACAATGTGATTGCTGCACGGATGGTTAATTTCCGTTCCCTTTGCCTCTCTCGCGACATACTTCCTACCTGCGCAAATGCAAATCGCCTCAGGGGTAAGTAAGTAAACTAAACCTACCATTTCACGCCATTTACACTGGGAAAATAGCGGCAATGTACAATTTACCTACATACCTACGTAGATAAATAGATTCCCGAGAACACTATAGGCCGGTCGCTGCCGAGAAAGGCAATACTGGCTGAGTTTGTTTCGGGTTGCGGCTGAATGCGAGGTTCCCTATGCGAGGAAACGAGTGTGCTATACTTAGCAGCACATGGTGGTTCCATACGAAGGATGTAGTCCACACAGCAGACAGATTCATGCAGATAAAGTCTTGTCTCTGACGTCTGTACGTCCAAGCGAGATGGTGTCGGGGTTTCTGATTCCTGCGTGCTATTTTGGGAGTTCCTACGTTTCTATTTGATTTCTTGGATGTCGAGCATGTAGCTAGCTACCTTGACTACCTAGGATGAGTACGAAGTATGTACAAGAATTTACCAAAGCCAGTGTAAAACAAACAGCAACGCTGGATCGTCGTAATGGATATCTATCTAAGCACTATTCCTAAGCTAAGTCTATCACCAACTGATCCTCCGGCCCATGGCCAGATCAGTACACTCATCATCATGTTCATCGTTCATTGCCATGTCCCTTTCCTCTCGACGTATATAGCATGCCAGCAACCCAGTCAGTCAATCACCCAGTCCCGTCACGACACTCCAAGACTACAAAGATCTTGAAGATGGTCGAAACAACACCAGTCAGGTCATGTCTGTATCGCTTTCTATGCACCCTCACATTGGTACTGACTCGTCTCTCCCAACAGAAATCGATCCATCGCCTGCGCGTTCTGACATCAAACAGTTTTTCTCGAATCTGTCACTCGCTCTTCGCAAAGTATGTTCAGGTGCGCACGAGTCAACATTCGAGGCAAGACATCAACACAAGGGAATCCTCAAGGAAAAGGGAGAAATCAGAAAGCAAAAAGGATAGAAAAAAAAAGATAAAGCAATGCAATGCATTTTTATGCGCCTTTCGCCTTAATTGCCCCTCCAACAAAACGAACAAATGCCGAATATAGTTCTAAATCTGGTATACAGAACGGAGTTTCTCGGGAACATTGGCCGGAAGTTGCGAGAGGAAGGAATCGAAGTTGGGTATCATGTTTTTTATAGCCTCGCAGGACCTGTCTCTTGTTAGTACAGGGCATACCAAGGAAAAGGAAGAGGCCATACCTGCTGGAAAGAGCTCTGGATATCTTGGTATTCCTCCTGATGGAGGGTCTTGCCGGGGAAGGAGGCAATCGCTTGGAAGTACTCCATCAAGCTGGCCTCCATCGCCTGCGGGTTCTTCATCACCACCTGGTTGAATCCCAGGAAGGCCGACCCTTTTCTCTGATGAAGTCGATTGACTCATTGATTTGAGGAAAAGACCAGCATAGTCGCCCAGTCGCGGGGCCAGCTGATCAGAACAGCAAATACCCAACCGTCCCAACGCCATGGCAGCATTTTCGTTCACCGAATCGATGATCTCCTCGTTGTTGATGATCTTGCACAGTCCCTCATATACGCTATCCACGTACGGCGACAGCTGCGCCTGTTCGTTGACCGCAATCTCGCCACACGACCAGCAGGCGTTGTTCAACACACTGAAACCGGTATGACGCTCCTCATCGCGGATGTGATCGAGATCGAGCTGTTTGACCAGGGTGGGCATAATATTGGGGATGAACTGCTCCAGCTGCGGGAAAATGTTGATGGCGCAGTCACCAAGCAGGGCATACGACGACTGTCGCACCTCGTAGTTCGGGTCCTCCATGCAGAAACACAGCAGGTCGAAGAAGCGGGCTGGGAGCCAGCGACCAACTCACCACTCTTCACCGGGTCGATTGCCTGAATGATGGCACTCAGCAGGTCCAAGCTGGTGACGAGGAAATCCTTGTCTGGCTCCTCAACGGCCTGGTTGTTCACAGATGCCATGTACTCCTGCAAGTTTTCGTAGATGATCTTGATGCAGCGCTGGAAAAGTGGCTGGGCGAACGGGGCAAACGCATCCCCGTAGGCGGCGGCGATATACCCAAGACACTCCAACAGCGGGAAGAGCTCGCGCGACTGGTCAGACACCTTGTTGTAACGGTCGATCAAAGCGGGCATGAGAATATCGACCAGGTTGGGGCGGGCCAGCTCCTGCATAACACACACCGGCCAAAGTCTGGACGCAGTCGTAGAGGATGTACATGTTGCGGTCCTTGTACTTCCCAAAGCACTGCACAAACTGGCGGAGAATCGGCTCGCAGTATGGGGCGAGGTTCGAATCAGACTTCTCTTCCAGACTTGCGAAGGCGGAGGCGGCAGCTTCTTGCACCTTCTTGTTGCCATCCAACATGCGGTGCAGAATTCCTTCCATCATCGGCTCAAAGAAGCGGGCACGCTCGGAGGGGTCTCTCAGGTGAGAGGCCCACTCGGAGTAACGCCCCAGACACCAACAAGTAATCTGACGAACCACCGGCTGAGCATCATTCAACAAAGAGATCAGGTAGGGCACGAGTTCGGGAAGGTGAGGAGTGACCGCATCCATACAACCGTCGGCCACGGCACCGAGAGTCAGAACGGCAGCCTCCCGTTGGGGCCACTGATCGTGTCGCAAGGTCTCCTTCAAGTATGGCAGGATTGTCTCAAAGATGGGCTGGTGGTAGACGTTGGAGAAGACATCCAGCGCGGCCGCAGAGCACTTCCGCAACGTCCACTCATCTTCCGGATCGTCACCAAACTCCGAGTCTTCAATTTCGCCCTCACTGAGCTCTTCATCATCCTCGGCATCCTGTGCGGGCGCATTGCCATTCGCTTGCTCCTCCGCCTTCGATGTATCGAGACGAGCACCCTTCGCCTTGGCGAACTGGGGCTTCAGGTCTTCCGCGCGATCCTCCAACTCGGCGTCATCTCCCTCTCCGGCCAAGCGAATGGCGTCATCCTCGTCATACACCATACTTTGCAGGAGCACGGGTACGATTTTGGACATGTGCGGGGCGAGCGCTTGCTGCAACTTGACCTGTTCGCCGGCCACAAGCCAGAATTCGGCCGCATCTAGCGCCAACTCGGGATCCTCGCGGTTGTGCTGCTGCATGATGATGTAGTTGACGAGGCCCTCCATGTGGGGGATGAGCTTCTCTGGGGCGAAGTCGACCAGCTGGGCGAACGTCTGGCACACGGTCCGGCGCACTTCGGTGTTGGTGTCGTTGGCCATCTGGAACAGCTGGGACAGGAAGAGGTCCATAGAGGCCACCAAGGAGTGGGGTCGGTGGGGGAGAAAAACGTGGATGGTGCTGAGGGCCATGGTGCGGACTTTGGGGCTCTCGTTGGAGGTGAATTCCAGCAGCTTAGGAATGATGACGTTCAGCGGGCATTGGCCCTGGTAATCCCGCTCAAGGATTTTGCGGTTATCCTCACAGACCTTGGCGAGGGCGGACATGGCGGCCTCTTGGGTCAGACTGACTGGGTTCTCGCCGGACGAATCAGTGACGAGAGCCAGCAGCTCGTGTAGTACTTCGGGCCAGGCCAGCAGACCGGCCTGCTGCACCAGCTCGGTGATGATGCTCCCGGCGGAGCTGCGGACTTGGGCGTTTGTGTCGCGGAGTACGACCAGGGTCGCGGAGCGAATGTATGACAGGCAGGGCTGAGAGATGGTTCCGTATGCCACACGGATCTTAGTTTTCAGGTTCATCGCGGCGGCGAACCGAACCATGTTGTAGGTGCTGGCGTCCATGCCCACGACGGGAGGAATTTGCGGGGTGCAGAAGAGATAGGTAATATAATTGACATAATCGGGCGAGGAGGTGGCTTGTACTAGCATCTGTTGGCGAGGAAAAATGGATGAGATGGTTTTTACGGCCATCGGAATGGAAATATTGCGGGTGAAGAAGAGAAGATGGTGTTGGTGGAGGTGGATGATCACTGTGTTTTTTGTCGCAAAAAAAAAGGACATCGAAGGGGGAGGGACAATGGGGCGGAAATCGCAATGCGATCGAAGAAATCAGCAAAAACAAGACGATAGAGCACCCACCTGCTCGGCCTGTTTCTGAGCCGCACGATTATAAGGATTTAAGGAGTCCCTGAGACAGCAGGCCAGCTGCCTCAATTGATCGTCTTGCGGATGCCACTCCATGTTGACAAGGGAGGAGGGCGGGGAGGAGAGAAAGGAGGGAAAGAGAAAAGGGAGAGAGAGAAGGAGAGGGAGGGACGGCGGGAGCAAGTGGATAGCAGGAGAGGATCAAGTCGAGGAGGGAGAGAAGAGGGGGGTGGGAGGAGGTTCAGTCGCCGTGAGGGAGGAGAGGGAAAGGCGGAGAGACGAGGTGGTGATGAACTGAACCCCGCCGTCCGATTCTTTCTGTCCTTCGGGTGCTGCGGTCTGTGTGTGTGTGGCCGGGGGCTCCCCATCAGTCCACCACCATGCTATCCCGTCTGCTCTCGTTGCCTTTGTGCTACCTGTGGAGAGAAGATCAGATGCACAGAAGTTCAAATTTTAGCATCCCTTGATCTTCTCTCCCATCTTTCAGTCTGAATACGAGGAACCTCCTGAGGCAGAAATTTTGCTAGCCAGGGCCGAAATTACCATACCGCACGTCACCCCCAACTGCCTCAACCGCCACATGGCCTTCCCCTGGGAGGACCTATTTCAAAGGTAACTAGCTCACATATGGTGCAAGAACGCCTCTATACTGCTTTGTCTTCCTTTAAGCTCTGTTTGTGGTGATCAGAGGGTGATCTGGATTGAGATATCGCTGGGTTATGTAATATATGTAACACTAGGTACCTTGTCCATGGTTGGTATGCATGGTATTGTCCCTGACCATGCAAAGGATCATCCCCCACGCAGCTGCGTCTCGGAGCTTTCCACATGCACTGGAATAGTAGCTTGCAAAATTCCTCCTAAATAGTCGATAATGTGAGATATCTGAGACCTGAGGACAACGACGACGCACTGGAGGTCCCTCACAACATAGAATGCATTGCTGACTCATCCGACCGTTGAATGAGCGGCTGACTCAGCAGGTTCAAATTCCGGGAACCTCCTCATTCTCAGGAGGCGATTGTTCGAGTGCACATGAAGGGAAATGGGGGAGATCCTTTCGTATAGTAGAATCAAGCCCATGGTATCATTGGCATATTGCAGCCTCCCTTCATGTCGTTGTGGGTTCCGAAGTGTCTTGAACAACTATGCGGGGGTATACTCAGCGATATATATCCAAACAGTTGACCCAGGTAGCATCAATGACCAAAGGTCAGCACCTCCGTTTGAGAGCAAACACTATAGACACAAGAATGAAGACTCTCTTGACAGTACGGATAAATATGGAAGTTACTGTTTGATTCCTTCTCATATGGAACATCTGTGACAGAGCAGTTCTCCGTGCTGTGGAGAAACTCCACCATCGCAAGACTGCCAGTCTCCTGGATGTCCACGGAACTGGCCATTCCGACCTCACGTGTCGCCGGATCAATAAAACCATCGGCCAGAATCCTTCCACTCCTGAACCTTTCAACTTCCAACATCCAACTCTGAATTCCTATCACCATGGACGTCGTCCTGGATGTACTGGACACTTTTGTCTTCGACCGACTCTACGCCGCAGTCTTTCCTCGTTCTCCCGCCCTTATCTCCTCTCCAACCACCGACGGCTTCAACACCACCGAACTCGCCGCCTTAAACCACAATGTCAACCGTTACATCTCTCTGACGCCCTCCAAGTGGGCTGCGCAATGCAGCTGGCCGCGCGACAACATCTACCGACAGCTTCTCAGTCTATTCCTGATCATCTGGTGCGCATACCCCGTTCCCGCCCCCACACCCGCAACAATATCACACATGTACCTAGAAAGAAAAGATAAGAGGGACTAACGAATTGATCAGGTCCTTCGGCATTATCCTCTACTTTATCAGCGCCACACTCTCCTTTCACTTTGTCTACGACAAGCGCGCCATGCAGCACCCCAAGTTTCTCCGCAACCAGATCAGCCTCGAGATCAAGCAGGCCCTCTCTGCCATGCCTCTAATGGCTGCTCTAACAGCGCCCTTCTTCGTCGCCGAAGTTCGCGGCCACTCACTGCTCTACGATTTCGCTGCAGAGGCCCCGTTCCCGCTCTACACCTACCTACAGTACCCGCTCTTTATCGCCTTCACCGATTTCGGCATCTACTGGATCCATCGCGGCCTGCATCACCCAGCCATCTACAAGCGTCTGCACAAGCCGCACCATAATGGATTATCTCGACTCCCTACGCGAGCTATGCATTCCACCCGCTGGACGGATGGAGCCAAAGTGTGCCGTATCATGTCTTCCCGCTGGTGTTCCCCTTGCAGAAGATCGCGTATCTGGGGTTGTTTACGTTCGTGACGATCTGGACGGTCATGATTCGTGAGTCGCTCTGTCCTACAACTTTTTCGATGACCGGAATGGAAGAGACTAATAATTTTGTAGATGACGGTGAATACGCTATGAACTCGCCCGTGGTCAATGGCTCGGCCTGCCACACCATCCACCACTATTACTTTAACTACAACTACGGACAGTTCACGACGCTGTGGGATCGGATTGGCGGGAGTTACCGCAAGCCTGACGCGGCGCTGTTTGACCGCGAACAGCGACTCAAGGAGGACGAGATTCGCAAGCAGGTTAAGGAGATGGAGCGGCTGGTGACGGAGGTGGAGGGCAAGGATGATCGGTCGTATGAGGTGGGATCGCAGACCAAGAAAAATCTATAAGAGTGGCTGGATAAGGTATTATATGTACTTACTATGTTAATACTAATTGAATAATGACCATAAGGTTGTATATCTGCGTACCTGTGTTCAAGGCTGTTTGGTCTTGGCAGATCCTTGCCACGGATCTCTACCAGGGGCGCTCGATTTGGGAACTCAATTAAGATTCAAGCATAAAGGGCTTTCTCCTTTAGTTTCCAGAAAAATTCTCGAATCCCAAGAGAATCGATGAATAATGCCTATCGTGAGGCGACGCACCATAGTGGGACACGGTTCCACCGATGTCAAGAGAAGGCACCCTCATCGATGTCGACAGAGGGCACCAGCACAACGGTGGAGGATAATTGGATTTATTTACCGACTCTGGTCTCCTTCTAAAGGTACTAGAAAAATCTAGATAGGTATTCATACAACAAACTACAAGAAAAAAAAAAAAAGAAAGCAGAGGAAAGATGTACTTCACCCGCCTCCAGAGGATACACCCGCTCCTCACCCCGGCGGCCGAACCCTATCAACCTCAACCTCAACCACAACCTCAACCTCAACACTCAAAATCAACCCCGACCGTCTTTGGGAAACCCTCCACCAGACCTGCGAATGGGGCGCCGCCCATCGTTATGGCACGTACGTCCACTCTTGCACCACCGAATCCCTCCCAAGCCCAATCCAGTGCATCCAGAACTAACATGTTCCCTAAACTGGGGACCAAAATACAGCTCCCCAACTGAAACCGGCATGGCGCGCCTAACTCTTACAGACTCCGACGCAAAAGTGCGCCACTGGCTCGCCGACGAAGTCTCCAAGCTAGGCTGCAGTCTGCACATCGACCAGATGGGCAACATGTTTGCGCGCCGCGAGGGAAGCCACCCCGGAAAGAGGGGGAAGCCCATGATCGCAATGGGAAGCCATCTCGATACAGCCGCGCGGGGGTAGATATGATGGGATTCTGGGGGTGATGGCTGCGTTGGAGGTGTTAAGGACGATGCATGAGCGGGGATTCCGGACGGGGTTGGATGTTGGGTTGGTTAATTGGACAAAGTATGTCCCCTTTACCTTGCCGTTATCTCCCTACTTCGAGACGAGGCTGTTCTCTGCAGATATGAGAGTATATGCTAATTATGGACAACAGCGAGGAGGGCGCCCGATTCCCCAAATCCATGTGTTCATCCGGCGTCTGGGCGGGCGCAGTCCCCATCGAAAACGCATGGGCATTACGCGATATCCACAATCCCGACGTAACGCTCAAGGACGAGCTCCTCCGCCATGGCTTCCTAGGAGATCTGCCCTGCAGTGCAGGAAAGGACGGTTTCCCGCTGGGCGCACACTTCGAGCTCCACATCGAGCAAGGGCCTATTCTAGTCGAAAGCGGTCGTTCCCTAGGCGTCGTGCAAGGCGCACAAGGGTACAGATGGTTAACCATCCAAGTGCGCGGACGGGACGCTCACACCGGCACGACTCCGTTGTCAGCACGACAGGATCCCATCCTCGCCGCAGCCAAGATGATTGCGGCCTCGAACGCAGTCGCACAGCGACATGGCGCTCTGGCGTCTACGGGCGTCATCCGCGTACCGGATAACGCGTCGACTAACACTGTCGCATCGAAGGTGGTGTTCACACTGGATATCCGCCACCCGCGCGATGAGGTCGTGCATGTGGTGCAGGACGAGTGTTTAGCGGCATTCGAGAGTGTTGCGGGCGAGGACGGAAAGGGGGTTTCGTTTGACTGGACGATGGAAACGGATTCTGCTGCGGTGAAGTTTGACGAGGGATGTCTTGAGGCGGTTCGGGTCGCGGCAGATGGTCTCGTTGGAAAGGAGAGGTGGATGGAGATGACGAGTGGTGCCGGGCACGATAGTGTGTATACCAGTCGGTGGTGTCCGACGGCGATGATCTTTGTTCCTTGTCGGGATGGGGTCAGTCACCACCCCGAGGAGTATTGTCGGCCGGAGGATTGGTAAGTCTTTTTCTTCTGCTGGCTGTGTTGGATATGATTGCTGATGGTGTGTAGTGCGTTGGGAACACAGGCGTTACTGGACGCTGTGGTGAAGTATGATCGTGGTGTGCAGAGGGACAGTAGATTATTTAAAACCAGTTTATCCAGAATAGTTTTCATTCATTCACTTCTAATTTTGTCTATAATCCGATTGCCATGGAAGTGCCGTATATGCTACACGTGAGCCAGAGTATAGATCGGCTGCTGAACACGGCTCTCAGCTAGGGTGTAGGTGACCCAATTCCAATCAGACCCGAAAGAAAAAATTCGCATAACCTAAGAGCTCCCTGACTTTTGGAAAGCACTCGAAGATTAATGAAAATCCCTATAAAAATGGGTCTGTCGCCGCAGCGGAGACTATGTCGCCGGAGGGCGCCTGGCGATGTCGTCGGAGGGCAATCGGGAGCCCTACACTGACAGCCAATTCTCCTCACTATATAACCCCGCGCTGCATACTCCAACCAACTTCCAACCAACCATCAGCACCCACAACCAACCCAACACCAAATACACAACGCCAACATCAATAAATGGTACCATGTCTCGCCGACCAATCCACCTCAACCCCGCCGCCGCCACAGCGCGGAGCACCCCAATCGCCATAGACGGCGTGCGATCCTTCCACCAGGCTCTCCCGGGGTACGCGCCCACACCACTAACAGCGCTCCCGGAGCTTGCGCGCGAACTCGGCGTGCGCGCCATCTACGTCAAAGATGAGAGTGATCGGTTCGGATTACCGTCGTTCAAAGCCCTCGGCGCCTCATGGGGGACTTATCGCGCTGTCGCGGCTTACTTGGGCCTTCCTGCCACGACAACATTCGATGATCTCGCTGCAAAGGCCCAATCGGCTTCCATCACACTGTTTGCCGCGACGGAGGGAAACCATGGTCGCGCGGTCGCGTTCATGGCGCGATTGTTGGGTTTGAAGGCGCGGATATTCGTCCCGCGCGGCATGGACGAAGCCACGCGCGACGGATCGCGAGTGAGGGCGCGGAGGTCGTTGTCTCCACGGGGAACTATGACCAGCTGTTCGGGAGGCGGCTGATGCTCCTGCGACGATGCAGGGCGTGTCTTGATCCAGGATACGGCGTTTGAGGGGTACGAGGATGTGCCGGCTTGGATTGTGGAGGTACTCGACTATGCTTGGGGAGGCGGAGGAGCAGCTTGCTCAACAAGGAATGAAATGCGACCTGATGATCACGCCAGTTGGAGTAGGCAGTCTGGCGCATGCGGTATCCCGGTTCTGCAAGTCGCGGGATGCCCCTGTCTCTGTCGTGGCAGTTGAGCCCGACACCGCGCCGTGTCTGCATGCAAGTATACGGTCTGGACAGGCAGTGACGGTGTCGACTGCGGCGACGATCATGGATGGAATGAACTGTGGGACGGTGTCGTCGACAGCGTGGCCGGATCTGCGACAGTGGGTGGATGCGTGTGTGACCGTGTCGTGTGCGGAGAGCCATGCGGCGGTGGATTATCTGCATGCCAGATCCGTAAAGGCGGGCCCCTGTGGTGGCGCATCGTTAGCAGCGCTGCGACGTATTGCAGGAGAGTCTCCCCAGCTGCTGCGTAAGGATTCAGTGTTGGTATTGCTGAGCACGGAGGGCGCGCGGCCTTATGCGATTCCTCGGGATGTTGCTGTCGAGGACGCCGTCGGCCTGACGCAGGCGTTGACGCAGATCGACTCTTCCAACTCGTCGTTGTCGCTGTCCGAGGGCGCAGGAAAAGCGAGATTGCCGACTACCTCGCAGCATGGTTTGCGCATCGTGATATCGAACACCATCGTGTTGAGTCAGTGGCAGGACGACCTTCGATTGTGGGTGTCTTGCGCGGCAGTGGCGGAGGGAAGTCGCTGATGTTCAACGGTCATATTGACACAGTCAGTCTCTCCAGCTACGAAGGAGATGCGCTGTCGGGGCATTGGGCGAACGAAATGGCCGCCAGGTGGTGTTGGGCCGCGGTACCATCGATATGAAAAGTGGACTGGCGGCGGCGCTTGCTGCTGTGGCTGCCACGAAGGCGAGGGGAGAAGTTCCCCGGGGTGATGTGATTGTTGCTGCTGTGTCGGATGAGGAAGATGCCTCGCAAGGAACTCGGGACATCATTGCAGCAGGATGGCGGGCTGATGCAGCAGTTGTCCCTGAACCTACGATGGGAGAGATCATCACCGCTCACAAGGGGTTTGTGTGGGTTGAGGTCGACATTCTTGGTGTGGCTGCGCATGGATCAGACCCGACGAGAGGACAAGATGCGATTCTGTCTGCAGGATGGTTCTTGCGTGCGCTGGAGGATTATCAGACTCGTCTCCCCGTTGATGATGCCGTCGGCCAAGCGTCGCTGCATTGCGGGCTCATCCAAGGAGGCGAGGAGCCTTCTTCATACCCGGCCAAATGTACAGTCACTGTGGAGTTCCGCACGGTTCCAATTCAAACAGAGAAGTCGATTCTGTGCGACCTCACTTCCATGCTGGAGGAGATCGCTCGCCAGAAGCCTCATTTCCGTTTTGTTTGCGCCGCCGCGTATCACAATGTCTCGTCCGACGCACAAGTTGGCAACAGATCATCCTCTTGTTCAGACCGCATCTGCTTGTGCAGAAAGTGTGTCCGGGAAGCGACCTGCAGTTGTTAGTGCCCCTTTCTGGTGTGATGCATCATTGCTAAGTGACGTTGGAATCCCCTCAATTGTATACGGACCCAAGGGAGAGGGCCTGCATGCCAAAGAGGAGAGGGTGGAGGGGACAGTCTGCTGGCGCAGACTGAGATCTTCGAAAAAATAATCCAAGAGATGTGTAAATAAGTAGAAATCTCTATAGAACATAGATCTTGCAATTCAATCACTGTACATATCATTCGGTTTTGTTGATATTCTGGACCTGGTGGAGGGAAGCTTGATTAGGGCTAAGCATATCCCGTGCGACATATTCGTTCAACATTCCCTATACCTCGATTGCCAATACCATATCAGCTAGCATCAAAGAAATATAGTAACTAAGACGATAAGATCGCTCTGAATACATTAATGCTGCCGCTATAGCTCGTGCAGGTGCAGGGTAGGATCAGTGGCGGCGATAGTCTTAGTCATCCGTCCAGAGTCATGAACTTCACGCTTTGCGTTGCTTCTTCTCTCCACTTCTTCCTCCTCACCAGAGGGAAATGTGGACATAATGGACTTCCCATCCCACCTGGATCCACCATTTGGCTTTGCTCACGCGAGTGAGTCTCCGTCGGACCCTTTGGGGGAGCTCAACACCGCTATCAGCTGGCCCACGGATGACGCCCCGCTGGACTGGGACGTCATCGACAACATCCCACTAGACGACGATGATAATCAATGGCCCAACTGGATGACCACCGATCTTACTCATTCAAACGAAACGGCACATCCAGCACTGGACTACACATTCCCGCCACATCCAGAAGCGCCGCCAGAGATCATCCAACCATCCGACACAGTCATCACCAACCCACCACCTCCACCACCACCAGCTCTATTGAGCCCATCTCCCAGCCGCAAGAACCATTATCTCAGCGACGTCACGCAGTGGCTTGATGGAGCATATTCGCCGCCTGTACCATGCTCCTACTGCCGACGCCATCGTCTGCAATGTCTCATCATCCGCACGGGGGTCGCAAATCCCAACCCGGTGTCCTCATGTTCCAGCTGCGTCGCCCTCTTCCGCGAGTGCAGCCTCGCGCGCGGCGAGAAACGCCAGCCATCTGGGTTCGAAACCCTTTCCCCAGTTCTCGGAAATCTGCACGGTCTCCGCGAGCAGACCGAAAATGTCATCCCTGAGAATCCGGAATCCCCGATCTTGACGTGGGAGCCTGAGTCCCACCACGTCCACCCGACAGCAAACATCGCAGCCGGCGCAACCGCGTCTGGCAATAGACATGAATCATCTCAAGCACCATCCTCCGAGCCCAAAGACTCGAAACAATTCGTCCGCCGCGGCGCCCGCGTACTGCGGACCTGGCTGGCCCAGAACCAGGATTATCCCTATCCGTCCGAAGAAGACAAGACGCATCTCGCGCAGGAAACGGGATTCTCACGCAAGCGGATCTCGACCTGGTTCGCGAACGCGCGTCGTCGCCAAAAACACAAGGCCGACTCCGCTATCGCGGCCACTGAACCGCAGCGTATCCACCGTGCTGGATCTCCCATGCCCATTCCCAGCAGCAGTAGTGGCCAATGGACGTCAATGACTCCTTTTGAACGGTGGCAAGCCTCGCCCCCGGAATATGAACCTGTCCCTGAGTCGGTTATTAAAGATGCTATCGCCGCAAATAACGCCTCTATGGAGAGACTCAATGGCGAGATAGGCTTATTCGACGACACTGCATCGTCAGGTATCAGCTCATCTGCCTCTCGCGCTGGTGGTCCTATCAGGAGAGCCGGAGTCGGAAGTCAACGTGGTTCCTCCGCCTCTGCTTCAAGTATATCATCCTCTACCTCTGCAGCATGGAGCCACCACTCGCTCAGCGATAGTGGGTTCCCTGTCCACTCTCAAGCATCTCCATCCCACCGCCCTCACCGGTACCACCCGCATCGACGCCGCCCATCCTCATCATCCACATCAACAACCAACAACCGAACTAAATTCCAATACCAATGCACCTTCTGTCCACAATCATTCAAAAAGAAAACAGACTGGTACCGCCACGAAACAACAATCCATCTTGCCCTCGACACCTGGATCTGCACCCCATCTATATCCGACCTTCTCCCCTTCAACACAGCCACAACTCAAGCACCCTCCGAAGAAGCAGGACAGACATGCCCGTTCTGCGCCCTGCCATCTCCCCCACCTACCCACTGGGACGAACACGACTTCCCCAGCTGCGCCTCCAAACCTCTCTCCGAAAGATCGTTCACACGCAAAGACCACCTATGGCAACACCTACGCAAATTCCACGGATGCACCAAGTTTCCACTCGCGCAGGGCCTGGAAGCTTGGCGGCGTGACGAGACGCGGGAACAGCTTCGAAGTCGGTGTGGGTTCTGCGGGAGGGAGATGAGCTCGTGGGCGGAGAGGGGGGAGCATCTCGCGGAGCATTTTCGACGAGGGGAGAGGATGGAGGGTGGGTGGAAGGGGGTTGGGGTTTGATGAAGCGGTGTTGGCTCGGGTTCGATATTAGGGTTCTGGTGCTGTGCTACCTAGCTATAACTTGGTACCTGTTCATCCGGCACAACGTGTTCATACCATGTAATGATGTCCAAAGCTACTACCTCTGTCTATATACCATGAGATGGAAGGAGTCCTTGTGAGATGATAACTTCTTTCATTGCAAGAGAACCAAAAGGCAATGTTATACTTCAGAGAGAATCATCGCCAATCTATAGACCATTCCACCATCTCGATGTCTTCACCGAGAAAGGAGCTGAGAGGACGTTCCCTTCACCTGTTCCAACCACTTCAACAATATACGTGCCCTCTTCACTCAACCACGCGGACCGGCCTTCATCCCAGAAGCTCGTCGCAAGCCCAGTAGGAACATCAATCACAACCTCCCTCTTCTCACCAGGCTGCAGCATAATCTTCCGATACCCTTTCAGCTCCTTCTTGGGACGTCCGACGCTGCATGTAGCAGGTGGCGCCACGTAGACCTGAATGACCTCCGCACCGCTGCGACTGCCTGTGTTGGTGACGGAAACGCGGACTTGAATCGACTCGTCTTTGATATTGGCGTCTTGTTCCTGTGTCTCTTGGATGGCCAGATCGGAGAGCTGGAAGGTAGTGTAGGAGAGCCCATGACCGAAACGGAACAGGGGCGGGCGTCCGACGGTGTCGTAGTACCGATATCCGACAAAGACGTCCTCGCTATACAAGACTCTCCCGCGTTCGGAGCGGTAGCTCAGATATGTGGGGTTGTCTGCAACCTCGGTAGGGAAACTCAGAGGAAGTTTCGCGGACTATATTTTGGCACGTTAGCAGTCCGATAGACAATCCGTCAGGCAAGGGGCTTGGTCGGGGTTTGTCCTGGGTCATCGAGCGAGGGGTATACATACGGGGTTCACATCACCAAAAACAACATCCGCAATGCCATTTCCGGCTTCACTTCCACCATACCAAGCTTGAAGTAGTGCCTTTGTCTTACCGGCCCACGGCATGGTGACCGGTGTCCCGCTCTGGACGACAATGACGGCGTTGGGATTAGCATCGAGCACGGCATTGACGAGCTTATCGGTCCCCGCGGGCAGATCCATATGAGGACGATCGAAACCTTCACTTTCCCAATCGCCCGTGACCAACGCAGACAACGACCTGGTCTGCCTCGGAGGCTAGCTTCACAGCCTCCTCGGTACCGCGTTCTGCGTCGAGCTGTCGACAGCCTCCGAGTCGCACGCCACCGGGTCCGAACGAAACAACGCCATGATGTTTCAAGTTCGAGGTGGGAGCAGTGCTGTACTCGACGAACAGACGACGTTGTTTGCCGGCTTCCAGATACCGAGAGCCGCGCTTTCCAAAGTTCCAATGCCGAAGAAAGATGTTCCGTGTCGCTGTTCAGTCTTGTTGTCCACAACTAGTTCTCCGTCAATGTAGAGTAGCCCCGTGCCGGCCACAGTCAGCCCAAAGTCATAATAACCGCTCTCAGGTGGTTCGAAGAGTCCCTCAAGAGTTGCATAATACAGATCGCCGGGCACTTTAGGGTGAGTGTAGTCCATCAAAAAGGCCGAGCTGTTGGTCATGTGCAACACATCAACAGGCTGGCGAGACTCGCAAGTAGGAGGCTCGGTGAAGACCGAGAACGTATACCCACGTTCACCACTGTCAGTCTTCAAATGTTCTCCGAAAAGCGGCAACTCTTTGTGACCATATACACCCTGAGTGAACTCGACGTTGCCCTTACCCGCCATGCCCTGTCGTGGCGTGACCGTGTAGTACGCCAGCAAGGAAGCCGAACCACCGCCACAGTAGGAAGCCACATCGGCATTGGGACCAAGGACAAGAGTCTTCTTCCTCGGGTCGAGAGGCAGAATCTGATCCTCATTCTTGAGAAGAACAATCGATTCGGCTGCAGCACGACGGAGCAGCGCACGATCCTCTGGTCGGTTGAGCTCGCGTTCTGGAGCGTACTCGGGAACCTCGGCCTTTGCAGCGAGCTGCACCAGCTCTAGGACCTTGCGCACGCGGTCGTCAAGGGTCTTAGCCGAGACTTTATTGGAGGTGAGCGCATGCATTAGGGCTGGACCACGGAACCGTGTTGGGCCCGGCATCTCGAGATCCAGGCCGGCGTTGACTGCGTCAGCGACGCTGTAGGTGCCGAACCTGTCGACTTGTTAGATCAAGGGGACAGAAGGGAAGCGAGAGGAATTAAAAGGAAAAAAGAAGAGAAAAAACCAGTCACTGATGATACACCCCTTGTATCCCCATTCATTGCGAACGATATCATTCAGTAAGTGGGGACTCTCGCTGGCATGGATGCCGTTGACTTTGTTGTAGGAGGTCATCAAGGCACCCGGATCGGCGCCTTTGATCGCCAACTGAAAGGGCAACATGTAGATCTCCCGCAGAGCACGTTCCGTTACCATCGAGCTGACCGCGACACGCTCGTGCTCTTGATCATTACAGACCAGATGTTTCGGCGTAGGAATCACACCAAGATCCTTCACACCAGCACAGTAGCTGCTTGCCAGGGTGCCTGAGAGGACCGGGTCCTCAGAGAACGACTCAAAGCCACGACCGCCAAGTGGACCTCTCTGAATATTGATCGTCGGACCAAGAAGGACATGTGCACCCTTGGCCTTGGACTCCTCACCGAGGAGACGTCCCAACTGGAAGAGAAGATCGGTATCGAAGGTCGCTCCTAAGCCTGTCCCGCATGGCAGGCAGGCAGAAGGCACACCGTTGAAGTAACGTGTCCCGCGAGCACCGTTGGGCCCGTCAGTCGTGCGGATTGCCGGGACATCTAGTCGCGGAATCTTGAACGTGTGCCATGCATCGACGCCTATGATATCACGGCAATTGGTTAGAAGTGGTTGATTAAAGATAGAAGCCAAGAGACGAGAGGAAGGACGTGCCAGAGAGCAAGGAAACCTTCTCATTCATAGAAAGCTCCGCAATGATACGGTCAATGTCCATTTCAGCCATGATTATCTTGCTTCTGCCGTGACGTTTTCTGGCTAGGGCAAGAGAGTGGATGGGAGGAGGGTACTGAGACGGATTGAAATCTAGGCGTGGAATCGTGGGCCTTATAAGGTTGCGTGCTCGAAACGACATTTGATTACCCGCTTAGACCCCAAATCATAACATCTGAATCACTGGAGAGCCTTCCCCATCCACAGTGTAACCGTCGCAGATGGACCATATCTGGATACGGTATCCTACTCCACCGGACTGAATATTAGCCGGCTAATTGTGAGACACTTCACACTCATTGGCCTTTCGGGAAAACGCCGGGCATTCGTCGACGTGAAACATCGTGTTCTAACAAGACACCTGTTGGAAACAAGTCGAATGTGTCGTCGATAGGCTCCAAATGCTTCGAGAGCGGAGCTGTCATCCATGATTCTTAGCTGCCGCTAATGCGGACCCTGCGCCATAATCAAAGCGCGGAGTATCGCGTTAGTATCCTATTGGCTACGGGTCATCGTCACATGGCTACCCCAAGCCCTGTCAATGCAGAATAATATCAGGCAAGTCTGGGGATTTAGTGTGTTGTCTCCGGGTGCCTATCCTTCGCGAACTTCCACGTTTTGGGAATCTACAATGCGGCATTGTCGAATGACCTCGGGGATAGATATGGGTTGCGAAGAATTTGATTCTTGCACACTTTACAGCTCCTGGGGTGTGTCATGATGTGAGTTCACTTGTAAGACCACAATTCAGAGGAATGGTAACTTGGAATGGAACAATCTTCAACGTTGCTATGGCTTAGTACCCGGCTAGACCAATCGCCTTTGGGTGCTGTCCTACGGTGAAACAAGACGATCTCATTAAAGATGAATTCCAATTCTAGTGAAAAACTCCACTGCTCTTGACTAATATTAAGAAAGACTTGTAGTAGTAAAGGGGTGATGAATGCAAGAAGAGATGACCCCAATTACAGGTAGTGCAGGGTCAAAACCACCTGCAGTAGGCTTGCACCTCCGGAAAGCTCCTCCGCAAAGTCGAACTAGTGTTCGATAACATAGCTTCCCATCTTGCGAGGGGGAACACGGTTCTCGAACATGACATCGATCTCCTCGAAAGTGCGATCTTTGAGATCCGGGATGAACAAGAAGCACAAGAACGTTGCGACCACACCCAGACCACCAAAGACGAAACCGACCTTACCCTGCATGTTGCCCTCATCTGGGTTGACCATGTACGGCACGACAATATTCATAACAATACCAAAGACAGACTGGGTAGCCGTGGCAATGGCAGTTGTCTTCGCACGCATAGCCGGGGAGGAGGTCTCACCGAGCAGCACGAAAGCAACAGCACCAATGCTGACTTGGTAGAAGAACGCCCAGACGACAGTGAGCGCGGCCTGGGTCCAGCTGGCCCCATCGGTATTCACGAAATCAAGGATACCGATGAGCAGGTTGATGCCACTGAGAATACCCATGCCCGTGTTGAAGATCAGCCGTCGTCCAAGGCGATTGACGATAGTCCATGAGATGATGGTACCAACGACACCGCAGGCAGTGACTCCGACACCGAGATCGAATGACTTCTCGGTAGCCAGACCAGCCAACTGGAAGAAGTATGTGGAAAAGCCCAGGACGAAAATGATGCCGACCAGGTGCTGGCAGACGAACACTCCGCAGGAAATGGCGGTCCGCAGACGGTTCGGGCCACGAACGGTGTCGGCCCAGTTGGTTTCCTGGGATGCAATGTCTTGAGCCACGGTCATCTGGATGGCTACCAGCTTCGTATTGACGTCCGTTCCGTGACCATAGAGACGTTGGAGGGCCTTGCGCGCAGCCTCCGTCTTATCGCGTCGGACGAGATACCATGGCGACTCGACGGAGAATGGAAGACCAGCAGCAAGGAAGGCTGTATTTACATGAGCTTCTGAGAAATGACTGCCACCAACTTGAGCGCAGGTCACATACCGACAAAGAACAGCTGAATGGCAAATGGGCCCCGGTACGCCCAGCGGTCATCTCGCTCACCGAATCCCTTGATAGCGGCATTGGAAAGCAGTTGACCGATGACGATACCCAGGTTGACACCCGCTGTGGTGATACCTCGAAGCACGACGGGGGAGACCTTTTAGATGGTTAGTATATGGAGATTTCTACAGCTTTGGGTCCAGGCCACCGTACCTCGGAGGAGTACAAAGGACCGATGGTGAGGTAGAAACCCAATCCCACACCCAGAATCAGTTTGCTAACCAGGAAGGCAGCACGAGCCGTGGAAAAGAGTTCTCCAAAGATGCCTCCGCAAGAAATGACAACGCCCACAGCCAGGCCCACTCTTCTGCCCGCACGGTCGGCGATGGTACTGCACAGGAAGCCTCCAAAGAACTGGCCCACGGACGAGATGGAGTTGAAGGCACTCAACCAGGACGCCGGCACCACCCAGTCCTCCTCGAACCGCTCGCCAAAGTCTCGTCGGAAAGAGGGGATGGAGAGGACGGCTCCGTTCACCTGGGCATCGAAACCCCTGTATGGCCTCAGCGTCAGTGTCACATCCTGCCAAGGTGGTGGAGCAGAGCTTACCATCCAATCGCGCTGACGCTAAAGAAGAAGGCCCACCAGATCAACAGCGGATGATCACGGATCACCTGCCAGACCGTCTGCTCGTGCTCGAACATGTTGTCGCTGATCAGGGCAGACTTGCCACCTGCGCTGGCAGGGTCGATCGAGGTGATGGCCTCGACATGGGGCTGAGACTCGGCCTTCTCTTCCGTCGCCATGATGCTCACGTTCTCGAGGAATGCGGTGGTTCTGTATGGATGGAGAGATCGTCGCTGAGAGTCTTGGAGACGAACACTATGTGGACCAGGCCACGCCATATATATACCTGGTCCGGTGTATGAAGCCTAAGCAGAAGCAGCCGGACGACCGCAATAGCACGCCCGTTAAGCACCAGGAGGCCAATCCCAAAGAGGGCCGGTGAGACGAACCAGCGGAACCTCGCGTAACGCTTCACGCCTTTCCTGATTGCGTTGCCACCTCCTTTTCAACCCCGTCGTGGGTCAGGAGCATTTTCCTACAAGAGATGGGCCCGGATGGCAGGGTCCAGGATGACTGGGGCGCCACCCCAAAGACAATTAGATTACCCCAGACTCTCGTCCTGGACCCCACTCGTCGTCGGGGATGGATTTAAGCCCTGCTTGTCCCCCCGCAGTACGCCAGTGCGCGAGACTCCGCTTGCGAACCCACTCGGTACTTGATCATGGCGCTCCCGTCCTCGCAGGCCCTGGAATCGCTCGTGTCCCCCGCGGAGTGTCGCGTTAGCCCCCAGTGCACTCGCATCGTGCCATCCATGAGCGCAAA
This sequence comes from Aspergillus micronesiensis, assembly GCA_039763685.1. Taxonomy (NCBI): domain Eukaryota; kingdom Fungi; phylum Ascomycota; class Eurotiomycetes; order Eurotiales; family Aspergillaceae; genus Aspergillus; species Aspergillus micronesiensis. Next base: position 125,690 of record JASHHO010000087.1, on the reverse strand, counting down.
CGGCGCCACCAAGCAGGCCACGAGGAGTGCAGGCACCTATCCTCGCCGAAGGGCTGTCCGAGCATGTCAGGTCTGTCGTGCCCGACGCACTAAATGCGACAACAAGAAGCCCACATGCTCGTTCTGCGAGAAAATAGGCGCCAAATGCGTGGTCAATGACCCCGCCGACCTGTCGACGTATGTAACCCTATCTATCTTCTGTGTGCATTGCATGGTCTGGATGGTGAGATGCTGACGGTGACGCCCACGACAGATTCGATCCGGCCAGCCTGCTGATTATCCAGCGTCTGGGCCAGCTGGAACTGCTCATCCAGCAGCAAACTAAACATGCAGACCCGGTCTTTGATCGCGGCGATGTAATCAGTCTCAGTCCCATCGCTGCGGAAGATGGCACGAGCCCGATCTTCAATGACAGCCCACTGTATGCGACGTCCGAGCTGAGTCGACTCACCATTGAGACCATTCTCTCGTGGAATGTATTCCAGGGCAGATTCAAATCGCGCACGAATTTGCCCGCTTTGGTCAAAACACCAACTACTCTCAACGCCCAGGAGCCGTTTGCCAACGCGGATCCTCGACTCGAGCGACTGGAGTTGGACTTGACCACCTGCGACAGACTGCTTCATATATTCCTCGAGCAGGTGCACATTGCGAATCCCATACTGGACGTCCCATTGGTCACAGATTATCTGTACCAAGCATGCGTCCACGGGATAGGCTGGGATGCTCCCTCATGCTTGGTGGTGAGATCTCCCGTTATCCACCCCGCCATCTGCCAATGGATGCTGATAAGCTTTCGACTCTATAGCTTCTCATATGCGCGCTGGGCGCTATTTCCGAAAGCTTCCATGAAAAGCATGAGGCTAGCTCTATGATCGCGAGACGATCACCTTCTTTCCATTTGGGCCAAAAGTACTTCGAGGCCGCCCAAATGAGGCTCGGGGTGGTTCTCCGCACGCAGGGAGTGCTGGAGGCGCAATGTTTCTTCTATTCTGGGGTCTATCTGATGGCCATATTCCAGCCCATTAGAGCCTGGAGGTGTTTTATTCAGACTGCAGCCATGTCTGAGACGATGGTATTTTCGACGACGCTTTCCGACCACACTCCCAGCCGCAGGAGAGATCTCCACTGTATGGAAACAACGCATTGGGCCTGTCTCAAGTCTGAATTGTGAGCTTCTTCCCGTTTCGTCCCTAGAAACTTGGCTCGAGGCTCTCTTTCCTCTCGCCGTGATCTGCACTAACTAGGTTTCTGCTTGTCAGAGAGATACGCCTGGAGCTTGGACTGAACCAGTCCAACCCGCTATGCTTCACATATCCGACCTTCTTCCCGTCCCTTCCCATGGAGCAGCTGAGTGGCGAGGATTCTCGGGTGTGGTACTTCTACCTGGCTGAAACCGCCGTTCGAAGGTTGACTATGCGAATCATTCAAATTTTCTTCCGAAACCAGAGACACGGTCGGTTTCCCGAAGCGCAACAGATGCGGGAGGCCTCTATGGATTTTGAGGTTCAAGCCTCCGGGTGGTGAGTGAGCCCTCTCCCGCGCCGTCATTCCAGGCTAATAATCAACGATTGTAGGAGGGCGTCATTGCCATCAATTCTGTCCCTGGAGGACTCTGAAATGGATGACGACGTCCTCAAATTTGTTCTCCGCGGGCATCTCTCGATTGCTACGAGTGGATCTATTTCCCGTACATGTTGGAGGCGATCGCCCATCAGAACCGCGACCCGGTGACCGATGTTTGTCTGCAAAGGCCTCCAGCTGTCCATGGAGCGCATCCACAAGAACCGCAAGGGGTTCAAACATCGGCACCACGGCGTCTGGCTGATGTTGCGCTCCTGCACTCGGAGTGCGCTGATCCTGTTGGCTGCGAGTCGGTGCCGTGAAACAGAGGACCTCCTCCCGCTAGGCTGGAAGGATGCAGTCATGAGCGCGGTGGAGATGTTAGCATATTGGCAGGACGAAGCGGAGGATGCGCGTGATCGGTTACAGATCTTGACAGAGTTGATGGACACCGGGTCTCCCGATGACGGAATGTCGGGCAGTTTTGGGACCGGGCCTTTAGTTTAGCTTAGGCAGTGGAGAATGGAACCATGCGTCCCCTTCGGTCTTGACACTTTCCGGCTCGGACCCTGCGCTAAATCTCGCTCGTGTATCGTGTTTCCACGGATGTCGGAAAGTCGGGAGCCCGTGATTCAGCACATGCCTAATTAGGCCAACACTAACGAGCGTGGCTTTCGACTTGTTAGCGGAATGTCGGAGTGTCGGAGGCTACTCGTTAGCTGCAGGTGTGCCTTACTCTTGACGGCTCTAGTACCCCCAGCCAGTAAGCTTGGGACTTGGCTGTGGGATAAAATTGCCGGCGTCGACCTGGTTGTGAGACCGGAGCGGCCCTAAGATGCTTCAACCTGACTGGCATAGCGCCCGACATGCCAGTAACCTTGTTGGACTGCCGATGCTGTTCAGGCGTTGGTCCTAGCGGTCTAACCCCCGCAACTACTATATCTCAGGCCGTTCACCGCACGAGACGCAACCTTCTTGCTCCATCTTGCCTCCTGGTCCTCTTCACCGTCACGCGTCACCAAGCCAGATAGATTAAACCCAATGTTTCAATTGAATTGTATGAAGACGGGGAACTTCGGACGACATCACAGGAAGAAACTGTCTGACTCTATCCCCGTATTCTCCCCACACGGCACGCCTGCAGCATCATATTCTGGGTGCATTGGTGGATAGGTGGCGTAGCTATAGGCTCTCATGCGCTATACATCTCAGACGTCAGTCAATACAATGAGATTGGATCAATCGTCATCCCGTTCTGCACCGTGGATTGTAGATTCCCTCTCGGCATATGAGGATGATCTCTCCTTCCTGATTTAAAAGGAACAAAGATTGCCCACCTTGAGGTTCAGGTCATCCAACATTCTTGACTGCCATCCTTCTCTATTGCAGTTATCCCTATCTCTTACAATGCCCTCCTTCCTGAAGAAGGCCTCCCTGGCCTTCCTGTCCTCGGTGCCTGGATCTTTGGCATTCTTCAAAGTGCCTTGCAGCACGCCTCTGGTTATTCAGCGCGCGGATCCCATTGTCCAGCCTGGTGTTCCGTCCAACCATGTCCACACTATCATGGGAGGATCCGGCTTCGGATTCACCATGGACTATAACATGACCCAGAAATCGGAGTGCAACTCCTGTTCTGCGGTTGAAGACAAGTCCAACTACTGGGTTGCGTCCATGTTCTATCATGCGGAGAATGGGAGCTTCATCCAGGTCCCGCAGAACGGCGGTGCCCTCATCTACTATGAGTAAGTTCAATCCAGGCTCTTCTGTGGAAGCATTTCTGATATAATCAAGACAACGCCCCGATCCAAATGATCCAAGTGGCAAGATTGTCGCCCCGCCAGAGGGTTTCCGCATGATTGCTGGAAGTCCCTTCGACCGGAAGTTCAAGGACAGTATCGCATCGACGGCGCGAAACTTCGCCTGTCTGAACTATAATGCCCCTGGCACTCCTCAGACATACGAACTCCCCAAGACCAAGTGTCCCAACGGTATCCGCGCGCAGATCTATTTCCCTTCGTGCTGGGACGGAGTCAATCTGGACAGCCCGGACCACAAGTCTCATGTCGCCTACCCTCTTCAGACGTACGATAACGGACCCTGTCCTGACACTCACCCCGTCCGCATCATCTCGATTTTCCTCGAGGTCACCTGGCACTCCGAGCACTTCGACGACATGTGGTATGGGGATAGCCAGCCATTTGTCTTCTCATTCGGTGATCCCACCGGCTACGGCTTACACGCAGACTTCGTGAGTAATGCCCTGGCCACACAACTGCCAAACTTTGTTACTGACATCTGACTCCAACAGCTGAATGGTTGGGATATTGACGTTCTCCAAGACGCTATCGACACCTGTCTCGACCCAGGTGGTGATATCCGCAAGTGTGAGCCGATTACCATGCAGCCGGACTCGGTGACGGATGGCTGCATTCTCGAACCCTCCGTCAATGAGCAGATCAACGGCTGGTTGGACGCTCTTCCCGGTTGCAACCCTATCCAGCCCGGCCCCGACGATGCGAAGGTCATTACCGGATGTGACGCGCCCACGACCATCGGTGAGCCCATGCATTATTACACGGATTTGACCGACAGCCAGGGATTCTCCTGGATGGGATGCACGCAGGATAATGTTGGCGGAAAGCGCATCCTGGTCGGCTCCAGCAGTATGGACAATGCATTGACTCCCGAAATGTGCGTCAAGAAGTGCGTTGCCGACGGCTACAGCATTGCTGGAGTGGAAAACGGCCATGAATGCTACTGTGGCAACACGGTTGACGCGGAGTACATGCCCAAGGTCACTCCCATGGGCAACTGCCTCAGCGAATGTGCCGGTGATGCCCTCCAGAACTGTGGTGGATATGGTTTCATCGGGCTGTACAAGAAGTGCGATGGTGATTGCACCAACTTGCAATATCCTGTGGTGCCTCACTAGCAGGCCGATCCTCTACACCATAGCTTCTACACAGTTACAGAAGGGCTGGAATGATCTGCAGGCTATAAAGACAGGCAATGGGCAGTTTGATCTTGATTCTTACTTGGATTCAGTGGGAATTTCCAACCAGGAATTCCACCTATCGTTCCTTTTCATGTACTTAAGTTGGCATTCGCCTGAACGAACTTCTTCTTACTCAACTTCAATCCCCGTGTAATTCATAGTGAATCAAGTGTCTGTGTTTTAACCCTTTTGGCAGACTGAACAGGGCTGTTGTTAGCGTGCTCGTCCTCATCGGGACCTGCGTCTGCAACACATAGATTGACGTGTGAATCCTTCGTTCTGTTGCTAAGCCCTCCCAGTTCAGTAGTGCCGTTCTATCCGGGCAGCCTAAACGGCCATGGTACATACCCCGCGATGTGCGACTCCATAGTTCTGCAGAAACTGGCCATGCATCTTGAAGGAGCGCCAATTTCCTGTGGAGACAGCGTATATCGTATTGGTCCACAATAGGCAATAGCTGCCGTTAGGCTTCGCCCCCAACTGCCCGAGTGTAGCGCACTAACTCGATCAATCTGATCTTCTGCGGGGTATACACTCGCGGAGTGTCGCGTTAAGACCGGGGAAACCCCTGGGGAGGTGGCTTTTCCTGGCCCTCGAATCCGGGGGTCGGCTTTTGCGTATCCGATACGGCAGGGCGAGGGGCAGCCACCTCATCATAGGGCCAGATTGAGCAGGCTGAAACGTTAACCTCATCTAAGTTCATCTATAAGTCTCGGCAACGCCCGTACGAGGACCCGATGTTCCTCTTCCACCGCAATCTATCCTAATCTAGCCTCATCTAATTTACTTTGTCTGCCTTGTCTGGTGGCCGGGCTGTTGCATTGTCTACTCAGGTACTAGGGTGCTTCACGTATCGAGTATGAACAACCGAATGTGATGGGGGAGGGGGTGATGGGACGCGTCGTTCCCCGCTGTCGATATAGTGTCTGGGGAAAGTATGATTGAGTCTTTCGTGGGGAATGGGGATAGTGTCACCATTCAGCGTTTCACGAATTGTCTCGAGGAGAGATCACGGAGCCCTCTGTGCGAGATTCCGCGCTGGCATCGGGGCCTAACAGCTGTTATGTCCGTGTTGACCTCGTTTGGCACTGGCGAAGTGGGTGTTCATGACAGGGTCATTGATGAGATTTCGAGATTGAAGTCTAGTTTGCGCGGAAGTGTGGGAGCATCTTTCCCCAGATGGGGTGGCTATGGCAAACATGGGGTCATACTTCTCTCCTGACGAAATGACATCAGGAAGTTGAAGTCGGAAGGTGTTTGAATCGCAGAAGTATAAGTATGGCTTGTATCTCCAGACATTGAGGAACATTCACACCATCAGTCCTAACTAGAATACGCCTGAGACATTGAGCATCCAAAATGCATCTCTGGTCTACTCTCTCTCTGGGCCTTGGGCTCGGGTCTCTGGTCCAAGCCGTTGCGATTCCGGATCTTGATATCGACGCAGCACTCGATCAACATGGACGTTATCATCTGCACCGTTCGCTTCATACGAGGCAGAATTCTAACGACCCTCCGGCGGATGGATCTGAGTACTGGTTCGAGTCCATGACGCACCAGGGTATCTCGCCGTTGGGGCCCTCAGGGTATACTGTTTTCCGCAACGTCAAGGAATTCGGAGCGAAGGGTATGTGACAACTCACTTGACAACCGCATCGCTTAGAGACCTCTCACTAATACAACCTCGATGAACTAGGTGATGGTGTCACGGATGACACCGACGCAATCAACGAGGCCATGAGCAGTGGTGAACGCTGCGGCAAGGACTGCTTCTCCAGCACCGTGACCCCCGCGATCGTCTACTTCCCTGCCGGTACCTATGTGGTTTCCTCGTCGATCTTCGACTACTATAACACCATTATCTTGGGCAATCCGAATGCGCTTCCTGTGTTGAAGGCCTCGTCTGGATTCGAGGGAGGCTACATCATTGACGGAGATCCGTACTTTGGCGAGGGTCTGAACTGGCCTGCTACTACTGTGTTCTGGAGACAGATCCGCAATCTCGTCCTTGATACCACGGATGTCTCTCCCGATGTCGAGATCAGTGGAATTCACTGGCCCACTGCTCAGGCGACGAGCCTGCAGAATATGGTTTTCGAGATGAGCTCCGAGGAGGGAACCAAGCACCAGGGTATCTTCTGTGAGAGTGGTGAGTACTTTCTTCTTACAGGTGGGCTGCAGATCTAGCCAGATGTACTAATCATTTCTGTGTGGTACTACAGGCTCTGCCGGTTTCGCTGGTGATCTTGTCTTCAACGGTGGCAATATCGGAGCTGCTCTTGGAAACCAGCAGTTCACCATGCGCAACCTGACCTTCAACAACGCCGTCACTGCCATCAGCCACTTCTGGAACTGGGGATGGACCTACCAGGACATCAAAATCAACGACTGCCAGGTCGGCATTGACATCTCGACCGGCGGCACCACAGATGCAAGTGTCGGCTCTATCACCGTGTTCGATAGTTCCTTCTCCAACACCCCTATCGCTATCAAATCTGTTCACTCCGACGAGACAAACCCCCATACTGCTGGAAGCATCATCCTCGAGAATGTCAGCCTCGAGAACGTGGGCACCATGGTTCAGGGACCTTCTGGAGTCGTGTTGGAGGGAGGCTCCTCGACTATCGCTGCCTGGGGTCAGGGTAACAGGTACGTCCCCGACGGCCCGGAAAGATTCCAGGGCGATATCAAGGGCGTCACTCGGCCCGCAGGACTCTTGGATGGCGATAAGTACTATGCACGCTCCAAGCCGCAGTATGAGGGCTTGTCTGCGTCCTCCTTCGCCAGTGTTCGGGATGGCGGTGCCACTGGTGACGGAACGACCGACGACACTGCTGCGCTTCAGAAGGTGATCGATAGCGCTGTTGCCTCTGACAAGATTGTGTTCCTCGATGCTGGTGTCTATAAGGTCACAAAGACTCTTTCCATCCCGGCGGGCTCCCGGATCGTCGGGGAGGCATTCCCCGTGATCATGTCGAGCGGCGACTTTTTCAACAGCCAGGAGGAGCCGAAGCCTGTCATCCAGGTCGGGGAGTCTGGTGCCTCCGGCCATGTTGAGCTCTCCGACTTCATCATCAGCACCCAGGGCGCTCAGGCCGGTGCGATTCTGATTGAATACAACCTTGCGTCACCTGATCAGCCAGCTGGCATGTGGGAAGTCCACACCCGCGTTGGAGGATTTGCCGGCTCCCAGCAGACGACTAAGGAATGTGCCAAAACGCCTGAAGTTACCATCACGCCTGAGACGGTCAACAAGAACTGTATCGTTGCTTATATGCTCATGCACATCACCAAGTCGGCGTCGAACTTGTACCAGGAGAACTGCTGGCATTGGGTTTCTGACCAGTGAGTCTCCTGCTATCCTATACAGTTGGGTAGTATCTTCTCTGATAGTGTATTGACAATCATCATAGCGATATCGACGTGATGACCGAGGCAGAGGGTGGCCAGGTCACCCTTTACAGTGGTCGTGGAATGCTCGTTGAGAGCACCGCCGGCAACATCTGGCTGTGAGTTCTATCATAAGCCGTCGTCTTGTTCCACAAACTAACCATCGATCCAGTTCCGCCTCGTCCGTCGAGCACAACGTTCTCTACGAATATCAGTTCGTCAATACCAAGAACGTATACATGGGACAGATCCAAACCGAGACAGCGTTCGTACACTCCCCAGTATAGGTCTTGCTATCCAGCAATACTCACACTAGATACAGGTACTTCCAAGCCAACCCCAACGCCCTGATCCCCTTCACCGTGAACAAGGACCTCCATGATCCCGATTTCGAGGCTAGCTGCGCCAACAGCGACGGCGGCAACTGCGAGATTGGCTGGGGTCTTCGTATTGTCGACTCTACGGACATCTTTGCGTACGGTGCCGGCTTGTACTCATTCTTCGATAACTTTGACGCGGGTTAGTGGATGCCCGCTGTGTGATTCCTGGTTCATGTCACTAATCACGTTGCCATCTAGTATGCTCCGGATACGGAGGCGAACAGGACTGCCAGAACTCGATTTTCAGCATTGAGGGGGATTCCTCGACGACGGTCTACAACTTGAATGTGCTGGGGTCCAAGAGCTTAATTGACCAGGACGGAAAGAGCCTGGCAAGCTACAAGGATAACATTGGTGTCTTTACCAACAACGTTGCGTTGTTCTCCACCGCGTGAGAGATGAGAGGGGGGAGGTACATAGGGACCGGCCTTTCTACTACTTTTGAGGCATATGTTTAGCAAAGTTTGCTTGTATTATTCTTCTGGTGGGGTGAAGAAAGTCTTATTTTCTCAATTAATATACATATTTGCTCGAATGGTTCTTACTGTAGCAAGGATACGCTACTTTAACAAAGCAAGTCTTGGCTAGCGCTCACTCTGCATCTGGATACTGTCTTTGAAATTCGTATTGTAGAGTGACGACAGTACAGTTCAAGATAACATACTAGTTTCCCCCCCTCCCATATTCAAGGATTTTTCCCGTGTGCCGCTAAGCTGGGTGGCAGTGTTGGCGGTCTGTGTATCTCTCATGATGAATGTTGAGTGTCGCATCTAAGTGTCCTTTGAGCCATTGCTCGGCATGTCGCAGACTTGTGATTCGATTCAGCCCAGGGACTTCTCACAGGGTTTTTGGTCCTGTCAGACCAATCATTCCATGTATTACGTTGTTGCGTCATGGTTGTGCCCTAGGCAATTTGATTATACATATTTGAGCCCGAGCGTCATCGACCCACCCCCTTCCCTGTCAACCGGTCCACAGTGAACAATATAGAGGTAACACTGTACACCCTTAGAGCACATAGAAAAGCACCAACTGGTCTAACCCGCTTCATGGCCTATATTAATGGCAGTCAGGATGAGTTCCCCTTCATCCTTAATCGGGGTAGTGGGTGCAGTAGACCTTTCATCGCTAAAAGATAAAAAAACACCTAAGCCGCAATGAATTCATTTACATGCTCCAGCTTCCGAACTATGGGGCAGCAGGAAGAGCTCCAAAGCAAAGGAGAAGAGTAAGTTCGCAGTTCTTTACGGGCTAGACATGAGCTATGGCACAAATCCTGTCGATATGTATATTGCGGGAATGTGATGTTCACTTTGATTCCTTATCTGCTCTGGCAATTTTCATCCTCACTACAGATGAAGCAGAAGAATGGGGAAATATTAACTGCTGGATTCTGTTCCGCGGATCCTCGCGCCATTCATCAAGGGGTGGGTGAGAATATGAAAAAGAAGGAAAGAGGGAGGAGGGGGGGGGTTATAGGGAAATATTTGGTGCCGCCTCCAAATGCACCTTCCATTTTCGGCTATTTCCATCTACGATATGAGCAAGACTTAGGTAGGTACCTAAATGTTCAGTACTCATCCCATCATTGGTCCATCAGCAGCTTCCCACCCCGATCTACCAAGACAAGCTGCTGCGGTCTTGCAGCAAAAACTCGCTTTGCCATGGGGTCGAAGTTCCAAGCAAAACGGCTTGTTGATTGATCCGTTGATTCGTATATTATAATGAGAGAGAGAAAGCTGTGCATATCACGGTTGGATCTCCTTGTATATACATACCAACGCATCAACTAGGTACAGTAGACAGTAACAAAGGCAATTATATACGACCAGTCATCTGAAGGGCCAAGGAAGGCTACACTACGCCCACACCAACTTCTTGATATCATAAACCAGATGTTCCAAATATCCGGTACGCTTCTTCGCATCATCCAACGAAATAATCTCAGATGCTTGGATGATAGAGGAAGGGCCAGCAGTGGAGGATCCTCCCTCAGCGTCAGATGTCTCAGGCGCCCGCATCTCACCCGCCGTGCGGGCCCGCTCGATATCCTCGCAGATAGCCCGTACCCATTCAGTCTCGCTGACAGTGGTGGCACCCGTGGTCTTGGTCTGCGTCACGGAGTTGGACAGGGAGTGCCTTGAAAGCGATGAAGCGGGGGGTGGATCGCGACAGGCCCCGAAACCAGGAGTACATGTTCCACTCATCGTCCGAGGCATGGGCGTTGGTGTCGAGGGTTTTGGCGTCGACGCTCGATTGGAGAGACCGGGTGTTGACGCGGAGGGCATTGTTGGCATTGCCTTCGCGGTACTCGATGACGAGACCGACGTTGTTCTGTTCGTCGGTCTGGGCTTCGGTGAGCGTGGAGGTGATATACGTGCCATAGTTGATACGTGAAACCGCGCGTAGATCAATGCGCTCGAACGACAAGACCTTGTCGGTATTCCAGTCAAAGCGGCAGCTGTAAATCGCCGCGTCGGTTAAAAGGAGCACCGCCTCCTCGAAGGGAAGAGTCCGTAGGGTGTTTGGCTGACGGGGCGTCAGCATGGTCCACCCACCGAGGAATTCCTCAGACGGGTCGCTGATCACGATGCGACAGCTCGTGTCGATGGCGTTCTGGCGGAGTTTTTGGACTGAAATGCCCGGGTCAGCGGTCTTCATCTCCGTGGCAAATTCCTGGAACACCTGTGTCGACACATTCCCGAGCAGATAGTCGATACAGGCTTGTGAGAAATAGTCATTGACGATGTTGTTGTAGTACCGTGATAGCGTCAGCCCGAGATCATTGAGGGCACCTCTATAATCACGTTTGCGGGTGCGTGTGTAGTCGCCCTTGAGAGCTGCGGTGGAGGAGTACTGCTTAGGATAGCATCTCCGTTGTCCGCCCATAGGGTATTGAACCACTGCGTCGACGAGTCGCCCCCAAGGTTGATGTTGATGCCCTCCTGCTTGAGCTGACGCTCCAGAGCCCACTGGCCAAAGGCACATTGAGCAACACCGGTGCGGTCGAGACAGTCCATACAATTCGTGCGGACGATTCCGGCCTGGTGTTTGGTAACCGTATTGTTCTGACCACGGTATCACCGCACTCATTGAGTGCGGAGTCAATCCGGTCACAAGACGGCTCACGTTCTCAAATTTCATCCCACGACATTCATTATGGAAATCAAACCACTCCAACCCAAGGAATGCGCCGTCAATGCCTCCCGACTCGGCCATGGTGCGCGCATACTTCTCATATTGCTCTCCCATCTTGAGCTCCCCAGCCTGCTTATCGATCAGGGAAACCGCTTGGATCTTGCCATATCGCCGACTCAGATCCCTGAAATGCCTTTCAAAGGCGAGCTGGTTTGTCTCGGTCGAGTGATGCAGCACAGGAATCGGCTTAAAAGCATATGGGGACTGCGAGAAATATAGAGGGATTGAACCCCGGATTTGAAGATATGAGTAGACTTTGCGGGAAGAATCCCAGTCAGGCACAGATAGAATCTGTTCGGTCTCCACACTGTTCGCCGTGTTTCCATCGTCATCAACGCCACGGCGCAAGTATCGCAACCCAGGGCGCTTTATTGACCGCCGCGATATGAGAGTAAGCAAGAAGTTCTGCTTTTGACCGTCAGTATGAACGCCTTGAGCCTCTTGCTTGTCACCTAATATGCGGCCCTCAGCAGCATCTTCATCGGTTTCCTTGGCCTCTTCAGACGGCTGCTCCGGCGTGGTCGCAACGGTAAATTCCCTCTGTCCAACGAACCCCTGCATCAAAGGCAGGACAAAGGCATGGGCATCAGCTGTGATAAAAGGTGAGAGGAGGTGTCTGTTCCAAAAGTACTAGAAAAATCAAGGTCAGCGGAGAAGAAAGACACCGCGAACGGCAATACTAACCAAGTCATCCACAGCTTTATGCAACGGCAAAGAGTCCGTTCGAGACAAGTCCTGCGACCCAACATATCTGGTGATGTCGTAGTCATACGCAAAGAAAAAGTTATGAGACGCAAATAGCAACCGGGTATAGCGCAGTAACTTTGGCAAGAATTCCACCATGGGATTAGAACCCGGCAGGTCGCCTGCCGGCTCAGAAGGTGATCCCGTATCACTTGGTGCAGAAGTCGGAGCTTCCTTCACACTCGGAGCAGCTTCCCTAGGCTCAGCAGCTTCATTTGCAGTATTCTCAGCGACCATTTCCGGTTTATCCTGGTCTACCGTCCCTAGTCCTGGGAGTCCGAGTGTCTTACGCGACAGCCAATTCGCAGCGAAACGGCCGAATCGCACCTTCTTCCCGATCACATCTTCAGCGATGCTATTGATACTTCCACGGCCTCGCGAATGAAATGGCTCTCGAATTGGAGAGGGCGGTAGACTACCAATCTCCGTGTCGCCACCGTCGGTCTCGACGTCTGATATGGCTTCCTTCCGATGCGGTTTCGTCTTGACTGACAGCCCCTTGTGTCGTGTGTTCTCGCGCCTGGGCTATCGCGCGATTCGCATCGGCTTGAGATGAGATTGGAATCACCGCAACATCACTTATGGCGTAAATGGGCTTGCCATGGATTTGCGCGACTTGTTGGCGCTGTGTGATGGGGATCAGGAAGGAAGATGACGCAACCGACAAGAGACCTTAAACCAGGGACCACATTAGCTAATTGAACCACGCATTTCAAATGACAAAGAAGAGGGGTAGATGGTTCTGCAACTGTGAGAATGTGGGGTGCGAAAAATATCGCCGTCCTTACCGACAAGACCATATGCTTCCAAACCCAAGTCTCGGTCATGCTGTTCCAACGCAGACACCGGTAGGAATGAGACCTTGCTAGTTTTGTAATCGATCCGGATACACGAGGGCTCATTACCACCGTTACTCCGCAATCCATTGCCCGGGGAGTGTAGAATCAGCCCGTCGACTGCGGCGACGACAACTAACCTCCGCAACAAACCTGGCATGTCGCCGACATCGGTTTCGCGCGGGGCAAACAGGGGCAGAAGGGCCAGATGCGACACAGGAAAGCAGATAGGAGTATTCAACTAGTATTGTAAAATGAAGAGAAGCTATCGTAGTGATCTGTCACCCGCATAATCCCCGGGCCAAACGTGGAAGAAAGCGAGGTAGAAGAGCGGGCGGTTGTTTGAGATGCGCGCGAACAGGTGATCGGGCTCCGGGTTCCCCGCTGACTTCATCCGCCGCTTCCTTGCTGCCCATCTCCTCCGTCCGTGCTCCGACGGCCCTCATGCAGAAGTGGTAAATAATACATAATATCTATCTCGAAATTGAACCTTGATGCGTATATACAATCCGGGTATCGGTCGCAGCTCTTCTCGCAGCGTCTATTCCCAGACATCCATCCATTCCGTTCCATTCCATGCCAATCGACATCCAAATAAATCATAACCGTCGCTTGTCCTTCTGTGTGAAGGACGGGTGCGTGAGAAATAGTAGTACAATGCATCAGGCGGTTGGGGAGAAAGTAAGGTAATCAGTCGAGTATAAAGGTAGAGGAGCGCAGAGGAAGATGTAACCGTAACAGCAATGACATCGTCATAAAAGAGAACCTAAAAAAAAAGAAAGAGAAAAAGAGAACTCGGCGATGGGTCGTATCATACTATCGCTCATCATGCTTGGTAGGCTGAGTCGTACGCTGCACATCATCGCTCCTTTTATACGTCGGGCCGGGCTCGCCATCGCTCTCCTCGGTCAACTCAGACAGTCCAAAGGCCTGAGTCTCCACGTCATAAGCGCGTATCAAACCCTCCCGATCGCCATGGCCGTTGAGATACATGCTCGACGAGCTCCGTCGATGGGGCTCGTTGCTTCGGCGGGATTGCATGGACCGCCGGGTCTGGAAGCTGGCGATGCCGTCCGTGGGGACACCATCATCATCCAATTTGGAGTTGAGCATCTGCCGTCCGTCCGGGTCATGCCGAGAGAGATTCAACAAGTAAACGCCGGAGAAGATGATCAGGAAGCCACAGAGCAGCGAGATCGTGTTGACCGCATCGGTGGTGTTGAATCCCTTGAAGAGAATGAATGAGGCGCAGAGGGTGGCGGTCGTAAAGGTGACATAATACAGCGGGTTGACACTACAGCGTATTAGTTAGGGCATATCCTTCACCACTGCTGAAAACACTTACATCGAGGTCGAGAACTGGTTCAGCGCCTTGTTGAAATAATTCATCTGCGTAAGAATACAGAAAGCGGTGACGACCATGAAAACATAGGTCGAAGCATGGGTAAACTGGTTTTTTCCGAGGAAAGTCAGGCGCACCGCAATTCCGAAGGCCTTGACCGACATGACCGAAACGGAGCCGACAGTGGAACAGATTGAGATGTAGATCAGAGGATTCTTGCTGCCGTAGGGGGGCAACACGATAGATCATAACAGTCGAGAAGATCGCAACAGCGAGGCAATAAAGCAGGAAGCCTGGAAGAGGAATACAAAGTCAGCTATACATTGCGCGCGACACAAGGACGGTGTTGACACCTACCGGGCTGGAGCGCATAGCCGAGAATCTCTTCAATCGTCTCCACATCCTTGTCTGGAGGAGCATGGAGAACGATTACCACCGAACCCAGAAGACACATCGCACAACCAAGTTTCCCAAGTACTCCCAGTCGCTCTTGGAGGAAATAGGAACCAAGCACCGCACTAGAATGTGTCAGCCAAGTGCACATATGGTCAGAGCATATCATCTTACCCGATCAAGACACTCAGAGCTCCCAGCGGAGTAACGAGAATCGCCGGCGCAAACGCGTACGCAGCAAAGTTAGCGACTTCGCCAACGGCCACTGTTGTCAGGTCAGCACCTTCTCCCGAGAGCTTGTGCAACCACCCCTAGGATCCGTACATGTACTAACACCAGCCCACCAGATAGGGCTTTTCAGGTAGGAGAAGCCTTCGCCCTCGAAACCATGTCTCTCATTTGCGTGCATTAAACCCTGTGCGCGAGCTGTTAGTACCGTTTCATTCCGCGCTTTATGTGGCCGACGGAACCGATGGAGGGAGGGCGGAGGGCAACGGAGGAGGCAATTGTGTCGGCGACTGTGGCAGATAGGGCATCGAGTTGTTCACTGTTGACGAACCTTTTTCGTAATCACAAAGCTCGTACCTAACAATGGTCAATGGGGAGCTATCGGGGCAGATGCAGACGGGAGGGACACATACCGATAGCCATTGTTGACAGAATGGCCAGGATAAGGCCAACGTACCTGCAACGCGCGAAGCGGGTCAGTCAGATTGGGGAGAGAGAAACGCGACAGGCGCGGAGAGGCCATACTTGTTGGAAATCATGGCGAACGAGGATACTAGGAGCGGACTGCTCCTCCGGTTGGAAGACGTCCAATGCTAGCTGTGGGGATTCTGGGAGGGACAGCGGCGGGGACCCGAGGCGAGACGAGTCCACGAAGGTGACTTGGGTTGAGTGGAAGGATGGATGGAGGGGACCAAAGCGACCGAGACGAGTGAAAGAGTGAATGGGAGAATGGCAGAATAGGGTGACGGGGGAGGCTGAACAGGCGGAATGGTTGGCTGGCAGCAAGAGGGTGGCCAAGGGCGGCGGTTAGTTTTAGTCGTCAGTCAGTCGTGGCCAAGCATCGGCCAGAAAGGTCGGGAACTGGGCAGACAGTCGTCGGGAGCACGCCCAGCAGAGGGACGAGAGG
This sequence comes from Aspergillus micronesiensis, assembly GCA_039763685.1. NCBI lineage: Eukaryota > Fungi > Ascomycota > Eurotiomycetes > Eurotiales > Aspergillaceae > Aspergillus > Aspergillus micronesiensis. The sequence goes on along the minus strand of JASHHO010000087.1, from coordinate 109,714 downwards.
CGAACACAGGGGGGTCGAGGGAGTAGAAGGCAGTTGCAGAGTGAGGATCGAGAACGAAGGAAGAAAGAATGAATGAATGAATGAACGAGTGAATGGGCTGGACGGAAGGGAGGCCGGGGCTGCCTGAGGCCGCGCGCGTGCGGTGGGGGGGCACATTTGGCCCTTTTCGGTCGGAACCAGGGATTCTGGACGCGTCAGTAACACCACCTGCATGGCAGGGAGAGAAGCGCCCGGCCAGGGTGTCGGCGACTCTCATGCTGTGCAGGAGGGCATCTCAGTCCATCTGAATCTAAGGTACTCTGTATACCACTCCCGCGGCTATATCCCTCCCTCTCCAGATCGTCCCCCCGGTCCATCGACGATGCGGACAGTATCTACTTAGTCGTAATAATAGTACTCCAGATTAAGTCTCACTACGGAGTACACCTGCTATTAATAGCCCGGCCAACCGACCGAAAAACATCAGAAGAGCCATAACAAATGTACTGTGCAAGACATGCCAAAAACAAACAATAGCTCTATACTTGCAAATGAGATCGGTTGCCAATACTTCCAATCGCACCCTCACCTGCATCGTGTCAGCTGTAAGTAAAGCACTGTCGTGTGGACTGTTCCCGGCGAGGGATCGGCGTTTCACATCCACTCCGAACAATTGTGTGGCCTGTTTTCGGTTCCGACAGCCATTCCTGCACTGCCAACTTCAAACATGTGGCGTCTGGCCCGACATGAAACAGCTCGTCTCCTCTCCTCTCCTGGACCCTGCCTGCCCTTGTAATTATTCTTCTTAGTCTGATCAACCCGACCGGGATCTTCTTCCCCCCAACTTCTCCCACCACCGCGCTATCCATGGATGTAACACTATCCCTCCAGCCTTTGCCGAAGGGGCAAAACAGGGTCCACTTTGCTGGCTCTTATTGAGATGAGGTTCCAATTGGGTCGTGCGCCCTCGTGGAGAGTCCTTAATATCGATTACCATTACCATTATTATTATTACCACTATCAACCGCACTCCATATGTGAGGCCCAAGGCAGGAGACAACTCGATATTTTATGTAAGGAATTCGCCATCCTCGAGGGATATCCCATCACTCTACACCGTACCTACCCAGGGACACCGCAATCAACATCCTTGGAAGAAGTATGTATCAGCAAGCGTGGCAACTCGCCGAGAAATCCCAAATCACACCCTCGACAGAGAATACATATACTCCGGAGTACAGCGTTACAGCCACCAGCCCATGTGATATAGACCCGAGACATTTGAGAACAAAACTTCTTTTCATTATTGTCCTAATTCCCACCAGTACAAGAATTATCCATCTATTTCAGAATGGTTGACCACACACATCCGTAGGTGAGCAGAACAGCCCGCTCACCCAGTGCAAGGGCCAGCCATTCAAGCACAGCTCCGATGCTTCACTTCATCCGCAATACAGCATTTTGGTGGTATCGAGCAGTCACATGCACACGCCCAAAACGCCGAAGACCATCTCACGAGGTATCAAACAAGCTGTCGATCACAAAAGGGGACAGGAACAAACAACAGGGGAAAACAGAAAGGCGGATGAGAACCCATATATCATGTACAAACCTAGACCTACAATGCGTCCGCAGGGCGAGAGAAGACGCAGAACGGACGGCATACATGCCCAGGGCATGGAAAGGACATTGGCAGATTGGAGGTGGGGGAGGTAATACGTACCTGGTGAAGTTTACCATTATTTCACCGATCAAGGCGGCCGGCCGCCATATGGTGGAAGTCGCAGATGCTGGATGGCAGACTCTTTGTGAGCATCTGTATCCAACCGCGGTCGGAGGTGCTGAATATGTTAAAAGACAGGTTGGACGTAAGCCGACAAAAGTAAATACGATGTCGGATCATCAGGCACCGCATGCTATCAGGAGGAACGGGATCGTTTGGCTTCGGGGCTGGGGCTTTCTGCCAACTCAAACTCATCTTCGTCATCGCGCTGACGCTTGACAGAGGCGGGGCAATAGGTGCGGCACTTGTATCTTGGTTCAGATCGTCGAATTCTTCTGGAATGCCCAAATCCAAAAGCTCCCCATCGTCAAAGATCAGTTCTTCGTGGTCCTCGTTGGCAGTAGTAGACAACGGCTCATGGTGGTCGTGGAAGGCCGTCGATTCATCATGTTCGGTCCCGGAAGATTCTTTGGATGTGCTCTTTGGAGATCGTCTGCAACGACTAGTGAGTTTTCAGCCGTGTCGGGGCAGATCCTGGGTTACCCCCTGCCAGGTCTGAGCTTGCTGCACCCAATTCTGGCTCAGTGAGAGGAGGCAGTGCATCGCCATCGTCACCCAGCAATGTATTCTCGGTGTTATCCTCTTCATCCCCTCGGGTGCGGTGTCCCTTGCAGTTTGCTCGGGAACATGCTCGCCTTCTTCGAATTCCTCATACGCTTCATCCACGTGCAATTCTGTTTCATCATTACCATGAGCCTCGCCAGAGTCATCATGTTCAGCGGGTTCGGGTTCTTCATTGACGTCCGTGTTGTTTTGCTCAAGTCCTTCGTTCGGGTAATCACCATCAACGATCGAGTGTTCAGGAGATTCGCCCTCGCATCCTGATCATCATTGGAGATATCGTGAACATCATCAGGATTTTGACCCTCTGTCAGCTCAACAGGAGGGAACTGGGTGATGGTGGCTGTTGATTCCGTATGCTGCTCCTCGGAATCATAAGATGTATCGTCCACTTGCCGGTCATGTTGAGAATCATCAGGCTTGTCCTCCTGGTCGGACACATCGGGTTCCCGGACTCCTTCGGTCGGGTCATTTTCTGGAGGAGCTGGTTCCTCAGCGTTGTATGAAGTGTCACTTCTACCTTCATGTCCAAGACTACCAGCGTCCTCGGGTGCTAGCTGAGACCCGTCTGTTTGCGCATCGGAAGCAGTCTCCTCATGGTGCGCGCCCTCAACGCTAGCCTCGACTCCTTTTTCGGCATCATCTTCCTGTTTTGACGGTATGTTGTCCTCGTGCAGCTCATCTGGTGCATGTTCATAATCGCTTCCAGTGCCAACATCTTCTGAGGCTGCGTCTACTTCCGGGTAGCTGTCCCAAGAATGTATCTCAGACAGCCCTTTCCCTCGCTCGCAGCAAGAATTAAATCAGACACTTCAGCACTATAGTCAGTCTGGTGCTCAAGGTAAGATAAAGAGCCTCTGGCTCAGCCACGTCATCATTATGGCATAGGCGTAGATATAGATCAACAATCTGATACAAAGTCACCTTGGAAATATGCATCGAATCCTAAAACAAGCGATTAGCATATAAAGTATCCAAGAGAGCTGGAGCAAGAACTAACCTCTGCCAGCTGGAGATTCAAGGAGTCGACATCCATGATTAGAACTTCGTTCTCCCCGACATGATCTCTTAGTACTTCACGGCACGAGGAAAAGAGCTTTCCTAAGGGTTCGTAAGCGAGACTTTCATCCTCAAGGAAGAATGTCTCGGATGTGTCGCCCTCGCTGGAGGGAACAGGGAGATTTCGTTGTCCATATAGTAAACCTTCACGGGGTACAGACCAGAAGTTTGGTCCGCGCTGTCTACCTGAGGCTCGTGCTCGTCATCCTGGCCTGTCTCTTCTGCCTCTGCCTCAGCACGATCCTTTACATCTGGCTGTTGAGCATCCGCTGCTTTCTCCTCATTCTTGGCCACTGGGTGTTCTTGCGCATGTTGTTTCTCAGTATCTGCCTCAGCCGCGACCACGTGATTTTCATCATCTTCATTCTGGTCAAGGCGTTCAGTCGGGAGATTTAGATTCTCTGCTTCATTAGTTCCATCGATGGTTTCCTCGGTGTGATTGGCTCTGGGAATGTCCGCATCGGGCTCGACGGCTCCGATATTCGCATCATTGTTGTCTTTGCCCTGCTGCTCGGGTTTTGGTTGGTTTTCGCTATCTTCATTCAATGTTTCCACATGTATCTCGGGGACAGACTCAGCCGTCGTTTGGTCTTGAACCTGTTCGGCAATGGGGGACTCCTGCGGTAAGATAGGCTCCGTATGCTGATGCTCAGAAAGGGCTGCATCTCCGCTAGACTCCGGGACCGGAGCATCAATATCTTCGTCGTAGTCATCCTCTATCATTTCGGCTTCGTAGGATTTTTCCGTGCCGTACTGCATCTCGGCATTATAGTCTACATCTGGGAACTGCTCGTCGGCATCGATCATCCCAGATTCTTCGGCGACATCATCGACCATGTCGGCATCGTTTGCCCCGGCAGGCTCAAAGCCCATATCGTAAGAGGTATCCTGATAGTCGTCGTCGCCCATCATATCCTTGTCAGTGGTCGATGCCTGATCCTCCATGACATCGAGGTCGATGTCAAAATCGTCGGCATGACCCTGGTATGGTGATGCCATCTCCATGGAATCGTCAAGTACGGGGACCTCCATGGCGGAAAATGGTAATGCAGAGGCTGTTGTCATTGCATGAGTTGGTCGAGGGTGTACAGAGATAGGAGCGGCGCGTGAAAGTTTCCTGCGCGTTCCGTGTTAGGCCGTCGGGTCGCGAGTGGCGTTCCCCAGAACGACAGGACGCTGGGAGGATACAAGGAAAGGGCTCGAGTTCGGCGAAGGCGAAAGGGTCTCGAGAGGAGAGAAGAAGTTAAGAGGGCAAAGACCAAAAGGGGTAGGTCGAAAGGAAAAAAAAAAAGGAAACGATAGAAGGATGATGGTTGCAAGCAGCGATGTGCTCCTTTCCTTTGTGGTAAGCGAGGGGGTAGCGTTGTGCACGGGCCAGAGAGCTCGGCTGAGTCAGCGCCGGCGTTGCTGTTGGTTTGGTCTATCTGGCATCGATCCCGCTGTGGTCTGGAGTCCTCCAAAACCTCCCTTGCGATCCGTCTTCCCCTCTCGTGGTTCAAGGCACTTTTTCTTCCCGGCTCGCCTATCCTACAGTCGCCATGGTATGCTTCGACTTTGCGCCCTCTTTGCTTCCCTTGCGTTCCCAAATTCCGCCATAGCTAACCACGCCGGGTACACACAAACAGGTCGTTCTCGCTGCCTCCATATGCACCCGCGGGGGCAAAGCTGTCCTGTCGCGTCAATTCCGCGAGATTGCTCGCTCCAGAATCGAAGCTCTTCTTGCCTCGTTTCCCAAACTCGCAGACTCCGGCACCCAGCACACCACCGTCGAGCAAGACAATGTCCGCTTTGTCTATCAGCCCCTGGACGAGCTATACATCGTCCTGATTACCAACCGGCAATCGAATATCTTGCAGGACATTGACAGTCTTCACCTTTTTGCCCAAGTCACCACCAGTATCTGCAAGAGCTTGGATGAACGGGAGATCCTGCGCAATGCGTTCGAGCTGCTCAGCGCTTTTGACGAGCTGGTGACTATGGGATACCGCGAGAACCTCTCACTCGCGCAGATCAAGGGATTCTTGGAGATGGAGAGTCACGAAGAGAGAATTCAGGAAATTATCGAGAGAGTATGTATCTACATCTCGGTCCCTCGCTGGACGTCCAGGGGAACTTGGAGACTGACAGGATACGACAGAACAAAGAATTGGAAGCCAGCGAGGAGCGCAAAAGGAAAGCAAAGCAGCTCGAAATTCAGCGCAAGGAAGCTGCCCGCACCGGCCGTGCTATGGCCCCAAGAACCCCGTCCTACCCCGTCTACACCCCTCCGGCCCGGCCTGCGGTCCCAGATACATACGATACTTATGAAGCCGAGAAGAAGAAGTCATTTGCCAAGTATGCTTATGGACGACCTGCCGTCACTTTATGAACAAATACTAATGACACGGGTTTTTAGGACTTTGCCAACCCGCGGCAAGGGCATGCAGCTCGGAAAGAAATCGAAGACTACGGATATCTATGAGAAGGTCCGGGGTGACCTGGGCCCCGAACTCGAAGAATCCAGCCCCCTGGTGACCCCGCAGACGTCAACCCCTGTTGGTGAAAAGGCCTCTTCGGCCCGCCCCTCTCTGTCTACAGACCGGGAGCCTATCCACATTACCATCGCTGAAACGATCTCTGCGACACTCACTCGGGAAGGTGCCTTGAAGTCATTCGAAGTCAAGGGAGACCTGCAGCTCCGTATCACCGATCCGTCATTCACTAAAGTGAAGCTTGACCTTCTTGCCAACCCCACGCACGGGGCTCAGTTCCGGACTCATCCGAATGTCGACAAAGCCGTTTTCACCAATTCCTCTGCCATTCAATTGAAGGATACGACGAAGCGCTTCCCCGCTAACAACGCGATTGGTGTCTTGCGCTGGCGCGTGGCGAGCTCCGGTTCTGACAATGCTGAAATCCTCCCCATCACATTCACCGTCTGGGTCAACAAGGGCTCTGATTCCACTACGGTGACTGTCGAGTATGAGCTGACCGGCTCGGACTCCCTGCGAGACGTTGTGGTCACGATTCCCTACGGTGCGGAAGAACCCATTGTGTCTAGCTTCGACGCCGTTTATGAGGTGTCCGGAGATAGCCTGGATTGGAACATTGGCACCGTTGATGAGAGCAATGCATCGGGCAGCTTTGAATTTGAGGCTGCAGGTGACGGCGATGAGAACGAGTTCTTCCCCATGAACGTGCGCTTCGCCAAGGCAACCCCATTCGTTGAAGTCGACGTGACGGACGTTACGCTGCTTGAAATGGAAGGCGAAAGCACTGGCTTCTCTAAGGATGTCAAGACCGTTGCGGAAGGCTATTTCATTGAATAGACTTTTTCTTTTGGTGTATAGAGTATTAATGATGTTCGGACAGCCTTTCCAGGTACTGCGGGTTTCTTTCTCATCATGTTTAGGTCATTTCTTTAGTTTGTATTCTCAAATTCAACTGATATTCTGCAGCCGTGGCAGCACCACAAGGCATATTTATACTCCGAGTCGATGAAACCTGATATCATCATTGCGCACGGCACATGGTGAGCCTTGCAAAGCCTACCGAGGATAGTCATCGAACCACCATGTGCGTGACACGTCTCCTATGATATCACCCGGTCTAGGTAGGTTAAGGTAGCCTGCGGAGACTCTTCTCAGCTTTGAGAATCTGCATGAGGCTTGAGTGGTTCGTCCAGCCGGTTTACTTTTCCCACCAACGACAGGGAGGCTTCCACAATTCCGATGTCATGCAACGCCACCTCTCGGGGGATGTATATCCAGACATCACAAAACTCCGACCCATGGTCGCAAAGGTAGAAAGAATTTTTCCTCGGCGAAGAGGGTATCATGACTCGTTTTTATCACATCGATCAGCCAGAATTCTCAGTTCATTTCTTTGCCTACTCTCCCTTTTCTCCCCTCGTGAACCCAATATGCAGCACCTACCTGCCAGAGGGTCTCCCTGTTGTCGTCCTTTGACAACCAACAAGTACCTCGCCTACTCCTTATTCCGTCAAGTCAGCTTCAAGGAACGTTCCTTATACCGCTTTTCCATGAATCTTCAGGCGGATCATTACAACCCAACCTATCAGCGGCACTTGGTTTGATACGGGAATGGAACCCCTATCATTCCGTGCCATTACCACATTGACCAGTCAAGATTGCGTCCATCAGATTGGTCTAGAATACTCTTCCGAAGAACTTCCGTTGGTGCCCTACCCTACAATCCACACTCTCAAACGAAAGGGCAGAATATCATACAAAACCCAACGTTTGATCTGAATGGTTGCCACGCTCATCGTGGCCCTCAAGAAGCTCTGATAAGGACGGGCCAGGCAACTGCCCGAGTTCTCAGGCAGATGCTGAATCATGCCAACCAATCTGCGATCAGATACGGAAATCTCGAAAGTTCCAGTCACATCGTGACCCTCGAGGTGTGATGTCTAGAACCAGAGGGGTATTGCCGTCAGGCACGGCCATAGATGATGTATTTGGCGCTTTTGTCTTCCGTCCCGTCCATCTTGGGCTAGTAGCACCTCCATGAAGCCCTGGTCACGCTCCTGCACGGTGTCATAATGACTTTTAAGTTGTAGATGCACTGATGCTGTTCCCCTGTCGGCGGCTTCGCCCGTACCTAGTTCTCAACCACCTCACCTGCTACTACTTACCACTAGGGTAGAAGAGGGCATTATCAGATGACATAACGACATTAGCGAACACTTTTATTGACCTCCTGCGTCGACCTTTTAGTGATACACTCCATTCGTGAACATTCTCATGAAACACCCGGATCTTGCTGGTACGAAATGGCAGGCACACCTCACCCACCATGGACAGAACGACCCAGTGTATTCAAGCTTCCTTCCTCCCCTGCGAAGAGCTTTAATGATGCCGTACGCTCTGTTTATTTTTTTTTTTTTTTTTTTTTTTCTTATTTTATTCTAGTTTTCTTCCGTTGTATTATCTTCCTCTCTAATGTCCGCTCTACTCCAACCGGGTGTATCCATATTAACTACAATCATATCTTCAGGACGATATAATGGCACCTAAAATCGACCCTTTTCAGGTCCCCGGTTCAAACCCTGGGTATTTTCCCCAACACCCTGGCTTCCATCATCCAGATCACAGCGCTCAAGCTCCCAATCCTGGAAGCTCTCTTCCAAATCCCGGCGGTCCAGCCCCACACCCTGGCTTCCCTCTCCCGATATGAGGGCCTCTCACCCAGAACTGGCTGGGTCTATCCAAAACCCTGGAATGTCTATGCTACGTCCAGGACTGTCTGCTCCGCATGCTGGGAAACGCGCAATACCACGGCTCACCGACAGTGCTGACATGGTATCCCCTTCAAGATACCATCGGCGTCATGTAACTCGAGCGTGTGAAGCCTGCAGGCAGAGAAAGACCAAGTGTTCAGGGGAAAGATCTGGCTGCCGCAACTGCAAGGAGAATGGAGTACTGTGTTGTTATACCGACGGGAAGAGGGAGAAGTCCAAAAGGTAGGCATGGGCGTTTGCAAGACTGTTCTACGCAAGAAAGCTAAACTGGTGTGAGAAGACAGATGGCGGGCCTCGAAGATAAGCTTTATAACTATGAGAGAATGCTCAAGAGTATGGGAACTTCGCTCGGCATGTCGGATGATCAAGTAATTGCCTCCATTCAAAGTGTATGAATTTTTATGATCAAGCCTCTTCCGCCATCTTTCGTTGACTATAGAGCAGACACCTTCCAATCCGCGGCCTGACAATCCAGAATCTGCGTTTAAGTGCGAATCTCCTCAGAATGATGACTGTCCTCAGCCATTTGCTGTCCACATCCCTGGCCACACCGAGGAAGACTTTTCCAGGGATGAAATGGCACAGGCCACCGGGTTTATTGGGAGCAGCTCCGAAATTAGCTGGTTACAGGCTGTGGACAGAGAACTTCGATCGACAAAGGGGACTGATGACACAGCTTCCGGGCTTGGTTTATGGCCCTCTGGAGAAAAAAACAATGCAATATGTTTTTGGGATTATCATGACGACCGCGCGGAGATTCCAGCTGCGCCTACAGAATTCGAGCCTGAATTCCCCTCCAGACACATTGCAAGAAGTCTCTTCAATACGTACCTTACACACGTTCATCCATTATTCCCAATACTTGGCGGCATTACGTTCTCTTCCCAATTTGACTCCATACTGCGCGATGAAAATATCCAACCTGCCAAAAGATGGCTTGCCATATTGAATCTGATATTCGCCATTGCGGCAAGATTTGTGCAAATGACTGGTCGCGGTTGGGACAGGAATGAGGAAGACCACCACTGTTTTTCACAAGGTCTAGGGTGTTAGATATGCAAGACGACCTCTTCCAACACCCTGATCTGCAAAAGGTCCAGCTTTACGGACTGACTTCATTGTACCTACTGGTCATGGGCCAGATGAACCGGTTAGTTCATCTCTGCGTTCACTATCTTCATAGTCTGGTTCATAGTCTCTAACCAAGTAAACTCTATAGTTCTTGGAAGCTTTGTGGTCTAGCAATGCTGGGAGCATTTGACTTGGGACTTCATCTCCGCAACACGAGTGCGTTCATCCCGGATGATTCTAAGGAGATACGATACCGTGTTTGGTGGGCGCTTTACACCTTAGACCATCGCCTCAGTGTGATGACAGGCCGCCCATCTTGCTTACATGATAATTCATTTTCCACACCTCTTCCCATTCCATTTGACGAGAGTGAATTCAAACGGGAGGAAGCCGCCATGCTCTTGTCTGACTCGGCGGGGCGATCTAGTCAACTGAGCTCATCTACCTCCCGCGCACAACTAGGAGTCAGGGCTAGGGATAAATATGATGACTGTGATCTATCCTCCGTGCCAGCATCTGACTCATTATTGTTCCTTCAGTTGGTTCTCATAACATCCATTGGACGAAGGGCAAACAGCGAATTGTACGGTCCACAGGCAGCAAGTGTTCCTTGGTCGACCACTCGATGGAAGATGAAGGGACATTTGTATGACCTGAACAGCTGGCTCATGAATCTGCCCAGCATATACGATTTTACCTTGACGCAGACATCTCCAAGCCTAGCAAATCAAAGGACAGTCCTGGCTCTCACATATTACAGCACCAAGATTGGAATTACAAGGCCGTGCCTGTGCCGCATGGGCCAGAACAATACAGACGGGAGATAGAATCCTTCTGCAAGGATCAGGCTGTTGAATGCATCGAAGCGGCATTGCTTATACTCAGGTTCCTGCCTGACTCCGCAGACCCCACTACGCTATACAAAACTGCTCCGTGGTGGAATATGCCACAGTTTCTGATGCAATCGGCCGCAGTTCTGTTGCTCGAGCTATCATTGGGCTGTCAGCATTGGCCTGAGAATGAGAGCACGGTCACTCAAGGTGCAGAGAAAGTGCACGAGTGGCTAGGGGCGATCGATATCCCGTCCGATAAGACTATTGAACGGGCATGGTATCTGTGCGACAACTTGCTACGCCGTTTGGGCAAGCTTTCCGATTGTGGAACTCCGGTTCCAGGTTTAAACACCAGGAATTCACCTAGTGATGACCCCAATGAGCCATCGACTCCAGAACCCGAGTCCTCGGCGCGTTCTCGGTATTTCAGGTCGGTGTCTGATCGTGAGTTCCTCGCTATGGGCGAGGGGGCCATCAACATGCCCAGTTCCCACTCGCAGGAAATGGAAGTGGATTTCTTGAGATGCTAAGTCACGAAGACCCTTGTCTTTCGCATCAGGTGGCTGGGAGCAGGAATTGCCCCGCGATCCTAGTACGGGTGAACTGGTTTTCTTCAGTCCTGAGGACCTATCAACACCGATTATGGTCAGATGGGAGATGGTTGAAGACGACAATTTCCATGTGAATCGGTACATATCTTATCTTCTTTGGTTTGATTCGGACCCAAATCTCTATAGGGTTGAGATCAGAGCAGAACGCTTCCGAATACCCACAATTCTTCACCAAAACGGCGTGACAAAAACGTTGCCCTCATATCGATTAATTGTTCCTTCGGTGGTAGAATTGCAGCTTTGGTTTTTTGATATCGAAAGATCACCTGATTCAATCACTAAGTGTAAGACCTAGAATATGATGCCCTGAGTCTACAAAATATCTATTCGTCGTTCGAAACGGGTCTTGTAATGAGATGATTCGTCATGGGAACGAGCACTTTCATTTACGATTTCTAAAGAATTGCCATTGCGATATGTGGACAACCTCCGTCTGCATCTCTGGACCGTGCGCTACCAAGGCGCTGCCTCGAATGCTGTGCGTCTGAAGTACGGCGAAGATTATTTTAGTATGGGGGTCAATAGAGGCCATGGAATACATTATCTCTCTCGATTTCATGTCACTGGAAGACATGACGACGTCTATTCTGCCATGAATGAACCAATTGAGGTGACGCAACGCGCTATGTCTTTGGAAATGGCCATTATTACGCCTCCCAATTCCTCCTCTTCGCCGTGAACAACAACCGAGCATTCTCCTCCAACGAATCCGGGTGCGACAACCCAGCCGTCAATTGATGCACCGCCTTAATCTTTGAGAAATGAACTTCAAACAAGACGAGCCCGTCGGAAAGACCGATTCGCCCATGATCCAGAAGCCGAGGGCCACTCGGCCGCATCCCACGATCGCAGATCCACACCTAACAGCCCTCTGCTATCGCCGACAAACGTTCAATGCAGTCTAGCGGGGGGAGAAAACGGCGCCTCACGCCGCAGCCCATGTGGTGCGTGTCGATCTGGTAATCGGGGAATTGCTTGAGGCGGAGAGAAGTGCAGTGATGTTGCTGGGTGCTGACGATGCGGATGTGGTGCGGTCGTCGGAGTCCTCGTCGTCGGACTCGAATTCAGGGTCGAAGTCGGGATCGAGCAGCGTCGAGCCAATAAAAATAGTCTTAGTCCGTAGGGCAAAAAACCGGGTCATTTGTCCTAGGTGGAAGGCGTCGCAGGCGCTTGCATTGCCAAAGCCGCAGCGGCATTGGTAGTGGCGTGTTGGGACTGTTGTATTGCTAGTTGCTTGCTGCTTTTGTTTCATGTCTTCGGGGGCTTCTAGAGCGCCGTATATACGGAGGAAGAATGCTTGGATATCTGTTATAGTGTTTAGGATGCATTGTCGTCTATAGTATAGTTCCTCTGTAGAGATTGTTAGTATTGGTTCTTGCAGTGAGGTTATGTGGTTGATACCTTCTAGTCCTTCGGAGAGATGTCTCCAGCCCAAAGTTATTGTGCTTGGTTTTTCGACGCCATTCGACCAAAACCGGGATCCCAGGAGGATCAGTGTATGTGTGAAGACTTGAAAGGCACTTCGTTCATTCAAAAATCTTGCGATAAAGATAGATTGCCTGGTTCTGTCTTCGCTTTGCTTTAAGAAAGAAGTCTCAAATTTCCAGAATGGCGATTTGGTCTTGCCAAAGGCATAGCCAGATCTTGTGAGAGACTCTCGAACAATATCAGGGGAGTTGAAAGCATCCGCCAGTTCTATAAGTCTAGCGACGAGAGACGTCGGCTTTGCTTTCATCTCAGCATTGAATTTGTTTTTCTCTTCATCTGCCATCGAGCTGAAGGATAGCGTTCTGAGAAACAGCTCAATGGCATCGATTCCAAGATCTGGGGAGAAATGATAACTGGGAAGTCTGACTATCGGTAGCGAGACAATGGCTCTCTCTGTGGCAGATTCTCCCGCCGAGTCTCCTGCTGCGATGTAATTCTGCCGTATTGACTTCTCCTGCATGAACTGTCTTCCTTCGTAGAACTTGACTGGGTCAAGTAAGGCACGGAAGTAAGGACTATTGTGGCGCAAGTCCTCACTCGAGACCTGCCAGCGACAGCCAGTATGGTCGGGCTTGGAGGACACATATTCAATTAGCACATCACCTGTATCCAGAATGACATGTTCAGGAAGGTGTGATTGTCCCAGTCTGGATGCAACTTGGGCACCATTGACTACATCATCCAGGCTCACATTCGGGAGAGAGCCTTCAAGACTGTCCGATAACCGTGAGGGGTCATTTGAAGCCATTATTAAATAATCAACCCAAAATTTGTAAAGGCATTTGTTTGCTGCTAAGATGTTTGTTAATATGAAAGTACAAAAATATGCAAATGATGCACTCTGACCTAGAAGTGTGGATAACATCCAGTGGCTAGTACGTGGAAACTGGAACAGATGAGAAAGTGGTTCTGTGTGATGTGCCATTTAGCACGGGCATTCTTGAACTACCAACCGGGTCGTTTCATGCCATTTGATCATCAATGTGCAACATTATCATGGAGGGAGCTGAAAAGGTGTTGTGATGGTGGGGAAGGAAATATATCGTTCGTTCGCCTCTTCAAGGCACGATGTCATGTGACTTGATCATCCAAAAGGGGTAATTTGATCAAGAGACATGAACATACGGAATACCGGACGGTAGATTGTCTGGGTAAAATCTTCCTTATAACATTTCATAGCCGGCTGAACGCATTCAGTAGCCGTTTCTATCCACTTGTGGCTCATGGTCAATTTATATACAGGTATGATCCATACTTAGAAGTCCAGTGCTCCTGTCACCCATCAGAATACCATAAGCATAAGCATTTGTTTCGAATTTATAATTTCGTTCTTTCAATCTTGAGCCCTAATACCAGAGATCGCTCAGTTCTATGCCCCGCGCCTTATTCAATCCAGACACGCCGACCCATCGATAGAGTTTAACAATCACATTGTGAACACAATAAAGAAACGCTCGACTCTTAAGGCAAAGAAACAACCGGAATATGCACAACTTTCTGCCCATCTTTTGCGGTTTGTTGACTGTTTGCATTGTTCTTCCGGGACCCTTCTTGGAACTTCAACGCTTGCTCGACGATATAGAAGAGCTTCGTGGCCAAGGGATTTTCGGAATCTTCCAGCGAATATGATGATCCGGAATCTGCTGGTGTTACTCCCTCGCCTTCATTTTCAGTATACTCGGTAAGGTGCTTACCACTCATCACACTGAGTCTATGAGAGATGAGCGAGAACAGGGCCAACGGTGGCAATTCGTCTTCTTCGTCTGATGAGTATGGACTGAGCTGTTGTTCTTCTGAGATTCCGCGGTAGTCGAAGTCGAATATATCGTCTCTCTGCGAAACCAGGTGCCATGGCTCGCTGCATAAGAAACCAACCACAAAGTCCTGGTTGCGCGTGCGGCAGCGATGCAACTCCTTCTATAATCCGACGTGAATGAAGTATCAGTCACAGAGGGAAGGCAGAGGACAAGACCGCGGGCCAGGAGTGGCGGAGATGGGAGACCATTGTCCATAGTCGAAGGGATCGGATTTGAATCCATCGGTTGGAAAGGTTTGTCATCCAGTGGTGACTCGGTAGAATCCTCTGTGTGCTGGGTAATCGTCTGAGTCAAGGAAATGGTGGATGCCTTCCGAGGCGGAAGCCCGAGACCATGATCATCCACGCATAGCCGGACGAGAGATGGGTTGTCGAAGAATCGCTGTTGTCCTCCGCTGTTGATTCTTGATCATTCAATGGGCGTTCGTTGGAGCCGTTATTCGCGGTGATCTCTGTCCGGATCGTCTGAACGGCGTCCGCGACAGCTTCCCGAGCAGCCGCCTTGAGGGTCGGAATGAGGATGTCGGCTTCCTGATTGTTCACCGCCACTCCTGAGGCCCAAGCAGTGGACATAACAGCCCACGAAGCGAGTTTGATGACACCCTGGTGTACTTTTTCCGAATCAAATCCACCAGTTCATTTCGAACTTCCCTTGATTCAGCCTTCTGGCGACCCACAACATCAACGGTAGCATTGAGAATTCGCCCGCTCTCCCATATCAAGAATGCATGTTTCTTGGCTAGCGATGTCAACTGGCGAACTGTTTCGTCAGACCAGTCATCAATGATGTCCGCATGAACCTGGAGGATGGCTATATGCGGCCCAACTAAGGCTGCCAGCTGAAGCAACGTCTCGGAGTCGGTGATGGTGTGGGATGGTGCCACACAGACAGGGAGCCCATACGGCAATCCCTGTTTGGCCTTGGCCAAGGTCTGTACGTAGGCGATCAGACGATTGCCTGGAAAAGATGGAGAAGAAAACGTCGATGATTCCATTTTGGGAGGGTCGAGGCGGTCAGCACGAGCAGGGTTTCCTTGTTGAGGCGAGGGAAGGCGTATATTTTTATTCTTCCCAGTCGCTGAACACTCAGGGAGGGGGGAAACTAGCAAACGAAGCTTGTGGCCCTGGGCAAGCTACGGAGTAGGCTTGGGCTAACAGCGGACAAATGCTCTGGGCAAGCAATTGGCCAACCTGGTCATGAGTCGAGACAAAATGATTGACAGATGGTTGGGAATCTCCACTTTTTTGACAGTTAGCTCAACCAGCGCGTCAGTAGTGGACAAGGGGTTGTTGACCCAGTGGGAAGGTTGTTTTATTTTGGGGACAAGTCGATCGATTGCTCGTCGATTGGCTCGAGGGCACGTTATATATGGGTGTGGAATATGTACGGGGGTTCGCTGTCCTCCATCGAGAGACAAAGAACAGGATGAATGAAAGGGGGGAGAAGTGATATGCCCCTGAAATCCCAAAGGAATTGGTACGATGTCTCTCCACGACGAGTTTCTTTTTTTTCTTTTCTTTTCCCTTTCCCTTATTTCTTTTCATTTTTGATCAGTCAGATTTGAGTTTCCCCTGCGTTAAGCACTGGCTGAGTCTTCACCGTCAGGCTCAAGTCCTTCATGACGATCGTCTAGTCTTGTTGTTTCAGAATTGCCATTGACGGTAATTGGAATACCAATAAGAAATGTTTGGGTAAGGGGCCATCCGCCACGGCTTGGCCGGATCTGTCGGTGTGTGGATGGGGATGGATATGGGTTCCACTCCGTTCCTACGGGATATGCAACTTCTGGGACGAAGTGTCTTCCAGGGCTTTGCTGTATGGGTGGCTTGATGTATCCATGGATGGGCGGGTGGGAGATGGACGTTCTCCATCGGCCTGGTGGAAAACTGAATCCTCTCGGATCATCTATCTGAGAAGGATCTTCATCGGCCGGATCTATGAAGGGCGATTCGAGGAATAAACAAAGAAGGTCGTGCAGAGGAGGTTCTGATGTGACGCATCCATCGTAGACAGGAAATAATCCCTAGTCTTCGTCATCCAACCCAGCCAGAGATCTGTGTATCATGACCAGGAACCTTGGGTGTTTCAACGGACAAGCGGAAGACCCAATTTCTGGTTTTAAATCCTCCTAGTTCCAGTTCCCTGCGAGTCGGCAAAGCAGGATCAATTATGGGAAAGTCGAAGCCCATTCCAAGCGAAGGACTATCGATTGGTCTGTAACCCGATGCAGTAAGCTTCCTGGGCCCGCCAAGAGAGGGCCCGAATTTAGTGCGCCCACCACCACTCCCTTCTTATTTTGTTGACTGCCGACATCCCTTTCCAGAGGTGCATTTGGTGCGAGTATAGATATCTTTCATCCGTGAGCAGGGAAATCAAGACGTCGGGGCGGTATAGGTAGTCACTTATGTATGGTAGCCCTGCAGAGATTTCTGCGTAGCTTTGTGGGGATCTCGACGTGAGGTATTCTGCTGTAAAGCAGGTACTGTTTGTATCTGCACGGTCATATTGATGCATGAGCGAAGACAACCGTAACCATAACATCAGATACCAAAGATCATGTTTACCCTTGCAGTGTCCCTCTCTCTGCTGAGGATTCCCAGAAGACATCAAACGTGCCTGGGGATGACCGTGATTGATTAGATCATCCGATCATGTTCAGGGGTCAACGTTCCCTCCCCAAAAGGGGTTTAGCCTCGGCTTGTATCGCAAGGCGACTTCAATCAGGTGGGAAGCCCTCGCTCCTTCATTCCTCCTCTCTGTGGCATCATTTTGACGACACGCTTTGAACGGCTTTTTTTCCCTGTTCCTTATTCAACTGTTGCAGTCGTCCGGTCTCTTCGAGTACTGTTGTTGTGTGGAAAACACGCGACCCGTTTGAACCTTGTCTGCGCAACGAAATTTTTCGCATCGGACCATTCGGAGCCGCGAGTCTGGAGATTATTTCGACGCTCACGCCACTTCTCTCTGACCCTATTATCACGTTGTCACTACCCCGTTTCGTTGTCATTTAATCCAACCATAGCACTCGAATTTCAACGCTCCTTCCTCGCCGTTCTTCGTCCTCTTCGAATCCTCCGGTGTTTGCGTTTCGGTCCTTGACCTTCTCAACCATCATCATGCCTGGAAGGACTCTACCCACGTTCACCTCTGCCGAGGTCGAGTCCCATAACAATGCCAAATCGTGCTATGTGACCATGGGCTCTAGGGTCTACGATATCACGTCTTTCGTTGATGATCACCCGGGAGGTGGAGACTTGATCCTGGAGTATGGTGGCAAGGATGTGAAAGAGATCCTGCGCGACCCGGTTTCCCATGAACACTCGGAAGCGGCATACGAGATTTTGGAAGATAGTTTGGTCGGTTTCCTTGCGACAGAATCGAATGCGAAGGGTTGCAATGGCAATGTATCGAAAGCCAACGGGTCCGCCGGTGACTCCACACCCGTCTTCGCAACGACGGGCATGTCGCGCGAAGAAGACCTGAGTGTCGAAACCGACTACAGCAAAGATTTCCAGACACACAAATTCCTCGATTTGAACAAGCCACTTCTTATGCAACTCTGGAACAGCGGCTTCAGCAAAGATTTCTATCTCGAGCAAATCCATCGCCCACGCCACTACCGAGGAGGCGAATCTGCCCCCCTCTTCGGGAACTTCTTGGAGCCGTTGAGCAAGACTGCGTGGTATGTCGTGCCGATCATCTGGCTTCCTCCAGTAGCCTACGGAACTACTGTCGGCTTCTCTGGACTGGGCAATATCGCTGCTGCATATTGGATCTTTGGGTTCTTCCTCTGGACTTTGATCGAGTATGTCATGCATCGTTTCTTGTTCCATGTCGACCGGTAAGTCTACTCTACCTTTTTGTTTTCCGACCTTGTCTGATAGGCCCAGGTATCTTCCTGATAATCGCGTTGGGATCACTCTTCATTTCCTCTTGCATGGAATTCACCACTATCTGCCGATGGACAAATACGGCTTGTTATGCCGCCGACACTCTTCGTTGTCCTGGCTACCCCCTTCTGGAAACTGGCTCATACTATCTTTTCTTACAACTGGTATGCTGCTGTGGCGGTGTACTGTGGTGGTGTATTCGGCTACATTTGCTATGATTTAACCCATTACTTCCTTCACCACCGAAAGTAAGTTCTGCTGATCCTGGATTTCTCGTTGCATATTGCAAATCACAGTGCATAGCCTTCCTTCCTACTACAAGCAGCTCAAGAAGTACCATTTGCAGCATCACTTTGCTGACTTCGATAATGGTTTCGGTGTCACCAGCCGTTTCTGGGATGTTGTCTTTGGCACCGAGCTCCAAATGCCGCAACCCAAAGGCAGCAAGGTTCAATAAACGGGATCTACCTATCTCTCCTGCATCGCAGGGAAATGTACGGTCCTATACCGCACACATTAATCTCACGTACGAAGTAATGCCGTGACTCTGTTGACCTTTACGTTCGTTCTCTGAGTTCAATTTCTGGGACGAGGGGCGTTGACATCGCTTTCGCTGTACAACTTTCTTGCATTCGTTTGGTTATGAGTGTCGCAGGCTCTGGCATACGGAGCGATACACTATGGCTTGCCGCTGGGAGGACCAGTGAGCACTTTTATATGACTGTATATGACTACTTTATCTAATACATAATATCTGTCTTACACGCGTTTGGAACTGTTGGAATGAGGGAACATGCCAAGTGGGGGGAAGATCAGGCAACTTGGCGCCTAACTTACATACCTCGTAGATTTAGGTATCTGGGTTGATTGTGAAACGTTACAAACGAATGTTACTTGTATAGCCATAGGCTGTGTGGAATTTATGAGACTGAGATTCCACTCACTCCTCTGACATTAAGGTTGTATTATTCTTTCCAAGGTTCACGTCTTTCACCTAGGAAAGTCGGGAGGAAGAAAAAACGACCAAGAGGCAAATTGCCAAGACATGACACGTGATCCACGTTCCTTTTCACTTCTCCCCAACGGTGGGTTCCTTATCTCCTTACACCTCAGACTGTTGGCAGCATCGATAATCACACTTTCTCGTTCTCAACTCGCGTCAACTATCTTCATCAACACGGATACAATATCCGCGCTCGGATCATTCAAAGTTAAACTCAAGGGTTCGCTCAAATCAAGCGCCATTCGCCATTCCTCTCTAACGAAGCCACAAGTGACCTACTTCTCCTCACAATCCTCACTTGCTCCTATTCTGTCCAGATTTGTCCAGGGAAGAGGGTTATCAACACAGTCTCGACATGTCAGGTCTCGATGTGGAGGCTCTCCTGGAGTCAACAGCCGCTGCCACCCCCCAGGAATCCCGCCGCTCTCAAGAACGCGATGACCGATCCAAAGCCGACAGTACTGACCGTCGGATCGCGACCGTTCGCGCGACCGAGAGCGTCGACGTCGCGATCGCAGCCGAGATCGTCGCCGTGACCGAGATGCCGAAGGAGATGAAGAGATGAAAAGTCCGAAAAGCGAACATGGCAGTGCTAACGGAAGCCATAGAAGCAGAAAGAGGAGCAAGAGCCGCGACAGCGATCGACACCGTCGGTCGCGTCGTGACCGTCATGGTGACGACTACCGCTCCAATGGTGACTTCTATCGTGGAGGAGGACGGGCTCGCACTCGATCTCGCTCCCCCTATGATGACCGCTACTATCGCCCCTCAGGTCGGTCGCGTCGAGACGAGCAGGGCGACGATCGCCGTTCGCGTCGCGAACGCAAACGCAGCCCCAGTCGTGATATAAACCCCTGAGCTCAATGAAGACGAGCGCGACCGTCGCACCATCTTTGTGCAGCAACTGGCTGCCCGGTTGAGGACCAAGGAGTTGATTGCTTTCTTCGAAAAGGTCGGACCAGTCAAAGAGGCTCAGATTGTCAAGGATCGTGTCAGTGGACGGTCAAAAGGGTAAGCTGGCTCCTTTCTTGCTTTGCTTTCCCTGAACACTCTGTGCTAACAACTTCTCAGTGTCGGTTATGTCGAGTTCAAAAACGAGGACTCCGTCGCTCCTGCTATCCAGCTTACAGGACAGAAGCTTCTAGGAATTCCAATCATCGCACAATTGACCGAGGCGGAGAAGAACCGCCAGGCTCGCAACCCCGAGGCCAGCAGTGGCAACAATCACGCCGCCCCTTTTCACAGTTGTACGTGGGTAATATCCATTTCAGCATCACTGAAAGTGACCTCCAGAACGTCTTTGAGCCGTTTGGCGAACTTGAATTTGTACAACTGCAGAAGGATGAGACTGGTAGAAGCGAGGCTATGGCTTTGTGCAGTAAGTATCCGTCGTCCCTTGACTCTGAACATTCTCGCTGACCATACTGTGTTAGGTTTCGCGACCCCAACCAAGCTAGAGAAGCCTTGGAGAAGATGAATGGATTTGATCTTGCTGGTCGTGCAATTCGCGTTGGCCTTGGCAACGATAAGTTCACCCCTGAGTCGAACGCGCAGCGCTTGCAGAGCCAAGGTGCAAACCAACAGAATTTCCAGGGCTCTCAATTCTCAGGCCACGGAGGACGTGGTGTCCAGGCTGGCGGCACTAACAATTTCGATCGTGCTGGTGGTCGGGATTCTGAAAAGGGTGCAGGAGCGAGCGCACTTGACGATACAGACGTTGCCGGTGTGAATTTCAACAACTATAGTAGGGACGCATTGATGAGGAAGCTTGCAAGAACAGATGAACCTTCGGAGCCCTCTGCCGACGACAAGCAAAAGATTCTTCGACCCAAGACAGAGAGCAAGCCGCTGCCTGTCAATGTCAACATGGCAAGCCGCTGTGTTTTGCTCCGTAACATGTTCGACCCTGCCGAGTAAGTCGTTCCCCGATTCCACCAATCGCACACTGGTAACTAATAATTTCACAGGGAGGAAGGTGAAATCTGGATCAAGGAGCTCGAAGATGACGTCCGCGCTGAGTGCGAAGAAAAATATGGCCATGTTGTTCACATTGCACTAGATCCCAGCTCGCAAGGCGACATCTACCTCAAGTTCGATCGAGTCCAGGGTGGTGAGAATGCCATCAAGGGCCTCAATGGACGATTCTTCGGCGGCAAGCAGATTACCGCCCAGCCCGTCGTTGACGCCGTCTACAGCAGCTTGTTCTCCCGGACTAAGGCGATCTGATCTAGTGCTCTCTCCTCCAAATCAAATCTTGCGCCTATAGATACTCACCGGATGGTAGGTATCTTCATCTAACATTGTATCGCTAGGTGCAATGGCTGACGGTCATACCGTTTTCTTCTTTGTTGCCCTGGCACTCTGATGTCCCTTGCGGCATAGTGATCGTTCCGCCTGGACGAAACTGCCCCTGGTAGGTGCCAGTCACTTGACGTCCTGCTTTCCGACGGTCTCATTCACTGGCCGAACGGCTTGACATCCAATGATTTGTTTATAGGAACAATTTGTACAGTTTTAGCGCAAATGCATTTCGATTTTGAGTCTCAGTATCAGTAGTTGTAGGTTGTAGGACCATCTTACTCATTCACTAAATTCTAGATACTTGCACCTCGGTGGCTGTATGGCAGGAATTGGTGTCATCCAGGTAATCGTTTGTACTTTCGACAATCACCTACATGGTAAGAAGTTGTGTTCACTAGCGATTGAAGTCGAGCTACAGACATTTGATCAACATGAACCTCTTCAGAAACACAAACGCAGTGGCATGCACACTGAACGGAGATAACAGAAGTGGCAATGTCGACAGCAGGTGCTCCAGATCAGCACGACTATGACCAACACAAATGCGAAAGCCGCTTCTTTTGCGAGGTCTCATACCACCAGCGGCAGGTCGCTTCTTTGTGTCTCTTGTATATGGGTCGTACTTTGAGATTTTCCCCTCTATCTCTACTCTCTTCACAATCAACTTTCGAAACCGACCAAGTGAGGTACACATACTATTCCAGTGATCCCACGGAAGAGTTTATCAGACGGCAAGGTAAGTGATGACTTCCCAGTTGATGAGACTTGAAAGGAGCATTTCCCTGATAACCGACCTTCCAGATGCTATCGGAGTCCTCCCACGAGTCCTCCGACATGCAATCTAGGGCTGGTGCTTTCCATGGAAAGCAGGACATGGAAGAAGTGCATAAGTTGCGTGTGCATGTTCATTCTACGCGACGCTATATCGGAACACCCGACAGAGACGTGGACGCAACCCTTGAGCACGGAGACAGAGATACAAATATCGTCCAGCAGCTCCAGAAGCGAATTGATGAACTGGAAGACCTCGTTCGAAAGCAGAAGGCTACAATTAGCAATCAAAGCAAGACCATCTCGGATCCAAGGGCCCTTCGCAGATCGCATGCGCCTTTGCCCATCTACCCCTTCACGCCTCAACGTACTACGCTCCCTTCGCCATTGGATACGCCAGTCGGTCACATCCCCTGGATGGGGTCCTAGTATTTACAATCAGACTCCTCCCCTATTCAATCTTCCCCACGATGTTCAACCAACCAATTCAAGTACTACTACAGATGAGACGGTCGATACATCGCCGCAACACGACCAGCGAGATCCAGCACGATTGTATCTTGTGCAGCAAGATGAACGGCCAATACCCCTGCGCATTTGTCAATTTCGACTCGACATTTGTCGAGTTCTGGGCGAGACTTCAGGACTTGTGGTCAAAATCTGAGCGATACGGCCTTACCCATGCGAAGGTCCTGAACATCCAGATGGATAGTCAGTTAAGCCAGAACGTGAAGGACTATGTCATCTCGTTGTCGGACCAGACGCAGGCGTCGGTTCTTTTAGGCCATCCGATCACTCGATTCTCTCTCGTCGCCAAAGCAATCAACTACATATCATCAATGAGGTGATGAAGATCACTGCAGCCAAGGGCTTTGACTTGAGATCCGATCAGGAAATCGGCCACATCAAAAGGACGATGTATCCCGGTATGTCAAACTCCTGCCCGTCTGCTCCTACAGTGCTAACAGCGGTCCCATGGGCTGCACACAGATACTCCCCAGATTGTGCGACAGTTGATGATCGTGACTCTGGCGTCCCATATCCGCGAAATGAAGGCAACCCCGGTTTTGCAGAGTTCAGCAGTAATAAAGCTCGCATGCACACGAACAAACTGTGGCAGTATGTCGGGCCGCTCACTCACGACGCCTTCAATCAGTATAACGCATGGGAGGACCTTTTCGGCATCGTGTTGGAAGCTCAAGCGCTGTCTATTGATCTGTTCGCCATGCCGTTCGAGTACAATGTCGAGTTTCCGGACATCGGCGAGACCTTCGAGCCCAGCACGATGGTCAATCGTGACATGTTCATCCGTGGGAACCCTCAGAGAATCAAGGCTAATGATGTCCGTGTGCGTTTGAGTGTGACGCCGATTGTGCGCATGCGCGATAATTCGAAGCGTCCTGCGAATATCAAGATCGCGAGTCTCGCCCACGTTTTGCTCCGGCCTGCGCCTACATCTTCCTGTTGAATGTCACACGTTGGGGTTGGGATAAACTTTGTCTATGGGATTGAAATGTTCTGATTGTGCTTATTGGCGTTGACCTTGTTTTTGTTTTTGTCTCAAGTGGTCGATTGGCTGGTTGGCGTTGAGGACTATCTGTATTTTGAAGAGGGAAGAAGTCTCGTCCGAGAGGGATAAAGTAGGGAACGGAACAAATAACATGGAAAAGGAAAAGGAGTGGAGGGATTGGGAATTATGTCCGATAAGAATGCATTGTCCGCGATGGCGGTGATAGGTGGGAAATCCCGATCTCCGACGTTGGTGAGAAGTGTTGCATTCGATCAGGGAAGAACTGCCGGTGCGGTTCTCCGTCGCATTCGCTCGGGCCGCAAATTCATCAGCCTCCTCCCCGCGGAGCAATCCTCCCCAACCCTCTCAACCACAATTCCCACCAAAGAGCCCTTCTCACTATGCTTGAGCGATTGGTTTAATGCTCGACATTCATGAATCTGACTCCTGCAAAGCGGGTCTCTGTCCAGGTTCGGACCCTGGCCCACGGCCACCGCCGTATGTACCTCCGTGAACCCCCAGTTGCTTCAATAGTTCCTCCTGCCGATCCCCCCGGAGCTCCGTTGCAGACGTTCACCAGCAGTGTTGAAACACCCCCCATGCAAGCCTCGAACAACAATCGCTAACGTCCCCGCGGACAATCAGTTCTCTCTCCGGTACCTAAACGTCATCATACTACGAAGCCGGCTGCTTCCTCGGAGACCCGGCCGACCCCTACACGGCGGGAATTCCACGACTACTTCGTTACGCATCTCCCTTCATCCTCCCTCCACCCCGACCCTCGCGGGCTGCACCCGGCTTTCCATAAGCTCCGCGTTCTGCGTCAGTCCCTCACACGGGAGAGACATCGCATTCACCAGCCTCACTCCAACCCCGGTGGGTCGGGAGACGACGGTCGTGCGCATTCCGCTCCGTAGCGCGAAGCATCACTTTGGCACCTCAACATCGCGAGGAACGCGCCCTGCAAATGAAGATGCCTACCAAGCGGGTGTCATAGATATTCCGGCCTTTGCGAAGCGTCCTCCGGCCTCCTTAACCATCAAGCGATCTGGTGCAAAGGGTACTTCCGCGCCCCGGGAAAATCAAGGGGCAGAAACGGCCAACGGCGATCCCCAGGTCTTTTACTTTGCCATCTTCGACGGCCATGGCGGAACTGAATGCAGTACCTTTCTGAAAAACACCCTACACGAATATATTCAAGATACAGCAACGGCGTTTGAACTTGGTTCCAGCTTAGAACATAGTCACGATGGCCATCATTCGCACGACCCGGATCCCTCCACTGGGACCCTGCCAATCATACAGGGAGGGAATTACAAGCGGATCGCCGATCTGGAGAAAGCTATCGTGCGGGACTGGAGGAGCCTTGTCGGAGGCTACTTCAAGCGATTCCTCCCGACTCACTTCACCCACATCGGCGAACTCGCGGGGAGAACTCAAGCCGGCTGGCGAGGGAAGGGCGTGACGATGGAAGAAGCTCTGGAGTACTCTTTCTTGCGCGCCGACCTGGACTTTGTGTCGGCGCAGGCTGCGAGACAGGATGACGAACTGGAAAAAACCGGTCGACCTCTGTACCAGGATAACATCCTGGGGCGCGATCACTCTCAGGCCTTGAGCATGGGTGGCGTTTTCACGATTCAAGGGTGGGAGCACGGCAAGCATTGCTTTGATCTCTACCCCGACCCCGACGCCGTTCTGGCATCCTGGTACCCCCTCCAGCTTGCTGGTTTCGCATGTGGGCGACACGAGGATCCTTCTTTGCTCGACTGACACAGGCGATGCCATCCCCGTGACATCCAACCACTCGCCTTCGTCCCCGGTGGAAGCCAGTCGGCTTCGTCGCTACGCGACCACTTTCGTAACCGATTCCTTTGGCGAAGAGCGGATGAGCGGACTGGCCAACACCCGCGCGTTTGGCGATGTGCAATCGAAGCGCATTGGCGTGTCTGCAGAGCCCGAGCTGAGACGCATCGAGATGGCACCAGCGGAATATTCCTTCCTAGTCCTCATGTCTGATGGGTCAGCGGCACGCTTCCTGACCAAGAAGTGGTCGACATCATCAAGGAAGCCAAGACCCCCGAGGAAGGAGCGCGCCACGTGACAAACTTCGCTACGGAGGTGACCAAGGAAGGCGATAATGCAACCTGTCTTGTGGTTCGTCTCGGTGGATGGGAGCGACGATTAGAGGGTGGGATGGGCAGTTTGCGAACGAAGGAGTCGCGAGACTGGCGCCGACAGGAGGCCACTGATCCGCGCAGGTCACGGAGATGATAATGAAGCTCGTTTTGTGGGGTTGGATTGTACTCTTCTTTGTTCCATCATTTGTAGATACTCGTTCTATTAGGTATGATTCTTGGTGTCTGATTTGGGGAGGGTCTGAATGCATATATGTACATAGTGGTGGGTTTTAGCAAAAGTCCGCATTGCACACACATACAATCCTATTGTGAACAGATGTCTCTGGTCCTCCCGTAGATTAGAAAATAGGAAAACACACATAGGAGTGGCTGTGATCAGGGAGGGAACAATTGATGACCAGTGCCACAATGTAACGGTGGAGGGAGCCGCATTGGGACAGCTTCGGCCAGAGCTCTCGAACCCAACCACAACCACCACCACCACTGCAACATCCGTCCTCACTTCCGTCGTCTTCAGTCTTATTGTACAAGTCTGTTAGACTGGCATCGTTCCACAAGACCTACTGCAAGCCTGTCCTTGGCCTTCCGATCGCGTTCGCGCCGTCTTGACCCGCGGTGGCTTATCACCTTATCGAGGGTCCCAATAATTAATCTGTCGTTGCTCGCCGACGATCTCCTGACTAACCCACCATCCTTCCGACCGTCCCTCTGCAGCCTGAAGCCTTTTGATTCAGAATCTTTCTCGATTCCCTAGCCCTCGCGCCCCCCTCCATCATATTGCGCCCATCGCCGAGCTCCCGACGTGGTCGTGAAGATCCCCAGCTTCCCGCGGAGGTACGTTGGCGACGTGTTGGGCAAGCCCTCCATCCAGGAGGTGCTTACCACCGCATTCAAACCGCCCCAATGCTGCCATTGTGTCGTGTGCTTACTTGACAAAGACTCGAGATCTCTAAGCTGACAGCGAACTCTCCAGGTGAATCTCCAACACTCTCTAGACCATCCGGCCGGCCGTGTTTCCTCGACAGCTCGACCCGCTCTCCATCGTGGAGACTTTCGGATAAGACCTCCTTGTGCGCGCCGCGGTTTTACCTCGTTCCACTCACCCTCCTACCACGTCCATCTAATCCGTGCGACTCGATCCTCGATCACGCATCTTAGCGGATACCATCATCACACAAAAGGAAGACAAAATGGCTGCTCGGACACGGAGACAAAAGGCTGCTTTGGCCGCCCAGTCCGATGGGGATGAGTCGCCCGCAGGGAACGGCTCAGCACAGAAGTTGTCGCCAAGGAAGAACAAGTCTTCCCCCCCTGAAGATGAAGTGCAGGAGAATGTGTATTTGTTTGCGCCGAAACTTAATCGGTAAGAAGCTGCAATCCCTTGAAATCCGCCCTCCCCGTCCGCTGTTAGCACAGATTCTTACATTGGGGGGTTTGGCCGACTAGGATACGCGCGGGTGGTCTTGACCCTCGCGTCGCTGTACTATATGCCCCTCCACCCTCGAACCTGCTCGCTCCTATACAGTGTCTCGTGTTTGCTGGACGCTCTGGACGGATATGCGGCCCGGTATTACAATCAGTCCACCACGTTCGGCGCGGTGCTCGACATGGTCACGGATCGATGTCGACAGCATGTCTCCTCGTCTTCCTGAGTTCCGCCTGGCCCCGGTGGGCGATCATCTTCCAGGCACTCATCTCGCTGGATATGGCGAGCCACTACATTCATATGTATGCTACTCTGACCATGGGAGGGTCGGGCCAGAGCCACAAGAAGGTGGAGGCTTCCCGGAGCTGGATTCTGTACCAGTACTACCACAGCAAGGTGAGTCCCCTTCCATTCGGGTTGTGATAAACAATTGCACTGGACCTGGCTAATTCGTCGGCTCCGTAGACTATGCTGTTTGTCTGCTGCGCGCTCAATGAGGTGTTCTTCATCGGTCTTTACCTCCTTTCGTTCTCCTCTCCCCCCTCTCGCCGACCCTCTTCGAGCCCACGGGTTCCGAGAACAAGGCTCCTCCTCCCGACAGCCTGTTCACCAGCCCCTGGAGTGCTGGAGCTCTGGAGCTGGCCCGCGCCAACAAGATCGAGAGCTGGTGGCCCTGGGTGATCACCGGTATCTCCTTCCCCGTCATGGCCCTGAAGCAGATCATCAATGTCGTGCAGCTTGTCAAGGCTTGCAACTGGTTGGTTGAGGGTGACATTGCCAACCGCCGGGCCATGCGCAGTGGCAAGAAGAACTAGATTTTTACACCGGATAGACAGGAAGTCCCTGACAACGGGGATGTATCTGTTCGGTCGCTTCATTTTCTCGTCAATATATGTGCTCCCCTTTCTCGACATTGATCTGAGGATTAGATCAGTTGTCGGGCTCATATACATTACCCTGCGCATAGTTCTGGTGCTCTGGTCTGTTGATAAGACTGTGGAGGATGGCCTCCGCATCTTTCTTTCTCTTGTTGATTATCTTATCCCCTTCTTTTCTTCTTTTCCTTTTAGGTCTTTCTCCCCACCTTTATTCTTTTTTATGTTTCATTTTTCTGACAGGGTGAATGGTATCGGATTAGTTGGGAGGATATTGTGGGAACTATGGTCGGGTCTGCCCAGTCTGGACGAAAGCGTGTCCATGTTTGTTTCTTCTATGTTTTACCTCTACTATACTTTTTTATTGCTGCTTTCGCGTTTTCTCTTCCTTTCTTGTCTCTATCTAACTTTCTTGTCACCTACACGCCTTTCCTTGCGATGTCTACGTCTTTAATATTTGGTTGCTGCATTTTCTGTGGAAATAACAAATGGCTTCATAGTTTCTTGGAGATTAGTAATGTCCTCCGGTTGTAGCGTCCCGTGCGGCTGGAAGTACCACGCGTGTACCACCGCGGCTGGTCTCCTGCGCCGAATTACTTACCCAGTACATACCCGCAGCTCCGGTGTCGGCGCGCGGGGCGGAAATCGTTCGTCGACCTCCCCGCCATATATTGGAGCTTCTTCTCCAACTCCTTCCTGACCTGCTGCCTCCACTCATCCGATAATTTTCTTCTCGTGCCCCTACAATTCCCCCATCATGTCTTCTTTCAACATCGTCGTCTTCGGTGGAGACCATTGCGGTCCTGAGGTGAGTTCCCTCGCTGCTAGAGCCCCGCCAACATAGATGCTAACTGTGGATGACAGGTGACCGCCGAGGCCATCAAGGTGAGTCAACTCGCGTGAAGCTTGACTGTCGTCTCTATAACGACACATTCCTACGTTATATACCAGGTGACTCATCCGTCGTGCCATTGATCTCCAGGTCCTCCGTGCTATCGAGAAGTCCCGCTCCAACATCACTTCAACCTCCAGGACCACCTTCTCGGCGGTGTATGTCTCCCTTTCCTCACCTTTATCGTGAAGAATCACTCCTACACAATCATTCGCAGGCTTCCATCGACGCCACCGGCTCCCCCCTGACCGATGAAGCCCTCGCTGCTGCAAAGAACGCCGATGCCGTTCTCCTCGGTGCCATCGGCGGACCCGTACGTTCCACCCAACCAACACCACCGCCAACCCTTCCCTTGCCTCACAATAACACCAACTAACCCACCCGACGCCACAGAAATGGGGCACCGGCGCCGTTCGTCCCGAGCAGGGTATCCTCAAGCTCCGCAAGGAAAATGGGCACCTTCGGCAACCTCCGTCCCTGCAACTTCGCCGCGCCCTCGCTGGTCGAGAGCTCTCCCCTCCGCGCAGATGTCTGCCGCGGCGTGGACTTCAACATCATCCGTGAGCTGACGGGCGGTATCTACTTCGGTGAGCGCAAGGAGGACGACGGCAGCGGCTACGCCATGGACACGGAGCCGTACTCTCGCGCCGAGATCGAGCGCATCACCCGTCTGGCCGGCCACCTTGCGCTCCAGCACGACCCCCCGCTCCCCGTGTGGAGTCTGGACAAGGCCAACGTGCTCGCGACATCCCGTCTGTGGCGCAAGGTCGTCTCCGAGGTCATGGCGAAGGAGTTCCCTCAGCTGAAGATCGAGCACCAGCTTATCGACTCGGCGGCCATGATTATGGTGAAGAACCCCCGCCAGCTGAACGGTATTGTTGTTACTAGCAACTTGTTCGGTGATATCATCTCCGATGAGGCCAGTGTTATTCCTGGCTCGCTGGGTCTGCTTCCTAGCGCGAGCTTGAGCGGTATCCCTGATGGAAAGAGCAAGGTGAACGGTATCTATGAGCCTATTCACGGTATGTTTTTCTTCTCTATTTCGTATTCCGTCTCTTTGTATAAGAGGGGTCCAGTGGGCTGATCATGGATTGTGTGTAGGTTCCGCCCCCGACATCGCCGGCAAGGGCATCGTCAACCCCGTCGCTGCTATTCTCTCCGTCGCCATGATGATGCAGTACTCCTTCGGTCTCTTTGACGAGGCCCGCGCCATCGAGGCTGCTGTCCGCAACGTCATTGAGTCTGGTGTGCGCACTGGTGATATCGGTGGTTCCGCGACCACCAGCCAGGTTGGTGATGCTGTCGCTGCTGAGCTGGAGAAGCTGTTGAAGTAGACAAGAGGGGATAGAATGGGAGTCGGGGAAGAAAATCGGGAATTTGCATGAGATATGAACGATTCGATTATAAAATATCCAAATATCCAATGATATAAAAACATTAATAATCCTAGCCCGGGGAGATCACGACTTGATATGAGAATGTATTGATAACCGACCGACCTCTAAAGCTACAATGCATAAGAACCATGGGGTATCGACAAGCACAACCGATAAAACTCCGAATGCCACCAGCCGGGCCTGTATCTCAGTAACCCATTTTGAACTCCCTTTTGACGCACCAGCAGGAAAATGCCATATGAACCGACAAAGGGACAAGACGATCTACCGAATGACAGGCTCCCCCATCCAATCCGGCTCCTCTAGCATAGTCATCTTTCCACGATCAAGATCGCCGTCCCCTCCAGCGCCTCGTCATGGATACCACCACGAAGTGACTTGCGGGCACTATGTCGACGAACACGTCCATCCGCTGAGGCAGACGGCGCATTCACCAGACGACGTCGATCGTCATCCGCGCAAACACCTGGAACCCGCGCACATGTGTGTCCTTCCCGTTCTGGTGATTCTCCATGATCCGCATCTGCAGAACCATGGCTTTGAGCACGCTCCCCACATACGGGTCATCTTCATCTGCGTCCTCGTCATCGTCGTCGTCTCCGTAGCCGTAGTCTTCATCTCCATAGTCCTCGTCTTCGTTATCCTCCTTGTTATCGTTCTCGTCGCCACGACGAGGACGACCACCGTGACGCTTCCGTCGCTGTCGTCGGTGATGTTGTGCGTGGTGATCCCTCACCCAGCCGCCATTACGGCCTCCCACGCCTTCAAGGGGCACATCGACCCAGCCGCAGGGGGCGTCGCCTTCCCAGGTCGCGAACTCGACAAGGTCGTTGCCACCCATGCCAGCGTGGAATGTCATCTTGGTCGGAGTGTAGCTCTCGTCCATGTCGAAATTAAGGTACACACGAATGCGCACCACGGCGACGAGCTTGAAAAAGTGAAGGGTGAGTGTATGTGGCTGGGGGCCGTCCGATTGCCAGTATGTGTCGGAGATGGGTTGCGGAGGGCGGAGACGCCGCAGCCTGGTTTGTGGGTTGAGACGGTCCAGGAGGCGAGGGAGGAGATTTCGCGGAGGTTACTTGGGAGGGGGGACGGAGAGCGTTCTATACATTCAGTCAGTTATATCACTTCATCATACTTCGTTGAATCCCTCCATGTCTCTGCATTCTCCAACAGTTGGTGGGTAGGTAAGTAATGGGCAGAAGAATGCATACCACGATCATGCATCATCTCATCCTCCTCATCCTCGATTTCTTCCAGCTCATTGCCCACCATGTCCTCCATCCCATCCTCATCCGAGATGGCTCCTTCCCCATCAGGCCCCAAATCCGTCCCAAACCCGGACGGATCATCATCCCGGTCATCAAATCGACTATCGTCATTCTGCGTATCAAACCCCTCCTCCTCGTCCCCTTCCTCATACGCACTCATATCATCCGTCATGGCCGTCGTCGCTGCTCCCTGCTGCGGCCGGCCCGCCACGCCGCGTCCAAAGAGCGAGAAAATTGCCGCTTGGGCGGCTGCGGCTCCCTGCGCGGTGCGCTCGCTGGTGACCGGGTCAATGAATCCGGATGAAGGTTGGAGCTGGGGAATTGCGCGCGTGGGCGGTGTCTGGAACTGCGGTTGTCGGGGTACATGGTCTAGACGGTGTCGTCGTATCGGTGCGGTTGGGATGGTCCTGGGGGGGAGTCGGGCGTGTCTGGCGCGGGGTGTTGGCGTCGGAGGTGATGGCGAGGCATTATCGTGGAGGGTGGGTGTGATTGGGAGTAGAGGTGAGTGAGTGGAGTGGGTAGGTTGGGTGGGTTTTTCTTTCATCGAGTGATCATTTGTCTCAGTCACTGCGTGTTCGACATGGTTTGGGTTTTGCGGTGGAGAGTCGTGCGGAGAAGAAGAAGTTGGAGTCCATCGCGTCGTCTTTGCGATTGCGCGCGATCACGTGCAGCAGTGTTTGGATTTCTTCATTCCTGACCATGTATTTCATTGAACTGTCTTGGGTTTCGATGGCCATTTGAAATAATGTACTACCCTAGACTGTATTGTTTTGAAATAGAGAATAATTCTGCACCATGGTGGATGGATTGGTATTGACACTGGCTGGCTACTGGTGAGGCGATATATATTATAAGCTCTGGATACTCTACCAGGCGAGAAACGAAATCATACCACAGGTTTTATCATACATACGTACATAAGCAAAGGAATATGCACAGTATAAACGCCAGGAAAGCAAACTCATATACTAGCAAAGACGACATGCCCCCAGTAGTGTCTAGTTTTCAACATCCACGTATCCCAATTTTTGGCCAATCTTAATGCGTTGGCCCTTTTCGATGCACCAGTTGAAACCACCCTCGCGCTTGCCTCCTTCCCATCCGGCATCAAACGATTTTCGTGTGCCCATAGGGGCTTCGAACACGAGAACGATGGAGCTCCCAAGCTGGAAGCCGCCCATCTCCTCACCCCGTGCAGCGGGTGTCCCCCAAGGGTTCGGCTGGCGTGGAGGTAGGTGGCTTCGACAAAACCGGGATATTGCTCCCCTCTCTTCGCAGCAAGATGTGCAGCCATGTCGGCAGCAGTGTCCGTAGTAAGGCTGTTGGTGCGCAGTTCCGAATCAAAGTTCACCTGATAGAGCCGACGTTCGTGGCCCCGACGGGGGTATAACTGAAGAAACCCCACCGCCAGCGTCCCAAAAGCACGACTCGCTCATTGAGGGTGAAAAGGCCAGGGAGGTGTCGCTGCAGATACGGCGATACGGAGAACAGCTCTCCTGCAAAGTGTCGGCGGCTCTCGACCACCCAAGGCACGGGGGAATGGAATCGATGGTAATCACCAGGGCAAGATAGATCACAGCGTAGTAAAGGGCATTATCGGACATAGGCTTTGGCGCATACCACGGTGTTCCGTCACCACGAGCCAAGTCTTCCTTGACCTGAGCCTCTGAGCCAGCCTGTGATTTCGTGGAGGCATCTAAAGAGGCGGCGCGCCGACGAGCGCCCCCCTCTCCTCCTGCGAAAAGAGTGGCAGCGTGTATGAGATACCGTTCATCTGGGCGAACTCCTCATGGGGTCCATATTAGCGGCATCTTTTTGGGACGGCTCCGATTGATGGTCGGTGAATTTCTTGCTGTGGTCGGCGTTGGACGGAGTGGCTGCGCCCAGTAGGGCATCCAAACTGTAAGTAAACTCCCTTCACCTGCTCAACCTCCTCCACGTTCGATCAGTCCAAACTGGAGGATGCGCCCATCGGAGGGTGCAAGGATAGCATGCGGATCAGGATCGAGAGGGCGCACGCCAGGCTTGAGTTTGCGGTAAAAGAAAGCGGCGAGGTTGGGGTAGGTGCGGAGGTCGGGCTCGGCAACTTCATCTAGGTTGACGCCGAAAGCCCACGAGTACAGTTTGAAGCCTGGGACACGCATAAAGACAGGCTCCAGCTCATTGAAACGACCCCATAGGCGCGACATCGCCTTGAGCGGCAGAGTGGACATGATCTGTACCTGCCATGGTCCGCTGAGTCGAATGCGCTGGCGTGGTGGAGGTTTGGCGAAGTCGAACGACTCTTCTTCAGCTTCACGGGCGATGCGTTCGCGCTCGGCGCGTTGGGACTTGTAGAACGACAGGAGACCGAGGAGGCCGATACCGAGCCCCACGGGGATGGGATACCACTCAACCTTGGTATTCCGCAGAGCAAAGCGGAGTCGGGAGCCGAAGAAACCCTTGGGGTTGGGATGCTCCTGGTTGTTGCTGTTGTTGTTTGTTGCCATGATTTCGAGAAATGACGGGCACTGGCTTTGCGACCACCAGCGGCTCTGAAGGCGACCATGTTCATCCACGTCTGCTTCCCATGTGACGGGAGAGCGGCGCAGTTCCGGCGAAGAGGCACAGAACGGGTAAGAAGGCACAGGGCCATTATAGGATTTTACTCCATAGATGACATCCCCAAGTGGGGGGAGCTCAGGGGTAACAATTTAATTTTAAGATTAAGGAGTAGCCGTGAGGGATGCGAGGAAAAGAGTGGAGAGACGAAGATCATCCGGAGCGTAAAGAAAGTTGAGGGTGGAATTATCGGGACTCACCGCCCGGCAGAATACTGCTGCCGCTTCCACCTCAGGCACACACTTCTTATCGACCGCGTCTGCCCTTCCCTCCCTCACTTCGTCCACTCTCTCCTCTTCCTTGTGGGAAACCCAGGTCTTTCTGGTGCATAGACACTGTGCTGAGCACAATCAATCAAGCTAGCACCCCCTCTCCACTCAATCCGGCATTGGGAGATCCATCCACTTGTGTTTCTCCAAAGAGGACACCGTCACTTCACTCTATACATACCAACAACATACCAACGGAGTGACACCTCCACATCCTCCGTCTCATCGCATCGCTTTCCTTCTTTCGCAATACCTCTTTTTCCGCGTCTATTCACTCTCTGGCTACTCCTCACTTCCTCCACGGCCACAAGCAACCCCCAAACAGACGATGACGTCCAGTCTCGCCCCCCTGACACCCCCGAGGTCCCTCAGAGGACTGCTCCAACTTCGCGCTACATATCCTGTGTCCTTCTCTACCTTCTCCAACCGGTTCACCTTCAACGATCTCACAGAATCTACCACACTTGGCGATCTCAAAACACGAATATCTCAGACAATCCCCAACCAACCTTCCCCCACTAACCCAGCGGCTGATCTACCGCGGCAAACCCTTGGTGGATGATACTATAACTTTACAGAGTCTCTTGGAGCCGACGAAGGTGAGACTCCATATTTGCCATTCCTATATCATGGATCATCATAGAGACTCTCGACTAATGGAAATTATCGATAATAGGGTTCCGAATACTCGATGCACCTCGTTCTTCCTCCTGCCCCGTCATTGCAGAGTGCATCGAACCCCAATCCGCTTGCACCAGAGACCTCTCAGTCGCCCACAAACCTTCCCACATCACAGAGTAACCCTACTCCCAGCGAACCCGTGCCACCACCGCCATATACGCCCAACGGACAAGGCCTTCGATACAGGGGACCCATGCTTCATAATGAAGCCGAGATTGGTCTAGCATTGCGCAGGAACATCGAGGCTATCCGCCGGCAAGTTGAACAGCAGGGGCCAGCGCGTTCTCTGTTCTCAGAGCAACACAGAACAGCAGCATCGCCGGTAAACACCTTCAGCTCTGCGATGGCTTCCACCCACCCCCAATTCCCATGGCGCCGGCCGCCACAAGTCGTACCAAACGCACCATTCCCAGCACCATCTCAAACCACAATGGCATCCAGTCCGTCTCCGGAAAATGTACGGATACAATTACATATGATCCAAACCCAGATCTCCTCTGTGAAGAACAACTCAATCGAGGAGCTGTACCTTCAATGGACCTGATCATTCAAATTCGCTCCCAATTATTTGCAGTTATGGACGACAAATATCGGAACCCCTACGCTGAACGGGATGGCACGATTGAGGCTTTACTAAGTCGCATTTTCAACGTCTACACGCGCGCAGATCAACTACGTGTCGCCCAAGCAAGAACCCCTCAGCCCTACCGCACAGGTCAACCATCTCCGATCCCCAGCAGCAACTCTCAACTGCACACATCCCTATACCTCTTGAATTCGCCCAGTGGATACCAAGCTCTTGTATCCCCACGAGGTGCAGAGCATCTTCATACATCCCTCGACTCCCTCCGTTCCACTCACGACACACAAGCAGTTCCCGTCGCTGGACCCGAACATCCCCCGCCAGGGCAACACAACGCCCAGCACGACGCTATGGTGAACGCTGTCCGTCAAGCTGTCATCAATAACCAGCGCGTAGTCGTCAACGAGCAGCCGGGCTAGCCCGAAACATCAGACGGGTGTGGCTTTTCGTGCGCCTCTACTTCTTCTGCTACATGTTCAGCGAACCAGGAACCTGGGACCGCATATTCTTCGTTGCAATGGCTGTCATTGTCGCTATCCTCTCGGAGACCAGTATCCCCCAGCAGCTATATCGTATGGTTGTCAACCCTGTGCAACGCCATCTCGAGGGCCTTGTGAATGATTCCCCGGATGGACATTCCGGTGCTCAAGCGCCAGCCTCTGACGCCGCCACGCCTGCCATCCCGCCAACGATCCTCCACCTGCCCGTGCATCTTTCCCTGCTGAATTGCATCGCAACTTCCGACGTGTCGAGCGATCCTTAGCGCTATTCATCGCCAGTCTCGTCCCAGGTGTGGGAGAACGACACGTCGAAGTACGCAACGCTGCCGAAGCGGCTCGAAATGCCGAGCGTGTGCGAGAAGAGGAGGAGCAGCGACGCGAAGAGGAGGCGAATCGCGATGGAGACGCTCAACCATTACCGCAAACCGACGCCCAAACCTCACAGGCACCTGATACTCCCAACGCGCGTCCAGAACCTAGAGAGCTGGCTGAAAACCAAACGACCCCTCTGGTGGATACGAATCAAGGCAGGTAGAAGTATTTTCGACACTATGATTCCCCTTACTGTACTTGCAGACTACTACAATGACTTGAATCGATCAGTACATATGTTAGTTGACAGGAATATGAGCGTTAGCATTAACTTAGTTTATTCTATGGAATAAAGTGATCTTATGGATTAGCAGCTGTATTGTCTAAGTCGCTCATGGATATACGAAGGCTATATCGACGTCTGGTATCTATCATGTCCACAAGAGAAGCAAAACACATACACCATATCCTCTTCGTAAGATATTCATCCGAAACTCGAACCTCTAGAGTTTCGTACTCGGCCACTCCGCCTGACGGCTGGAAGTAGGCAATTCCGCCTCCGGGCCATAGGACCGGTATCAAAGGACTCCTCGCCGTTGAAGTGCCTAGATGCCACATTAGTATATCGTTCTTAAGAAGCAACACCTCACGGAGGAAAAGAAGAGATAGAAGAAGAACATACCATCCCCTCTCAGCACCACCACTCAAAAAGCTACAATCCCCATTCACCACCAGATCCCATCCCCCGCCAACTCCCAATCCCCCCTTCCAATCCGGCACCTGGACCGTACCCTCCGGAACGAGCCTTGTCCCGGAAGCCAGAGCCTTCTCCGACAACACTTTCTGCTGCCCTCCACCCTGCTGCTGACGCCTCACATACGTCGTCAACCCAGCGGTGAAGACATTGATATCTTCCTCGCTACTGTCCTCGGGCATACGGCCTGTCAGCGCACGACCGAGTGCGATCAGCGGGGCGGCATGCGAGCAGATGAGGATGGCCTTGGAGGTGCGTTCGGCTGGGGGCTGGGAAGCTTCTAGAGCGGCGATTTCGGGCGTCCACGTCGGCGATGATGGAGGCAAGAGTGTAGCGAGACGGTCGTGCAGCTGGGCAATAGTTTCGCCGCGGGTAGAGGGTAGACGTGGGCTGTCACCCCTTGTGTTGTTGTTGAAGGGGAGGGGAGGATCTTGGGAAATGGGTGTGCAGGTCGGCGGGGGTTGCGGGGGAGGGGTGGTGGAAGAAAGACGTTGGGCCGAACCACTCGCTATATACATCTATAGTTAGTATATGTATCGTCGCCAATATCGATATAGTTAGGTAGCCAGCCATACGAATGGCTGATGATCCCCGAAAGTTTCGAAGACAAGGAAAGCAAGGAAGATGAACTCACCCAACCCCATTCTCAATCCTCACATCCAACTCCGCCCCCTTCTCAATCCCATTATCCTCGCCATTCTCCATCTGTCCGCGCTGCTTCTCCTTCAGCGCCTCAACGCTCGGCTGAATCGTCTGCAGACAGCGGTAGAACGGACTCGAGTATACACGGAACGGCTTAGGATGCACCGCGGGACCAAGGAGATGAGTCGCTAGCTCGAGAGATTGAGTAACGCCATGGGAGGTCAGGGTAGGATCTGCTGGGTTTCCTGTCGGCGTCGGGAATTGCGATTTGTATTCGCCGGTTTTGTAGTCGATGGTCCAGTTTAGGCGGTGCTGCTCTCGTTATT
The DNA here is from genome assembly GCA_039763685.1 of Aspergillus micronesiensis. Lineage (NCBI taxonomy): Eukaryota > Fungi > Ascomycota > Eurotiomycetes > Eurotiales > Aspergillaceae > Aspergillus > Aspergillus micronesiensis. The sequence continues at coordinate 71,128 of JASHHO010000087.1, read as the reverse complement.
AGTCTTCGGGTATAGAAAGCGAATGTGTAGATCGGGGGTGAGCAGGGGGGAACGAGGGGAGTGGAGAAGGAGCTTACGCCATGGCGAGTGACGTATATTGTGTCCAAAGGCATGTCTGTCTTTCTCTAGGGAATGGATCTATGAAGGTGTAAGGAAGAAAGATGAGTCGGGTGCATGTACACATTTGCGGGAAGAGATGCAGGCCACGGCAGAATCGAGGCGGTCGGTGGCAACCTCGGTCCGGGGCCAGCGGCCAGAATTCTCTACTAGCGGAGTGGTTTTGAACGCTACGGGGTACGGAGTACTAACTACGAAATTTCGAGCACAAGGAGCAATTGACCAGAAAATGGTGACTGGATTGACGAGCGAGAATCGCCCAAAACTATCTAAACAGTTCTGCCAGGGTATAGAGCATATGACCACAGCACCTCAGACACGACGAATCTTTCAATCCATCATGAGCACATTCCCTCGCTCACAGCGTCATGTCCTGCCATCCCATTTTCAGGTCTGGTAACAGATTTTTCAACTTTTTTGGAGGGAAAACCCGTCTAGTAGAAGAAGCCAAGGAGCTTGCCAGCAACGTGCTTGCGGCGAGCCTCCTCGTGGTCCATGATACCAGCGGAGGTGGTCAGGACGACGAAACCGAACTGACGAGAGGGGAGGAGCTGGACAGCCCAGGTCTCGAGGTCACGGAGCTGGACGGGGTAGCGGGGGTTGATGACACCGCACTTGTTGAGACGGCCGTTGAGCTGGATGACGATCTTGCCGGAGCGGTGGTCGTCAACCTCCTCGAACTCGCCGATGTAGCCTGCAAGAAAAGAAGATCAGTATGTTGCGAGAATTTAAAGGTTACTAAACACTGTGCAAAAATTGCAACGAAGCAAAAACGCAAGTCCAGAAACTTGTAAGATCCCCGCCAGATTGTCATCAATATATCGGGCACTTAAAGGGCAGACGTCTTAGAGACAATGAAACAGCCTGCCTAGTTATCAACCCGAATGGTTGTTCTGACGAACATTCCATTCCAACATACACACCAACATCGAGCATCAAAGATCGAACGAAAAATGTAACGGAAAGCAGAAGATAAAGATCAAGTATGGAAGAAAAAATCAAGACGTACCGTGCTTCTGCATGACGGACAGGAACTTGATGATGACCTTGGAGGAAGGACGGATCAGGACCTGGCGCTTGCCAGCCTTCTCGGCGTTGTTGATGGCGTTAAGCGCATCGTTGAGGACGGAAGTCTTGACCATTTTGACGGGTGGAGATCGAGATTCTCAAATCGAGGGGATTGAAAAGATAAGAGGTATCTAAAAAAATCGCTCCGGGAAAGACAATGAATTTTCTCTTCCGAACCACCAAACTCAATTGGCAGCGCGCAAAGAGAAAATCAAAGCCCCAGAAAAAGTCAGCCACCAGTAGTCCTCGAGCGCAAAGGGTGCCCAAGAATTTTTCGATTCAAGGGTTCTTCAGCCCGTGCCGTGATGAGAGATGCGTATCATCGTTTCCTCCCGCTGGAGATCTCTCCCCATATTCCAGGTGGAGAGACGACCAGGGATCCGCGATGATTGCTCTCCCAGACTAGCTGTGAGGCTGTGGAGGGAAAGGAAATATCGGGAACATACCTCGAGGATGGGCCGAGGGTGCTGAGTGAGGTGAGAGGAGCAAAGCTGGACGGGAAGAAAGTGAAGAGGTTTTCGCGCGATGTGCGGGAATAGGGCTAGTGCCCGTCGTGCCCTTATCTACTATCACGTGACCATAGATAAGGCCCGACCCCAACCCCCCCCCCATGTACTGCATGCGCAGGAAGACGGTACTAAGCATACGAAGAAAACACAACGCACAAGATTCGCTTATTCAAAGGTTTTGAATCATTCTCTATACAGGGTCTTTTGGTCCACGGAAGTTATACGTGCAACACGGGCAAGGAAATCGTGAAAATGCTTCTTCTCAAAGGGTTGGATACATGACTTCGCGGGCATACATGAGGGGTTCAGAGGTACATGCTATAAGGGTCTTGTCTAATTAAAATCAACGTGAAGGGTGAAAGGGGATGGGGAGAAAATGGAGATGAGAAAATAGAAAGTGGTAATAAATAGTAGATGAGGGAAGGGTAAACACAACAAAGAGCCAGCGGAGAAGGTTAACATGCATTCGGAGGAGTCATGAAGGGGCGAGTGAGATTCCGAAAAACGGGGAATAGACCCAACGAATCATCGTCCGTAAGGCAGGGGGAGGAAATGGTTATGGGGGATTTGTGAGGGGGATAGGGCTGGATGTTGACGCAGTAGAGCTTCAGGAAGTATCTTGTCAGTCTGGGTCAAGCTCCTTCGTTTCACAGTGTGCACGAATTTGCCCAGAGCAAACCAGTGACACGGCGCCGCAAAGTAGTTACCTGGATTAACTCCGGCAAGCGGGAGCCAGCTCACCACGGCGACACTTCCCGAAGCGCATCCAGGGGCTCCATGCTCCAGGGGGTGGCGGTCGCCGGACGCGCAATTGGGGGTTGAACAGGTTTATATTAGCGCTTATGCCATCGGAGCGGCAGTAGACAGGCTGAATCTGGCTTCACCTGCTCCCGAGTCCCAGCGAGCGGTATCAATCGTACGCGGGCTGAAGTCACGGTTGGTACGGGTCTCTCCGAACCAGAGTAGTGACCCAATCGTTGCGGAAGAAGGCAGCCAGCTCGCCGTGGGGAAAGCATCGGCAAGATCACTGGCATCAGTTAGTATTGAATTCATTTCATCACATGTGATGATATAATGCTTACCCAATGACACCCATGGAGGATCTCATCAGCCCTCGCTGCTGCGGGAGGGATCCTGAGAGATGAGGTGGAGAAGCTGGAAGATAGACTCAACATAATTGAAGTTGGGTGGCTATGAATAGATTAACACATGCACGAGTGTATTAGCCATAGAATCGCTACTTACCCTGCGGCTTGCCCTTATATGTCAAAAGGATGCCACCCCAGGCATCCATGATACCCTCGCGAAGGGAGACAATGTAGTCGATCATTTCCAGCGTTACGTCCGAGCTGGCGGTGACAATCGAAGCCTGCTGGAGAACCTGGGCAACGACGGGTAGATAGGTGTCGAACTGGGTGCCGATAGCCTGAGCAATATCACCGAAGGTTTCCAGGATAGCAGGCTTAAGCTGGTTGGTGGCGCTCTGTGAGGTGGTTAGACGGCAATGATCCGGCGCAGGAAATGGTGTATAACTTACTCTGAGGTTGTTGAGCAGGTAGTTCATGAAAGTATCGCAGTAAGGCTGAACCTTGTCGTTCAAGGCGCGAGCGATATCGCTGACCAAGCCGATGGCCATGGAGCAAAGACCGGGCTCCTCTTGGTTGCCGAGAGCGTTGTACAGGAAGGGGGTGAAAGACTCCATGTACTTGGCGAAGTCCTCCTCCAGAGCGTTGGCAATAGCACCAACAGTGGCAAAGACCACATCGGGCACACTGGACTTGGGGGGCACAGTGGTCAGGATCTGCAGCATCGTGTGCATGAGACGGTCGGCTTGGGGCTTGATGTCGGTCTCAAGGCGTTGCACAATGGCCTAGGCAGTCAGTCATGGATAATTTGGTCGCGTCGGGGAAGCGAGGACTTACAAGAAGCACACTGGTCAAGCTAGTCTGCATTTCCTCCAGGGTAATGCGGTCCTCAACGCTAACAACCTGCTGCTGCATGGGGATGGTACCCTCAAGGCGGTTGATGATGAAGTCAGAGAGGTTCGCGACCATAGGAAGGCTGTCGTTCGCAGCGTTGGTGACGAAAGAGTTAAGCACCTCATATCCGGCAGTGCGGAGCTGATTGTCGGCATCTTGTCTGCATGATTGTTAATATCGTATATAATTCCGTATAACAGAAGGGATGCGTACCTCTCAGTAAGGGCAAGAAGCGACTTGACGCTGTCCTCAAAGTGCTTGGACAGGGGGTTAGTCTGAGCTCCAATGTCACCGGCGAATCGGTCGGCAACGTTCATCAATGCCCAACAGCAAGAGCTGGCAATCTTGGGGGTGCTAGCGAGGCCGTTGAAAAGGCAAGATACAAGGGGTTGAAGGTGCACGTCAGGGTCAAGGGTTTCCGAACAAAAGTCGCATACGCGACCGAGAGCATAGGCCGCCGAATCGCGGACCTGGATCGAGCTATCCTCCATCATACCGACGAGGACACCAAGCGCCTGCTTGATCAGGGGCTCGAGAACCTTAGGGTCAGGGCCATCCATAATAGCGCCAAAGGCGGCAACAGCAGCGTCCCGGCGGCGCCAGTCCTCGTTGCGAATGTTCTCCTCCACAAAGGCCAGGACAGGGGCAATCACGTCACCCTGAACACACTGGGCATAGAGCTGCAGAGCCTGGTAAGCAGCGCGGGACACGTTGTACTCATCGTCACCAGCGTCTTCATCCTGACGGCACATGGACTGCAACAGAACGGGAACGACTTCACGGCAGGCAACACGAGCGAAGCCGAAGAACGAACGGATGTCTGGAAGACCCTCTGCTTGCGCCTACGGGAATGAAGTTAGTATCATCGTATCCAAAGGAACTCGGGGCCACGAACCGCAGCGTTATCATCTTCAATAGCGATTTCCTCCTCACACCCGTGCACCAGAATTCGATTGCGAGCTTGGAGACATCTTCCTCCTCGCTCTTCATGCCCATAATGCTCAGACCAAACAGAGCCTTCTCCATGTAGAAGCGCATCTTTTCGTAGTAGGCGCCCATGATACGGTTCAAACAACCAAACGCACCGGCCTGGACGCGCAGGTCATCGGCCTGCGTCGCCTCGCAGACAACCTGCATGATATAGTTCCGCTCTCCCTCGTTCTCCATGTTGGAGCGGACAAAGTCGACGGAGTCACTGAGGGCCTTAATGGCGGCAAAACGGATGTCCATACTGGGCTCCTCACGGCGGGCGCCCTGAACCACGGCGGTCAAGATAGCATTAGAGTGCGCGGCCAGGCTCTCGCGCAGTTCGGTGTCCTGGGATTCGCAAATGAAACCGATGGTGACCAGCGAGGCCTGCTTCAGTTGATCGGAACCGGAGGCGACGTTCTGGACGAGGATGTTCATCAGGTCGGGCCACTCATTGCGAGGCAGCTCGATGGCGGCGACGGAGACGATAAACTGGGCGGCGGATTGGCCGGCCCGACCATCCTTGGAGTTGAGGGTCTTGATGGCCAGCTCCTTGACCTGGCCTTTGATTTCGGGACTGAGTTGTTGCAGCCATCTGTTCTGGACTTCACGGAGTTTTGCAACATCGCGGAAGGTAAAGGAGTTCTTTAGGGCGAGACCCGCAGCGGTTCGGATGTGAGAGGGGGTGTCTTCATTTGCCAGTTCCTGGCCGAGTGTGATGAGGTATTGAGCCTATATTGAGACGAGAGACAGATTATTAGCTTGCTGCAGGATCCTAGAGAGGATGGCGATCGCGAGAGGGTGAAACATACGAAGTCAACTTCGGCGGCGTGAACCAGCTGCTGCTCAGCATTGGTACGTGTCGTCGCATCTGTAGATTTGGAACAAGCCGGTTAGCTAGGCATATCCCCTGCACATCCACGTTGTCCGATACGCGGCTTTATAGCAGAAATCAGGATGGTTTGGGGCGTACCTGGCGACAGGGTGTTTTCCAACACCTGCGTGACGTTCATCTTGCCTGATGCGGAAACCGACCACTGTAACGAGAGAAGAAAAAGTGGAAGAGAGGAAGAGAATCGAAGGGAGGGGAGAAGAAAAGCTGTAACTGAGAAACCTCCCCAAAGATAATCTCAAATGACGACTGAAAGAGAAAATAAAGTTCACGAGAAAAGAGAGAGGGAGAGTGGAAGAGGAGGGCAATTATTGTGTGGAGTTAAGAGCAGGATGTTTTTGTGGATATATGACGAGACATGCACCAAGACTTCCGGGGGGTTCGTCAGAGGCCTAGGAGAGCGTCCGGGAGACAATCACCACACGTAGGAGACAGGAGGAGGGCGAAATGGAGGGTCGACGGCGTCGTTATATTTTTTATTTTATGACTTTTCTTCCAACGAGGTCGAACTAGAAAACGAAGGGGGAGAATCAAGACCAAGAGAGGGAGAAGGAGGGGAAAGAAGGAAGAGAAAGAGACAGACGAGAACGAGCGAGCGCAGAGACAGAGGGCGAGGTCGGTACGGTACGGTCACTTTGTCCGGAAGAAACCCAATGTGATTGGATTAGACCCGCTCTTAGTCATCCCGATGGGCTGTCTGCACCGTACCTTACGACCGGATTACCAGGAGGGAGGGCGGGAGGCTGACGGGGGGTATTATTGATCCCAGCAGTAATTACGCAGTGGCCACCACCACAGGCATGAAAGGACAGGGTAATTAACATCGAACTAATAGCATCCCTCCTTAGACACCCCCCAAGTATATGAACGCTATCTGCATGCATACCTCAATTATGTGTCCCTTAGCAGACAATCCTCCTCGCTGTAAAGGGAGCCTCCCGAAGGATAAAGGGGGGTTGCATCCCACACCCTCCAAACAAATACTCATGAATCATCGTTGCCTGTGCCCGTTGCCCCTCTTTTTTTTTTTTCTTTGCTTGCTTGTTTTGATTTTGCTGCTTCCAGCACTCCACCCACCGTCCCCTCCTGTGGCCCCGGCGACCAGTGCTGCCTCCCCATCGCTCTGCCCTCGCAGCTAATCGGATCCTCGCTTCTGGTGCACTTCATTTCCATCCGTTCCTGGATTCTGGGTCTCTCCCGGAATTCTCTGATAATTCCATCAGGTAACCCTTTCCGTTCGTAGGGAACCGAATCGAACCCTGTAGATCCACCCACCCCTTCGGTCACAGAACAAAGACAAGCTACGACAGGCCGAAAAGACAGACAGAAAAGAAAATTCTTACACTTACAAACCCTATTCTGACAAACAACTGTCAAGAATGCACCACTAGTTTTGGGGTCCGCCCGTTTGGTGGAACGGGCTGTGTCAGAACAGATCAGGTACCGATTCTGCAGGCGCAAACTGTGCCGTGCGTAGATGGGGCTTTACGATTCCACACTAATTCTGTAGTTCTTTGTGTGAGTTGATTCTCTATCAAGCGCGCCTGGTATCATATCTAGTCCTCCTCAAGCTCGCCTTCTGGGTCTTCGTCCTCCTCTTCCTCTATAGCTGCATCCAGATCGAGCACATCATAGCGCATGCTATCCCCGTACAGCATGCAGATCGCCCGACGACCACGGCGTCCGTTGACGTCCATCTGAAGAGGGCGGGATTTAGACCCTGATGGCGAAAAGATGTGCTTAATCATGGCTTCGAAGGGGGATTCTGCAGAGACGATGTCCAGAACAGTGGGGTTCGTCGTCGGCGAGGGAGACTGTGGAATGCATTCTGTACCCGTAAACTCGACCTGAAGACCCTTGTGATGGTCATAGTCCACATTGACATCCATTGTAGAGACTGGAATCAATGTAAAGTTGAGAAGATACGAGACTTCTGTGAATTTGACTCAGTTAGCGGGTTGCCATCCTATCACTTGTTACAAGGAGGAGGGCAGCTTACTCTTCCCACTGCTCCAAAGCAACATGATTGTGTCGTCGCCCACGAACTGAACCTGCCGCACTCACCTCACCTTCCTTCAAATCGACCGATCCGACAGAAGTGGTGCGTGTCGAGCTGACCCCAGTCTCGCAGTCCAGAACCACCCGGTACATGTACACTAGACAGGCATTAGCTTCACGTATCATAGTGATTGAGCAGAGAACCACGTACGCAAATGCGGTGATTTCACCGACCTCGTAGCCACATAGATCACGCATAAGCTCTGACCTTCCGTATCCTAAACTCTCTCAGTAAATGGTGTGGGGTGCGGGATGAGGTACAATCAATAAACATACCTCATAACGCATAGTCACATCAATAACATCCCGATCACAATCCGGGTGAAGCGATAGAGGTGACCGATGAAGAATGCCCCTCCGCTGCGTCAGCGCAATCTGTCCAAATACCTTCTCAAACTGAAGACCCAGTCGTCGCGTCAGGTCGTTGACCTTGGGAGTTTCTTCGGAAGTCTCGTCGCCCGTTCCCTGGGCCTGATGCTCCATCAACTTCTTAAACGTGTCGTAGAAGGACCTGTCGTGGCCAGTCGGGGCCCATTTATCATTCTCGGGAGCTGGGGTCTAGGCTGTCCTATCATAGGCAGCTGTTGTATAAAATTCCGCAGGGTGCTTTTCGTAAGGGCTCCCCGGATATACTTCAGGGTTTGGGGATACTCGACCAGGTCTGTCTTTTCCATCAGCTCTTCGAGCGTCTGTGACATAGGCTCGGCGCTCTGCATGTCAATCTCGTGCCGAAGCCATCGAGAGAACGCGTTGAACTGAGATAGCTCCTCGTTGGTGTGGATGAGGATATTGTGCGCGAGTAGATGGAGACAGTCGAGAGTCTCTACGATAGCATTAAGATCCGACGTCTCCAATCCAAGAACGCGCTCAACTTGTGGAACTTGGATAATCCAATAAGGCGGCTCAGCAGCACCTCGCATCGTTCCAGGGCAGGAAGAAGACACTCATGCGTCAACCGTCGTACGTTCTCGTACCCAGTCGAGACAGCCTTCTCCCAGCGCTTGTGCCCCTGCAATAGAAGATCATTAACCATCGAGGACCAGCAAAAGTAAACCCCGAAGCCGAGTTATATGATAAATCTTACCCGTTCACCAACAATATCAACCAGGAACTCCTTCAACGGCTCGAAGCAATCCCCCGTCATGACCAGATGATATGCCGCCGTGACAAAATCGCAATGGCACTTTTCGCGTAGATCCTCATTAACACTTCGCATATACCGCATCGGCAGCTCCTGCGCATTCTTCCACTCCAGCTCAATCTGTCTCTGCACTTGACTGATATAGCGAAGCAGATTCTGCAATTGCGTAGTCTTGTACGCCAGAAGCGCCAGGTACCGACCCGACCTCGTAATGAACCGGAGATCCAGCGTCAGGAGATGCAACGTGCTTGGGTTACCGCTTGGAGATGAGGCTGTCGAAGCCAGCAATGCATGAGTCGAGCTCAGCGGGTGGGAAGCATGGCGGAGAATCGTGCATTGATCTGCAGCTCCGATAGACGTTCCAATCTGGCACGAGCCGATCTCAAAACAATCGAAGATGCGCAGGTGAACCGTGCCGTCATCAGATCCCACGAGGAGGACATCCACTGCATCGCTGGTGCGTTTCGATCCCGAATGGAAGATGGCGTCAATGGATGCCCGCGAGCTAAACACATCATCCCTACATTGCTCACAAGTCAGCAACAACGGACGCGGTTTTCGCCGGTATGAACAGACAGACAAACGACTTACTCGCTCCCTGTTGCCGGAAGCGTGCTCAGCTTCGGCAACGAATTCTCAACATCAAGAAGCGCCAGCTCCCTCGGTAGATCAGCCTTCAGCAAGGCTGCAGCCGTGGACGGGTTCGCGTCTGGGGACAGCAGATCCTCGATGGAGACCTGCCCCGTCGCATCCTGCAGGTGTCGCTGAGCGACCTTACTATCGGTGAAATTCACCCCCCAACCCAAACAGGTGACTTTGACTGGCGGGGTGGATTCTTCGTCCTTCGGCTGATACGCATGGTAGTGGTGCACTGTTTTCCCACTGTAGGAGCTGATGATACGAACTGTGTTGTCCGCGCAGGCGACAGCCAACAAATGTCCTGACAGCATTCATCAGTACATCAAGAAAGAAGAGAACGAAGAGAATAAGAATCATTCGCAACAAGAACAGAAGTAGAAGGAAAGCGAGAGTACCATTATTCTTCCACCTCAACCCCCGAATCTCGCCTCCCCCATCATCCTCATCCAAATACGGATCTCCCTTGAACGATCCTCCAAAGACCTTCTGCCCGTTTAGCCGGAAGACGCATAACTCGTCATCTCGGGTGACAAGCGCAATGAGGTCCATGGTGGGACAGTACGTCAGGCTGCCGGGCTTGCATTTCACAGGCAATGTTTTCTCCCCGACGGGGGTGAGCTGCGGCTCATGGCGCAACGAGAGATCTGCCGCCATAGTTCTTCTTCCAATGGGTGTCTCGTCAGTAGCTAAGCCATGATCTGAGCGAGATATGGCCCCTCGTGGATGGGTCTAGTCTTGTTGGTTTGAGCTTGGAGAGGATAGATTGATTGGGGAGCGGGTCTTGGCGGGCGGTGTTGGGTCGCGTTGTTTTGTTCCCCGATTTCTGCGCAGCGGGACAAGGGAAGCTTGCAGACTACCAACTCTACATCCTAGATTGATCTTGCGAAATCTACGACATGCTTAAGAACTTTACACGAATACGCCCATATCAGAAGAGATCTCTTATTTGAGGCGAAGAAATGACCATGGGTAATGTTGTCCATTTTATTTGTAGTGTACATCAAACTCCTAGCTAATAATGTATGCAACCCGCAATGTATGCAAATAGTATGTACTGATGATTCTCACTGAATCAATCACTTCGATCTCCCGTGTGAGGATCGTATGAATGCAAATGCAAGTATCAAATCAAATATTCCAACACCTCCAGTACCAGACTGGATCATGTTCTTCAGGTAGCTCAGCTCGTCCATCATCTCCTGCATGGTCGCAGACTGTCCCGGGAATGAGGCATTGGAAAGGTGATCGCGACCGTCCCGCGTTGAAAGACGTTTATCGCCATCCAGGGAATTTACGTCACCTTTCACACTCCCAGGGAAATGGATCGCTCCTTCATCCGGGCTCTGCGGGAAGCTGAAGCCTTCGAGGTTTCGACAGCTCCGAAGAAGGCTGCGTGTCGTTTGGGGTTGCTTTCCACCTCGTCAACGTGCTCGATGCATAGGCCCGGTACGTCCAGATCAGATGGAGAGTAAGGGCCTCGTAGTTGGGGGAGGGGAAGCTCAAGACGAGGAGAATCCCCGCCGACGGTGGTCGGGGACAGCTTTGAATTCACGGTGAGGTGAGGGGTGTCCGGATCGCTAGCCTCCGTAGGGGCAGACGTCTTCCATAAATCGGGCACTTCTAGGGTGTCGGGGACCGGAGAATTTTCGTCATGGTTGTTGAACATCAGAGAGGATTCCATGGACTCGGGTGAGATAAGCTCAGTGTCGGTGCTCCACTCAGAGAAATGGCTTCTTTCACAAGGGGAATCACTGGCAATGGATTCGTCGTCAGTCGCGCTGAAATCAGAGAAGTGGCTACCGAGATTCTCGGTATCCAGTTCTCGCTCTCGCTCTTCAAGGTCACGGAGTGCCTCGTCCATGACTGACGATGGTGAGTTGGGGAGTGTGGGGAGCCTCTTTTCGCGGAAATTAAATGGCGTCGGAGTTGTCGCATCTTCCGATGACATAGGCAGCCTGGCCGTTGGCTGCAAGGAGAGAGAATCTAACGAGGAGACCGATCGATTGGCCGTGCGGGAGTGGCCGTCACGGCTGTTTGCAAGGTCTGACACCAGTATCTCCGGCTTGGTCTGTACAGTCAACGGATTCCGGACTAAAGCATGCTCAATTGCCTTGGAGTTTAAGGCGCGCCGGTCTCGGATAGATAAGGTAGCCATTCCCCGTTCGCAAGTAGACGTGGATACAGGGCGCCGAGGGTAAGGTCGTTGGAAGATTGGCGATGCATCGCACTTGCAACACACAGATTGCTGGAAGCGTTCCGAGAATGAAGGTGGAACCCAAGGCGAGACTCTTTAGGTCTCTCGTAGGCTGCATTGCCATGGGCAGCCACAGGCCTCTCAAACTCGCCATCGTGGTTGTACGCCGAATTGAGGTCCGGCGATGACGCGTTCCATTGACGGAAAGCGGCTCGCAAACCGCGTGAACGTGGGGGCGACACCGACCGAGCAGGCTTGGAGCCCTTTTGAGAGTCGGGCTTCTTGCCTCTCGAAGAAGCACTTGTAGGTTGAGAGGCGCTCCGGTTGGTAATCAGACCGAGTGGAGAAGTAGTGAACGACCAACTCGGGGCTGCCTGCTGCAACAGCGGAGGCGATGTGCGCAGCCGAAGCTTCGGCTTTGGGGGCCGGCGGGGGTTCATATACTTGTCGTCTGGGTTCATTGTGCGTTGATCGGCATGTCGGGCACTCGCAGTATCATCGCAGGTATGGCTTGGCCGTGAATCAGGAAGAATGATAGGAACTTGGAGAACGTTGACTGGTTGCCCGGGGAAAAGGGCAATGCGAAGTGACTGGTTCGGCTTCATTGAAATGTTCCACGTCGTCATCTAGCAGGTACTGCGGTGGAGGTTAGGAGATTTGATTCGCAAGGGAAGCGAGGCAGCGAGGCAGCAAGTCACATACGTAATACCAGTAGGTGCCACCCATTTTGAGACCACCGGAGCGGGAAGAAGACATGTCTCTTGGAGACCCGTCACAGATGATATCTGTGAAGCTGTGACACCCCCTCCACTGCCCGTGGCCAACTCTCTTATCTTTCTCCATAGCATAGGGTTTGGAGAAGTTATCCCACGAGCCGAGTAGCTTCACCGACTTGACCTGGGAGCTCGTCGAGCTAGATTTGCAATTAGCGACAGACGTTGCATGAGGTGCGGCAACCAGACTCACAGAAGAAACGTCATAAGGGTAGTTGAAGACATGATAGAAACAAAACCGGACAATATGCGACGGAATGAATACGGGATATATGTATGGAGAGGATGCGTTCCAAGACCAGCCTGGACTACCAAACAAGTGTGTAAAAATAGACTGAAAACAACGTCGGTGCCTCGAAGCCTCTCGAGAAGAAAAGAGACAGAGACCCGTTGCCTTAATTGTTTCGAGGGAGCCGCAGGTTCGGCGGGAATATCAGACGGGATTGGCTATTGGGCGCTCAAAATAACAACGGCGCCATCCGAGTCTAGAAGGATCTGACACCACAGACAGTTTGAGGATCCCTGGCAAGCGGTCGGTCGATTCAGTAGCCGCGAGCGGCAGGCAGGGGGCAGTTTAAATTGGATGTTCCTGGGCGGCAGAGGCGAGCGCGATGAAGGGCCAATGGCACGGGTGGAGGAGGTACAGGAAGCGCCGACGAGGCGGATCCCAAAACGCAGTCGAGACAAAGGGCGGTGATGTGATGTCGCAGATTCAAATCAAAATATCGAGCCTGTTTGCGTCGAGGCGAGCGACGGCTTTAAGTGCGTTCACACGTGGAGCTGGCGTCGCCGGAGATGGCCAGCGCAAGAACGAGGAAAAAACAAAAGCCAGGGGTGGTCGCAAAGTTGCTCGGGAGAAGGAGAAAAGGGACGGGACGGAAGAAAAGTTGAAGGCCGATTTGACACACCGAGATCGATCGAGGAGCGGAAATATAAATCCATCGAGGATTGTGTGGGATCAACCAGCCGGTGGACAGTTCGAGCGCACGCTTATCATTTCGAGATCCACTGGTTGACGGAGGCACCACGTCAGAATGCTGGGAAGGAAGGCTAATTGCGCTGAATGCAGCAGGCTGAAGGTTTGGACGCCGAGCGACTAGTGAAAAATAGGGAGGGGACGATGAGATCCGAGCATGGATAATCGGGGCTGCGGTGGGGGCTTGCTGCTGGATGGATCACAGAGGGACAGCCAGCCACGCGAGGGCTCTGGTTGCTGGGGCGCCAATCTGCGTGGCGCCAGCGATATTCTCCTCCGTCCCGATTGACATGATATTCGACGCGATAAGATGCGTTGCGTCCATGGTCTCGCGGCACGAGGGATTGTCCCTGCGTCTTCCATCGTGAGTGAATTCCCCTCGTCCGAAAGAGGAAGAACCACGCACCCAGCAAGTAGAATGACTAATCGCCGATCGCTTCCCCGCTGGTCGCCACGTGAGAAACCCGATCCACTCTACCCGCATCAGGTTTAGTGCACAGTGGCAATACGAGGAACCCCTGTGCCTTATGTAATCTCCCGCCGCATTCAGGCCAGAGACGCCGATCGAGCAATCCATCAATATCCAGGCATAACCATCAATCAACCCGGTCATCGCAATCCTGCTCCTCATCAACGGATGCGATTAGTTGACCACATTCTGCTCTCGGAAATAATCGACTCCTCCTCTCGATGTATCGATCGCGAGCTGGACCGAGATCGAACAATTTGTCAAAGTACCACCATCATGGTCAATAGTCGCCGTGACTAGGATTTCGCCGAAGATCCCACTCTCACGGACCACGCGCTGGCGCTTCCAGATTACCGAATGTGCAATTTCACCCAATGCTCTCGCGATTGCCTCATCATCATCCACACGGATTCCCCTGACAGGAACCAGCGAGTCCTACCTAACCAACTCCGGAGTAAGTCGATCGAGGCAGACTCGGCACCCCCTCGCGCCAAATCCCTCGGGAAATTCGAATCCTTCGGCCTCTTGATCCAGCTGCCATGCATGCAAGGCGCTGGTACCTGCACTGACGGCTGCTGGGCAACCAACCGGCTCAGAACAGTCGTCCACTTCGGAGCAACGGAGTGCCTGTCTGCCTCCACTCCCTACCGAGCTAAATGCGACGGACGTACCCCAACAGTTTTGGCGCGCGACGGTCCGATTCCGTTCGCTGTCGTGCTGGTCGTGATGTCGGGCTCTCCCAGCCCTCTGGTTCCCCTAGCGCGCCGGTTCTCTCCTCTCCCCTTGGCCATCGCTGATCCCCGATCTCCACCAGCTGAAGTGCCCTGATCCTGATCCATGGGATGGTAGGGTCGGATGGTGGATGATGATTTACGAGGGAATCACACTATCGATTCCAGCTGCCAGGTTCCAAAGCACCAGCCAGGCCAGCCCACGGCCTTGCCCGGCTCAGCCTCAATTCAAATCCTCGCCACAGGCTGAATTCCAAAACACGGCCAAAAAAGCAAGAGCCAAAGAACGAAGAAGGTGATTAACATTGTTAGTTCGTATTTCATGACTAGCTAGTGACAGACTGATCGGCTCCTTTGATTCGGCGGTGAGGAGACGCCCCCGGCGCCAACTCGACGCGCCGCAGTCAGTCCAGACAGTTCCTCTGTCTCTTGGCCCCTTACTTGGGTTGCGTCGTCAACTCGGCGTTCGCGATTCGTCCACTCGTCGGGCGCAACGTCGAACCGCAATGAAACCGCCATGCAGGAGGTCTGCACGCATGAAACCGCTGCGACGCATGCGACGCAACCTTGTCGGCCTCAAAAATAGGAGAATAACAGCACGTCGCAGATGCTCCGTACCAAAAGCAAACAGCAAATCGATAGGAAGACAGAGAGGGAGAAGGGAAAGACATAATGGACAGCAGAAGCTGAAACCGAAGCCACCAAGAACCAGGTCAATCACTGAAACGCATCCCGTTTATCATACTTCCTATTAACAGCCCCAAGCACACACTTCAAAATCCCCCGCATTCAACGTCTGCCCCCTCTGTCCCCTCCACGGCACCGTATCAACAATATCCCTCAGACTCTCCTGCCGATTCATAACCCCAAGATCATCATCGAGCGCCTGCAAATACACCCTCGCAGCCTCATCATCGCCCACCTGGAAGAACTGCACCCCAACCTGCCACGGCACAGCCCTGATCGCATCCCCATCCAGCGCTTCGCAACATCAACCAGCACACTCTGCGCATCATCCGTAAACTCCCCATCCGTAATCGCAATGATATTCAACGGCTTGACAGCATTCGGGTCTTCCCCCAGCGGAATATTATTCCCGTAGTCATCAACCGCATTCGCATTCGCCCGCTCCAACTTACGCATATACGGCGACAGGATCTCATGCAGTCTGCGTCCAAACGGCGTCGGCCCGCGAGGCTTCACACTGCGGAAGATATCCCGTACAGCGTCGGCGGTAATCACGTTCATATACGCACCAGTCGTGTAGCGAGTAGCGCGATTGCGATGGTTGAGGAAGTAGATATCGATGCCGTCTGCGTCGAAGGAGGTACAGATCGGGGCGATCGCCGCGATGGCATCCTCGGCTTCTTGCCAGCGGTAGCCGATCATGCTGGAGCTGTCATCGACGACGAAGATGGTGTCGAATTCGCGGAACGAGTACGGAGAATCGCTTGCGACTGAGGTGGAGGATTCGCGGGTTTGCTCGCGGACGGTGTTGCGAGGGAGGTGGTGTAGGGGGTGGAGACCAGAGGGTGTTTTCATTGTTGTTGCTGCTGTATGGCTGGGAGGGTGCGTCTCTGGTTGTTCGTTTGGTGTACGCGTGGTTGTTGGTAGTTTGTGCTGGGTCCATGGTTTGGATTTGCGGGACGGAGTGCCTCGCGGACCGGCGAAAGCAGAAGAAGCCCATTGTGCTGGTGTCTGATACTCAGCGTTGGTGTGACGGGTATCTAGAAGCTGTAGTTAGAGGGAGTGATAATAGAGGAGGTATTCACTCAAGGTGATATGCTATGGTAATGAGGCTGATATACAACCAACTATATATCTTGACGGAACAGCATTCTGGGAAAGCACAAGGCAGACCACATGATTCAGCCTCCTGTCATACCTTGTCCATTCACCCGTCACCCAGCGATATCTTCCGCATATCTGACCAACAAGATGAATAGAGTCGTACGAACCGTGGTTGGGTACCTACACTGCCCCCAGACCCAAGACTTGTCATAGTCTGGATCCCCGCATTGGAAGTTCTTCGCCCTCCGCCACGAACGACGCAAGGGCGCAACCAATATCTACCGAGCAGGGCTAAGCGGACGTTAACGTAGTCGATATGAGAGAGGTTCGGAAATCCATCTCAGATTGCTCAATCAAGTGTCAAACTGCGAATGCAGGGAGTGGGAGGGGTTCCTTACGAGGCCTTCTGTAAGGCGGACCGGATGCACAGCCCACCTACATAATCTGGTCAGTCGCCCGTTCAACAACGCCCGACCGTTGAAACCCGTCAATCATCGCCATGCAGGGCTGCATGGTCGTGTAGGGCAACTCTTCCCCCGCTTCTTCGGCATGCATCTGTCCAACCCGGTCTGGAAATACTGGGCCAAGCCTCTCGGCGGGGCAAAGACATACAAGTACTTCTGTGCAGGTGGTATGCATCGTAGGCTCATTAGCTCATGATGTTGATATCTGGATACTATGTACACTGGGGTTCACTGCCTCATGCCCCCCACGTTCCACAGAGAACCTTGTTCCCGTCTGTGGTGCCGCCGTATTCCCGGAAGGAAACACCGTTCTGGCCGTCCTCGATGCCCTCGAAAATGCCTACTTCCGTTTCCAAGACTTCGATCAAGGCCAAAGCCTGGTCAATACCCATGGAATGCCCGATGAGCCGCAGGCAATCCATGACCCACTGCCGCAGTGAGTGACCTTTCTCCTCCGTTGCACCAGCGAGGACGAGCGGCCAGAGCATGAGCAGTCCGCCCAGATAGCTCTGATTCAAGGGAATGTATTCGGACGGTTTCGTGCTCACGTTACCGATACCGAAGTGGAAAGGTACGCTCGCACAGATGTCCCGAGCGAGCTCGCGCGTGGTGCTGCGAAGGCGAGTGCAGTGGCTCTGGAGTTCCCCAGAGACCGCCATCGCACTGGATTTGAAAGACAGCCGCCGGAGACAGCCCAAGATAATCTCACTGACAATAATCCGAGCGCAGCGATATTGATTCCAGCTGTGTGCCAGCCATAAGTCATGGTATATATGATAGCGGTTGTCGCAAGGGCTGTTACCCCGACCCAGCATAGTCGCGAAGGGGTCTGGCGATGGATGTTCCACAATAGTGTACAGGAAGTCAGGGGGGAGCGCTGCGACCCAGGCCATGAGCTCTGCTTCGATGGCATACGCAGCGGATAAGATCTCCTTCTGATCCACCTTGAGCCTCCGGTTGATGTCCGCCCGTAGATTAGACAATCGACCCGCGATGCTAATCAAGCGGTCACCGTAGGCTTCTACCTGGGGACGGAGATACATGGCGATTTTGGCGCACTCAAGGACCGACCGGGGCACATGTGCGCCTCTTTGGAGACAACTGGTTATCTGAGACTTGTTAGACTGTAATACAATGGGGATGGGTGATGGTAGGCGAGGCCACATACAATCTGGAATCTGAGTTGAACGAATAGTTTTCAGCCCATCTTCATCCTGCAGCTGCTCCGCCCCTCGAAGCTCAAGCAATGCGGCAGCGCCATAGATATGACTGGTCCATTTTTCAATCGTTCGGGGCGTGCGACTGGTCACAACCTAATCGTAGCAGTCAGCCTAATGCACGTGCATGCAGTGTAACGGAGTAGTCAGTATAGATCTACCTCGAAGATTGCGAGCAACAACACGGCAGCCAGGGTGGCATTAGTCTTGGCTCTTCTTCGTCATTCACCGCAGTCGTTAACAGTTTCAACGCATGACCATAGTCTCTCTCGGCGTCGATTTTCAACGTCCCGGATTGCCTGATGCGCGATATCATTGCAGATCCGACCGACACCAGGCTGGCCTGCATGGCCTGTTGACTTGGAGAGCCCTCGCCCGTCGTGACAAAGAAATTCGGGAGAAGTCCATCAGCCAGTAGTTTCCTGGCCACTCGGTACTGTGCCGAGAGAAACAGTAGGCTTCATCTTTGGTAAACTGGTAGGATGGCTGCAGACACAACCCAGGCGAGGACTGCGGCGTGAGCAACTCGACCGTCTCCGGCGACTGTTGCGGGTAAGAAAGGTCATTGAAGTCGGTGATCTCCGACGCAGCATTACTCGCATTGTCGAGGGAGGATGTCGTCGTGGTGGCTGATAGTGGGGAGGATTTGGAAGGCGGTTGTGGGCTGGGATTGTTACTACTGCTCCCGCTCGGGGAGACCGTGCGAGTGGGTTTGCGGGGGCCTTTGCTCGGCGACCGTCGAGCCAGTTTTGGCCTTGCGCACGACTTGTTGGCTCTCATCGCGGAACATCAGCGACAGCTCATCGCGATATCCGGGGCACACGCGGTTGCCCTTGATGCACTGCGAACAGTCGGCCGGGCCTGATCGCAGCGGATCTTGCGCGATCGACATTCGCCGCAGCCTTTGCTCGGCTTCCCGCAGAAGACCATGATGGACCGGCGGCGGGGAATCGCACGAGGGGGGAGCGGCTGGGGGATCGATCAGGGGAGACGACACGACCGCCGCGGTTAGTATTGGTGGGTAAAACGGATTGAAAGGGTTAGATCTGAGCGTGTCAACAGGCGGCTGTTGCTGGAACGGGTAACCTGTGCGAGGCACCACAACACCATGGAGATGACGGCGACAGCGACGGGGCAGCGGCGGGAGTGCTTCCAGGGTGGTGGGAGGAATCCAAGACGAGGAGGGGATGCGATGCAGGAGGACTCGACCGACGAGGGTGCATCTCCATGCGCAGGGAGGGAGAGTCAGGTGGTGCAGGGCGAGTTTGGATGTGGAGAGGGAAGAGAGTGGAAAAGAGGGGAAGAAGCAGCCGGGGAAACTCAGACGCGGACCTTGGCTGAGCCTGGATTCCCCTCACGCGGGCTAACTAATAACTAACCGCTAACCGGCCTGGGGGGCCTTGCGATGACTAATTGCCATTGGCCAGGAAGAACGGAACGATCGAACATTATTACAGCAATTACATAGTAGTGTGCATATATACATCACCTTTCCCATACCCCCCAGACCTCATTCCTGATACTCCTCCGGCACCACCGGCCACTCATCCACCCCGTCCATCAGGATCAGCCCCATCCCCCCACTCAGATGCACCTGTACATGGCAGTGCAGCAGGAATGGCCCTGGATTGACGACCTGGTACCGAATCGCTAGCCACGTGGGCCCCATCACCGCCGGCGGAGTCACATACGTATCGCGGATCTGCGGCGAGTTCAAGTTGAAGTTCTCGGGGATATGCTTCATCGCTTCTGCCACCGACGGGTACTTCCATTCGCCTTCTCCCTGGCCGATCACGAAGAACTTGTTCGAGTGCTTATGGAAGGGATGAGGGGGCTGCAGCGGCTGAACGACCCGGAGGATCAGGTCGACCCAGGTCCCGTTCTGGGTCGAAATGGACAGGTCCTTCTTCGCCGCAGACGGGTGAAAAAGCAGCGGTTCGGAGTCCTCGAGCATCAAGGGAAGACTCGAGTTACCGAGCGTCCATCGGTAGGACGCGTTGTAGTGGTCGATATTGAGCACGTACGTCTGCGCCACATCCTGCGATGGTACCTCGATGGGGTACGGCATGATCGTGCTCTCGTTCAACAAGGTGTGCTGGGGTGAGACAGGAGTTCCAGTGATGTCAATCGAGGCCTCTGATTCTTCGTAAGACTTGCCAGATGCACCAGCATACGACAACGTAGCCGTCGTGGCGAGGATCTGGTTTACTCCAAAGGTCGCCAGTCGAACGGTTGTAATCGCCAACAGGCTTGTCCAGCTTGACCATGACGGAGTAGCGAGCGCCGTTGGCGAGGGTGATTGCGTCCACCTTGGTGGGAACCACATACCTGCCATCGACAGCGTAGACATACATCGGATGCTCGTCGATGGAGAACACGATAGTGTTGATCCCGGCTGCACTAATCAAGTCGTAGCTCGCGTATGAATCATTCGGTCAACGACAAATTCCTCCGTCAGCCCCTTCGATGGCGTGCAGCCGGAAAACATGAACGGTGGATGGCGCTGAGGTTACGGTGGAAGTGTCCCTGCGCCAGTCGATTGGTTGGTGGGAGACATCTGCAGCAGCCAGTCAGTACATAATCGATGCAGTATGAACCTCAAGGAAAGGTTAATCAAACTCACCCATATCAGTGAAATGCGAATTATTTCCCAAAACCCCTCGTTGACCTCAGTGGTGTATTCGTCCAGTTTCTTTCGCCCCAGACAATCAATCGATCCCTTGCCGTTGATCAACAGTGCGTTGGCGCAGTATGCATCCAGCCCGGAGGCCTCCTCTGCATCCCACACCTCTTGCGAAGTCAATCGGCGCCAATCAGACAGCATGATCGGAGTTGTCTTCTTCTCCGCCGCCTCCATCGCTTTGACATCCCCTTCTGCACAGGGGATCATCGCAAACGGTCGATCCACCGAATCGTCGGTTCGGATATAGATGGCCCCATAGAGTCCGTCTTCAACTTGGCCCTTATGGTGGGCATGATAAAAGTACGAGCCATATTGCGTCGCACGCCATTTATACAAAAACTCATCCCCGGGCTGAATCGGCGACTGCGACAAACCCGGAACGCCATCCGACCACGGTGTATCAGTCTGAACGATACCTACGGACCAACCATTCATTAGACAAAGAACACCATCACACGGGAGAAACATACCATGAAAGTGAACGGTCACCGGCACGGGGAGGTTATTCACAACCAAAAACACAACATCATCCCCTTGCTTCAGATCAAGGGGCGGCGCCGGGAATTGGCCATTGGTGAGAATCGTCTTTCGAGGAATGCCTGCAGGCGCCCAATCCTCCCATGTCAGCGTCGCTTCAAAACGGACCGTATCCCCCTCGACCGGACCAAGCGATCGTTAGCACTGCCCAGGAGACAAAACAAAGAACAAATGCCAGCCAAACGGCCAGCCTGCAGCGGAGGAAGCCCATATCGGAGAATATGCAGGAGACGGGCGACCAGACAAACGTGGAAAAGAAACTTCCCAGGCTGGCCGAGTAGGACGATTTCAGCTTATTATACCAGATGTCTTATTCTGCCAGGGAGGCTGCGTTGGCTTGCATATGCTTATCTCTCGCCCAAGCATTCATCCTTCTGTTTCGCGCCCTGCGAATCCTGCCTGCCGTAGGGACTGACCAAGCCGAGGACCCATAGCGACCCTTGCATTCCATAGGAAATGAGTGCATCGCCAAACACTTCTAACACGCATTTGGCAAAAAATGAACAGTGACATTGAGGCGGTGACCTGCACTGCTATATTTAAAGATTCGAGGGAACGAATGTTCTTAATAATTGGTAGGATCGCCATGAACTAGTGGCATAGAGTTTGTGGGTTGGCAGGTAATCATTGGGCATATGAGAGGAGGATCGCGATCCATCACACTTGGCTCAACGCCGATCTCCCAGACTAGCTGCGGAGGGCTGAGCCCAACGCTGAGCCCCTCGATCCAGGGTGTTCTTCTTACACACGCTCCCAGGGCAATGGTCGCCTGCAGCTTCGTGGAGATACGCCCATCTTCTTTCCCTGTTTCCAAGCAGGAAGACGTCATCAACTGTTAGGCATTGAACATTAGTGGCAGGACGCCGTTCATTGTATGATGGTAGCACTTTGGCTTTGTAAAGAAGATTTGGAAGGGCAGATAGCAAAGGTCGATGAATACACTTATTTTGATTACATATACCCTGCAAAAGTGTATGTATCATAAGGAATCCACTGTCTATAAAGAATAAACTCCAGTCTTAGCCAGTGTGAAAAGCATTTTTATCTATAGTACCTCATAGTCCAACAATAGAAATATTATACAGACAGTAAGTATAAGGAGTACAAAGCAAACCCAAAACCCCAACCAAAGTGCTACCAGTATGCAATGGACTGGTTGCTACCACCAATTTCAACGTCCTACAACTAACCAAGTCCTCTGACTCCGAGGGACGAAGATGGGTGCATCTCCTCGAAGCTGTGAGCGGCCATTGCCCTGGGTGCGTGTGGATGTATTCACATCGTTTGTTCCACTCTGTCTCTCCGGGATGTACAGTCTATGAGCGATAGTTGAGGCAAAGTGGAGCGGTTGGTCCATCTATCACAGGGTCATTTGTCAGCTCAATCTACCATGCTTGGTTAGGATGGCTCACCTGTTGCGGACCGGTAGAGTGGTGTGTCTGTGGCATGAAAGGAGTCTGTGGCATGAAATTAGGGTCAAAATAATCCTCAGGAGACCAAGCTCGCTCATTGTCTGCAGGCAAGGGACGGTCAAATTGAGGGGTTTCAATGGCCTCCATCAATTGTGTGTGTTGTTGAGACATCGTCTGACTATAGTGGGAAACACTGGATGGAGGATCTGGAGGGATACGAGGGCCAGGCACTGGAGCTGGCATTCCAGGATCGTGGCCCAGATTCGGAGCGTTGTAAGGCAAAGAAGGCATATCTGCTGTATGACTCTGCTCCTGATGAAAGGTATGCCGAGGTGGAATATTGATATGAGAGGCCGGGTAGATCTCCCTTTGCCAAGGTTGAATGTTATTATGAGAGGCAGGGTATGAGTTCCCTTGCCAAGGTGGAAAGTTATGATGAGAGGCAGGATATGAGTTACCTTGCCAAGGTTGAATGTTATTATGAGATGCGGAGTGTGAGTTGCTTTGCCAATGTGCAACGTTACTGTGAGAGCAGGATTGAAGTCCCTTTGCCAGGGTTGAATATTAGTTTGAGAGGCCAGGTAGAGGTCCCTTTGCCAAGGTGGTGACTGGGGCCCCTTTGCCAAAGTGGAAGTTCGTCCGGGGAATAGGTGCTGGGGATGGGTGGCCTTCGATTGCGTCGAGGTGCCTCACCAGAGGGCCACTGGCATCTGCACCCCCCTGATCCTGTGCCTTGTTAGCTACAGGATGTCATTCGAACTCACAAGACTGAGTGCTAAGGCGAACCTGGTTCTCGCTGCCTGCGAGTCATGATGCTGTCCTGAGAGAGTTGTGGGCAAGAAAAGCACGCTCTAGCAGGAGAACCCAGACAAGAAGCCGACGAAATAACGGGAAGAGAACGATAAGGAGAGTGGAAGAGAATGTGTGCCTAGAGGTGGTGAAGGACCTGGCTGGGAGGTATTTAATGTCCTTCCACGAGCCTGCCTTCCACAAATGGTAAGTCTGCCTGGGAGGTGCAAAAATGCCAATGTACATACAAGAGTCACTTTCAATTACGCCCAACTACATTTCAAGTCAGTCACACCCTCTGGGATTAAAACGGATGCTGTAGGCATTTCGCAAAGCAGTGGCCTTGTGTGCTCCGACGGGCAAAGGGACGTCTACATGGCTTCTCAAACTAATATTGCACCCTGGCAAAGGGACCTCAATCGTGCTTCTCACAGCAACGTTCCATCTTGACCGAGGGATCTGTATCCTGCCTCTCATCAGCAACAGATTCATCCATACATATGCCTCCTATGCCTTGTAACGCTCTGAATCTGGCCACGATCTTGGAATGCTGGATCCAGTGCCCGGCCCCAAATCCCCCCAGATCCCCAATTCAATTTTGTCAATATGCAGCGGATGATCATGAGAAGGACACAGAAATTTGAACAGGATGTCGGAAACGACTCAAACTTCCTCAAATCGGAAAGAAATCTGAACACCTCGAACATCGCAAATATCAGTGCCATGCTGGATGGCCACAGCCAACGGAAGCTGCATTCGTCTATGAGAGACAAGATGGTAGAAAAAATATTCTTGACCAAATTTATTCCTCGTCAAGCTGAGCTGAACCTGAGAGAAATGATCGAGAAGAGTGTTCTCAGCGACAAGCTTCTCATCTTGTTTCTTCTTCGCCAGCATCTCAACCCCTGACACTTCTTTCTCAACGTTGTTATAGTTGCTGAGATACTGCTGAAGCGATAGAGCCATCTGTAGGACCGTCAGTCATTGTCTCCGAATGTCGATGGTTCTACTTACGCGGAGATAACGTTCCCTCTGGGATGGCGCAGTCTCGACAATCACCTTCCTACAGAGTATCTCAATGCAAGAGTTGATGTCGTTCAACTTCTTGGCCAGGTCACTTGCCACATCCTTTGCAGCCGGATGGTCATTGCCAGGCTTAAAGCTGAAATTCGATTTGACGGAACCCGCAGAGCGTTGTATGTTCGTGCTATTTTGCTGTATCGAGATGACCGAACGCCTATAACGACTGGAACGTTGGGGGCTTCCCGTTGGCGCAGCCACTATGGGGGCTCTGCGGGTCCGCATCACCGGGTTATTGGTAGTCTGTCCTCTCAAAGCAACAGTAGTCTTGGTACGAGTCGACTTTGTTGCGCGTGCGAACGAAGGAGTATGGTCGTCCACTGGCGGAAGCATCGAGGCTGAAGGCGACAGGGAAGATGCAGGGCCAACAGTTTCTGAGATCTTTGAATTGCGTGGGTTTCTGGTCCAGATGGCACCATCAGAGAATTTAGTATCCATATTTCTAGCCTTGACCGCCGTTCTGACGAGGCCAGTCTTGTTTTCGTCGGTCTTGAGACGTATAGCAGTGATGGGAGTTGGAGTTTGGCATTGAGACTCGGGAGTCCCGTCAATGTCTTTTTTAGTGCGTGCTTTTTCTGTAGCGCGGCTGGATCTGAAGATGCTGCGAATACCATCCAGCATTCGGATACTCTTGGAGTCTGGCAATTTGATCGGGTGTCCACCTTGAGTAACCGATTCTTTCGTGAGGAACTGCGGCGTGATGCTATTAGGCTGCACATCTTGTCTCTTCTTCGATGCTGGGATGCCGGCACCCAGGTGGGCAACGGCAGACTCAGGGGTAGTCTGTGTGGCAGGCGGCGAAATTCTAGGTGGTGGAAGCTTAGATGAGGCACGGGCAGGGAAGGACCTGATAGTCTCCGGCTTCCAGAACTTCGTGGAGTTGGATATTCCACAGAATGCGAACCATCACTTAATCGGTGCACAGTGCTAGGAGAATTTGTGGGTTTTTTGCAGCGTCATCTTTAGGGCTGCTATATATCTTTCAGGCACCTTTGGTACCAACGGCTCGTGATCGTTGTAATCAGGTGGTGAAAAGAGGGAGGAAAGACTGGGACTGTGAACAGGCTTACGCTGGACCGACAGCTCTTGTCCGCTTGATGACCTTCTCGGGATAGCCTCGAGAGCTATCTGCGGCCGACAGAAGTTTCGCAAGTTGGTAAGGCTCTCAGGAACACCAATGCTTCCCTTATTGGAAGAAAACAGAGGTTTGTGATCTGGGCTAGCAGAAACCCCCATGCTGGTAGGGCGTTTCCCGGAAAAGCGACTAGGAGTATCTGGGTATTCAACCAATGCCGGATTGGATCTCTGAGTGACAGCAAAAGTGCTACCAGGGCTGTCAGGACCCATGATCAACTTTTCGGCTGAAGCAGCAATCTTTAGTGTGGGCCCAAAATATCTCTGTTCTGCTTTCTGGAACCTACGGGTACGATATTCGCCTGTAAAGACGTCTTGGGGACGCTGGAGGTTCTGATCCTCGCTGAAGTCCCAGTAGCTGCTGTTGGTAGAGGCTTTAGAAACAACACGAATTTTTTTCTTCTTCTCCTTGGACTGTCTCAGGCAGAACAGAAACTTGTTGCTCCTCTGGGACAGGCTCCGGACGAGGGCCCTAAGGTATTGTCTACCATCCTGATGGATCCTGACAAGACCTCAGCCGGCATATTGTTAGGCTTCACCATTGATTCCACACTGTGTCTGCGAATGGCAACTGGGATTGAGCTGCGAAGTTCAGCTGTGGTCCGGGCTTCTCGTAACGGAGGTGCATGTGGTCCTTGACTGAGCTTAGGGGGAATGCCTCGAGGAATACGTGTCGAAGAGTGGGAGCCCGATGGCTTGAGATACTGCGCCACTTGTGATCTGGATCTGTCTTGGATATTCTCTGTCGAGCAGTTAGTAAAATTGCCAGATATATCTCAATAAATAATGAGAAAGTAGACATCAGAAACCTTTGTTGCGGGGTTCGTCGAACTTGGGAATGTCCGGAGAGAACGACTTCGCGTGGGTGAGAGAGAGAGCGGGTTGGGTATCTTGAACGAATGGATTATCGGCACCTAGAGAAAGATTAGTCTGACGAGCTTCGAGATCTTAAGCTTCCTGGTCTAGAGCTCAAATTGGTGGTCTTTGTGGCAGTAAACGCTCTTATTGGGGGCGAGGGCATCGATCTTGCCTTCATTCATGGGAGAATCAACAAAAGGGTCCTGATGACCGGATTCTTTGTGGGACATCTTGAAGATAGAAAAAGCATTCAAGGAAGTAGGTGGTTGTTCGAGGAATATGAGAATGTCAGACTCGTCTGTTAATGAGGTGATGAGGTGAAGTTGGGGTTGCTGAGAAGGAAGAGAGAGACAGAAGCAGTGGCTGGTGAGTCGTGGTTTGGGGGATGGACCCCTGACCTGGTCACGTCCTTGCCCACAGCAAAGCGAGTTGTGTTCGCCTGAAGACAACAAAGTTCTGTTAGTACTCAATCGCATCGTTCTGGATCATTCACATTACACAGTGGGGTTTTTTTGCATTATTATGTGTATAGTGCAAGATGTAGGCGGCCATAGATTACATATGTATGCACGCATTATATCAGTCAGAAGTACATCCTATGTTACACAATGAGTGCTCGGCCATAGAGTCAGTTCGATTATCCGAAGCCTTCTTGTAGCGTGATTTCCGGTTATTGTACAAGGAGGGAAATGATGAGCGAAACAAATTAGGATAGAGGCTGACGACCATGCTCTACAGAAGTATGCCTGCAAGGAACTGAGCCAATTCAAGCTCTAAATCTCTTGACATATTAACTTCCATTATCTTTATATTTGTGCTAGGAACTTGAAATTTTTTCGAGTCTCTAATCAGAGATCCTCCATACTTGTATGGTATCCCCTCTTCCGTTTTCCAGGCGCTTGCACCGAGGAGGCAGAGCGTATCTCCCCAGTAGTACCATCATTTGTCCATTCGCTGACTTCCCACTCAATTCTTGTAGAGTGATCATCACTCATACCAATGCCACGTCTCGTTTTCATCAGTCGTCCAAGTCTGCTTCCCTCAATCATTTCTTCAAACCAGGGAATCCCATCCGCCGTACCCTGGCGATAGGTGCGAGAAATGCGGGGCTCACTTGTCGACGAAGGTGCCACAACGTTAGAAGACCTAGCCTGTAAAGACGGAGTGACTGCCACGGCTCCTCCGAGGGACCTGCTTCTGCGTCTGTCTCTTCCTCTTCTGAAGATTCAGGAAGGAGATCCAGGTCTTCCAGTAGACGCTGGTCATTGCCGTGGAGACTCCCACAGTCAGGACATATAGTCGGCCTCTTCACGGGGCTCTTCACTCCAGTATGTAAGAGGTGTGCGCGCAGAAGCCGCAGAAAAACGCGCTGAGTGTGCGGTGCATGGTTTGGAGAGAAATACGCCGGATCGTGCTGTGGGTTTCATCGGAAAGAAGGATTGTGTATGAGATTGGTACCAGGTCAGTGGCACGCGCAGCCATGCCGTGAGGGGAGTGCCGTGGAATCGTCCTAGCAGGATCATTTGTGTTAATTTCATGGTGGCTGAAAATCGGGGTAATACTTACGATTATCCCGGCTACTATCGAAGTAGATTGAGCATCGTCGGTTTGATCCTGAGGGATCTGTATCATGTATTGATTGCGGCCACAGGAGCAAGATCCATGGAGATGTTCGTTGGTTGCCATGTTGGTGTAGGGGTTGGGAGAGAATTGGTGGTGGGAGGGGTGATGCTGCAGAAATTGGGGTCGTCAAGGGTCAACGGGTCAAGAGTATGAGATCATCGACCCACGCAGGGTGTGGGTGAATTGAGCAGCGGAAGTGGAGTGTGCGATCGAATCTGAAGTATCAAAGTGAGCCCAAAGACGTAGTATCACCGAGGAGATTATCAGACACAGATTCTGGCCGGAAGCTGTCGCGAGGAAGGAAATGGCAGGAACTGGCATATCCGACGACGACCAGGAATCAATGACGTGAAGATGCCAAGCGGATGGATCGCAGTGGGCTTGGCATCCCTCGATGCGGCAAGGCAGCGCATCGGCTGGATGGGGAAAAGTCTTGTTCTCCGCACTGAGTTCCAGATTGTGCCTAGTCTGGGGACATCTGCGGACGTCTTCGGTATTGGCCGTGCAGGATTCGGGTCTTCTTCCCCTGGTTTTCTCCCGTTGAAACACGCCTCGTCCCAGGGGTCGTTCTTCTTTCCTTCTGGATCGCCTCTCGTGCTCTTCCACTCCTTCAATCATCCTTCCCTGCCGCCTGTGTTCTGGTGTTCTGTTCTGGGTTGGATGCCTGCTTCCTGACTAAGTCCGCATACTGCGCGTTCCCTGTTGGTTCTAGGCGACCGGATCTTCCCTCCCTCACTGTCACATGAAAATCCCATCATCTCGACTATCGACTCGACCATCCCCGACCATATACAACTCCCACCATCAACCATGCCAGCCGCTGCCTCAAGTTCGTCCGAGACCTCCTACTCCCAATCCCGCCAGAGGGAGCGCCAACCCCGACGAGCGCGATGACTCGTCCACGCCTACCGCATCCAAGGCCTCCGGCTCGAACCCGACAAGGACAAGCCCCGCCTCACCGAGCAGGAGAAGAAGAACAACCACATCGCCTCCGAGCAGAAGCGTCGCGCCGCCATCCGTGAGGGCTTCGATCGCCTGACCGAGCTGGTTCCGGGGCTCGAAGGCCAGGGTCGCAGCGAGAGCATCGTGCTCCGCAAGACCGTCGATTTCATCCACCTCCAACTCCAAGAACGACAGGAACTGATCGCGGAGATCAAACACCGAGGCGGTCACATTGATGACGAGACCTTCAAGCCATGACAGTTGCGATGAGGATATACTTTGGGGGTGACTGTTCTTTCTCGGACGGCAGTGAGGCGCCGGCACTTGCGCTGCCAACCGAGGTGATCGGAGATGAAAACTATGACCTTGATGACTTGATTTGCGTTTGGAGTTTGCGTCACGGCGAACTGTCAAGGGACTTGGGATTGTTATGGACGGAGGATGAGAAATATGAAAGGGTGCGAGAAAAGAAGATGCAAAATCAGTCGGTCTACTTCTGGTCTGTTATAAAAATGATGGGTTATCGGCTAGGAGTGTAAACACTCCGCCGATTGCAGTCTGTCTTGATGACAGGCTTCTGGCGAATGGGAGAATTGTTGTACATGACTTGCTGAAGGATGGATTCATTGGGTCAAGCTTGGTGTTAGGGCGTTGTTGCGGCGGTTTATCTGTTGCTATATGGCCTTTTTTCTTTTCTTCCCTTGATTTGGTTTCTTAACATCACATAGCTGTAGATGCCATTCTCATGCTTTCAATTACATGCTTCTGAATATAGGTCTTTTCATACAGTCGCATAGCAGATGCCGCAGGCTCAAATATAGCGTTGGACTGACAGGTTTCTCAGCGCTTATCCAACACCAGTGATATTGGTACCTGATGTGTCATTCTTCGTAGAATCATACCTTCACGCAACGAGAGTCCCATAGGATATAACAGTTCCGACATACGGATGTAAGCTGAATATACTGGTTAGTGGGCTATCACGGTCGATCTAAAGCATGGACAACACCCTAACCACCGTTATCATGATTCTGCCCCACCTCACCGCCCATCTATCTCAGTCATCCCTCAATATCAACAACATCCCTGCACAAATATTAGCCAGACAACCCAGCCAACTCTCATTACTCTCTCCAATCTCACCACTACCTCCCAAGGAAGCAAAGAAACCTCCGCAAAATGTCCGACTCAAAAGACCCCTCCTCACCAACCAAGACGCCTCCGACCCTCCCCCCCTACGATGCGCATCCCCCGCAACGCAGCGCCCTCCCACGCCCTCCACCCCTCTCGATCCCCGTCCTCGAAGACCTCCGCAACAAGCGCGTCATCCTCGCCTCATCTCCCTCGCCGCCGTCAAATCTCTCTCTCCTCGGCCTCCCCAACCTCGAAGTCATCCCCTCCAATGCCCCGAGGACTTCCCAAGGACGATGGAGCCGTTCGCGTACGTCCTCGCGACCGCAACCCGCAAGGGCAAACCGTCTACGAGCAGGAAATCGTCAACGAAGAAAAGGGCGAGCCAGGCCTGATCCTTGCAGCGGACACGGTGGTCGTCGACACCGTCTCGGGCACGATCCTAGAGAAGCCCCGTCCGAGGCCCAACATATCACGATGCTGAAGACGCTGCGCAATAACCGCACGCACACGGTGTTCACGGCGCTGGTGGCCATGGCGCCGTTGGCGAGTGCCCGACAGCCCGGGTATGCGATGGAGACGGCGATTGAAGAGTCGGTGGTGCAGTTTGATACGGAGGTGACGGATGAGTTGCTGATGGCGTATGTGCGGACGCGTGAGGGGGCGGATAAGGCGGGAGGTTATGGGTTGCAGGGCTTAGGGTCGATTCTGGTGGAGAAGGTGGATGGGAGTCATGATAATGTGGTTGGGTTGCCGTTGCGCACGACGTTGAAGTTGATGGAGAAGGTGCTTGCGAAGGCGGATGATGAGGATCGTTTGTCCGGGGGGAGTGAGGGGGAGGATGAGGACGAGTAGTTGGCATTGTGTCTGTAAATATGCCTGAATGCGACTGATAGATGGGGTGGTTGTATGCATTGGTTTCTTTTAGTTGGGATTGGACATTGCAATATACCTAGACGCTGGTCGTTCTCTAGATCTGGTTGATGCAGACACGGCTGGGAAAAGAAGATACAGACAAACACCGAAACAAACGTTTTAAATCCAATTCGACTGTTACATATCTTTTACGGCTGAATACAAAACACCAGTCACCGATGGAGCCGGTCTACCGAAGGGAAAGGAAAAAACATATACATCGATAGGCAAACGCCCAAAAGAAGGAAACATCAAAGGAAAAGAACGAGGTATATCATGCATGCGCCATCTATGCCTTCCACACACGCTTGATGGCCTCCGTGACACCAACGTCATTCGTCTCGAACTCGTAGAGACCAACAGCGGTGGTGAGGGTCAGCAGTCGCAGGAGCCAGAAGCAGCCGTGGTAGGTCTTGGGGACACGACGGACGGGGAAGTAGTCGATGATGGAGGACCTGCGAATGTGAGTTACCGAATTGAGGCGCAGAAAATACTGGATGGAGAAAACATACTGGAAACCAACGTGAGAGTGGACGACCAGGAGAGAGCACAGAACAGCGTCCATGACGGGGTTCAGGGAGCCGGCAGCGAAGGGAGCGATGGTGAGAGGGATCAGACCGACGGAGACGATTCTGAATAGGACTAATTAGCAATCATCGCGTCTGATAGTAAGTAGTAAAGTCGCACCTCTCGAAAGTCCAGTGGTAGCTACCGTGGGAGGGTGAGGAGGAGGAATAGGAGCAGGGTCGTTCACTAGACAGCGATGCGGTTAATATTGTTCATGTCATGATAGCACGTGCGGCCGAGTCGAAGAGGCGGGAGATGACAATAAACGGTCGAAAGTGATCGATAGACATGGTTCTCGGTCGGATTAGAGAAAAAGAAAGCACATTCACATACTTGTTCCCTGGATGACCTCTGTTCCAAAAACTCATTAGCATATCTCCGCAAAATCATCCCCACGCCACAATGCGTGCCGCAACCACCACCGACGATGAAACCACCCCTATTCCACCACTGACAGCAAATCCGGGAATCACTCACGAGGCTGGGGAGGAAAATCTGCTTCTTGCCGAGGCGTGGAAGGCCACAACCTGCGAGACGCCGGTGGCAGGCTTGGCCACCAGCGGGCTGCGGAAGGCAGACAGGCAGGTCTGCCGGAGGAAGGGAGACTGGCGCGCAATCGAAGCCATGGCGAAGAACTGAATGTCAAGGAAAGTGAGGGGAGAGGGACCGCGACACGACGCAACAGAGATGCAGACTGACAGACTGGAGGTCGAAGTCGTGAAGTTGAATTGCTCCGGCAGGAACCTCGGGAGTCCGATCGGGAATGCGGTCATCACATTCCGGCCGCCCTGATTGGCCCGTGGCTCTCCGCCCAGCCGAAAGTGTCCGACACCCGGCAATTCGTTTTCTTACTTAATCTCCCCATCATGCGCGCTTCACGGGGAACAGCCTGACAGGTTGCTTTCTAGTTTCCACTCGAAATGGCTGCTAGATTCCGAGGTTCCGAACTACAATGCAAGCTACAGACACAATATCATGCGAAATAATTCCATTTTCGTCAATTCATTACAATTCGGACTACCAAGACTGCAACCATCAGCAGCCGACTTGCCGCCGTGCCGCCCTGCAGAATGTTTTTGCGCCTCAGCAGTCTCGTCGGCCAGACAAAGGTACTATACCCATGTCACACCCTATCTAGCAATCAAACCGAGCCTAGAACTTCAGCACAGCCTTGCCCTTGTTCTTGCCGTAGAACAGGCCAACCAAGCCCTCGGCCGCGTTGTCGATGCCCGTCGTCTCGGCAGTGAGAGCCTTGAACGAGCCCTCCTTGATCCACTTCTGCACGTTCTTCTGGTGCTCCTGGGCGTACTTGTCACCCATACCGGGGTCACCGACAATGAATCCGCGCATGTCAATGCGCTTGACGAGCACGTTGTGGATGTTCTTGATAGGGTAGGGCTCCGAGTTGTACTGAGAGATCAAACCGCAGACAACGATGCGGCCGAAGTTGTTCATGGCATCCAGGGCGGCTTCGAGATGCACCACCACCGACGTTCTCGTAGTAGATGTCGATACCCTGGGGAGCGAGGCGGGCCAGCGCATCCTTGGGAGATTCCTTTTGTAGTTGAATCCACTGTCAAAGCCCAGGTCCTTGGTGATGTACTCGAGCTTGTCGTCGGATCCAACGCTGCCGATCACCTTGAGACCCTCGTGCTTGGCGAGCTGGCCGACGAGCTGGCCGACAGCACCGCTAGCAGCAGAGACGAAGATGGTCTCGCCCTTCTTGGGCTTACCGATTTCGTAGAGCGAGGAGTAGGCCGTCAGACCGGGCATGCCCAGAGCGCCGAGGAAGACGCGGACGTCCTCGATGCCCAGGGGGTTGTCGAGGGGCTTGATGGTGGCGAGGTGCTCCGCACCCAGCGCAATGTACTCCTGGATGGGGACGCGGCCGATAACGACGTCGCCCTCCTTGTAGGAAGCGTTGTTTGAGCGGATGACCTTGCAGATGGAAGCGCTATCAATGGGCTTGTTGAGGGTGAACGCAGGAGCGTAGGACTTGGTCTCGGCAGGGCGCATGCGGCCGCGCATGTAAGGGTCGAAGCTGGTGTAGATAGACTGCAGGACAACACCGTTCTCCGGGGCGGGAGTGTTGGCATCATACGAGGCCTGCTCGATGGTGAGGTCCTGCCCGGGGACGGGGTATCCCGAAGGGATCTTCTTAAAGACGAGAGCCTTGTTGGACATGGTGAGGAATTGTGTGTGTTAAGAGAGAAGTGAATATGGATGGAAGAGAGTGGGAAACGAGACGAGGGGCTCAGGAGGGGGATATCTATATAGTCAGTAGAAACATGCCTAGGCAGTGGCCTGGGAGCAACATGGTTGATTTATAACCAACCGCCCACTTCTCAAGAGAAGCGGGGCTGTACCAGAAAATCCTTGAGGGCAGGATGGCGCCAGGCGGTTGCTACAGCCAGGGAGAAGCTTCTCGAGGCCCAAGATTGGGTGCACTGACCCAGATCCATTCGTCGGCTCCTTGCCGTGGCCTCCGTCCAGGTGGTTTCCGCAAACAGTCTACGAGGGCATTGGATGAACCCTCGGGACGTGGTTCTACCACTCCATCCGGAGGCACCTGGACGGGACAACATTCTCTCCGAGAGCCCACTTACGTATGGAGGACCCAGAAATGCATCATCTGCAACGGCAACAAAGGTGGAGCAGATGCGGTGAAGAGACCCTGATACACGGACGAAACCTACCTTCTGGGCAAGAGAACCGTCGGGATGATTTGAAATCGAGCGCAGTGCCTCGGAGATGTTGCTGAATAGAGAGAACACGACGGAGGGTTGGCCCCCCAAGAGTCATGGCGATGGCCGTTCTATTCCAACAATTCATGCATTACTGCCGGGAATAAACGACTGGGATGTTTCCATGATCTCTTGCTGGTCAAAGTGCCACCTATGATCAAGTCATAGTGTCATGGTTTGGGAGAAATTCAAGGTTGATTTGGGTTCTTAGTCAGCCGCACCACACATGGCCACTATTTATGGCAGACCATCTGAGTTTGAGACTAACAGGATGCTGACTCTGTCGCAGAGGGTCATGAATTTCAAGGATGGTTTCTCAATCCTTGGGCATTAATGATAATCTATAGGCATCACTTAGCAAATTCCTAGGCTTCAGAGTCTGCGAGGACTATGCCCCACACAGGAGAGCACCTAGTCTTGCCGACAAGCGATATCAAGGCGAAACTTCTCCCCAACAGGATGAACAGCATCTTGACACCCCAGTAAGCAACATGTCCTGGCTTCCATGCATCTGGGGTACCTACGCCAATCCATATCCAGTAAGGATGTCCGAACGAAGAACAGACTTCGCAGACGGTCTGAGGGGCGTCACAGACAGAGTCAAACGATGCTGAGTAGTTTCCCTAAGTGATACCGTCTATTCTGTAGTTAGCCTGCGCCTATTCTTCTCATGGATATCTTCCTGAAACGAAAAGATGTGGCGAGAACATGAAGCAATTGCGGTTCGCATCGTGTATAATGCTCCACCGGATTTCGGGACGTAGAGAACCTCATCCAACATGCATGAACAACTCCGGATATATACCAGAGACTATATATCAACTATTAGGGGCCGTGCATTCCGCATATAATCAACGTTTGGCCTTGAACGTCGTTATCATATTCTCTTCTTGACCTACTCGATTAACGTCACGTGGTGACGATGCCTGAGGCGTCAGTTTTCTGCCCAGCAGACCGCCTCTCCTTTGAGAAAGATGTTCCGTCCGCCCTGAATTTTCTGCCGGACATTTTGTTTTTTTGTCCTGGATTTGCCAATCGTGTCAATCTCCATCATCGTCACCTCCCCCTTTTCCCTGTCATATCTGATTTTCCTGCCCTTCGAGCTGCTTGGAAGAATTCGATAGTGCTATCTTTATCAGACTCTTTCATACCGCATCATGTTCGGCGCTCTTCGCCGAAACGGCGTCGCCCATGCGCTGCGGCTTTCCTCGCCCCGGTGCCTCTCAGCCAGACAAGTCACTCAACGCCCACAATGGCATCGACCAGCGCTCTCTGCCATCCTGAACGGATCGCGATCATTTGTCTCGTCACCCGTCAAGTTCTCCGCTGCTGCGCCCGCGCAGCAGGTGGAGGCTGACCTCCCTGTCCAAGAACAGGCCCCGACCAGATTCGCGGATCTCGCAGAACAGGACTCGTCCTCCTCGGATCATTCGCACCATCACCGGCGAGAAGAAGATCGAGACGATGACCGATGTGCAGAGCATGACGATCCATGACACTTTGACTGGTGTCGACGTGTGAGTTTACCTTCCGTCCCTCGTTTCTGGGTCTTGTCACTAACTTTAAATCTATCTAGGCTGGCCCAGGCGAAGACTGGAACCGGAAAGACAATCGCCTTCCTCCTTCCAGTTCTGCAGAACATTTTGAAGGATGAATCTGTCAACTTGCGCTCCAGAAATAGCCGCGCCACTCCCACCGACATCCGTGGTATCATCATCTCGCCGACTCGCGAATTGGCCGAGCAGATCGCCACGGAGGCGCGACAGCTTGCATACGGGACGGGAGTTGTGGTACAGACCGCCGTTGGAGGTACTCACAAGAGGGAGGGCTTGCAGCGGATCCGCCGGGATGGATGTCATCTTCTGATCGGCACCCCTGGACGGTTGAAGGATCTGCTCTCCGACCCGTACAGTGGCGTTGAGGCCCCGAAGTTGTCCTCCTTCGTTCTGGACGAGGCTGATCGTCTGCTTGACGATGGCTTTGCTCCCGAGATCCAGGAAATCCAGAACCTGCTGCCGAATCCGATGAAGGTCGACCGACAGACGCTTTTGTTCTCAGCCACCGTGCCCAAGGAGGTGATGTCCATGGTCCGCCGCACCATGAAGCCCGATTATAAATTCATTCGCACGGTCGATGAAACGAAGTCCCCACCCACTTGAAGGTCCCCCAGAAGGCCGTTATCATCGACGGATACCAGAACGTACTGCCCGCGCTTCTCGAGCTGGCCAAGAACTACGCCTCCGAGCCGATCAACAAGGAACGCCCCTTCAAGGCTATTGTTTACTACAACTCCACCAAGCAAGTCCGCATCGGGTTTGAAGTATTCCTTGGTCTTCTCACGGGCCCTGGAAGCCCTCTGAGGGCGCATGGATTGCCCATCCGCGTTTCCGAGCTCCACTCTCGTCTCTCCCAGGCCTCGAAACTCGCACCGCCGAGTTCTTCCGCAAGAGCCGCAGCGCCATCCTCTCCTTCCGACGTGACTGCCCGTGGTATGGATTTCCCTGGCGTCACGCACGTCGTCCAGGTTGGTCTGCCCCGTGATCGCCCAACATACATCCACCGTCTGGGACGAACCGGTCGTGCCAACCAGACGGGTGAGGCTGGATCTTCCTCCACAAGGGCGAGCTTGCCGTCTCAAAGAAGCGCCTTGCCCAGCTTCCGATCGAAGTCGACACCGAGTCCCTGTCCATGGCTACCGTCAACATGCGCGAATCGGACGCCCTTAACTCGGAGGAGATGATCCGTCAGATCAACAACGTGATGGAGACGATTCCCGAGGAAACGAAGGAGGAGGCCTATCTCGCCCAGCTGACCAGCTCGATCGGCCTGTTTGACAGGGACCACGTCATGGTTGATGCGCTGAACGATCTCGCCCTGCACGGGTATGGATTGCAATCGCCGCCCAAGATTCCCGGTAGCGTGGCGCAACGGATGGGTCTGACCCGACTCCGCGGACTCAATATCGACCGTTCTGGCGGTCGCTCCCGTGGCAACTTTGACGAGAGACCCTCTCGGGGATACCGTGAGGAGCGGTCCTTTGGACGATCTCGCGATGATAGATCCTCTCGCAGACACCGTGACGAGCGGTCTGGCGGCAGAAACCGGGACCGTAACTCGCGTTCCTACTCGCGTCGCAATGACGAGGACGACTACTTCTGATCTACCTGACCTTTGACCTTTGACCTTTACTCAGAGCAAGAACCAGCATGAAATACCACCTTGGATGGCAGCATTGGGCGGCGTTTTGTTACTGTTTTTCGACAATCTTGGGACAGTCCCGAATCACCCACCACTCACCTCATGTATCTTACTGTATTATAGTTTCTGATTTGTTTGATTTGGGATAGGCGGCGCAAGATGAAGACTCTGCATAGAATTGGAAATAAGATCTACTATATGATATCAATCAATTCATACCCACATCTCTCCATCTCTCCAGCAACATTATACGCCTATGTAGAAAGTAGCAACCCCATCCCACTCGAAAAGTCTGTCGAAATCTAATTCTCCCAATAATAACGAACAGGAAACTCCCTCTCCAACTCCCTCCTCAACCTCCTTCTAATCTCTGCAAACTCCTCCCTCCCCTCCGTCCCCTCCGTAACAACCCCATGTCTAACCAGAAAATCCACCACCACAATCGCACTATTAGGCTTAAACTCCCCCTCCGCAACGCATCCACCACCTCCCCAACCCCCATCAACTTAAACCCCTCTACCTCCTTATCCGCCGGCGTAGGCACAATAACCCCCCTCCCCCTCTTCAACATCACGCCAACCACCCAGATCCATCTCATACGTATACTCCACCTCAGGCTGAAGCAACCCCGTCGTCTCCCCGGATGCATGATTCTCCCCCGCACCTGGAAATACGATACGTACCCGGTGGACACTAGACGATCCTGTATCAGCTCTGGTGCGAGTGAGGCCTCCTCGACTGCTTCGGCGGTGACGCCTTCGAGCGGGATAATCCCGTGGGGAGGCCGCCGGCGGCGGTACAATCGAGCATGCCCGGGTAGGTTTGTTTGTGTTTGGATCACGACGGGCGATCCATAGTTTCAGATTGTCTTCTGTCCTCCTCGTCTGGGGATTGGTGGGTGTGGTTGGGGAGGAGGGGAGGTGGTGGTAGTGGTAGTGTCGTGAATATAGGCGATTAGTTGCACGCCGTAGTCACGATTCCGAATAGACTGCTTGCGCAGCGTTCTATTTCTAGTAGTGGGGTTGGGTTCTTATTATTGCTGTCGTTGTCACGGGGATTTGGAGGTCCGTAGATGGGGAATGTCTCGTTGCGCCAGCCACGGAGGATGGGGAGGGTGGAGGGGGAGGTATTGGCGAGGGTTTGCGCGAGGATGGAGCTGTACCGGGTGGATGATGGTGCGGTGAGAGTGACGGTTTGGCTGGTGTGGTTGATGATCCAGTTGTTGATTGGGACCAGGCTATTTGGGCGACTGTCGTCTTGGGGATGTAGCCGAGAATGGTCTCGGGTGCGTGGAGACATGGAAGGCGTAGTATTGGTTTTGAGGGTTGCGGTGTAGAGCGGTGGGTTGTCGTCTGGGTGGATGAAGCTGGATTCGTCTGTTAGATAGGACTCTGGATAGTAGGATGATGCAAGGGTGTACCTGTCGCAATCTTTGACGACGTCGAGGATGCGTTGGTGGACTATGGGGACATGGTGAAGATGGGTGGTGGTTATAATGAATTGCAAGACGCCGATATCCAATGATGATCATCGCGGATAAGCCAGGTGTCTTATCTATCTCGTCTAAGATTGGCGGATAAGAATCCTGTGGCCTATACTGTCCTCTGTGTATATATGTTTATATAGTGGGCTACCATTTTCTGTCTGAGAAAGGAAAAGTATTTGGATATCTAGCGTGGATATATATGAGTTCTACTTATTATACACTATCCTGTCCTAATCAATATACTATCTTGCACCACATGATTCCAACCAATATACATAATGCAAGAAACCCAGAAGTAAGAACATGACAGAAGTAAAGTAGTATATTCTATTCATCTGCATCCAACATTCGTCTACCATCCCATCCGGCATCATAAAATTCGTCGAGATAGTTCCACAGTGGATCATAACAAAGCATACAGAAAGCAAGCACAGAGAAGAGTCAGGGCCGAACATCGACAACCAGCTTCCAATGGCCATCAACGAGCGCCCTGCCTCTCCCATCGCACAGCACGGCGACAAAAGACAGCCAAGATCGAAGAACGTTAAAAAATCACTTGCCTTGCTTTTTTCTTCATCCTCACCTCAACTCACACCAGATAGACACCATGACCACGATTTTACTCGCGGTTGATCATGTCTTCTCTGGCGGGACCGGTACCGATCCACTTGATAGGGACACCGCCGAGTCCACGCTCGATGTACTCGATGTATGCGCGGGCGTTCGCAGGCAGCTCCTCGTACTTCTTGACGCCCATGGTGTTGGACTTCCAGCCGGGAGAGTTTCGTACTCAACCTCCACCTTGTCGAGGACGTCGGCATCAGCAGGGATGGTGTTCTCGGTACGGGTTCCGTCGGGGAGCTTGTAAGCAACGGCAACCTTGATCTCATCAAAGTCGTCCAGGACATCCAGCTTGGTCAGGTTCAGGGCGGTGTAGTGGTTGATCGCGTGGGAGTAGCGGCACAGCACCAGATCGAACCAGCCGCAGCGGCGACGACGGCCGCGTGACACCGAATTCGCGACCAACTTGCTGGAGCTTCTCGCCGGACTCGTTCAGCTGCTCGCTGGGGAAGGGACCGGAACCGACACGGGTGGTATAGGCCTTGACGACACCGATGATGGACGAGATGCTGGTGGGGTTCAGGGAGAGGGCCTGCACGGCACCGCCCAGACCGGTCGACGAGGAGGTCACGAAGGGGTACGTGCCGTGGTCGAGGTCGAGCATGAGCGCATTGGCTCCCTCGACAATGGTGTTGGGGGCGTCCTTGTACTCTGGAGGAAGGCGAGCTGGTCGACAATGTGAGGGCCCAGGATTTTACGGTACTCCTGCACCATGGTCAGAATAATCATCCCCAGGCTGAAAAGAAGAAACCCCCGTTGGGGAAGAGAAGAAAACGCACCTTGAACAGAGCAAGCTCATCCTCAACATTGTAATCCAGATCACCGAAACGCGCGCGGTATCCGCTCTCCAAGTTACGCAGCTTGCGCTCAAACAGCGCCTCATCAAGGATCTCTCCAACACGGATACCCCTCCGGGCAGCCTTATCACTGTAACAAGGACCAATACCCTTACCGGTGGTACCGACCTTGCGGCCACCGAGACGGGCCTCCTCCAAACCATCCACAACAGAGTGCAGGTTCAGACAGACATGCGCGCGGTCCGAGATGAAGCAGCGCTTGCTGGCGCCCTCCAGACCCTTCTCCTCGTTGGAGGCCAATTCCTTGAAGAAACTGGGGACGTGGACGACCGTGCCAGCACCGATCAAGTTGATACAGGTGGGAGAGACCAGACCCGAGGGCAGGATGTGGAAGTCATAAGTATTAGAGCCATGGACGATCGTATGGCCGGCATCTGGCGGAGGAGTCAGCGGAGATTGATTCGAACGACCCACCGGCTCCCTTTTAAGGGGAGGGGACGGGGGATGGAGAACTCACTGTGCCGCCAGCGGCACGGCAGCAAAGCGTCGCCTGCTGCGAAAGCATATCGGTAATCTTCCCCTTTCCTGTCATCGTCGATCCGCGATCAGCATTGCGCCTCCGAGCATGGCGGACATGTCAACCATGCATGAAAAACTCAATTTCCGCCTACCTTCATCACCCCACTGGCTACACAGCACGATTGTGACACCCCATGATGTTGCGCGGATGGAAGAATGAACCCAGATTAGATCGTCGAGAGTCGATTCAGTAATCGTAGGAGATTAATTGGCGCGACAGGAGCAGATAGATCGAAGCGCAGGGAGGTTGGTCGTCGTCGAGAGAAGATATCGGAACGGATTCTTTCAATTGAATTGAACAGAGGATCTCGTCAGGCTAGATAGTGAATTGATCGATTGTAGAAAGGGAATTAACCCGTCCACGAGTGATGGAGCAGCAGCGAAAAGATCGCGACCGTCAAAGACCAAAAGCCGAGAAAAGAAATGGAGGGGACATCGCGGAGACGGCCTTCATATAAGAAACCCGCCAAAGCCGCCGGTGACTCAACCGTGCCGTACGTATTCCTCCGGTTTCGTCCCAGCGATGGCCGCGGGTTGTGCCCGGCTCCAGGCGTACTGCTGTACCGGCATTGTTCTGTCATTTATTCCCCCTCGGCGGGGCTGCGTCGCCGTATCGGGCAGGTGGCGGCCTGAGGGTGCCGTTATCGGCCTGGGGCTCAGGGCTTAGGGCTGTGGCCTAGGGCTGACTGTGTCACGAATTATCGACCGCCCATTACCTACAGTGCCTTGGTACACTTCTCACTTCATACCTTACGACCCAGGTAGACGTGTATATCTGTCTCAACTTCACTTGCACAGGTGCTCGGGATATCATACAAATCATACCAGATCAAAAGAGGAAAGACGAAACAACCCCAAACATCGCACCCCATCTAGATAAAGCACTCCCCATATCAAAATGACCATACCAATGCCCCAACGCCCATCATGCAACAGATCATAGATCGTCGAGTATCCGAGTACGACGACCACCTCATATCAGTCGTCCCCCATTCAACACCCATTCGCGCATCTCATCCAGCTTCAGCATGCATTGTCCATGCATCTCGCGTGCCACCTCCCAATGCTTCTGCACCTTCGTGTCCTCATCCAACCCGCGCAGATACGCCCGGAGTCCGCCCTTGCCGCTGCCAGCCACCATCGCATCATCACTTTCGTCGCCACTTGCTTTCCCATCATCGTCACCACCGTCATCAGTATTCACTTTGAGACGCGCCGAGTCCCCAACAGAACCGATCCAGTTAGGGGCCATGCCAGTCTCGATCGCTTCCTGACGGGCGTTGAAATGCCGAAGAATGCGACGGTTGAAGTCATTCCACTTGAGCATGTAGCTCTTCATTTCGGCAATGTACCGGTCCCACGCCACCCGGGGTAGGCCTAACTGAGAGGAACCCACGTTGATGGGGATCAGCTGCGGGGGCTGTGGCCGCTTGGGCGGATCGGGGCAGATGAGCTCCCGCGGACGTCTGTCGCGCAGGGTGGTCCGGGGAACCTTGGCGCGGGACTCGAATGGAAGGCTCGCGTGGATGTCCTGTAGGTCATCGATGCCGCCATTGTTGGCGTATGTAAATGGTGCTGTGTTCCCGAGATTCTTCAGGTCGAATAGTTTACTTTGATCTTTCGTGGCATCGCCCTTTTCACGTCCACTAGAAGTTGGCCGGGACTTTGGTACACCATTCGCCTTCCCTGGACTGGCAGCTGCGGCGGGCTTCGCAGCATGTGTATTAGGTTCTGCTGGCTTCGCAGGGATGTCATCATCCAGGTCCATTGCTTCTCCATCGTCACCGGTTCTAGTAGAGCCGGAGTATTCCTGCATCCACTGTCGTCTTGGACTCTTCGGCTTCAGTTGCAACGCGAGCGGTTTGGGGAGCCGCACGCGCTTTTGTAGCGGGTTTTCTAGGGCTGCGAGCACGCTGGGTATTGGAAGCGTTCGGAGCCTGAGATGCATCCTCCTTGGGCATGGCTCGTAGCATATCTCGGAATTTCTCTGCCCAGTCGTCATCCCAGTCATCCTTATGGAACTTGGCCTCCGGAAGGGAGACGGCTTTCGGCTGCGTGGCCGGGTCGTTCTGGTCGGCAGCACTCGCAGACTGAGCATTCTGCGTGGTGTTTGGGGTTTTCGTACGACCACCAGAGCTAGCAGGGCGTTGGTCTTGAGGTTTTGATGTTGGCGTAAAGAAGTCAAACCCGCCCCAGTTTGTCGCTGTGAGATGGTTATTGCGCAGTTCGTCATGACTAGTACTCGTGCGGAATGCGCCATTCGAGGGCCTCCAGCAGAACTCGACCCGGAGGCACTGTAATAACAAGATGATACAGTTAGTAAGTTTAACGTTGCACCCATAACTTAGAAGCAGATGGGGCACACATACGGATCGGATGGTTGGGTATTAGACGGCCTTGCGGCGGAAGCTGCGCTATCGGAATCATGCCCTGAACAATCATTGTTAGTAGGGACCTAAAAGATACAACGAAATATCAAACGACAGGACTCACCATTTGCACGGCCCCATTCCTGGGATGAATGAAAGGCGGAGAACTTCGAATGAGGACGGAGTCTACTCCTCGGGACAACTCGAGGCTTCCGCCTCGTAAAGGCATCATCAGAATCATCCGAGCCACTCGAGCTAGTCGACGTATAATTTCGGGTTTGCTCTCTTTTCGACCTGGGGCTGGCACTGCGATGCCTTCCCGACCCTGCAGGCGTTGGGCTGGACGGGTTGGTCCGAGATTGGGGTCG
The DNA here is from genome assembly GCA_039763685.1 of Aspergillus micronesiensis. Taxonomy (NCBI): domain Eukaryota; kingdom Fungi; phylum Ascomycota; class Eurotiomycetes; order Eurotiales; family Aspergillaceae; genus Aspergillus; species Aspergillus micronesiensis. The sequence continues at coordinate 27,308 of JASHHO010000087.1, read as the reverse complement.
GGGCTGTTCGGCGAATTGCGCATGCTGGCCGACCGTCCGGGCAAGTCACTGGAAAAGAGGTCTTCTCGCCTCCAACACTGGCATACTTATGACTTGGCCGTTCAAACTCCGGGGTTGCAGTGGCCTCTGCTCGACTTTGGAACCCGGCCGCGGCCTTCCTCGCTGTCGGGGATGGGGCGGCGCCAAAGAAGTGACTATTCTCCTTGGTCCGTTCTCCACGATGGGCACTCTTATATGAAGAGGTGTGCGTCGCCATGGGCTCATCACCACCAGCAGCGTGCGGGGCAAACCCTTGCTTCTTTTTTGCGGACTGCGCACGCGCAGACGGCTCCGGAGTCGAGGGCTTGGACGAAGCCTTGAAGTATTCGTACGCGGATTTGGCCTTGGCCGATTGCCTGGGAGATGCGTTTTGCTGCCCGGGGATATTGCAGAGTTCGAGCGTCCTGTAGGATCGAACTGCGTCCAGCCTCCACTGCCCTTCATATCCTGGAACCCCCGATATGCGTCCGCGCGTCTGACCCTCATCATGCGCCTTTTCCCAGGGCTGTCTGGGCGCTGCCCGAGCGTAGCTCGCGAAGCGATGAGCTCCGGAAGAAGCACCATGCTGGGTAGACTGGGCTCGTCCGCCGAAGGGCTGTTTGGCTGTCTGCGGTCGTGCCGACGCGGTGGAAGCAAACTGGGCCCCGGTGTTCTTCCGTGCCTGGCTCGTCCTCGGAGGTCCGTAAAGTTTTCCGTATCCAGCGCGAAGGCGGTCCGTGTCGTACTTGAGTCGTTGATTGGGGTCGCTGAGGATCTCGTTTGCGGCCTGGATGGCCTGAAACTTGGCGTTGAATTCGAGTTCTCTCCTGGGTTCCGATCTGGATGGTATTTCAACGCTAATCACCACACGATAGTCAGTAAAAATCCCATTCCAGCAAATAGCATAGGGACAAAGTATTCGCACCTAGCTTCCTGAACTGCTTCTTGATCTCCTCGGACTCGGCGCCGGGAGACACCTCCAGGTCCGCATAGTAGTCCCTCCGCACATCGGCCTTCACCATGGTGAATGCGGGGTAGTATCCGGAGAGCGGTGACTATCACGAAACAGACGAACGAGGATCACTAAAGTCGTGTAATCGAGTCGTCGTCGTGCACATGACCTGCCGCGGGGAGGAGAAAGCGTGGGTGCTCAGGCGACTCGGCAGGAACGACGAGTCGAATCGCGGGACGACGGCGACGGCGGCGATCGACCAAAGGAGAGGCGGAAAGACAAAGACGGGTGTAACGAGGGACGAGACGAAGGAGTGACTGTCGCAAGGAGCGAGGAGAAATCGGAGTTGAAGTGGCGGCGGAAGAGATCGCAAGACCGTTCCTACCTAGGTAACCAGCTATCCCGTAAGCAGAAACTTCAAAACAATGCCTGCGACGGTGACGACCAGAGCGGTGATGCCTCTGACTGCCACGGACGTACCTTCTCGTCGGGGGAGGGAGTGGAGTGGTGCGGGGGCACTCGTCTGCCAGGAGGGTGAAGGCTGTTACAGCCCAGTAGTTGAAACAAAGGGCGAAGTTTTTGGACGGCGGAGGGTGAGCGGCGACGATACACGAACATGATCTTCCCGCCCAGCAAACCCGACCAGTTCAATGGCGCGCACGCGATCAAGCAATCGCGCGGGGACAAGAATGGGGAGATCGCAGGGGGTGGTATGATTTGCGTAAATCTAGCGATCAGAAAAAGGAATTCAAACTGAACCCCAAGACTGCGACAGTGGAATTACTCTGTAGTCGAAGTAGTGGTTTTGATGTGGTGATGGTCCAAGCGCGGAGGGATCTGCGACTCAAGAACTACTCAGTTGGCACAGAAATGCGCTGCCGGACGAGGTCGCTTTATATCGGCTTGATAGAAGACGAGAGGCTCCGCGAAAAGTAAGAAAAAAAAGAATAAACCTCGGACAGTCTGATGTACAGCGACAGATCCAGATTATTAGGTACATGCCCGTCACCACCAGCGACAAGTAAAGAACGTAACCCTGGGCCCACCAGGACAACTCAAGCGCCTTGGATTCCTGCCCAATTAGCCTCTGCATGCCTCATTTCTGGCCCTGACCATTCCAAGGCCCCTACCATCACCGACTGGGGATGGGCGTACGCCCCCAGAGAAGATCATCGATCGGATCACAGGGCTTATCGGGGAATCCTGTATTTCTCCACCCTATAGAGCTCTGGCTTATACACACGTTGACACTCACACCACGTACAAAGATATCGCCAAACAAAAAGGTATGATATCAACCACGAAAGAAGTTCAGGAAAAGAAAGCAGCACAATTGCGTCGTGAGATCGTTTCATCCATCCCTTTTGAGTACCTGGAAGACCGAATGTGAAACACAAAGGGAATATCGAACAAGAAGAATACAAAAATAAAAAACAACGAAAAAAAGAGTAAAAGAAAAGACCAGACCTCAAGCCTGTCATTCAGTCAATCAATCCATACCTCGCTCACTCCGGGGCAGGTCCAGGACCCGACCCTCCAAAGAAGAACCCTTCCAGAATATCATAATTAGCGTTCTCACTCCAGTCGTGCTGGAAGTCGACGGCCATGCCGAACCCGAGGTCGATCCCCACACTATGGCCGACACCATGTCCCAACGATGGCATCGCCTGCAGGTTATACTCTGCATTTTCGTCAGATCCAAGGGCCATTTGGCCCTCTGCTGCGGACGGGTCGAAATCTAAAAAGTCCAGCCCCATTCCAGTAGAGGTGTCTTGCTCGGGGGTTTGTTGGAACTGATGCTGACTGGGATTGGCAGCCACGCTGCTCGGGGATGCACTTTGCTGCGGTGATTGAGAATAGAAATATTGTTGTTGCTGCTGCTGCTGCTGCTGTTGCTGCTGCATCTGTGGAGAGACGGGCCCATCGTAGGTGTTATAATACTCCATCGAAGGTGCCCGTTGAGGTTGGGGTCGTGTGGCGGAGGAAGAGGACTCGGGATTTGTGAAGGACTGCGAGGGCTTTCTCGCCCCAGCGCCAGGACGTTCGAGAATGGTGTTATTGTCGCTGAAGAGGTCTCCTAGGTTCATATCGAACCGTGGTAGTGGCCGAGACTGCCGCGTTTGGGTCGGTCGTCGGGGAGCGCCATGAGACCCCGTTGTCTCTCCATTCCGTACCGACCATACTGTCGGGGACGACCCGTGTAGGGAGCTGTCAAGGGATGAGACGCCGATGGGCTACCTTGCACTGCAGACAAATCCACCTGAGAGCCAAACCCAGTGGTCGACAAACACATCTGAACAGTCGCCTTGCTCATTCTCTCAAAAGCGTCGCGACAAGCTTCTGCTGGAGGGCATTTTTGCATCAGATCGCCCAGAACAGATGTCGCAGCAAGCACGGTAAAGTCCACCTCATCAAGCGTCTAAACCAATGTCAGTATTGCAAGATTCCTCCGCACCAGCCAAGCCTCTCCAGGAAAGCACATACCAAACGGCTTCGCACCCAAGGTGAATGCCAAAGCGCATACAAGAACGATATACCAGCCATGAAGATATGATGCGTGGCCAGATACGTATAGTTGACCAAGCGCACGCGATGCATCTGACGATATATACGGATAACCTTCTGTCCAGCCTCAGCGACCTTGAAATAGATGTCATCTTCATCGTCCGCATCATCGACGTTGGAAAAGGAAGGGCTCGACACATCTTCTGCCGGCGTGAGCTCGTCAACCAACTCGGCTGGGACGGTGAGACTTTGCTGATACAGCATGATAACGGCCTGCCAATAGTTGAGTTCCAAGAATTCGACCGGGAATCGAACCCCAGTATCACGCCGTGTAGGCGCAGTATGCTTCCACTCTGCCAATCGCCTATGGACGTCTTTCCGCCATGAACGGAACGAATCAAATCCTTGCAAGAACGGTGAGCCCACGTCTGAACGCATAAATCGTCGGGCTGCATATGGAGACCGTTGTCGAGCGAATCGTGCCTGCTGGTGCTGGAGAACATCTTGGATCTCGGATTGCAGCACCCGCAATTTAAAATAATGGTGTGCGGCATGCTTGTAACTGGGAGTGCCATCAGGGGGCGCGACGATGCCGGACTTGGTGATATATCGATCCTCGAGCAGGGAGGGGAACTCGGTGCTGATAGCTTGATCGCTGATTCCGAACGGGCGGCCAACGCAGCAACTGACGAGACGGTCAAAGCTGTAGACACACCACCACAGCCGTCGGCGAAGGTCCCGGACCCATTCACGACGGCCACGTTCGCGGTTGTCAACCCGAGGCTGTTGCGTCTTGTCCTCGCTCTTCGCCTGTGGGCGATTGAGGCCCTCATCACCAGAGGAGTCGATACCGGCACCATCTTCGTAATGAAGACCTAGGTCAACAGCCAGTCGCATCGCAACACAACGATATACCAGAGACCGGGTGCGACGGGTCGCAAGAGGGCGAAACTAGCGAGCAGCAACACCGCCTGCAGTTCTTCTAATGCGCCAAACCCGTCGGGAGACGACGCTCCGAGGAACGATTCCAGATGAATGATAGCCGATGCATGATATTCTTCCGGCTGGAACTGATGACTCGATAACCGAGGCTTTTTGGAGGTTGCCGGAGACGACGATGAATCCCGTTCATTCGACGCCTCCTCCGTCTTCTCTTCAAAGATAATGCCGGCGCCGATGGCAAAAACAATATTAAGGGTATATAGGCTGCGGGGGAGCGGTTCTTCTCGTCCACAGAATACGTGCGATCAAGAAGCTCCATAAAGTCGGATCGGTGGAGGATAGGGATCTGTGGGTTCGCATGTTCAAAATACAGGTTAACCAACTTATCGGCCAGTTCCCGGTCAGGGAAAGCGGCGCATTTCATCATCGACCTGGTCTGCAGCCCGAAGAAAGAATCGCGCATGGCGCTTCCCGCCGTCCGGTGGCGCTATGTGGTAACCGTTCGTTCGGACGCATGGGACCCCGTTCCGACACATTTGCGCCTACCGAGCTCTTCACAGCAGCGAAGACGACTCGAGCGAAGGATATGCCGGACGTGGACCCTAGATATCGCGGATCCGAAGTCCCCTGCACCGACACCATCCCAATGTTCGAGACAAGGTTGTGTATCCGCCAATTGTCTTCGTTCTCGCCGCCCTGGTTGGTTTCCGAATCCTGTGCGCCTTCTGCCGCGGAGGAATCCGTCTTTGATCCAGAAGCCTCTTTATCCTTCTTGACTCGCACCAGCTTGTCGGAGCCCTCTATCGTGGGCGCCTCTGCAGCCCCTGAACCATCCGAGGCAACGGTCTGCGGGTTGGCTGGGTCATATCCCGCCTCTACCTTGACGGCTTCCTCCTCGTCAAAGGCCACCGCCTCTTTGAAATCGACCCGATTGTCCATCAAGAGCTTCTCCAGGTAGGCTACGCGGGCCTCGAGGAAGTACACATAGCTGCGGGGGATCTCCCGCTTGGTAATGGGGTCATAGCCGACGCACCGGACGCCGGCTTTCTCACAGGACTGGCAGCGCGGGAGTCGTTGATCGCAGCGGTTCTTGCGCAGGCGACAGCGGTTGCAGGCGGAGACATTGCGAAAGGAGGAATTATTTGACGAGGAAGAGGCGGAGGCAGAGGCGGCCGGGGGTGCGGAGGAGAGGTTGGCCGGCGCATGTGGCTGCGGCGGCTGCTGTGCCTGAGCCGACGAGGAATCGGACGGTTGTTGGAGCGAGGACGACTCAGCGGCGGCGCTGGCGGCGGTAGGGTGTGGACGCTTCCTCCCTAGGGAGGTTGGAGAGACCGGGGAAGCAGGGTTCAGCATCGCGGAAAAGTACGAGGCGGACGGGCGCAGCGATGCAACCATGTCTCGGCGATGGAGGTGTTCTGCAGTCAGTTCGGAGAGGCGGGGAGATCGTGTACCGTGAGCGCAGAGACGATCCAGCATTCATGTTAGACCATGCGCTGAGGATTGCAGTCGCCCCGATGGAGAGTGTTTGGTCGCGTTGGGGCTTGGGGAGGACGGGAAACACCGTGACTGACTCCTCAGTCGTATCCCGATCCGCGGGCTTTTTTAGTCTCCGGAGGGAGATGATAGGCAGGGTCAGCGGCGGTTCTGTTGGGAGGATGAGGGACAGTCGCAGCGCATGACGGAGCAGATCTGCCACCACCACCTGCAGCAATGTCGACGGCGACAGAGAAGAGCCAGACGAAGTGCAGTTGGGGAGGGAGGGAGATGTTGAGCGGACGAGAGGGAAAAAATAGCAACCATGGGCAGCCAGATAGGGCAAAAGTGGTGGAGTCCCGACCATTTGACGGGGGGCCCTTGGAGAATCCCCGGCAGCCAGAACGCTTAGTACCCGGCGGTATGGCCCACGTAAGCGCCTTCATTACCTCCGTTATTCACGTCCAGTATGCGCGCATAACTGCACCCAATATTCCCAGGGCCCCTCTCTGCAAAGCCACGGCCTCCAATCCTCTCTGTCTCTTCCCTGTCAACAGAGAACCCCCCGAGAACCGGTAGAAGCATCCTAGAAGATCAGTAAGTGTACCTGCCAGTGACCATACGGTACCTGTCTCCACACGTGACCCACTGCGCACCAGCCGGCGTTGGTTGGTTGGTGATAAGTACCTCCATGGGTTTGTCATCACCAACTGTACCTCAGCACCGTGGCGAGGAAGAGTGAACAGACACCTGCTGCTGTCAGACAAGGCGGGGGAGAACGTGGCTCGGAGGGAAGACCCTCCTCTGCTACTATGTAGCTGATGACACGGAGGTGCTCAGACCCCGCACCACCGCACCAGGTCTTCGTGGAAGACCACGTCAAATGCCTCCTCTCGGGTTGGTACCTGATCATGAGGGGAACATGACATGTCAGGGCCCGAGAGGAGCCAGAGTGGTCAGACAGATCCAGAGGAATCATACAGGAGATGGAAGATGGAAGATAGAAGAGGATGTTATAACGAACAAGAGGCCTAGGCAGATCAATCACCAGGGCCCCTCCAAAATCAATTCGGCTCTCGATAAGAGTTGGATATAATGGAAATGACAAATAGCCTCCCAGATGCTTAAGACAGATATGTGCTGAACAATGCCTCACAAAAACCACGAAAAGGAAACAAGTACCAGAACGAAAGAAAGACAGATTTCCGACCCTCCCCATGCTTTTAAGATGCATCCAGTCTATGAATCGCGCCATCACCCAAGTCTTGAGTCATGATCTAAACATAACAGCAAAACAAAACCCACCAAGAACGTGTGGAAAAGCACAAAAACAAATGAGTCCCAAACAGTAAAAGAGAAACAGCCACCTGAACATGTAGTAAGAATGCGAGGAAAGATTAAAAAGAAAATAGAGAGTGGAAGAGATGAGGAAAGAGAAAGAAAATCAAGACTAAGATCAAAGTAATCAAAAATGACGTGCAGGAAACGGAACCGGTGTAAAAAGACGCAAATCGAGCATGCAGTGAGAGAAATGAGGTGAGATCAAAGGAAATGAAAATGACGTCAAGTCTCATTGACAAGTCAGTCGTGCTCAGGCTTCAACAAGACTTGTGTCAAATCGACATTGGGGATCTCGGAGTCGTCGACGCTGGTTCGGGTGGAGGAGAGCAGTCTCCGCACTTCTTCTGCAGTAGCGTCCTCCTTGCCCGCAGTGTAAGAGCTGCGCAGGGTATCGCGTCCCGCGTCTAAGTTAGTGGCGTCAGACTTCGTTTCGACGTGTCCCTGAGACTCGCTCTCCTCCATCCAAAAGTCTCGATGGCTCCGATGACGCAGACAAGTCCGCACGCCCACCAGGCGAGGACGGAGTATCCACTCTCGAGACCCCTGGAGTGCAGCAGTCCGGTGATGGTCGGGCCAAAGGCACGGCTGAGACTGGCCGTCGAGGCGGCGGCGCCGTTGATCGAGCCCAGCACCTTCGAGGAGGGGGCGGCATTGGCCAGGAGGATCGCCGTCGCGGGGAATGCGATAACGTGGAAGGTAATCTTGCTGATCAAGGCGATGTAGACGGCGGTGGTTTGGAGGAACTCGGGGAGAAGGATCAGGTACGGAACCATCAGGTAGAGCGGAGGCCAGACGAGCAGAACGAAGCGGAAGGTGCGCAGGGTACCAAAGTGGCGAACAACGAAGGGGAACAGCCACAGCTGGGCGATCATCGAATAGACACCCTGGACGGCGAGCATGAAGCCAATCGTCTTGGTCTGGAGGCCCAGGCCACCAGTGAATTTGAAGGGGAGCGTGACGTCTTCGGTGGATTTCGGAGTGCTCAGGAAGACCGGCATCAGTTGGTCGAAGGAGACGCTGTGACTAGAGGGACGGTCAGTACATACACCCTTGTCGCGATGGAGCAAAAGCGCGCGTAGTGGTCACACTTACTATGCGAGGATGCCGTAGGCGATAATGTTGAACACGACCTGTCGAGTGAACGCCTTGGGGGGCTTCTGGTTCTGCATCTGCCCTTCAATGTCGTCATCATCGGAGAGGTTGTCCGTTTCCTTGACGGGCGAAAGGCGAGGCGAGGATTCCGTGCTTCTGTATTCCGGAGGGGGAACATCATCGTAGTCGAAATACTCTGGCGCAGGCAGGTCGGCCTTCTCATCCTTCTCCTCCGTAAGCTCAACCCGGGATCCCGTGCACCGCGCTACCAGCCAGTTACCCAGCTCCAAGCCAGGGTCACGGCGATACTTCTTCTCCGGATGGGTTTCCTCGAGGAACAAAAATCCCACGACGATGCCGAAGACGAGGACGACAACGCACACGAGGTTGGGCAGCAAGAACGGGAAGCTGTCGAAGATGGTGTTGCGTTGAAACAGCCAGGGATAGTTGTCGCAGGGCTTTGCCAACGCACCACCCATGGCGGGTCCGAGGATCGAACCCAGACACCACACAAAGGGCATGATGGAGTAGGCCCGCGGTTGGTGCTCCTTGACGGTGACAATCTCCGCCACTGTGGTTTGCAGCACGCCAATGTTTCCGTTCAGCAGCCCTCCCAGGGCGCGCGCAATCATCGCGGTAGCCAAATTCGGGGCGAATCCAAAGACAATCATGCTGATGGCAGTTCCGATCAGACCCATGACCAAGACCGGCTTGCGGCCAATCTTGTCACTCATGCGGCCCCAGAACATGCCCGCGGAGAACTCGGCGAAGGTAAAGGACGAGGTGATCATTCCGGCGTACAGGGCGATTTTGCGGTCATTGTCCGTCACGTGGAACTCCTCGACCATGTGATAGACGTAGGGGAAAATGGACATGAACGCAATTGGCTCGCAGATACGGCATAATGCTAGTGGCCTCGTTAGTGGTCTGGGAACGCTTCAACGGCGACTTCAACAACAGCCGGCGAACAAAGAAAGCGGAAAGCAACATCCGCGCATTCAAAGGAATGCGCGAGTGGGCCAAAAAGAACCGACGGCGAATGCAGGCAATTCACATCGCTGTATGCAACTTTCCAGGAAATTGGTCGGTCAACGACCAGGGGAAAAAGAAAAAAGAAAAAAGAAAAAAACATACCGAGCACAAAGAGCTGGCGTATAGGAAACGCGGACCAATCACTGGGGCCATCACCATGCCGGCGGGCTTGTAAACAGGACGGACGTTTGAACATCTTGTTGCCTCTTCACTGCGCGCTGTAGTTTTCACGCTCGACAGTCGTCAGGCCAGATTGGAACCAAGAAATCAATCAAGCTTAAAAACGGCGTTCGTCTCGGGTTTGCTTGCGTGCCGATAGAAGAGGCGAAGGGCGTGGGTCCAGGAAAGGAATGTGTCGCTTGTTCGAAAATTCTCCGTTGGTACAATAAAGGGAGGGAATGAGGTAATGATAAGATCGTTGCACTGAAGAAAGGAGGGACCGTTATTAAAGGGGTTTCAGCATTTCTTCCCCCTTCCGTGTGTTGATCACAGGGTACCCTTTTGCTGTATGGCGGTGGGAATCGTTGCGCTCCCTGGCAGCACCACCTGAGAAGCGGGAGGTAGATGGTGGATGTGCGACTCAATTGAGGGAGTGGGAGAGTGGTGCGAGGCAGACAAGACGGGGTAGGAGGTAGCAGGCGGATCAGATAGGGTCTGAGGGGACGGAGAAGAGGGATGGTGGTGGGAAGTATGAGGAAGATTGAAGGGGTTCGGAGGTTGAGAGTCGTGTGGGCAAGGAAGAATAGATATAGTTGGGAGGAAGGGCTGGGTCAACGCAAGATGCCGGTTATATTTAAAGTCAAAAAATAAAATTGAGGAATTCAAAATTAAGGTCGAAATCCGTAGAGAAGGATCTGATCGGGAAGGGGAATTAAATGAAGTATTTGAAGTGGATAGCCCGGATATGTGACCAGGCCAAAGACTCCCTAGACATTAACGGTGCAGCATCTGAGATGACAATGATGGGTTCCATTTCGGTTACAGCTGTACAAAAAGGATGCATGATGCAGTCGACAGCAAACAATCGAGGATTAACAGGCTCCACCGGGAGGGAAAATAAAGAAAATCCATCTTTATTTTTTAATATTTTCCAGCGATTTCCGATGCTCGATTTATTTAATTTTTAGGCTCTGATCAGAGAAGGTGGAACGAGTGCAGGAAGCAGGTATGGAACGGAGCCATCCGACTGGACCGTCCAGACGACAAACCAACCAGGAAGAGAATGGGTACCACATTGACGGAAGGGAGCGAACAGACCAAAAAGAAAACCCGAAAATTAAAAATAAAAAAAATAAAAAAAATGGGGGAGGGAGGCCAGAAAATAAAATCCCAAATCCAAAAAGCAAAGGGGCAAAAAAGAAAAAAAAGCTAGGAAAGGGAAGTGAAAGGGGGTGAGAGCCAATCGCAGCGCGCCAGAAACAGAAATGGCCCAACCCCAAGTCCATACATCACTTTGGGGATTTCCCAGCCCGGGTCGTCTCTAGCCTCTGCTCCCCCCGATCCTGACGCTTCTCCAGAATGGTACGTCAAAAAACCGGCCCCCCTCCCTTCAGACAGTACCGACTGTCAGGCGAGATAGGTATGACCGGCCTAGGAAGGTACCTAACGGGGCGGACCTGACAACGGAGCATCAGCCCTCGCCCTGACCACCGCTCCGATTGCCTGCATGGGAGGTACATCCATCGGGACCTGGGTAAGAGCGGTAAGTGAGATACGTTAGGTAGGTATGGGTTTCATCGTTACCAGACCGGATGTCGCCCAAGCGGAGAGAGAATCATCATGGTAATAACAATAATAACGAGAATATTAAGATAATAATATCTGAACAACCACAATAATAATCCTCCATCAAATCATATGAAGACGGCACACAATGGGCAGATCAGATACAGATCCAAGGCGGGAATGAATCAGTCAACCGACTACTGTCAGACCATCGGCGCTTCCCCATCACATCACCTAAATTAATGCGCGATCAATAATAACACCACCCTCCCGACCGACCTAACTGAGGGAAGCACCAAATCCACCCACCGGCAAAGTAAACCAGACAGACCGAAGCACCCAGAGCCGCCGCGCCGCAGATTGACCGGTTGACCCATCGTCCTGAGCCCCGGGCTCCGGGGAAGAGGGAAAAGTGTGGATGGGCCAGCACGCTAAATGGCCCATAAGGCAAGGATGATCCGCTTTCCAGAAGTCTGGTTTAGTGTGACTTAGTGAGATGATAGATCTAACAGTCCCTCGTCCCCCGGCCCACTCTGTCCATACTGCGTCCCGCTCCTCCCCCGGCGGTCCGGCCAGAGCGGCAGAACGGGTCTCTGATGTATTTTTCTTTCTCTCTTTTGATGAGAATGATGATTAAGATGGGGACCGATGGTCCTTTTGTCGAGGTCCATCTATCGCTTCCTTGGCCCCAGAGGACTGGCCCACCGCGCCGGAATTCTAGAAAACATGGGCCGGGTGGGCGATCGTTTGACGCTTGATGGTTCCGCGGGACGGATGGAAAGGAACGAAAGGAAAAGAAAAGGGGGATCTTCCGTCTTCCCCAGTTACCCTATGTATGCTGCCTGCCGACCTACCCAGGTACCTATCCCTATCAATTGACAACATCGGGGATGACAAACCCCATCGGGCAATACAATGGGCTTTCTAACAGGCCGGTTTGGGGGCATTTCCAATCAACCACCATCAACGTTTGGATGTTGGACAGGGATGGAAAGACACACGCGCGCGTGCACACATACATAAGGTACTGGACACCTACACAAGGGTATTGAGGGAGGGGCGTAAAAAACATAAAGAACCAACAGACCAAAAGAATGACCTTATCGGGGTGGTGATAATGTGCGGTGTAAGCCACCGATGCTCACTGGACCGAAAATCTCGGCAAGTCAGGCCAACGGAGAAAGCTTGAAAAACAAACCAGGCGATCAGTGAGGTGAGCCGGAGGAAAAGAGGGGCTGGTGTGCAGAGGGAACGGGGACGCCGTAACAAGGGCAAAGATGCACTTCTCGTTCGTTGGGGAGCGAGAAGAAGAGGGGTGGCCAGAAAGGAAGCCCAAGGAATAATACAAAACAAATCGATGGATGTCATCGGCATACCAAACCCGGTGGGTCGGAGGCTCGATGGGGAGCGATGACTGGGGGAGGTGAGCAGTCAACCCTTACGGTGTAGCAGACGCTAAGACGGAGACTCACTTTGCCGCCAGCCTACCTGTTACCTGGATAGGACGGGACCTCGGAGGTACCAGGTACCTTACCATTTGGTACCTAGGTATGCCAGGTGGTCGCCGGAGGTTGTTTGACATTGTGTATTGTCGGAACCATCCATCATATCCAGTTCCCCTCCATCTTCAATAAGCTCCTGTGGTCTCCTCTCCGCTCGCTGGTCAGTATCCTCCGCCCTGTCCCCAGGGAGATAACCAAACCCTCCGAGGAATTAGCAGCAGGGAAAGCAATTCCTACCACCTATGTAACCCCGTACCGCGACGGGTACCAATACGGTACCTCACCACCCCAAAGAGACAAATGGCTTAACGCTGAAGAAAGGATCCAAGGCTTGAGAAGCGAGGAGGCCAAACAGCGTTGCAGCCAATATTAAATAGTGATCACTGGCCCTGCAGTTGAAACTTTATTCCTTTTGTTTCTCTTCTGTCAGTCGGGATGGAAATCAACCTCCCCAAATCGGTAGTTAGCCATTGTGCGAGAACCGCATGAATCGTGGAATTGCAGTATACAAACGACGAGATGGCGATGCCCGCCATACCGCAGAGTACGGCTACGGAGTAGAGGGATGGAGGGGAGGGGCCGGTGGAATTCCCGTTGACGTCACTTCATTAAACCGAAATCGCGGTCCCACATCCGCGAGTAATGCATTCACCTCGCCGATTAATATTCAGCTGCATCGGGAAGTCCTCCTGAGAATGGATGACGGGGGGTGAAATACAACAGGCAGGCGCGGAACCGCCATCTTACGAGCGAATACCGGAATAAGTCTGACCAGCTGGACTATTGATTTCCACCCGAAGCCGCCCTCCGTAGATCCGGAATCGACCAGGCGTAGCCTATCCTTGCCCGTTTTTTCTGGGGTTAAATTATGGGAGATTAAGCTTAGGGCCACCTCCCCCTCACCCGAAAAGTCGGTAAAAAGGGAAACCGCCCTAAGGGCCGGAAAAAGATATGCAGCACAAGCATCGTCTACCCCCCACCAGTATCCGGGCGAAGCGGCGACGAGAGCAGCAAGAAAGAACCAGGGAGCTGGAACCTGCCATTGGAGCCTGCACCCATTTCCGGGCAATACAGACTCCATACAGGGATCCGCGCGAGCAAAAATTACGCCTGACTACCTAGGTAGGTACCTAATAGGTTAGGTAGATTCATCTCATCGTCAACTGGACTGCCACGCTGCAAAAGATCTCATAGTCCCTGGCGGGTGCAGCTCCGATCTGTGAGCCCTGCAAGTCAAATGGGGAGGGTCAAGGAAAAGGGAAGAAGACTGATGGAAGGAGAGCTGCAGGTAATCTCCTGACCGTCACGAAGGGGGGCCGTGACTTGAACGGGAGGTACGGAGGAGTGGACACGATAGGGTTCAGCCGCCAATGGGGCAGTCGTTCCCACCGTTAGGAACGAAGGCGAAGCCGTGGGGGTTTTGCAACGTCACGGTTGTTTTCCCCTCATGAAAACTGTCAGCTGGGCAGCCTCGACGATGCGAAGGTAAGCGGGGATGGGGTTTCAGAATACCTCCCGAGGTCCTGTAGAGGTAGTCGAGCCGTTGTTGACGTTGTCCAAAAGGGAAAATAAAGATTACAGAACCAGCGGACGAGCAACCGTGGTTCCCACGCGGGAAGGATGCAACCCTAACCATCACTCTCCAGGCGATCATATCAAAGTAAACAATGGAAGGCGTCCACGTCGTGGCGCGAAGATGATGTGCCGACTGACAGACACAGTGCGTGAATGCAAACATTGATACGAGGGCATACACTCGTCTATCAAGGCCAATGTGCGGTCTTCCAGGACGATTCCGCCCGATTGCACGATCGTTTCCATGGGATGGTCGAATCAATGACTTCCGCCCATGCATGAAATGCATACAAAGACATGAATATTATTATCAGTATGATTAGTACGGAGTGGCATGATGATTATCATTTTTATTTTCTTTTCTTGTCTTTTCTTTTTCTTTTTCTTTGATTATTCTCATCGCTAGAGTCCGGAGTATTTGCGGGTACCCGGCAGTCGTGCTGGTCCACAGGAGATGATCTGGCGGTGACGACATGACAGGACATCCACTCTGCCCCTTCAATGATGGATCGCGCTTGCACGCACGATGTCCTACGGGCGGAGAGATCCATCGCAGCCGGGTAAAGCGGTTGGAATAATCCCGTCGGGCAAGAGAGCTCCTAGTAGCTCAAGTGATCATGATCGTGTCCGTCCTGATCACCATTCGGACATTCGGAGGGGATAGGAGACCGGCTGAGATGTCATCATGATGTGCCTAAAGATGATGTCGCTGTAGGGAGGGATGCAGCCGGCTGATCATGTGCGTCCGGTCTTCCATGCTGGCAGCAGGCGTTGCCGGAGATTATTGGCCGGGATGGGCGCGGCCGACATCTGGCAGAGGCCAAACCCGGGGGTGAATCGGTGTGGTGCTGGCAGATTGACAATTGATGCCCTGCAGCACCGTAATAACCTTGTTCTGGCAATCAGGGATAGGAGAAACCCGACAGTAAGCGGTGAAGAGAGGGGAAAGGCGGGGCGTGCAGAGGGGGAGGATGACCAAGCACCGCGTCCGGAGCATGCTGTGGATGAACAACGTCTGTCAGGATCCTTGCGCTGACGCCGCATTTCCCGGGGGTTTATTTCCCTCGCGCGGCCGCCGATAGGCCCGCCAGCGACCAGACATGCGGTTAGCTTGGGCAGAAACGAAATCGCGCGCGTTTTGGCTGTAGTCGCCCATCCGACTGCAGGTTCGCAGCAGTCCACGGTCATGGAAGAGCCCTTGTCTACCTTGCAGGGCGCAGGCTTCCAAACATACGGTGAGCGGGAGACGCTACCTGATCTGATACACAGCCACGCCCGAGAGAACTCCTTCCCTTCTGCCTGGCTTCTTCATTCGCGTGCAGTGACCGAGGCTGTCTGCTGGATGGGCAGCTTCTCCTCACGGCGGGGTAAGACTAGCTGGCTGGTCTGCTTGCCCCGCGATACATCATCTATGTTTCATCATACATGGGCTCCTCGGAGGAGTACCCTCCCAGTGACATTCCACGGAGCTGACCATAAGGCACCAATCCCTATCCCAATTCCAATCTCCATCCGGCTGATGCACGCCCCAACAGCCCCCCTTCGCACAGCAGCAGAAGCAGCCCCAATACTCACCGAAAAGCCAGGTTTTTCTCCGCGACGCGAAATACTGCACCCTGAGGAGCGGTGTGGGATACACCGCACCTCGTTGGCTCCCTCGGTTTATCACGATGGTCATGTCAGGTATCCTGGAGGGGGGGGCAACGAGGTGAGGGGTGAACCCAGCCCCTCCGACAGATACAGATCTCGATCTAGCCAGGACAGGGGAATTTCCCTGTCCTGTGTCCTTAATTTCCCTTGAAGGACGTCGGTTTATCTCCGTGCTCATACTCGGTGGCTGTCTGAATGGTATCGACAGCAGTGTCCCGATAAGCTCCATCCATATCAGCTCGGCCAGCCCACGCCACGGCCCTCTCTGTTTGGCTGGCGAGGGTCTTCATTGCGGATCGATCGCGCGCAACGCGCATCTTGCGTGCCAGACTGTCGGGCCCGCAACCGAAAGTTTCCGACTACGATCACCATGTTCTGTTCCACCTCACACGAACTGAGCGTATCGCGGGAGGGAGGGAAGGAAGCTCGGTCGATTTCCGCGCCAACTTGATGCAGAGAAGGAGTCCTTTTCCGAGATTGACCTGTCCAGCGGCTTTGATGGTCCAGATGGGCCGTCTGTAGCTGCGAATTGTTCAATTGAGGCGTTGGTAGCCGACGGGGGCTGGTCCGGCTGACAATGGGGCGTCGTGTCTCTCCACCGGGGGTCGAGAATAATAGGGACTACGTAGGTATGATGAAAGATGTTTCATCCTACTGAGGTACTCGAGATTAGTCGTACGAACAAAGTACAGTATGGGTAGCGTTTGTTAGAAGGCGGAGCACTAGGTACCGTTGCGCATCCTGGATGGGCGATAGTACTGTACATCGTACAAAGAGACCGCCAAGTGGGCTCATCTGTGCCGAAGTTTCCAGAAACCCGGCGGACCACCCGCCGACCCCCGATGGATCCCACTGCATGGGGTCTGTTTTGGGAGCCATTGGACCGATCTATTCTTATCGCGGAAAAGGATACATTAAATAATGGATCGATCAATTTCCAGGCCTCTGGAGAATCCAATGCGAGTGCGGATGTGGCGGACAAAAGGGGCATCCTTGAAGGTTTCCCAAATAGGGTCGGTCACCAGTCACATCTCATCACGAAGCAGCCTGCTCAATCGGGATTCTGGCGATAAGCCCACAACAAGTCAAACCAAGAGACAAGCAAGAAACCGGAACAATGACCGTCGGTAATTTATCTCGATTCCTGGTGACGTTCGTACTCCACTGGGCACCGTTTTTGTGCCATACCCCTTGGATCGCGTCACCGCGAGCCTGGCGCCAATATGCTTCCCGTCAACAATCAACATCCCGTGTGGTCCAGGTACCAGGACGGTACCTTGGTTGATGAACTCCCGGCTTTTGTGCGCGGGAGCGGCAGGACTGCCCCGGGGCCAATGGCAGCGACCAGACGCCACGCTGGAGATCCCACCGAGTGTGATGTGAAACGATGAGCGCGGCTCGTCGTCTAATTCGCCCGAGCGGCCCCCCAAACTAACGCCGGGGATCTTCCCCGGAACCAACAAAGTACCACCCATGGTACTTCTGGTCATGATTGACCTCGACTAAACTCGCCTCAGGAATGGATCCAGGAACAAGCCCGCCTGTCCTTGTTATGGCACGGGGGCGACCAAACGTACTTTGCCTTCCGCCCCCTACGTTGCACCTACGTACCTCGGGCATATCGGACGACCAGACCGGGAGGGAGACGCAGCCGGTTCTTCCATCGGCCCCACTCGTCTCAAGGGGGAAACATGTACGGGATGGATGGAATGGCCATGACGGTGTCCTTTTTTGCCTTTTTGTTTTCTTTCGGCGCCGGAAGTTAATCCCCCCTCTTCTCCTCCTGAACAGAAGGACGGGATCCAGAACCCAATTAAGGAACGGGACCGGACTGAGTAAGGTGGTCCCGGTCGAGGTCCATCGAGAGGATGAATCGGGCCCATGTGAGACCTCTGTCTTGGTACCTAACATTCCAGTCCCGCGCGGCTTCGCAGTCGTGAGAGAAACCTTCGCGGTCCTTCCTGGTGGCAATTCTTCCTGGAGAAGAGACGGACCGGCCATTGGAGGAGGGGAGGACTTGCGGGATCCATGATCCGGTGCCGCGGCGACGGATAACTATCGTGGATCTGGACTAATTTAGTCGGACGGTTCAGCTGGCCCGGTCCCTTTGTTAGCGTACTAGGATGATTGGATTTTGGCCGTACTTTTCCCAACGCCGCCCTGGAGGGGCTTTTGGATTTGCCTTCCGGAACCCACTCACTATTGCCCCCCGCCATCTTTTTCAGTCCAGCCATCATGTGAACTGCACGCAAAACGGCAGCATCCTGGTCATTTTCCCCCCCAGCAGGTATCGGCGTCCAGAAGGATGCCACTAACGCAACTCTCCCCTTTCCCGCGGTACCATCATCCGCCTCCCATTTGTCCATCGATCAATTGTCCGTCGAACAGAGGAGCTCCACTGCGGACCCTCTCCCCCTCCCTTCCACCTCGCAGGCCCTGGTCGGCGCGAACGACAGCCTGTGTGATGAACCGACTTGACCATCGCGAACATGTCCCAACGTGGCAGGTCGTGGGGACGAAAATCTTTTTTCTCCTAGGCTAGCGAGCTGGCTAGTGTCAGGGACCGCACAGGCGGGGAGACGTGTGATGGACCCGACACGATTCGACCAGTTCACGGGGAACAGGAACCTGGTCCACTCAGCACTGTGCTAGCTGATCCTTTCAATGTGATTGACCCTGGTCACGGAGTAGACGTGAGGATATCACCTAGGAGCCCGCCGAGACGAAGCGGTTGCGATGTGACTCCCATCCAATCCCATCCTCCGCTCTCCGCCAATGGGCGATCACATATCTGGCGCCTAGATATTGTGTGGTTGCAGACGGTGGTCCACTGTGACAGGGAACCGTCGTGGCACTACTAGAAGCCCCGGGTTCGTGAGACAGTCAACAGTCAACGTCGATAGCTAATGGCCGAGCTTGATAGAAGATGCAATGCGTCGTAACAAGCAAACTGCATTGATGGAGTACGAGCATGTCTTCCACCAACAAGATGAAGCTGAATCATGACCCGTTATGCATGGCCTTGATTCTAGATTGGACCACCAGCATTGAGTCAGGTGTCAGCGGCCTACCTCTCATGTGCTGTCGGAACTTGTTCTGCCTGTCGAGTCCTGTCATACTGGAGAGTTGGAGCATCCTCTGGACACTATAGGCTCATGGGCCCGTTTCTCTACCCAATTCCGCAGATCGTGAGGCCAGAGTCTCCCATCACTTCCCTTACGATAATGCTGCATCAATGGCTATCTGCCGGTAGGAAGAGCCGCCAATCTGCCCAGATGTGACAAGCCGAGATTTCACTTATGTCGGTCATACATGGATACATGTCGGCGGCAGTCAGACAGACACCCACAGGGTCTGCCTGCCGGTGGAACCAAGAAACCGTCAGGGACCGTTTACCTATCCCGGGCAATGGAAACAGGATGGCCGATGTATCTGCGAGGTGAGCAGACCGCATCGTGGGATCGAGAGTCAACCGCCTTGTCAAGCACCGATCTGTCCGTAACCTAAACCTAACACTGCGTTTCGTCAACTCGATGTATACATGCCTGGTGTTGGTGTGTCACGCTGCCGATCATCACCGACAGATGGTATGAGAGGGAGGTGGTATAGCCTCGTCGCTCGGAGTCTACGGAGCTGTCATGTCAGGCGTGGACGTACTCCGTCGGTAGCCTCACCTCCGCCTCGGTCTGTATGCTTGACCCATCCACCTATTTTTGGGGGCATGTTGGATCAGGATCCCTGCCCGGGTGACGCATACCGGTCGGATGAAGCTGAAGAAGGATTTCAAATACTGAATCCATACATCGAGCCCTCCCGATGGAGTCGGACAGAGGTACGAGGGACCGGGACATGCCCTTGTCGGCAGGCTGCATCTGGAACCAAGATCGATAAAGCATGGGACCCCTGGATCGGGTAGGTGACGGATCTTGGCGATCTTCCAGAGCTGGACTCATGCTATCTGTCAACAAAAGCACGACTCCTGGGCCCGTACTTTTGTATCTGTCACTTCCCGGTTCCGGGGGGACGTGACAGGAATCCTACAGATCGCAAAGTCGGGAGTTGGATCGGCATTGAATGGCGTTGATTGGTCCCATCGATCTGTCAGACGAAGCAAAGGCGAAATCCCCTAATAATGGGCCGCGGGCCAATAGTACGGCGGGGAATTGGGGGCCAGATTGATAGAGACCGTCCGCTAATAATGCATCAGGATCTAGACGGGCGCCTCCAACTCCGATCCGCAGAGACGCTGCCTCTGGAGGCATGTTTTCTGACACGTCTCAAACTGCTCGATCCTTTAGGGTTAGCCCCTGGAAGCGCAGACAACGACATTGTCGCCATGCGCCATGCAGCTCGCCCTGTCGCCACGGGTGGGTTTGCAATCCTTAGCTCCGGCCTCGTATACGCGACAAGTTGCGGTCTACGCACGACGTTTACCGACATTTGGCACCTGCCTGGTGGCCATGCCCGCCCCGGCCGAGTCAGCGATCGCTTCAATCATCATGACGTTCGCACTTGCAGCCGACTGCGTCCGGTTTACGTACTGTCTCGTCGGTCTGCTCTGGCACACGACTCCTCCGGGCTCTCTCCACTGCCGCGCAAGTCGTCTCCAACGCAACTCCTCCTATGCCTGTGTACTCACGCGACGTATACAGATTCCATTGGCGTGCGTGTAGTTTTCCCCGCCTCTGTCTTCCCCCGTTGCGACTATCCCGCCCCAGGATTCAATAATCTGCCCCCTTATCGACGGTCTGGAACACGATGTGCATCCACCATCGTCGTCGCCAGTAAGACCTCCACGGGAAGGTCGAGTTCAGCTGACATTGTCACGGGGGTGTAATTGGCGGGGGGGAACACTCTCTGCCCTCGAGATACCCTCGGTTTTCTCAGCCCGACGCCAGCCAGGTTGCCTTGTCGAGCCTTGTGTTTCCGTCCCCCCGTGGGCTGGGAATAGCCTTCGCCCTTTTTTTCAGCCGTGTCGGCCCGTCTCCTTCAGCAGAGGAATTCGAATGGGTGAATTTTCACGATAGGGTCGCGTGATGAGAGCCTTGAGAATGAGCGGGAGGAATCTGCAGAGAATGAGGGCTAGATCCATCCCGTCGCATCGAGGTCTTCCTCGGCTGGATGATCCCGTTTGATCTGTTATCCGAGATGTTGAGTTCAAGAACAAGCCTCCCGTCCAACTTGACAGAGCTTGTGTTCGCGTTCTAATACTGGCCAGAATCATGGATGAACGCCATCATCCGATGCCATTGCTACGTTGAAGCGTCCGATTGATGCTGCTTGTCGCCTAATTCTACCAAGCTGGTTGAGATATTCAGGTTGACATCTGGAGTGAAAGGCCTACACTACCTTACGGTCTTGAAACTGTAACACAGGTGCAGTGCGACGACACTTGTCGCCGTTCATGATACTCTCGGTCCTTGGTTTCGCTGGTTTCCTGGTTGGTGTCACTCTGACCGTGTAATCGCCGGGGTATTGATCGAGTCCCTTCTGTGGTAGTTCCATACTCCAGAGCATACGATCCGATTCCAAGTTCATGATGGACAGCCCTTTACCTTGGTGGTTTTCTTGTCGAAGCAATACTACCTGGTATTGAGCCCCGTACCATATTGCTAGAAGATTTAGACAATGCTATCATTTAAAGCCGTATAGATGTGAATTGCATTGAATCATGAGTAATTCTAGCTGCATCTCTTTTTCAACTGTCCATGGTTTGTCCTTAGTTCTGTTTCCTCCGTGGTGCTGTTCGTGTTTCGGTAATTGGCGAGAAATATATATCGTGGACTACATCATATGTACATTTCCCAATCAGCCCACAAAGATCGAAATACAACAGACACGACCCCCCTATACTCCTCCAGTCCACATATAGGGATACCGAACCATCAAATATTACGTGGTTCTATCTGTTGTCCTCGATGCCAGCAGACTGGTTATCAGGCCGATAAGATCACGTGCACGATTTTCGCGCGATGACCGCATCGGCGACATCTTTTACATCCGCACTTCTGATTCCAGCATCTCTTCTGCAGCACAAAACACCATAATAATGATCCCCTGATTGCACAATATAGAACATTCAATCCAATATACAGGCCGTCTTCGTACGAAGAGCAATGCCAAACGTCTACCACACCATGACGACAACACGAATACGCCTCTCGATTCCGGTTCTCCTCCGGCCGACTGCACGAATTCCTCCTTCCACGACGAGAAACGTCTACCGTCTGTACAGCACCGTCCCCGATCCCAGAAACACCACCGATGTCGATATCATCTCCGACCAAACGCCCGAACCCTCCCACCTGAACCCTTCGCCCGAGGACTACTCGCGATTCATCTTCCAGGACAAATGCCGCTCGACGATGTACGCTGGCGCCGGCGGGAACGGGTGTGTCTCTTATCTCCGCGAGAAATACGTCGAGGAAGGCCCCCCGAACGGCGGCGACGGTGGCAGCGGCGGGAGCATCTACATCCAAGCGGTGGAAGGCATGACGAGTCTGCACAAGCTCGCACGACGGGGCATCATCAAGGCCGGACGTGGGAAGAACGGACAGGGCAAAAGCAAGGGTGGGAAACGGGGCAATGATGTTCTCATCCAGGTGCCTGTTGGGACGGTCGTGCGCGAGGTGGACCGATACGATCCGATTGCGGAGGAGCACGCCCGGAGGAAGAAGCAGCGTATGATGCTCCAGGATGCGGAGCCGGATGAGCTGGACCAGATTGGATTGCCGTCCATCCGCCATGACCGCTGGGTGCTGTATCCTGGCGCTAATCCGTCGGATTTCTTGACGACGGTGTTCCCGCGGAACCCCCCGCGCCGACAGGCCATCGCGGCCTTGGAACCGGAGGCGCCAATCTATCTTGATCTGTCGCGGCATATGGACAAACCTATTTTGCTGGCTGCGGGGGGTGTCGGTGGTCTGGGGAACCCGCATTGGGTGTCTCGCTCGATCCCACGGCCGAATTTCGCGTCTCGAGGAGAAGGCGGCATGCGTTTGGAATTGGAGTTTGAGCTGAAGCTGCTTGCGGATGTCGGCCTGGTGGGTAAGCCGAATGCTGGGAAGAGCACGCTCTTGCGGTCTTTGACCAACAGTCGGACGCGGATAGGGAACTGGGAGTTTACCACGCTTGAGCCGAATATTGGCACTGTCGTTATCGATGATCATAAAGGACGACCACTTGTCGAGCTCGACGGCAAGGCCCCACGCACTAACTTCACCATTGCCGATATCCCTGGTTTGATCGAGGGCGCGCATCTGGACCGCGGCCTGGGCCTGGGATTCCTTCGGCATATAGAACGTGCGGGGATTCTGGCCTTCGTTGTGGACCTGAGTGCAGGCGATCCTATCCAACACTTGAAAAACCTGTGGCGTGAACTGGGCGAATATGAACGGATCCGTGATTCTGAGCCCGAACCTGCAGTCGCGGAATCTGAGGACCCGCTGACATGGAACCCACCGGCTCATGGTCTACCTGAGCTGCAGAATGATATTGAAGATACCCGGAACCTCCAGCGAGCTCGAAACGCCTCCCTCACTCAATCTGCCGCCTATCCACACGAACCCTGGTTTGTCGTTGCTACTAAGGCTGATCTTCCGGAAACACATGAACAGTTCAAGAGGCTGCGGGACTACCTTGTAGCAGTGGAGAAGGGCGAGTTAGAGCATCCAAGCGGTCACGGTGGATGGAGGAAGAAAGTGTGCGCTGTTCCGGTCAGCGCCATGCGGGGAGAAGGAGTTGATCGCATTCCTCGGCTGGTCATGGAGTTTCTCGATTGAACTATGACCAAGGAGAGATGTGATTAATGTACTGTATATTAGTTGTATTATACATTCAAATGTGATCGATAGCCCATCATCTGGGCCTAAACGGCCATGTCGCGGTGTGCTGCCCCTCTACCTATCAATGAATGCGTACTCAGTAAGCAATGAAAGCTCGGCAATTCACCCAATCTACCATTTAAATGTCCAGCCGTTCCCACTTGCGGTCGATATCCGTGGTTGTTGGCAATAGACGTTGGTGGATCGGCATTATTTCCCGCATGACGTCGTTTGTCGCAGAAAATTCACGCGTCAACAACATACCCCAACCACATCACCCCCCTCCCCCCTCCGGAAGAATGACCCGTATCTATCCACATCTAACACTCACCCCGATGGACCAAACATCCAGCACACCGCCTCATTCGAGGAAGACACGGGCATCCCTCCCGCACGTCCTGCACTCCGCCCTAGTCGCAATCGCCCATCCAGACCGCGAAGACCCCATCCTGCAATGCGTCAACGGCAATCGCGAAGCCCTGCAAAAGCTCCTTCTCGATACCCCCGACGAAGCGTAGAGCTGTCGAATGCGAAACTGCACGTCTCCCGTTCAAGGACGTGAAGACGTGTTGGCGACGCATGTACACGGACGCGAGTGTCTTGAAGGCGTGCTTGATCGTCTGCGAGAATATCGGCTTCCGACGCGAATGGGGATAGCGACAGCGCGTCGTATGTCTGGAACCTGGTCGAGAACCTTGAACAGGCGTCGTACGACGAGAATGTGGATGGGGAATCTAAATCTACCGGCTGTGTGTCTGTCGCCCCGGACGCGACGTGGCTATCACCCGCGATACACCTTCTCGATCGGGCGTTGATCATAGCCGGAGCGCCAGGACGGTATGATCTGGTCCAAGGGTTGCTTGATGCATTGCAGCGTGCGACGACGCTCTCCACCGATGGATCAGCATCAAACTCCCATGCCGAACAGAACGGCCACTCCGATAACTCAGACGGCTCGCTGCCAGTCGCAAAACGGCGAAAGCTGTCCACGGCACTCTTCCCGCCAGAGTGTATTCCCCTCCGACGTTGAAATATCCGATCCCCCGCGTCTCGGCCCCGACGTTCGACATGATGGAGGACCATATACAGAATATCAAGACTCGCTGGTCATCACGACACGGTGGAGCATTGGCCCGCTCTGTCGACCCGGCCGTGGTCTTCTCGGGACTATTGGTTCCAGCGCACGTTCGACGGACGGAGATGGTTCCGGTTGAGCTCGGGCGATCGTATACGGACAGTGAATGGGGGCAGCAGATTATGGAGTTTCGGAAGTTTGTTGATCGACATGTGTGGCGGGATGAGACGCATGGAGGATCGGGTGATGGCGAGGAGGAAGATCGTCATGCTGGGCAGACGGGTACATGGCGCAGCATGATCTATTGTTACAGGTGCCGGAGCTGCGGAAGGATATCAGTATTCCTGATTATTGTTACATTGACCTCCTGGACGGAGCCGGGGACACCGCTATATCTACAACAACTCAAGGAAAAGGAGGAGAAGATGCGGAAGGCCGATGCTGCGGGTGCTGGCACGGGGACGGTCCGATGGATTGGAGGAACCTATTCAACCGCCGGAGAAGATTCATATTCTGGAGATCCAGTGATAAATACCTGGATGGGACCGTCTTGGACGATATCCCCTCTACACCATGACCCGTACCACAACATCCTGGTCCAGGTGGTTGGGCTAAATACGTCCGTCTCTACTCGCCACATACGCCCGCTTCTCAGATCTATCCCTTGGGGATGGAGAAGGTTACGTCTTCATCTGCGAGCGAGAGAGCAAAGCCCAGAGTGGCTCTGGCTCTGGCTCTGGCGCTGGCAGTGGCGAAACGGACACCAAGAAACGAACTCGATTGACATGTCCAACACGTCACAGGTGGATCTCGCATCCATCGAGCTCTCCCCGGCGGAAGAGGAACAGTGGAATGAGATGTGGCCCGGGTTCATGGAAGCAAAGTATGTGGAGACGGTCCTCAAGGAGGGGTGAGTCTTTGTACATACCCATCGGCTGGTGGCATTATGTCCGTGGATTGAAGGCTGGAATCAGCCTTAATTTTTGGTGGAAGTGAGTGACCGTGTGTCGGGTCACTAGATGGTGGTTTCTATCTATCTATCGATACCTACAAGCAAGCGTGCTGTATCTTCTAAGATTCCAATCAAGTAGCATAGTATCTTTAATCAGTAATTAAACCTAATGAATTGAACGAGATGAAGTTCGTCTTATACCCTCACTTTCCCTAGGAATGTTTAGGCCTTTAAGCCTTCCTAACCAGTAGAAGTGGCTTTCCAGCCTCGATAGAATCACCCGGTTGAACAAGGACCTTTTCCACTATGCCCCGACAGCGGGCAGCTCCGTACGAACCGCAATCTCCAACTTCATCGCCTCCAGAATAACCACAACCTGGTTCTCATCAAGCTTGTCACCTGGCTGATCTCACACCTTCCACACATTTGCATTCAGCGGCGCTTCCACGCGATAATCGATGGATCTACAAATGCACACATCAGCACTAACACACCAACACACCTCACGCAGAAATATCAGACTAACGGGGAAAGGACAGAGGACACATACCCTTAAGCAGACTCTCAATCGCATCCAACGGTACCCCCCTTTCCGCCTTCTCCTTAGCCCACCGCTCAACATCTCCGCCTCCAGCGCATCCATCGCCGCCTGCGCTGACGCTGCGGCCGCGAATAGCAGCAACCTCGTCTTTCGTCTCGCGGAGAAGCCTGTTATGCTCCGCCATGTCGAACTCGACTTCCTCCATTTGTACTCGTAGCGGCCGCTGTTGAACAGCGCCAGCTCCTTCTCGTATTCGGCTTCCGTCACTGGGTAGAAGGTGATTGGTCGAATTCTTCGAAGATCCAGGGCCGGTCGGCGGTGTAGCCTTTCTTAGAGCCGAGGATGTCGACGCCGGGGATGGTCATGCCGGTCATTGGTAGCGCCTGGGGAGTCGACGTTGTATAATCTGTGTTTCCTTTGTGTTAGGGTGTCTTTGGTTGTGGGATGTGTGAGGATGGGGGTGGAGGGGTGGAGTGAAGAGGTAGAGGAAGTATACGTACGCCATGCAGCTGCCTCCCCAGCTGACCGAGCCGGCCGGGGTATAAACTCGACTGGGGTTCATTTTCGGGCAGTTCATCCGCTGTCGGGGGTCGACAGGGAGGGCTAGTGGCAGGGCTGTGAAGAATCCGACTGCTACCACCATCAGACTGGCGGAGAGGTAGATGTTCTCGAACTCTTCCCGGGTAAAGGCATTGTTCTTGGCGACGAAGTCCATGTTGTCGGGTAAGTAGGAGGCGTAGGGACGCTGGGTCTCCATGTAGCGGGTGATGGCCTGCTTTTGTCGCTCACTCTGGAAGGTGAGAGGGAGGCGGAAGCGTCGACTGGGCATTTTGGCTTTGCTGAGGTCGCCGAGTTGAGTCTCGATCTTGCAGAGGTAGTCGACTAGCTTGCTTTGGGGGATCTTGTACCGTCGTAGTAGAGCATTAGGGCTGGAAGGGGCGGTTAGTTGATGTCTTTGGTCGGGAGAATCGTATAGATAGGTAAGTAGGTGAGAGACTTACAGTTACCGCACCCAACCATTGAGATCAAACCAGCCGAGAAGGTGATGTCGCCAGTTGCTTCTGTGAGAACCTTTTTGAGGGCTGTAAACGGCAACGGTGGTTGAGATCG